>CM060921.1:456955751-458215751 GCA_030737875.1 Allium sativum | reverse complement strand
TGTTTTTCGCATCGGTTAATTTAAAATGTCAAATTATATATATATATATATATATATATATATATATATGTTTTGCGTTTTATTTTTATCCAAAAAGTTTACGCCTCAACGTTTCGAGGCTATATCTTGCCTCATAGATCTGAGAATGCCTCATGTACGCTTTTCGCGTTTTAAAACTTTGATTAATATGCACAAAAAGATTTTACTGCTTATTACATACCCATAAAAAGGGGTTTCTCCAATTATTTTTGCAGATTTGACATTAAAATATGATATATATGTATATGTATATGTATGTATATTTGTATGCATAAAGCGAAACAATGGTTCATTTCGGCCATTTAACCATAAACAGTAAAACTTTTAATGAGGCTGAACTTTTAAGTTATAAAACAATATGTCGAAGTTTATGTGTTTAAAGTTTTTCGATGATGTTGAACTTCCTCCAATAAAGTCTGGCTTTCTCTTTTACGGTATACACATTAAATTTTTAGTTATGTATAAAAATATATTTTTGTAATACATGACACAAAATATTTTCTACAGACACAAAATATCTTTCTACAGACACAAAATATGAATAGAACAAACCTAAAATGCAGATGAATGATAAATGGGAATTCTACTTCCTTAGTCATTTGGTTGTGCATCATTATAAAACATCCTACTTAAACAATTGAGCATAGACGAAGTCTTCAATTAGAGTTTTCCTTTGAAACACGCTATGGTTCATTTATTTATTTGACTTCTCAAAAAATTTATTTGCAGTGTACATCATTAACTTACTTGTGTTGTTAATGATGAAAATGACTTTACAGTCTGTTACTATATCATGCTTTATATGATTTGAAATGCACTAGGTAAATGTGACAGAAAATTTTATAAATTGTAAACAATAATGAAAAAGTGATCAGGTGCAAGTGAAGTTATATATGATTAGTTGACTGTGTTTAATTTTTCACATTTCAAAAATCAACTATTAATTCAACCTCCCACTGAAGTGAGTAAAAAGTTAAAAATTTGCGAACAATTTGATAAGCATTATTTGAAGTCAGATTAGATGTATTATATCTTGGGGAATTAATTATTTTTCTAGCAAAATATGCACCTACACATAACATATACTTTATATATTTACAATAAAATTAAAGTGTAGCACTCTTAACCAGTGACCAATGCTTTCACTAATCGAGCTAGCAACCTTTTGATTTAATATACATACATACCTGTGTTTGCTAGGGGATAGTGATAACCTAGGAAGCAAGGATACAGGTGCGGCGGTGCGGGTGCGTAGTGCGGGGATACAAAGATTCGACAAATATGAAAATATGAGGATTCGGGTGCGGGGGGATACGACATATGTGTGTGTGTATGATAAAATCTATTACGAAAATTAAGAGTTTCATTAAAATTAAACCAAATAGTCAAATACACTACTTCATCATCCTTAAACCTTAATAGTTAAATGACAAAAAATTAAACATTCATTTCACACTTGATATTCATCGTCTAGAATAATCATGGTTTCCATCTCCGGCTCATCAAGTGAAAGATTCGCTATTTCAAACTCCTCGGCACCATCAAGTGGATCAAATTGATCGCCTCCAACATTCCACAATTTTGTTTCTTCTTTCAAGTATTGCTCACTCTTCCTAGAAAGGAGCCAAAGATTGTTGGGTGCGGGGTACTCAATTTTTCTCGCAACAAGAAGAAAAACACGGCTGTCCCAAAAGTCCTAAAATTTACCTTTCATGTCACCGACGCACCCCAAATCCGCACCCTTCCTGCACCCCCCAACCCAAATACGGGGACACACCATATGACGCACCCCGTACGCACCCCTTGCCGCACCGCCGCACCCGATACGCAGTACGTCACCCAGAAGCCACACCCCTGCTTCCTAGGTGATAACTGGTTTAGTGGTAAGCCGCCCATTACGAGTTGCTCTATCCAAATATGAAAATGTGCAAAACCCCAAGTGCAAGTGTAAATCGCATCATGTTAAAATGGCGAGCTACATGCATTATGCTTATGTGAAATCTGTAATTTTTACAAATGATTCACTTAGTAGCGTCACATTTTATTATGTGACGTTGCTTGCATTTTCGCACAATGCAATTCACTTTTGTATGTGCATTGAACATTGTATGTTCACTTAAGTATCTTTTATGAAATGTCCACGTTAAATGCATAGTTTTCACGGAAATTGATAATAAAAATGGAATGTCATATATGATTTTCAAATCACATTTTCGCAACTGATATACATCACTGATTAGAAAGAAATTAAATTCCTTATTTAACAGTGAAAATAGATTGATTATCCAACTTTCTTATTAAAAGATAGCATATTCAACTTTCTTATTTAAAGACAGCATATCCAACTATCTTATTAAAAGTTAGCGAATTATCAGTTTAGAGAAAATTCACCGTGAAATAAATTAGGGATTTAAGTGAAAGGGCGATTTCTTTATGAACTGACAATATAGGATGTAATCTCAGAAAATTCAAGGGAAGACATGATAGGGGAGGGGGAAGTGTGAGGGAAAAGGGCATTTTAAAGGCAAATTCTATTTGAATCCAGCAATATGCTGAGTAGCCCCCCACTGAAGTGAGTAAAAAGTTAAAAATTTGCGAACAATTTGATAAGCATTATTTGAAGTCAGATTAGATGTATTATATCTTGGGGAATTAATTATTTTTCTAGCAAAATATGCACCTACACATAACATATACTTTATATATTTACAATAAAATTAAAGTGTAGCACTCTTAACCAGTGACCAATGCTTTCACTAATCGAGCTAGCAACCTTTTGATTTAATATACATACATACCTGTGTTTGCTAGGGGATAGTGATAACCTAGGAAGCAAGGATACAGGTGCGGCGGTGCGGGTGCGTAGTGCGGGGATACAAAGATTCGACAAATATGAAAATATGAGGATTCGGGTGCGGGGGGATACGACATATGTGTGTGTGTATGATAAAATCTATTACGAAAATTAAGAGTTTCATTAAAATTAAACCAAATAGTCAAATACACTACTTCATCATCCTTAAACCTTAATAGTTAAATGACAAAAAATTAAACATTCATTTCACACTTGATATTCATCGTCTAGAATAATCATGGTTTCCATCTCCGGCTCATCAAGTGAAAGATTCGCTATTTCAAACTCCTCGGCACCATCAAGTGGATCAAATTGATCGCCTCCAACATTCCACAATTTTGTTTCTTCTTTCAAGTATTGCTCACTCTTCCTAGAAAGGAGCCAAAGATTGTTGGGTGCGGGGTACTCAATTTTTCTCGCAACAAGAAGAAAAACACGGCTGTCCCAAAAGTCCTAAAATTTACCTTTCATGTCACCGACGCACCCCAAATCCGCACCCTTCCTGCACCCCCCAACCCAAATACGGGGACACACCATATGACGCACCCCGTACGCACCCCTTGCCGCACCGCCGCACCCGATACGCAGTACGTCACCCAGAAGCCACACCCCTGCTTCCTAGGTGATAACTGGTTTAGTGGTAAGCCGCCCATTACGAGTTGCTCTATCCAAATATGAAAATGTGCAAAACCCCAAGTGCAAGTGTAAATCGCATCATGTTAAAATGGCGAGCTACATGCATTATGCTTATGTGAAATCTGTAATTTTTACAAATGATTCACTTAGTAGCGTCACATTTTATTATGTGACGTTGCTTGCATTTTCGCACAATGCAATTCACTTTTGTATGTGCATTGAACATTGTATGTTCACTTAAGTATCTTTTATGAAATGTCCACGTTAAATGCATAGTTTTCACGGAAATTGATAATAAAAATGGAATGTCATATATGATTTTCAAATCACATTTTCGCAACTGATATACATCACTGATTAGAAAGAAATTAAATTCCTTATTTAACAGTGAAAATAGATTGATTATCCAACTTTCTTATTAAAAGATAGCATATTCAACTTTCTTATTTAAAGACAGCATATCCAACTATCTTATTAAAAGTTAGCGAATTATCAGTTTAGAGAAAATTCACCGTGAAATAAATTAGGGATTTAAGTGAAAGGGCGATTTCTTTATGAACTGACAATATAGGATGTAATCTCAGAAAATTCAAGGGAAGACATGATAGGGGAGGGGGAAGTGTGAGGGAAAAGGGCATTTTAAAGGCAAATTCTATTTGAATCCAGCAATATGCTGAGTAGCCCCCCACTGAAGTGAGTAAAAAGTTAAAAATTTGCGAACAATTTGATAAGCATTATTTGAAGTCAGATTAGATGTATTATATCTTGGGGAATTAATTATTTTTCTAGCAAAATATGCACCTACACATAACATATACTTTATATATTTACAATAAAATTAAAGTGTAGCACTCTTAACCAGTGACCAATGCTTTCACTAATCGAGCTAGCAACCTTTTGATTTAATATACATACATACCTGTGTTTGCTAGGGGATAGTGATAACCTAGGAAGCAAGGATACAGGTGCGGCGGTGCGGGTGCGTAGTGCGGGGATACAAAGATTCGACAAATATGAAAATATGAGGATTCGGGTGCGGGGGGATACGACATATGTGTGTGTGTATGATAAAATCTATTACGAAAATTAAGAGTTTCATTAAAATTAAACCAAATAGTCAAATACACTACATCATCCTTAAACCTTAATAGTTAAATGACAAAAAATTAAACATTCATTTCACACTTGATATTCATCGTCTAGAATAATCATGGTTTCCATCTCCGGCTCATCAAGTGAAAGATTCACTATTTCAAACTCCTCGGCACCATCAAGTGGATCAAATTGATCGCCTCCAACATTCCACAATTTTGTTTCTTCTTTCAAGTATTGCTCACTCTTCCTAGAAAGGAGCCAAAGATTGTTGGGTGCGGGGTACTCAATTTTTCTCGCAACAAGAAGAAAAACACGGCTGTCCCAAAAGTCCTAAAATTTACCTTTCATGTCACCGACGCACCCCAAATCCGCACCATTCCTGCACCCCCCAACCCAAATACGGGGACACACCATATGACGCACCCCGTACGCACCCCTTGCCGCACCGCCGCACCCGATACGCAGTACGTCACCCAGAAGCCACACCCCTGCTTCCTAGGTGATAACTGGTTTAGTGGTAAGCCGCCCATTACGAGTTGCTCTATCCAAATATGAAAATGTGCAAAACCCCAAGTGCAAGTGTAAATCGCATCATGTTAAAATGGCGAGCTACATGCATTATGCTTATGTGAAATCTGTAATTTTTACAAATGATTCACTTAGTAGCGTCACATTTTATTATGTGACGTTGCTTGCATTTTCGCACAATGCAATTCACTTTTGTATGTGCATTGAACATTGTATGTTCACTTAAGTATCTTTTATGAAATGTCCACGTTAAATGCATAGTTTTCACGGAAATTGATAATAAAAATGGAATGTCATATATGATTTTCAAATCACATTTTCGCAACTGATATACATCACTGATTAGAAAGAAATTAAATTCCTTATTTAACAGTGAAAATAGATTGATTATCCAACTTTCTTATTAAAAGATAGCATATTCAACTTTCTTATTTAAAGACAGCATATCCAACTATCTTATTAAAAGTTAGCGAATTATCAGTTTAGAGAAAATTCACCGTGAAATAAATTAGGGATTTAAGTGAAAGGGCGATTTCTTTATGAACTGACAATATAGGATGTAATCTCAGAAAATTCAAGGGAAGACATGATAGGGGAGGGGGAAGTGTGAGGGAAAAGGGCATTTTAAAGGCAAATTCTATTTGAATCCAGCAATATGCTGAGTAGCCCCCCCCCCCCCCCCAGCATGAAAAAACCGGTATACCCCAAATTTTGCTGAGCAGCCCCCCGCTAATTTAAAAAAAATCCGAAAATATCTTCCTACGTAGAGAGAATGCATGATTTATCAGTGTACCTCGTAGCAGCCCTACGTGGTTACTTAATGTTCAGAAAACTGGAAAAAAAAAATAACACAGAAAGGGCATTTTCATCCTTGTATTTTTTTGTTGAAATGGGGGCTACTCAGCATATTTCTGGGTTAAAATAGAATTTGCCCATTTTAAAATCATTGATATCACCCCTCAAACTAAACTTTACTAGTTACTATGACAAATGCTAACATATTGTTCATGAACTGTTAGAAATTGCGAGGGTAAATTTATTCACCTCTTTTCCTATGGTTTAAAAAGCTGTATTACATCCTTATCAAGCTTCACCCTATCCAAATAAGCATCAATCTCTTTAAATAAGAGAAAAATTTGAACACAGACCGAGCTTATATCGATTTTTTTGATGTCTTTTCATGACAAAGGGCTAACCAAAAAATAAAATGCAAAGAAGTTAGAAAAGAAAAAAGTATAAAAAAATGTCTTACTTTCATTTTCCGGTAGCTTGGTAGGTGTGAGCTGAGCAGAAGCACAGAAGCAGATGACAGCAAAAGCAAGAATGAGAAGATTTATTTTTTGCAACATTATTCCTTTCTTTCTTTTTTCAAAATTATTTTTTTCGCTTTTCTTAGTTTAGAAGTCCGAGGGAGGGAGTACATCCCTTTAAACCAGCTTCTTCGCGTAATCACCAATTCATTCAAACTAAGGACGCAAGTTCATAAGAAGAATTTATAACTGCAAGTTGAACTCAGATGTTAAGTTGAAATTTGAGAAGTGTGGTGGATGTGCGTTGATTATAACGCTATCAAAATGGAGAAAAAGCGGGACAAGCATCATAACCTTTGGAACAGACTGCTGCAAATTGAAGATGGATTTTGGAATCCAGAGGGTACATCGCGTAGGTGGAGATAAAAGATTGGTGGAATATGTCGGCTAAACATTGTAAAATAATTCAAATTTTGCACGTTGCTGGAAAAGGGGCGAGCATTTGGTTCGTTTGGTTTATCCGATGATGAAAATTATCAAATCAAACTAAAACCAATAAAAATGAAAATCAAACCAAACCAACTAAATTAAGATTGGTTAATTTGGTTGGTTATCTGATTTGACCGAACTAAAAATATTTTAGACTTTATGTTCGTAATTTTAACTATAAATTGAAATTAAGTTATAAATATATGATTAAAGTATTATTATTTATGATTCTTATGCTTCCCAAAAGTAATTCTGATACATATGTGATGATTAAAATTTACTTAGACAATTAAACTAACCTAAAATATTTACTATAATATCGGTAATTTTGAAAATAGAATAAAAGTTCGGTTATTTTGGTTAAACCGATAACCAAACTAAATATTTTTTCGGACCGATTATAAACCGATCTAACTTCAAAACCAAACCAAACCGATCAAAATCAATTGGTTTGGTTGGTTTATTTGGTTTAACCAAATAATGCTCACCCCTAGCTGAAATTTAGGGAGTAGAACAATATGCTGTTAGAGCATCTCCAATAGACTTACGGATCGCAACATTACGACCCGTAAGATTCAGATGGGGGGAGGGGGGGATTGGGAAGATAGATCGTACCAACAGAGACAAGCCGATTTAATCGGCTCGCCACATGGCGAGCCGATAAAATCGGCTCGTCCCCTCCCATAGTTAAACAGTCTCCTTTTTCCAACACTATAGACGATACAATCAACGACCACCTGGTAATAATCACACGGAAACAAGTGGTTATGATCAAAATAATTCAACTAGTATTTCGCATGACAATAAGCATACAGATACAACCGGTCATTAAAGATACAACAACTAATAATAGTACATGCCAACTAAACATCAAAGCAAAGTACATGTTATACGTTCACTCTCAAGGGAGTCTCATTATCTTCAGTCGCAACTGCTCAATATCATTTTCGAGATGCCTAATCTCTCGTTCGAGTTCGTTTGCATATACTATTCTCCTTAGGCAAAATGGTTCGTCAACTCATTCTGTGTAACTGCATCCATTTGGATAGGATGGACATTTCTGCATGCGCCGACCAATATTGTTGCCATCTGCTCGAACCACAACTTCAACCACATGACCACAATAGCAAAGTACTGGATAAGAATCAACTTCATGTTCATACGGTGGTACTCGATAGAACTCTACTTCTTGTTGTGGTTGAGCGAGCGCCTGTTCATACGATAGTTAAACATGTGGTACTTGTGCTTCTTGTGGAAGATGTACGTTCCACTGTTCATGCGATGGTTCATCCTGGGGTCTTATTTGGTTTAGAAACTGGAATTCGTCCTCGAGCTCCTGAAGTCGTATCTGTTCGTACGCCTGTTCATCGGAGTTTGTAGCTGATGGCCAAGAAAGCATTTTGAGTGAGTGATAAAAGGAGGAGGAAGTACAAGAATGAGAACGAAGTTGTTTGAGTGAGGTAAGATGTGGGTAAATTGACAGAAATATATAGCTACGTAGCGTACAAATCAGTAAAATAAATAACGATGTTACCGGTCGCTGTTACGACTGTGCTTTACGTACTGCCCGACACTATTTCGCCTGATGTAATACTGTAGGAAATCTGTTTTACGTACTGTCATGATGTGAACGGTCACTGGTTCCACTTTGCTTTACGTGATGCGGTTTCCAAAGCATTTGTCAGCACTAATGCTCAAGTGAATGAGCGATCCTATTTTTTAACTCCTTTATGTGTTGAAATGTTTAATTTAAACGGGGACGACCCGAGTTGTTTGAGGGAGATAAGTTGTGAGTCGGTTGACAGAAAACCTTTTTGAAGAGGTCCATAATAGTGGATGAGGACGACCTAATTCTTTAACTCCTTTGTGTATTGAAATGTTTTATTTAAACGGTGAAGGCCCGAGTTTTTAACTATTTTGCAGTTGTAGTTGTAAATATATATAATACCTTTTAACTTGCGTACAAACTACATTCAATATAGAAAAATACAAAGTTACATGTATGCAGTGGATGTTCGACACAACATACAACTACGATATAGTGCCACATAACGTGGAACACAATACAGGGAAATGAGACATAGTACGATATAGCTAGACCCTAGTTTCCGGATGCACGGTGGAACCAATACAACATTTCATCCTTTGCTGCAACAATCACCCTTTCAAGGCGACCTACCTTTGCTTGCATCTCTAGAGCGTACGTGACACCCCTCTCTGTAAGTGGTGGATTCTGTATGCTTATTGTTATGCAGTAATGTACGCTTTGCAACCATAAAAGCGCCGACCTGCGTTGCTTTGGCTTTTAGAAACAACCACATTACATTCTACTCCGCAGTAGCAAAGTACTGAACGACCCGTCATGCTGGAGCTTGTCCTATCTGGGTTCTCCCGAGCAATTACTTCTCTTAACCGAGCATTGTGGATTTTTTGAAGAGGTCTAATACGTTGGACGGAAACATTCGGTTGCGTGGCACTGAAGAGCCCAGACTCCACTTCTCCAACTTCCACTTGATCATCCAATTGCGTTTCGGGCACAAACTCGACTGGTTTCTTATTTCTTTCATATTGATCGTACATTTGGACCATGGTTTCATCATCGTATTCCCAATCAAACATGTTGAACTACTTGAAAAGTGGTAGGGAGATAAAATAAATAATTTGAAAGCCTAAGTCTTTGAGAGTGCTGAATTTAAAGGTAGAGGGCTAAGTGGTCGTAAAGGTTGACAAGTCCCCAGATTTCGTTTTTTGCTTTATTAAAGCAGTGGACATGTCATGTTGTTAAAGGTTGCAGCGTGTAGTAACATCAACTGTTTTACGGCAGAGCCAGAGTAACTCAACTGTTGAGGACATAGTGTAGTCATGTCATATGTCTCGAGGCTACAACTCAAGTAATGATGACAGAGCTTTATCAATAATCACCCCCACTTGTTTAAATACTTCATACTTTGTCTCCCAACCATAACTATTATTTGTGATTTCTACATCAACCACGACATTAAGGTGAGAAACCACTAATCTTTTTGTTTCTACGTGTTGAAGAACTTCTTTGTATTAGACAATACGTTTTTTGTTTCCGTGTAGCTTAAATGGACGATGGGGAAATCAGTGATGATAAACCCGAAACACGTCCACGAAAAAACACAACGAGGAAAATGGTTAACCATAATCATCACAATCAAAGTAATGTTAGCTCCAGTGTTAGTACAGCCGAATTCTCTCCTAAGGACTTACTTATACTCGTGAAATCCTATATCGAAGTTGATAAAAGAGATTTGCTACTGATGCAAAATGGAGGAGGTCTAACCTATGAAGAATTTTGGTCCATGATAATAAGATTACATAACAACCATCGTACCTGTACTACTACACGAACGTCTATTGAAATTCTTATGGCTCATCGGCGGTTCGTTGAAGCTTGTGAATGATACTAGAAGATTATACAGACAGTTGAAGACGAAGACATATTTAAAACGACTAAGGAAACTTTTGATTCTCGTTACCTTGTAGAGTACGACACTGATTTTGTTAGCCATAAGGCGTATAAACTACGTTTAGTTGGCTAACCCGATATGGTGTTGAATAGGTTAATGGTTTTGTTTACTTGTTGTTGAATCTTTCGTTTATTTGATGATCCTACGAAAAAAATATGAAGTTCTTCTAATTATTACTTTAGTACACAGTATAAAACAATCAGACTAAGATACGAATAGTAAAATAAGTAAAGCACACATTGCATTAATAAGAAAAACATTGCTACAATAAGAAATAAAACGTTACTACATCAACATAATACAAGCAACTACTAATACATATAGTGGTCAGTGATCCACTTATAACTGTGGAAACCTTGACGTTAGAATACGATGTTTCATCCCCATCCAAAATTCCATCTCCAGCGTTGACATTCCAGTCAGATCTTTGTCCATGATAGCATTCTCTTCTCGTTCTTTCTTATACGCATCTTGCTCTTTCTTATACGCATCTTGCTCTTTCTTGTGCGCTAGTCATCCGCAAGAATTTGTAGCTTCTTCTCTTCCACATCAGCAAACCTTTTCATAACTTCTGTGCTTTCCTTGGCTTCTACAAGTCTTTTTTCCGCTCTACGACTGTGTTCTTCGTGGCATGCGTTCACTTTTCCTTCAAGCTCAACCGCTGTTTTTCCCCTTCTTTTCGCAGCTTTGGCTTCCTCAGGTCTAAAATCTTCATCAATCGTGGCATTGAACTCATCAAGTAGGGTTTTCCCTTCACATTGAGAAATATTGGTGGTTGACCTGCTTGGACTAGAAGAATACCCAGATTTTGAACTTTTTTCTTGCTCTTGCTAGCAATTTGAACATCGTGGAGGCTCTTAGTAAGTCCTGAGTTCCACTTTGGTTTACTAGTAAGCAGATCATAACAATACGTAAATTGATAATATTGTGGCCTTTTCGTGCCATTTTCTCTAGGAAAAAGCTTCTTGAACTCCTCATTTGCTAGTCATTTCTAATTAAAAAAGGAATATGTATCAAAAAACAAGCTAACAACCACTAACATAAGTACAAATAAAATTACCATATTATCTTCCCTACCCATGCCACTTGGATTCGCTATCTTTATTTTGTACACTTGTGACTTATAAAATTGGGTTTGACGGCTTATCTTGCCAAAACGGCCTTGAATCGCCAATAACATCCTTAGGCATTCTGGATGCTTCTGAACGAACCTGTTCTTAACTTTTTTTCAAAACGTGACAGCTGATTGGTTGTTTCCCTTTGCCAAAAGAAATGACAATAGATGTTGCATAGATCGATGTCCTCTTCGTCTGTCCGTGGAATGGTTCCTTGCCTGCGTGCTGAGTTCCAAATAAATTTCTCATGTTGCCTTGAGAAACTGGCTTCCGTCTATCGTCGAATGTGAAAAATCTCCGAATGGTGACGACATTATATAGCAAGAGTTTGTTTAGAGTAAAGAGATAGAAAGGAATTGTGAATATGTTGTGATGTTCAATGGTGAAATGGAACCAACTTATAACTGAAAATATAGCCGTTTGAAAAGTTTTGACCGTTTTATAGCCGTTGGGAAATTGAACCCTAAGTGGAAATAGTCGTTGGGAATATAGTTGTGGGAATGGCAAGCCGATTTTTCCGGCTCGTCATCTGGTGAGCCGATTTTATCGGCGTGCATCTGGCGAGCCGATTTTATCGGCACACGCCGATAAAATCGGCTCACCAGATGACAAGCCGAAAAAATAGGCTCGCCAGGCCAATTCATGATTTTGAATTGGCCCCGTAATATTCCCCTAAATATATTCAGGGGAATATGAACTATTGGCTACCCAATTCATGATTCAGACCATGAATTGGGTAGTTGTTGGAGATGCTCTTAGATCTAGCCCACATTGAGACCGGTGAAATGATTAAATTTTAAAAATAAAATCATATTTCGAGCTTGACAAGTCTATATAAACCGCTAGTTAGCATTATATCTAATTTATATTTTAAAATAATATCATATATTATTATTTTAAATTTTTTAATAATTTTTTATTTGATATATAATTGAATCTAACATACAGATACAAGAATCTATAAAGAGCGCGGCTATTAACATCATAAAACACACTTGAAATTATCTAGGTTTTATCAATAGCAAAAATCATTTGAAGGTTCAAAAATTCAAATGACAGTTAAAATTGAAACTCAACTCCCTTTGGCAAGGCAAGCTAATGAAATAATTAAAAAATCCAGCAAGAATGTTTCTTTTGAAGCCCTACATAGGAAATACACAAATGAAACAAGCTTTTAAAATCCTTGAATTGATTTATTCTCCTTTATTATTGTTTGATTAAACACGATCAAATAACACTTTTCATGAACATATTACTACATAACATTGAATCTATTATATAAAAGCATTTTTTTAATTTATCTACTATAATTCATAAAAACAATCAATAAAAAGAATATCACAGTTATGCTATTTTGATTCCTAGTTTTTCTTTACTTTCCGTGTTTTTGGCAATGATTAATTTACTTTTCCTTTTCATTTATAGATATATTTCAATTGAGGAATGACTAGAGCAAGAAAAAAGTTTTAAGGTTTGAGTGGAAGATGGCATGAATAATGGATTAGAAAGATAATTAAAACAATGTTTGATTAGTGAGTAATATTAAGACTTTCTAATTGTTCTTTTTATATTTTTGTCAGGTAACTCTATGGATATTTTGTTATGCTAATAACAACATCGATTTATAAAATACACATATAACTCAGAGGATTCATTCATTTACAACACATCTGTTTGGAAATAAGCTTTAAAATCTATAATTCACCACTTGAACAGGCAACCAAACTAACATAATTAACTACCTTTTAAATTATTATTTTGGTATATAAGGTGAGGTTAGTTCTGCCTTGGATTAAATCGAGAAGGCAAGAAGTTGATGTTGCTAGCGTTCAAGAGATCAAGTGCAAAAGAGTTCAGTATCGGCTGATATTCATGGAGGGAGAAAAGAGAGAATTCTTTTCCACCTTTAACTTGGTCTTCCATTCCAATTAGACTAGATATACCTCCTTTTGCACTCCTTTGTAGTTGGCCAAAAGAGTGGTAGGGTGTTACTCGGCCTCTTGGCCCAGCTATCAGAAGTAGTCCGAGCCTACACAATTCGGTCCATCACGTAGTTAAACAGCCCAGAAGTGTTGCCAAAATATCCAGGAACAAATCTCAGATGGAGTCGTTCAAGTATAACCATCATATTTCGTCGAAACTACTCAAAGTCAACTAAGTACTTCGGGATCGGTACGCCTCTCCACCAAATTTCGTATCCCAAAGCTGCTTACCCATTTTCTTATCCCGACCTCATCACCATAATTCATATCCCGACTGTTGAAATCAAAAAATGACCTCAACACCAAAGGTGTTTTGTGTAACACTTCACCAAAAGGTAGGATTCTAAATCATGGAGCCATGAACACAAAATAGAAAAGAGAACGAAGAATTTTAGAGTGGTTCGGCTTAAAAATAGCCTACGTCCGCTATAGGAAGAGCTTTCATTATCACTTTTGAATTTACAAAGTACATGACTTCATTTATATCACTCATTTCTATCTTTTATAATGGTTTCCTCTATTTTCTCTCTCTTTTGCTCTAGATTTCACTTGAATCCGCCAAGGAATTGGTGAGATCTCTTGATTTGTGATAATAGTTGTGTAGGTCTTCAATTATTTAAGCAATCTGATGATCTTCATTAGCTCCATGATAAATTTGTGTTGGATCTAAGCTAGAGGATTAATGGAGACTAGAGAGGTTTAGAATGATTTGGAGTGGTGAAAAAGTGAAAATGGCAGCTCTTCGGGGTCCAAAATTTCCCCTCTGAATGGTGCAAAAGTGGGGTATTTATAGGTGTTGTTTGGAGGTAGTGGCAAAGTTGAAATTATGGTGCGTAGGGTTTGGGTAGTTCGTAAGTGTATTTATGAAAATGCCATTGGATAGCTATACACAGCTGTAATATTTTGCACGACCGACCACTGCAATTTTGTTACCGACCATGATATAGTGCGCGACCCAGAATATGATGCACGAGCGACCCAGAATATTTAACTGCTGACCGATCCCCTTTTATTTTGCCACCGTATGCTTTCCACTGACCGACCCCTTAAATTGAAATGTGTCGCTGGTTTTTTTATTTGAAACCAATCCATTCTTATTTTTGTTCTGCCTTTCGCATATTGTACTTCCATGTGTGCTTCTCATTTGGCCATGCAAACTCATATATGGGAACAATATTTACAATCTTGCCATTGTTTTTATATTTAAGTGAGCGACCCTTAATGTATATGTCATGGAACAATGTTTTCCTGAAGCCCATTTCACGTCCATACTATACTACGTGGCTTTGTGTGTCATAACTCCAGATGAACCGTGTAAATAATACGTGCTATAAGCATTTGTTTATACTGGGTCACACTTATTTCATGTCTTCTCACTTATGCTTTGCAACTTACATATTAACAAACATTACACGTCCCATATTTAATTGCCACTCTACAAATAGTTCTGAGCCATGTCTTTAATCAAGGATAGTCGACCCATAACTTTTAATGTTGGCCGACCCATCAGTTAAGTTCAAACCGATCCATTGTGCGAGAGGACAGCTCGACCGATCAGTGAAGAGGTTGCTCGATCATCTAGTGGTGCTAGATGACTGCTCGACCGATCAGTTCATGTAACAATAATGAACGATCGACCAGTCCAGTTGGCAACAGTGAACGATCGACCCATTTATCAAGGTATATCCGATCTACGATGTTGTATTACGGTCAACACATCATTTTTGAGTCGCGTTTTTATAACGGGGTTAACATTTACCCCTCGGAGCTTGTATTTTTATTCGTGAAAAATGCGAGCTTCGAAATTTGATGGGTCTTTGTATTGACTTATATTCTTACATCTCGAGTCTAGATTGCTCATATCTTAATGTTGCCAGGCACCTGAATGCTTCGAATTTTGAATTTATTGCGTGTTGACATTCAATCGTAGCTTTTTGTTCGTCATGGCAAATCATGCTTTGATCCTTTGACTCTTTGATTCCAAATGATCCAAGCACATAATTTTTTAGTTGAATTTGTATGCTTCATGCCACCTGTTCTGTAATTAAAACAAGAACTTGCACGATTTTGGACTTATACTTTGTTATTGATCGTCCACATCAATTACAGATTAGTTAATCATTAGAAATGAATTATAGTGAGTTTTGTGATGAGGATTGGATAACATGCCTATATAGAACTATTTTGTTTGACTGTCTATAATTCGTCAGACATTGTTTGTATAAATATGATACTCTAATCGGAATTCACAACGACAGTGGAGTTCTGTTAATCGATATATATACCGAATACAGATTTCAAGCCTCATTTTTTAATGACTTATATAATCTTCTACGATGGTTCATATTTTATGAAATGTGTACCTGTTCAAGTTGGAAATTTGATTTGAGTTTCTGAGGCTAGAGCGACTGCAGCTTTTGGACTGTAAACGAATCAGTCCTTGGTTACTCTCTGTTCCTCTTGACAATTTTTTGAAAAGATGCCATTCTATGCTAACTTGTTATGCCTTTAATCAAGCATGCCCTTATTTTGGCATTCCCAAAATTTGTCGTAAAATTGCTCGGGAAAGAAAATTTTGCCGATTGTCTATTTTTTGGCATGCTGCAGTAGCTCGGTTAGATTTAAAATTTTGAATGTGAATTTGCTTTGACACTATGGATCATCCTGGGATATATAGAATTTTAAATGTTTGTTTCATGATGGCTTGCCCCGATGCATAATTATTGCTCAATCTCCTTTTTATATCCCACATTGAAACTATTGATAGATATTAGCTTCAATTCCTTGAGAAGCATTATTGCTCTATTAGATTCAAACTATGCCATCTTCACACATTCGCCTTTTAGGCATTGCTTATCTTCAGATTTGAAGCAAAATATCATCGGGTTTTTTGTGAGATATTTATGGTTGAAGCTTTGCAGATAAGGAAGCCTTTGCGCTAAGAGATTCTAATTGGGTTTCCTAGGTTGATCATTATCGATGCAGTGAGTTTTATTGACTTATCGAGCATATCGGTTTTGCCGAACTTTTCAAATGACCTATTTTGAAGGCAAGATCAAGCCAGTTGTATTGGCTTCTTTGATGAGAGTATATTGGTTTTTGGCTTGTTGCAATGTCGTGATGGACCCGTGGTATTTTTCTCGGGCATTATTCAACTCTTACGTGGTTGTGTTGCCTGCGTACCGTGGGTCTCCATGAGTCGCAAAAGCTCGATGTGATCAGCTTGTCAAGTTTTCCTTGATTGTGGTTGACGAGCTAGAAGCTTCTACTTTATTGGCCAAAGTTTTTTTTAAAACTTGCTAATCATGTGTAGAACCTCTGAACTTCTCAATTCAATAGGAATTTTGACTTTAGCGTCTGATTTGGTGCTTCTACTTGTTGAAGTTTCTATATCTTTGTGCCCCGCTAGGGAAGGATCCATATTTGGTGCCTCCGCTCAGGGTGGCCTTTGGATTTAGTGTCCCTGCTCGGTGAGGTCTTTAGATTTAGTGCCCCCGCTCGGGGAGGTCTTTGGACTTAGTGCCCCGGCTCGGGGAGGTCTTTGAATTTAGTACCCCGGCTCGGGGAGGTCATTGGATTTAGTACCCTCGCTCGGGGAGGTCTTTATATTTTGTGCTCTCGCTATGGGAGGACTTATATTTGGTGCCCCCACTAGGGGAGGTCTTCGGATTTAATGCCCCGCTCCGGGAGGTCTTTTGAATTTAGTGCCCCCGCTCGAGGAGGTCTTATATTTGGTGCCCCTACTAGGAGAGGTCTTGGGATTTAATGCCCCCGCTCGGGGAGGTCTTTTGAATTTAGTGCCCCCGCTCGGAGAGGTCTTATATTTGAAGCTATTATAAGACCCAGGTCCCATCATACAATGCAACGCAAGCCGGAGGATAGGGTTTTCCCTTATAATAGCCAAACATGCTTGGTACATTTAAAACAAATCATTTGATACTATTATAAGTGCATTGTATATAAAACAACTTCAAATATAAATGTATCAATCATAGGCGGCATGAATACCATCTATCATGTCACCATACTAGGCTCTACAATCAAAACCGAAATGTTATGTATTGGAAATTGGATTCAATTTATGAGTCGAGGCTAGGGATGGCTCCTCATCGCTTCGAGAAACTCTGGCAAATGTCTCAGGACTACACAATCTGGGCAACCCTTGGATCGGCTGGGCCGGTCCTCTCTTACGTTTAAGGATTAGCAATTCCTGAAAACACGTTTCTCGGTCCTATTGGACCTATCCATCGGCTCCGTAGTAATCGATATATCTGAGTTATCTCGCTATCCATAATCCACATAGGTAAAAAAAAAAATGTCTGGGCTCCATACCATCACACCACCCATAGCTAGAAAGAAACGTCATGTTCTCCCAACGGTCCGATCCTGTTTTTAACTCATACCGAGGTGTGAGGCTCGCGAATTAACGCTATGTACAAAGCTATGCCCTTTAAGGCCGTGCTTTGATCATCAACCACAAGACTCTGCTTTTCAACAGAAGCCTTGATCATTTGCATCTCAGCATGCCACACAGGCAATTCACGCCATGCAACTGATGTCTATCGATATATAACCTCTAATCTCGTACGTCTCAGAGAAGGGTGTTAAGCAAGAGAATAAATTCTCCGCTGCCAAATAGATATATATTTAATAGAGATCAATCAACACAGAATAAAATACAATGTCAGACACACATCCATTTACAAGTTCGTTCTTGGTCTGAACGAAACCGGAGGCACCTTATTCCTCGTCCCATATGTCCAATACGGGAGAGAGGTCCTTGCATATCCGGTCGATCTCCAAGTACGTTTGGACAGTCACCACTTATTACCTTGTCTTGGGTGTACAACCCAATCAAGACATAAATAATCATCCAAAAGATGTGAAGACCTCTGGTCTTCAACCACCGTCTTCATCGTCGTCTTATCGTCGAATCAGTTATTCAGAATGGGTATAAACCCGGCCTTTCCGAATAACTCGTGTATATTATAAACAGTGCTATAAAAAACAATATACTCCTCATTCCAATTCTGAATATTCTTTTATTTAAATATTCATATCCCATGGGAAAGGTTCCCATTAATTTTATCAAATATAAATTCTTTAAATTTATTCTTTAGTCTTCCTTTGGATATTAATTCGAACCAAATTAAGGTTTATCCAAACTAGTCGGGATTAGCGCACCTTACCAAAGTAATCATTTGTTTAATTTCCCAATCCAAACCTATTCATCCCATGGAGCAAAACTGATCATACTCCATATCTAACACCACGGTGTTATCGGTAAATTTAATTATCATTTCACGTTCAAATCTAATTAAAGATTTAACTATCGCTAGGAGCAAAACTGATGATACTCCATTCTCGATCATTTCCCAAATTTGATAATTTAAATTATCAATTCCTATTTCAATCTAATTAAATATTCATTAAAATTCCACTTAGTTTTAATCTTCCCAAAAATCAATATTAATGATTATTTAACTTTGGAAAAAAAACATGTCGCATCGACAATCTACAGATATATATTTAGCAGAGATCAACCATACAATTCGAAATACAATGATAGACATGTTATCCTGTCTTTAACTAGGTTAAAGAACTAATGTCATTTAAAACACAATTCAAGATAAACCCAAATCACATCCCATTAATTATGGAGTCTTCACGAAAAAACATATCAATATATAATCGATATCAAATTTCTGTATCCGACCGATAATATAAATGGAATAACGACAAAGCCTTTTAAATTCTGTATATATTAAGAGTCTTCCTCCACAGAAGCTCATTTCGATTATTATCAAATCGAATTCCATTCAATTCCAATTTAATATATTAAATTGGAAAACTTTACTTTGGAAAATTTCCATTAAATCTAAATAAAAAGATTTATAAATTCCAAATCACATTTCACTGTAAATCGGGTTAAAGAACGAATATCGTTAAAAACACGGCACAATAAACCCAATTCACATCCCATTTTATTCCAATTAAATGTTAATTAACTGGAAACTCTAATAATCTTAATTAAAAGATTTATTCTTTTCACACGGGGTATAAGAACAGTGTTATTTAAGACACCATTCACGACAAACCCAAAATCCAATTCTTTTATTCAATTCCAGTTAAATCTTAATCAATTGGAAAACTTCACTAAATCTTAATTAAAAGATTTATTCTTTCCTCAACTTGGTTTAAGAACAGTGTTAATGAAGACACCATTCACGAAAAACACAAAATCCAATTCATTATTGCTCTGAATAGAAATTATATCGGCTTATATTCAATATCAAATTCTGAAAAAAACAAATATCGTATTGGGAATAACGATATATATCTTCCAAATTACTCCACAATATCCGTATAATCACGGGATCCAATACCGAAATATTCCGAAGATAATTTTGATTCAAATCCATTCCAATTCATATATTGGAAATTCTGGTTAGTTTTAAAACCATTTCAAATCCAATTTATTCATTTAAAAATATTGGATTATAATTCTAGTTAATAACTAGTTCATTTTCATAAAAATATATTTTTATCTTTTCAAATATGGAATTTTTCATTCCAATTCTTTCCAAATCATTTATTATGATTTTACACAAATTATTAATATTTTTAATAATTTTATTAAGGCCCTTTCAGTCAATTTCCATAAACGGTCATCGAACTGTACTTACAGCGACCTTTCCAAATTTGATTTGGACATAATTCCAAATCCAACCGTTATATTTCAAATCTCTTATATTCGTTGGAAAGCCCTTTTCGATACGAACCCAACGGTTCCGGTTTTAGGAGAATCCAATGGTCGGATCTCCCGTAATGTCCATTCGAAGTCAATGGTCGAAATTCACAAGCTGCCGCGGCGCGTTCTATTCAGGCCATTAAATATATATATATATATATATATATATATATATATATATATATATATATATTATATTTTGTAACACCCCATAATTTTCAATTTTAATGTTCACAAATTAAAGAATAACTAATTTCAAATGTGAGAATTAAGGGAAACGGGTTGCACCGTTGTGTTCATCTCGGAATTCTGGCTGAGATAGAGTCCGAGTTTGCGTGAATTGGACTTCGTATGAAGAAGTTATGGCGATCGGAAGTTTCAGAAAATTCAAAACAGATTTCAAAAATTCAAATTTCAGAGTCAGATTGGGCTAGGCGGGAAATTTCCCGCCAGGGCCAGGTCGACCAAGGGGTCGACCTACCCACACAGGTCGACCTAGGGGTCGACCTGCGCCCCCCCCCCCCCCCGGGCAGATTTGTTTGATGACCTTTTTATGACTGTATGCTGAGTCATTAGGGTTTATGATCTGGTCTGAATGGCTGGGGTTCATTCTAGGTTGATCGGACGACCTAAATTAATCCTAAACTCTATAAAAACACATGTAGACTCAAACCCTAAAATCAAATAAAAATTAGAATCATGGCCTCCATGCCGTCACCTTGCAACCTAGAATAGCCACCACCAATTAGAGAGGAAGAAAAGCTAATCAAATTCAATTCTAATCTAAATTGCAACAAATTGTCTTCTTCAAAGGAAAGCTAAATCAATTTCAGAACTCAAGACCTTCTTTTAGTTGTGAATTCGATTTCTTTAATAAGAAAATTAGCAATTTAATTGGATTGAGCTATGAATTGGATTATATGGTTATGTTGTGAATCATTGACCATATGTTATCATCTATGTTGTAAAATTGTGATGTTATCATCTATGTTGTAAATTCTATGATGTTATCATCTATGTTATAAAGTTGTGATGTTATCATCTATGTTGTAATTCTATGATTGGCTTATGTATAATCAATTCATAATGATGTTTCATATGCTAGTTTGGTTATGTTGTTGGAACTAATTCATATGATATGTCATATGTAAGTATGCAAGTTAGGATGTAAATTGAGGCATGGATCATATGCAAGTTAGTGAGAATCATATACAACCTTACATGTTTCATGACATCTATTTTATGTGTAAATTGGATCTAAAGTTAGGCTATGACATGTGTGAGTTATATGCTAGTATACAAAAATTCTATAAGCTAGTTTACATGTTTAGATGTAAGTTTACACCATCGTTTATGTTGCATAAATCACATATTCAAGTGTGTATATATATATATATATATATATTTATATGTTTGGAGTATGAATCATGCCTATGCAAGTTTACCCCTTATGGTTAGATCCATGACATACATGGTTTATGCTAGTTTGTGACTTTGGCCTATCAAAGTTTTAGATGAAGAACCTCATTCACACATGCAAGTTCACCTCTTATGTTTAGATCTAGTTTTATTTATATGTATGTTGTGATGTTTTCTCTTTATTCCATAAGTTAGACTATTCGAGTCTAACGTATACTTTACGTTAAACGAACGAATGTACAATGTGGGGCAATGGGATAATATTAAAAGATTTAATATTGAGAATTGGCATAAATGCCTTAGTGGCATAAAATAAATTTACGATGATATTTGGTATAATTTTGCATACCATAAATAGATGGACATAATTGAGTCAATTATGGACATAGTTAAATTTGGAATTGATTGATAATTTGAATAGGGAAATTATTTCAAATTGGGGAATAATTAATTTTGTGTAATTAATCGTCTAAGATACGAGATTAGGCTCTTTTGTGGTGTAAGACTGCCCGGACCCGCCCGACAAATCCAGCTGCCACAAATGCCAGTCTAATGTGGGAGGTCTTAGGCATAAATTAAATGCGTAACAGTTGTAAAGACACGAGGTTAGGCTCGTTTGTGGTGTAAGACTGCCCGGACCCGCCCGGCAAATCCAGCTGCCACAAATGCCAGTCTAATGTGGGAGGTCTTTACAAGGTTACGGTGTTAATGAATTAAGAAACACTTAACCAGATAAACATGTGGTGGGACATGAGGGTTAAGTGGGTTCCTTGGGTGGCTTGTGAAATACGATTAGAAACACTTAACCAAAATTTGAAACATGTAGGTGAACATGAATAAGAAGAGAGTTAAGTGGGATGTACTAGAGGGGACCAAGCTTAGGTGGATAGCTTGTGTCAAGTAATGGGGGGCCGTTTCAACCAGTAACCCATGAGTATCTTTGTGGGCTCGACCCAAGTCGAGGACGGGACACGCATACTGGGCTTGACTATAAGAGGCCAAAACGGGTTAGCGGTGGCAACGCAAGTCCAACGGGTTCATGTGCGTGTATGGGCCCGGGCTGGTCGGTAAGACGTTGTTGCATCGTGTAGGTATAAGCCGTGCATTGTTGGTGGTATCGAGTTGCCACTTTGGGGAGTGATACACCTCACTATGGGGCCAACACGGGTATCTATGAGTTAGGGAGCCGATCGCATGGGGGTAGTGGGTACACTTAGTGGAGATAGGGGCAGGCGGCACCTATGAAGGCAACTAGGGGTGCACGAAACTACCATTATCATTATTAAGTTCTGTAGGTGGGATCAACCTTAGGGTGACTAGTGGTGGTGCAGTATAGTAATTATCTTATAGTGGTTTAGGTGCGCCTTTAACGTTATCTTTGTTCATCTTATTTCCTTGTTTACTCTGCCATACCCAATCGTTCACAGTCATTTCCTTATTTTCCAACTTATGTCTTAGCCTAGTTATTTTGATAATTATATTGTTAAAGTTATCGCACTCGCCATACTTAATGTCTGACCCCCCCTTTGTTTCCACCTCTTTTCTTCCTTTTCCCCCCAGGTGCTCAGGGTGGAACTAGCACCGGTGGAGCTTGATTTTGGACAGCTATATCTCTTTCTTTTAGAAGTTGCTTGGATCGCTGAAGTAAAAGTTCAGCCTATCTTATTTATGGCTATTTTTTGTTGGGGTTATGTCTTTCAATTTATATACTCTGATTTAGTCAAGATGGATATTATGTACTTTGACTCTGGTTTTTGATGATGTAATCAAACCTATGTATTTACCGTTGCAATGAATAAATTTTTAAGTTTTTAAGTACTGTTTATATATGTCTTGTTGTTAAGTTTATGTTCTATACACACTTAAAACGCTCCATAGAAGTTAACGCATTCCCTTTGTGAGTGACATTAATGGACGTGGGGTGTTACACGTGGTATCAGAGCTAAAGGTTACCATAACAAATATGAATTTTGAGAAATTGTTTTTCAAAAGCATTTTGTAAAGAAATACTTTCAAAAATATGTTTTAAGGAGAGTATTTTTAAGAGAAAAGTTTGTTTGTTTTAAAAACATAACCCCCAAGAGCCATATATCTTTCCTTCGATTCTCCGTTTTGAATCTCTTCCTCTTTCATTTTTGAATTTCTTTCTCCACGCATATAGACGCTTTTTCTAAGATATGTAAGAACTTCCGTACGATGGGCGGAAAACCACTTCATGTGACCGGGACGTCTGTCAAAACTAGAAGGAAGTGGAGGACTTGTTGGTACCTTTAAGTTAGACGACGGAAGGAAGGTTCAATTAGCTGCTTGGTTAATGAAGAACGAAGCCTCATTTGGTAGGAGGCCACGAACAAAGAATGTGCAGGAGAGACATGGAAAGGACATACGATAAAGTAGATTTAAAGAAAGGCGATAATGATAACAAGAGGCCTAGAGAAAAGGAAGGGCCACACTTGTGAAATACCAGGCTACTTAAATAAAGACTAGTTGTTATCGTTGCAGGACATCTTATTAGGATCGCCCAAAGAAGCAAAAGGCAAAGGTAAGGATAAGGTACAGGATCTTCTAGAGGGCAGACGCGTTCCCTCACGACTGGCATACCTGATAGAGGTAGAAACATATCTTGGTTGGAAATTTAGTTTTTCTGTTTGATCATCCTGTCTGTACTTTATTCGATTCTGGCGCATCACATTCGTTTATCTCTACATCATTAGTTGAAACACTGCACCTAAATACTAGTTTATTTATAGATCCCTTAGTAGTCTCAAATCCTATTGGTGGTTTGGCTCATCTTTCTATGATCTGTCGGGATTTGAGAGTGTCTATCTTGGGCGTTGGGTTTGAATGCAACGCCTTTGTTCTTGGCTTCATGGGCTACGACTTGATTCTATGTATGGATTGGCTAACTAGATATGGGGCCATCCTAGATTGTGAAAGAAGTGTAGTTAGATTGTTGACTCGTTGTGGAAAGACCCTTGATATTTCTTGTGACCCTAGAGGTCCAGTAATGCTTAGCTACCTAGAATCCCTTGACGCATCCAATGATGATTTACATTCTGTTCATATAGTCCGTGAATATGTTGATGTCTTCGATGAGGTGAGGGGTCTACCCCCAAAACGTGAGATAGACTTTCGAATATATCTAGTAGATAATGCAAAGCCAGTTGCATTGCCAGTGCGCCATATGGCTCCAAGAGAGAGAAGAGAACTTAGTAAGCAAGTGAAAGAATTGCTTGAGAAGGGGTTCATCAGACGTAGTATATTGGAGTGGGGTGCTCCAGTAGTATTTGCCACAAAGGCAGATGGGTCCCTTAGACTTTTTGTGGACTATAGAGAACTTAATAAGCTTACTAAGAAGAATAGGCACCCACTGCCAAGGATTGACGATCTCTTCGATCAGTTAGTTGGCGCCTCAGTGTTTTCGCAGTTGGACTTAGCCATAGGTTTCCATCAGTTAAGAGTGGATGAGGATAGCATAGACAAGACTGTCTTTAGGACTCCAGACGGCTTCTTCGAGTGGCTTGTGATGCCCTTCAGTTTGACAAACGCCCCCGCATACTTTGTTGACTTGATGAGTAGGGTGTTTAGGGAGTACCTTAATAAATTCGTGGTAGTCTTTGTGGACGACATCTTGATCTTTTCTAAGAGCGAGGAAGAGCATGCCCTACATCTTAGGGAAGTGTTGGAGACCCTTCGAGCGCATAGCCTTAAAGCTAAATTTTCTAAATGTCACTTTTGGAGGAAGGAAGTGTGATTCTTAGGGCACGTGGTTTCCAACGAAGGGATAGCTGTGGATCCCGCAAAGGTAGTGGCCATCCAAGATTGGAAGGTCCCTAAAAATGCTACCGAGGTGAGGAGTTTCTTAGGGTTGGCTGGCTACTATATGAAGTTTATCAAAGACTTCGCAAAAATATCAGCCCCATTAACACGCTTGACGAAGAAGAACCTAGTTTTCACATGGGACATAGATTGTGATGATGCATTCCAACGTTTAAAGAGAGCTTGGACCACAGCCCCAGTCTTAGTGTTGCCAGATGGGAGTAAGCAATTTACCGTTTATACCGATGCTTTTGGGACAGGACTAGGCGCAGTCTTAATGCAAGATGGAAGGGTAATAGCCTATGGTGGAAGGCGATTGAGAGTGCATGAGAGAAATTACCCTACACATGACCTAGAGTTGGCCGCTATTGTTTTCGCGTTTAAGTCTTGGCGTCATTATCTTCTTGGCGAGAAATTCGAATTGTTCACTGACCATAAATCTCTAAAATACTTGTTCTCTCAGAATGGCTTGAACTTAAGGAAGCAAAGGTGGATGGAATTCTTAGCGTCCTACGATTTTGAGATAGCATATACCCCTGGCAAGGGTAACGTGGTGGCAGACGCCTTAAGTAGGAAAAGTTTGTCCTTGAGTTCGTTGTTTGTTGAGCGGCGAAGCTTAGAGTTCATCTCTATGTTTGACTTTAGACCTTCCATTGACTTTGTACCCGGTTTGCTAGCATCCTTAGAGGTCAGACCTACGCTTTTGGGATGAATTGGTGAGACACAGCGAGATGACCCACAGTTGGTTGAGTTAGTAGAAAAGCTCAAAAGGGGTAAGTCATCGAGCCATCTCAGTAGATATACCCTAGATGATAAGGGTTGGTTACGTAGGGACGGTAGACTTTGTGTACCATAGGACGATAATTTGAGGAAGACCATTCTTGATGATGCACATCGTTCGAAGATGACCATCCATCCAGGCGGGGACAAGATGTACATGGACATGAGACGAGTTTACTTTTGGGCCGGCATGAAGAGGGATGTGGCTGAGTTTGTCGCTAGATGCTTGGTGTGCCAACAAGTAAAAGCAGAGCAAAAGAAGCCCAGTGGATTGCTTCACCCATTGGAGGTCCCACAATGGAAGTGGGAAAGTGTCTCGATGGACTTTATTGATGGGTTACCGAGATCGAGGAAGGGTAATACGGGGATTTGGTTTGTGGTAGACAGACTTACTAAGAGCGCCCATTTCATTCCCGTGAAGAGTAAGAGGACTGCTCCATGGTTAGCCTCCGTATACATTCGAGATATAGTTCGTTTGCACGGTGTTCCTTCAAGCATAGTAAGCGACCGCGATCCTATCTTTACTAGCGAGCTTTGGAAGAGCTTGCAAGAGGCGGTAGTGTAATAACCCGGAAAATGTGAACCAGTTTAAAATTTTTAAATTAGGTTATTACCAAAGGATTTGAATAGTTGAAATAGCATATTTCAATAAAATATAGAATTTGGTATGATATGGCAGTTTGAAATTTTGAATACAAACTTTGTCTGACTGCACCGGGTGGAAAATATAACGGATTTTGACGAAATTGAAAATATTTAAATCTGTTTATCAATACCTTTCTAACGAATCTGAAAAATCGAAATTTCATAACGGAAATCAAAAGTTATGGCCAATTGAATTTTCAGAAAGGTCGCTATATAGTATATATAGCCCTTGAAAATTGAGATTTTGCATACGACCTCGGAATTCGACGAAACCACTTTTGTTGGGTCCAGGATGTCAAATTATTGCTAAGTTTCAAATTTCATAATTTTTGAAGCTAGTATGTGAGCGGGGCAAAAGATAACGTGTTTGGTCAAATTCTGTTAAAAAGGGTCGACCTAAAAATGACTGTTTTTCAAACGAGCTCAGAATTTGACGAAACTGGTTTTGTTAGGACCGTATCGTCAAAACAAAGCTAGATTTATTTTTCTGGAATTTTTCGATTCAGTTTGTGGCCCTGGCAAATTAAAATGTACGTTTAAATTAAATATCGAATGTTTTATATTTTAATTTGAAAAATAACCGACTGTAATAGTCGAAATGGCCAACGAAACATATCCCATTGTGTTCGGAATGGGGGTATTTAGCTAGGGGCGACAGTCGTTGGGTTTGATTTCGAGGTCGTTTGTGGAAGGGGGTATTTTTGGAATTAAATAAATTAAAAATTAAAATAAAAAGGGCATCGACCAATCACAATTCATCTTCCCCAACGTCTTCCTGTCGCGACGCGGAAAAGGATCCGAAACTTCACTCTTAAATTTCTCCGCTACCACACAACGAAATCAAGCAAACTCAGATCCATTTTGAAGAGCGTTCAGAGATCTTCAAATCCATAGTAATTTCACGAATTATCGTTGAGTATTGAGGGAGTTATAGCGTCGGGAAACCCCGAACTTTGCGCCGCCGCTGTGGGTTCTGGAGGCCACCGAGTTGATCATCTCGGGTAGCTTTGGAAAGCTCTCTCCTTCCTCTTCGACGCAGCGCTGGCCGTTCGTCCTAAAGCTTCGTGGTTTTGCCGAAAAGTTCAACCCTAGTTTTCGAAATCGAAAAGGGTATACGGCTGAAACCATTTTCCACTGATTTTTACACTTTAAAGCGTTGCAAACTTGTAAAAATCGTATCTTTTTGCTATGTTAATGAAATTCGATGAAACAGGAGACACCGTGACCGCAAGGAGGCTCTCTACATTCTAGAAGAAGCCGCGGATTTTTCTGACCTTCCTACGATTTTTAGCACTGCAATAACCAATGTGAGGAATCTAAACTATTTGTGTGAATGAAATCGCGTTGTATAAATTATATAAGCGAAGTGTAAATTATATACGCATTGTATACCTCATGTACATGTGTTGTATAAGTTATATTAGCGATGTATAAATTATACAAGCGTTGAATGAAGCATATATGCTTTGAATTGTGATGAAATGCAAGTGAATTATTATAATATATATATATATATATATATATATATATACTCCCCTCGTCCACAGACCATGGACGATATTTATTGCTTGTGATTGACGTGATATTATATGGTAGGACGAATGGTTGGAAATAATTGTTTGTGGTTGATATTATGGTTGAAAAATACCTTTTTGGTTGAAAAATACCCTCTTGTGGTTGAAACAAAATATAATAGGATTGTGGAATTGAAAATAAAACATGTCGCCTGCTTGCGAACTAGATGCATGATCCCCATTGTCAAAAACCGCGAGGTTTTAAGGTAGAGCGAGGAGCCGTACTAGGGACGGTCCCGGTTTTAACTACCCTGCCGTTATGCTGCCGAAATTTTCTGAAATATTTATGTATTAGAATAATTTTCATGCATTGAATTTTTTTACATATGCTATATAGAATATTCATGTGTTGAATTACAATTCATTCGTTGAGTTGAAATTCATGTGTTAAAGGAGTTATCGAATATTAGTTATTCGAAAGGAGTTATCAAATCTAGTTATTCGAACTGAGTTATCGAATCTAGTTATTCAAAAGGAGTTATCGAATCTAGTTATTCGAAAGGAGTCATCAAATCTAGTTATTCGGAAGGAGTAAATAGAATATAGTTTATTCGAATCTGGTTTATTCTTATTCGAATTTAAACAAATGGCTTTAGCAATAAAAATCACATTTTTATATATATTCAAACTATATCGAATATTCATGTGTTGAGTTGCAATTCATTCGTTTTGTTGAAATTCATGTGTTGAATATTATTCGAATTTAAACAAATGGCTTTAGCGATAAAAATCACATTTTTATATATATTCAAACTATATCGAATATTCATGTGTTGAGTTGCAATTCATTCGTTGAGTTGAAATTCATGTGTTGAATATTATTCGAATTTAAACGAATGGCTTTAGCAATAAAAATCACATTTTTATATATATTCAAACTATATCGAATATTCATGTGTTGAGTTGCAATTCATTCGTTGAGTTGAAATTCATGTGTTGAATATTATTCGAATTTAAACAAATGGCTTTAGCGATAAAAATCACATTTTTATATATATTCAAACTATATCGAATATTCATGTGTTGAGTTGCAATTCATTCGTTGAGTTGAAATTCATGTGTTGAATATTATTCGAATTTAAACAAATGGCTTTAGCGATAAAAATCACATTTTTATATATATTCAAACTATATCGAATATTCATGTGTTGAGTTGCAATTCATTCGTTGAGTTGAAATTCATGTGTTGAATATTATTCGAATTTAAACAAATGGCTTTAGCGATAAAAATCACATTTTTATATATATTCAAACTATATCGAATATTCATGTGTTGAGTTGAAATTCATTCGTTGAGTTGAAATTCATGTGTTGAATATTATTCGAATTTAAACAAATGGCTTTAGCAATAAAAATAACATTTTTATATATATTCAAACTATATCGAATATTCATGTGTTGAGTTGCAATTCATTCGTTGAGTTGAAATTCATGTGTTGAATATTATTCGAATTTAAACAAATGGCTTTAGCAATAAAAATCACATTTTTATATATATTCAAACTATATCGAATATTCATGTGTTGAGTTGCAATTCATTCGTTGAGTTGAAGTTCATATGTTGAATGTTATCATCTCTTAAAAATAAAATGAATCGACGATGGAAACTATATTTTTATAGTGAATAAGAAGTGTTAAAAATACACATGTGTCGAATAAATATTTTTGATGATAAAAATATTCCTTTTATCATGTATAGGCTTAGTTAAAAATACACATGTGTTGAAATCAATAATAATTTGCTAGAAATATTATTATTAGCTTTGTTCTGCATATATATACATGTGTTGAACAGGAAAAATGGATTAGCTGTAGAGTAAAGAAATTATTTGCGTGCCCGACAAATAGGTAAACCTTGATGAGTTGGCTGCGCAATTTTATTTATATATCAACTCCTGTGAATGCCATTGGATGCGGAGTGCTGGTTTTTCTGTGTGAAATAATAAATAATGCCATAGGATAGTAACAATTAATTTTGAACTACACTACATGGCATACTTCTTGACGATAGGCATACTTCATTATATTCCACATAAGCAATTGGAGCTTGCGTGACGAGGTGGAAGATTTACCATACAAGCAAGAGGCTTGTATGGCGATGACTATGTACTACAGGTTGAACTGATGACTGATATGGACTATATAAATTATAACGATAAATTGCCAGATTAATAAAAACCCCACACGGGTCTGTAGTTGACAATAATCACGTCGCTCTAGTTATTAGATACGGCACATGGACTATTTATTTCCACACGGAAACGGGGTGACGGGAATTTATTCTCTGGAGTGATTATCAGTACATGCTCCCCCGTAAACACCAAAATATATCACTATAAATATGTGAATGCTTTTTAGGATTTATTGGGTACCTAATACGGCCCAATAAATTTCCAAACCCCTCCCCGTACAAAGGAGGTTATGGCGAATTTTTTCGAAATATTAAGGCGTTAGTGAAATATTTGAAGTGAAAACGAAGTTGAAAATATAGAATGAGCTATAGTTAAAATTATAGGTTGAACTATATTTATATATATAAGTATAAATATAATTAAAGGGAATAAAGGTCGTGCAGTTCGCGTTTCGGAATCGTAATTTGAAACGATTAGTACGAGAAATCCGACCATCGGATTTTCCCGAAATCGCAATCGCTGGGTTCGCCTTGGAAATATCTTTCCAACGGCACCAACCTTGTAAAAATCCAACGGTTGGATTGTCCGGAATGTTTAATTCAAATCTGAAGAAAAACAGCGCCAGAATTGTTTATATTTATATATATAAATATAAATTAAATTAAATTAAATCGAATAACGACGCTGCAGTTCGAATTTTGAAACCGTAACTTCAAACGACTAGTGTGGAAGATCCGACCGTCGGATTCTCACAAAACTGGAACCGTTGGGTTCACTTTGGGAATATCTTCCCACTGATATAGACTTTGTAGAAATCCAACGGTTAGATTTTCCGATATGTGTAAAACAAATTAAGGGAAAAACAGCGCCAGCGCCACGGCACGACCTGAAACGTCGTTAAATTAAATATGGCCATTTTTAAATAAATAAAAATGGCGAAAAATCGTTATAAAATATTACAAGCAATATTGATTGAAAATAAACCAATTGGGCTTGAATTGTTTGATATTTGATGGTTGTATGTGTATGACATGTAAATAACACAAAAGAACCGAAAGATGGATGTCGAATAATATAACCATAAAATAAATTGATTTAAATTCTAATGACGTGAATTATTTGAAAAGGCCGAGCTAACCCTCATTTCAAATAATTTATCGAGCGATTCGAATTGGAAAATGCAAAGACGACTCAAGACCGACGATCTTCGTATCGGTTGGATGGACGCTACTGAGGTTCCTGACCGGAGTAGCTACCGGAAAGGGACGGAAGTAGTAGCCATCTGAACGTATGTGTTGATAGGACGGATATACGAGGGATTTGACGCCTCTGGTTTCGTTCAGACCCAGGACGGACTTGTAAATGGACTGTGTGTCTGACATTGGATTTTGTTCTATACTGATTGATCTCTGTTAAATATATATCTTTTTGGCGGCGGAGAATTTATTCTCTTGTTTAACGCCTTTCTCTGAGACATACGAGCTTAGAGGTTATATATCGATGGAAATCAATCGTATGGAGTGGACTGCCTATGTGGCATGCCGAGATGCTGTGATCAAGGCTTCTGTTACAAAGCAAAGTCTTGTGGATGATGATCAAAGCAAGGTCTATGTGGCCTGGCTTTGTGTATTTCGTAGATTCGCGAACCTCACACCCCGGTATGAGTTAAAAACGGGATACGGACTGCAGGGAGAGCACGACGTTTCTTTCTAGCTATGGTGGTGTCAGTGACTTACCAGCCCTGACATATATATATCTACTTTTCACCTTTGTGGTTGTTGGAATGCGAGGCGCCTCGATTATAGGTCTGTAAGGACCGGGAAACGTGTGTTCAGGCATAATTAATCCTCTAACGTAAGTGAGGACCGGCCCTGAAGCATCCAGGGGTTACCCAGAGTGCGTAGTCCCGAGGCATTTGCTAGAGTGTCTCGAAGCGGAGAGGAGCTTGCCCCTTGCCTCAACTCATGACGGAAATCCAATTTCCAATACGAGATAACAGACTTGATTGTAACTTATATATGGCGACATAGTGGCATGGGACGCTCATGTCGCCTATGATTGATATTTATGATGCTATTCATTTTGAAAACATATATGCACTAGTAATAATATCAAATGATTTTGCTTTATACGTATCAAGCATATTTGGCTATTATAAGGTAAAACTCTATCCCCCGGCTTGCGTTGCATTGTGTGATGGGACCTGAGTCTTATAATGGCTTCATTCTTTCTAAAAGCATTGCGATTGTTTTAAAAGAACTTACTTTATTTTAAATGCACTAGCAATCACTGGAGTAAACCCGTTCCGCGAAAGTGGCGTGGTCCTATGATTTGCTATTTACTGTTGTTCAATTGTTAAATAGATTCCTCATACCAGTCCCCATGACTGACTCGTTGTTTGTTTCACTTTGCAAACGCGGGTGCCCTTATTTTCACACGGGCAGCCTAGTACACAGGTGACAGGTGGTTTTTGGTTCTGCACTGCTACATAGAGTGCATTTTTGGCTCATGGCGAGGCTGACTTCACAGAGATGACTTTGACATTTTCCGCCATTACTGTACTTATGTTATGATTCCGCCACTGGCGATGCAGACTAATTTACTTTCCGTATTTCTCACTATATGTATATGTATTCCGCCTTCGGCAATGTAGACTGATACCTTTATTATGTCTCACTGCATGTATGTACACCGCCTCTGGCGATGATGACTGATCACTTTCCTTTCATTTACTAAGTTATATCCCACGTTATGCTATTCTGATATTCCTACATGTTGTGATTCCGCTGTCATATCCATGTAAAATTATTTTATTTATTGTTTCTGCTATTATCTGTACTCTGCTATGATGATTAATGTGTTATATTCCAATGATTATCCTTAATACCGCTCCTCGGATTTTGGGATCGTCACAGGTAGGGACTCAGTTATGTTTGAGCACTGCATATCATCCTCAGACGGACGGCCAGACCGAGAGGGTGAATCATATTCTAGAGGACTATTGAGGTTGTGTGTCTTAGACTTCGGAGGTACATGGGAGGAACATCTTCCTTTGGTGGAGTTCGCATATAATAATAGATTTCAGTCTAGCATTGGCATGGCACCGTTCGAGGCTCTTTATGGACGACCATGTCGTTCACCTACATGTTGGTGGGAATCTACAGATAAGATCTTGCTTGGGCCTGATATGATTAGAGAGACTTCGTAAAGATCGATTTGATTCGAAGGAGGATGAAGACGGCGCAAGATAGGCAGAAATCTTATGCGGACAAGAGGAGGACAGATCTTGAGTTTGATATTGGGGACATGGTCTTTGTCAAGGTGTCTCCATTACTGAATGTTGTTCGCTTTGGGTCCGTTGGGAAGTTAGCACCAAGGTTTGTAGGGTCGTTTCCTATTAAGGAGAGGATTGGACAGATAGCGTATAGAGTGGAGTTGTCCGAGAGACTTAGTGGTGTACACGATGTATTCCATGTATCACATTTGAGGAAGTGCTTGCACGAGACCGCGGAAGTGGTAGAACCGAGCTTGCTTAGAGAGGTGGAGATAGAGCGTGATGCGACGAGCTCCTACGTGCATTCTTGGGTTGGTGATTAAGAAGTTGAGGAATTGAGAGGTCAAGCTAGTCAAAGTGCAATGAGGAGATGATGAGAGCAACGCTACTTAGGAGACGGAAGAAAAGATGCGTTCATTGTACCCTTTTCTTTTCGAGGGTATGTCTTTTAATTTCTCCTTTATCGCTTAGCTTGTACTTATTTTATCTTTAGTATGTCCTCTCACTAGTATCTTTGACCTTTAGATAGGGTAGTCCTATGGTTGAAACATGTGTTTGAGACATGTTATGTATGATGGATGCAAATGTTCGCTAGTGGTTGCTCATGGATGCATATGCACACACTTTAGGCACTAGATCGGCTCAGTCACTTCATATTGCATATTGCATATAAATGTGTGTACATATTTAAGTAATGGTTGTACTATCATATGGATGCTGCATTTTGATGAATGGTTGTGCACACATGTAGAAATAATATGTATCGATAGGATTCTTTCGCATACATAATGGACGCATGGCACTATCATGGTTTGCATTAAGGAGGTCAACTGAATCAGTAGACCGCCTGATTTTGCATTAGATAAAGAACATATACACACACTGTAACACCCCAAGTCCATTAATGTCACTCACAATGGGAATGCATTAACTTCCATGGAGGTTATAAGTGAATATAGAACAGAAAAATTACAACAAGACAGATAATAAGTAGTACTTGGAAATCTAAAACCTCATTTTATTGCAGCGGAAATTAAACATGTTTGTTACATCATCAAACCATAAATGATAGTAAAGTACATTATCCATCTTGCTAAAACAAAATTACATAATCCCATTACACAAATAGTCATTAAAGAAGATAACAAGCTGGATTTTACTTCAACGGTCCAAGCTTTCCAAAGAGAGATGAAGCAATCCAATCAAACTCCACTAGAGCTGGGTCCAACCTGAGGATCTGGAGGGGAAAAGGATAGAAATGGAGGGGGTCAGACATAAAGTATGGCGAGTATGATAATTCTAACAATACTATTATCAAAATAACTAGACTAAGGCATAAGCTGGAAGACAAGTAAATGTCTATGAACTATTAGGAAGATAAAGATAGCGTTTAAGATAACGTTAAAGATAACGGTAAAGGCACACCTAATTACTAACGAATAATTACTACACTGCACCGCACATTACTACACTGCACCAGTCACCCTAAAGGTTGATCCCACTTGCTTCACACAGAAACATATAAATAGCCTTACGTACCCCTAGCTGACTACATAGGTGCCGTCTGCCCTTATCTCCACTAGGTGTACCCTACTACCCACTTTCGATCGGCTCCCTACTCGTAGATACCCGTGCTGGCCCCACAGTGGGGTGTATCACTCCCCTAAAGAGGCAACCCGATACAACTTGAGAATGCACGGCTTATACCTACACGATGCAACAACGTCTTACCTACCAGCCCGGGTCCACACACGCATATGAAACCCGTTGGACTTGTGTTGCCACCGCTCCCCGTTTTGGCCTCTTATAGTCAAACCCAGTATGTGTGTCCCGTCCTCGACTTGGGTCGAGCCCACAAAGATACTGTAAAGACCCGCAACTTCCCCGTAAAGGAAAGCGTCGGATAGTTCGAGAACAAACCACAGCAGAACGCATACAGAAGAACATTTCATTGTATATTACAACAATGCATCAGATTACAAGAATATACAGAGTATAAATGAATATTACACAGAAATATCAGAGATTTAAATTACATTTAAATACATCGCAGCGGAAAATAATACAATACACAACTAGAAGTAGATATACGGATACAAAGCTTTCCGGATATCGTTCCAGCTGTAAACCAGGATCCTGTGAATATAAATCTGCAAAACCAAAACTACTAGCTGCCCGTGTCAAAAATAGGGGCACCCAGAGTTTAGGTTAAAACAATAAACTCCAGGTCAGTCATGGGACTGGTGTGAGAACTAAAACAGTTATTAATCTTTATTTTTAAAGATAGGTAAATCAAGGGACCACGCCGTATAACACGGAACGGGTTTCCTCCCAAGAATACCAGTGCATAAAACAACAGCGAAATGCTAAATAAAGAAAAATGAAGCTGTTATAAGACCCAGGTCCCATCACACAATGCAACGCAGTCGAGGATAGGGTTTTCCCTTATAACAACCAAAGAATGCTTGATACGTTTAAAACAAATCATTTGATACTAATATAAGTGCATAGTGTATAAAACACTTCAAATCATAAGTATCAATCATAGGCGGCATGAGCGCCCCATCCCACTATGTCGCCATATATAGGATTACAACTAAAACCGCAAGATCACGTATTTGGAAATTGGATTTCCGTCTATGAACCGAGGCAAAAGATAGTCCTCAACCGTTTTCGTGACTCTCTAGCCCGAGCCACAGGGTCAGAGCGCATCGACCCTTGGATCGTCAGGGCCGGTCCACACGGAGTGGATTAAAATGCCTGAACATTACGTTTCCCCACCCTATGGGGTGTAAGTCTGGTCCGTCAGCCGACCAGAAGCATCGGCCGAAACCGATATAACCGAGGCGCCTCGCAACAGCAACAACCACATAAGTCAAACTCGTCAGGGCGTGTAAAACCACTGACGCCACTTCTAGCTAGAAAGAAACGCAAGTCCTCCCTGAGGTCCGTCTCCCGTTTTTGGTTCATACCTGGTGTGAAACACGCGAGGTAAACGTTACACAAAGCTACGCCACAAAGGCCGTGCTTTGATCATCACCACAAGACTTTGCTTTTCAACAGAAGCCTTGATCATTTGCATCTTAGCATGCCACACAGGCAAACCATCCTATGCAACCGATATCAGTCACACAGAATGAAATCCGATGTCAGACACACAGTCCATTTACAAGTCCGTTCTGGGTCTGAACGAAACCGGAGGCACCTAGTACCCCGCATATCCATCGATCTCCAAGTACGTCTGGACGATCACTAACTGTTTCCATCTTCTTGGGTGTACTGCCCAATCAAGATCATCAGTTATCACCCAAACGACGTGAAGACTTCCGGTCTTCCCATCGTCTTCATCTTCGACTTATCGTCGTATCAGTTATTCAGAATGGGATAAACCCGGTCTTTCCGAATAACTCGCGTATATTTTAAATAAGTGTTACACAAACACAACATACGCCTCATTCCAATTCATTAGTCATTAACCGTAAATTAATCAAGAGAATAATTCCCCAAATATTAACCCCGAAGGCCGAAACCAACATCAGATCAATATCCAGAAAATCATTCTACTTAGCTAACCGACAGTTAGTTTCTAAATTTCACGTTCAAATCTAATTAAAGATTTAACTATCGCCTGGAGCAAAACTGGTGATACTCCATTCTCGATCTTTTCAATCTAATTAAAGATTCATTAAAACTCCACTTAGTTTTAATCTTTTGACTGGGTTAAAGAATCAGTGTCATCTAAAAACACGGTTCGCGATAAACCCAAAATCACATTCCATTAATTATCGGGTTAAAGAACAAGTGTTATTTAAAACACTGTTCACGATAAACCCAAAAATCAATACCAATTCAATTCCAATTAAATATCATTTAATTGGTACACTTCATTAAATCTAAATAAAAAGATTTAATATTTTCTCAACTGGGTTCAAGAACAGTGTTAGTGAAGACACCATTCACGACAAACCCAGATCACATTCGATTAATTATCGGGTTAAAGAACAAGTGTTATTTAAAACACTGTTCACGATAAACCCAAAAATCAATACCAATTCAATTCCAATTAAATATCATTTAATTGGTACACTTCATTAAATCTAAATAAAAGATTTAATCTTTTCTCAACTGGGTTCAAGAACAGTGTTAGTGAAGACACCATTCACGACAAACCCAGATCACATTCGATTAATTATCGGGTTAAAGAACAAGTGTTATTTAAAACACTGTTCACGATAAACCCAAAATCACATTCCATTAATTATCGGGTTAAAGAACAAGTGTTATTTAAAACACTGTTCACGATAAACCCAAAAATCAATACCAATTCAATTCCAATTAAATATCATTTAATTGGTACACTTCATTAAATCTAAATAAAAAGATTTAATCTTTTCTCAACTGGGTTCCAGAACAGTGTTAGTGAAGACACCATTCACGACAAACCCAAATCACATTCGATATTCAATACAAGGCTCTGAATAGAAAATATATCGGCTTATATTCAATATCGAATTCTACGACTAACAAATGTCGTATTGGAAATAACGATACAAATATATATCTTTCAAATTTCCATAACAACACCTGTAATATCACGAATTCCAACATCGAAATATTCCGAAGACAATTTCGATTCAAATCCACTCCAATGCAATCATTGGAAATTTTGGTTATTTTCAAAACCATTTCAAATTCAATTTATTTATTTAAAAATAAATAGAATTATAATTCTAGTTCAAAACTAGTTCATTTCGATAAAAATCTATTTTTATCTTTTCAAATATGGAGTTTTTCATCCCAAACTTTCACAAATCATTTCTTATGATTTTACACAAATTATTACTATTTTTAATAATTTTATCAAGGCCCGTACAGTCGATTTCCATCAACGGCCATCGAACTGCACTTACAGCGACCTTTTTCGAATTTGATTTGGACATAATTCCAAATCCAACCGTTAGATTTCAAATTTCTAGCCTTCGTTAGAAAGCTCTTTTCGATACGAACCCAACGGTTCCGGTTTTAGGAGAATCCGACGGTCGGATCTCCCGCAATGTCCGTTTGAAATAAATGGTCGAAATTCACGAACTGCCGCGGCGCGGCGCGTTCTATTCAGGCCATTATATTATATATATAATATATATAATATATACTTCGTCGATTTCTATTTAAAACGAATTATATAAATAGTTTTAAAATTCGTTTCAAAAGCAATTTCAACTTCCTTTTCAATTCAAATCAAAATTGAATTCTTCTTTATAAATTCGTTTCAAAATTCATTTCTATTCAATTCGAATTTCAATTCAATTTGAATTCATTTCAATTCGCTTTCAATTCAATTCGAATTCGTTTTCAATTCAATTCATTTCGAAATCGTTTTCAATTCAATTCGAATTCGTTTTCAATTCAATTCATTTCGAAATCGTTTTCAATTCAATTCATTTCGAAATCGTTTTCAATTCAATTCATTTCGAAATCGTTTTCAATTCAATTCGAATTCATTTTCAATTCAATTCATTTCGAAATCGTTTTCAATTCAATTCATTTCGAAATCGTTTTCAATTCAATTCATTTCGAAATCGTTTTCAATTCAATTCGAATTCGTTTTCAATTCAATTCATTTCGAAATCGTTTTCAATTCAATTCATTTCGAAATCGTTTTCAATTCATTTGGAATTCGTTTTCAATTCAATTCATTTCGAAATCGTTTTCAATTCAATTCGAATTCATTTTCAATTCATTTTGAATTCGTTTTCAATTCAATTCATTTCGAAATCGTTTTCAATTCAATTCATTTCGAAATCGTTTTTAAAATCGATATAAATATCGTTCACGTCAAAATGGCGTCAATCTAATCAACACGGCTTCATATATTCCTTTATTTTCAAATATTCTATTTCAAATATTTCTTTTTCAAAACTGGAATGAGGCCCAATCAATTACCATATAAAATTAATTATATGGATTTTCATACAACACATGTATATAATAGCATTGAAAATAATCAACCATCAACCAAAGTGCACTACACTGTATAAGCATCAAATATAGATATTCAACGCTTATAACAGTCTGTCAATCAATCGATCGACATATTTAATCAATCAGGATGAGTGAACTTCAAATTTCATCCTAACACCCGTGTGGGGTTTCAAACAATCAAACACATATTTTATTTGTGCAGTTAGGCGATGTGTAAAATTTATCGACACAATCAATGTCATTCAAATAAGTGTACATAAACAAACCATCCGGTTTGTAAATGAATATTTATTTATTCACATTCACGTTAAAAATTATATTTTTAACGATAACACATTTTATTTCAACATATGAACTTCTATTCAATTCATTCTTTAAATAAAATGATATTTTTATTTTTCTAACTTATTTTAGAAAATTTCGGCGGCATAACGGCACGATACTAGAAACGGGACGAGGCCTAGCCTTATCCCCGGTCTAGTGAAGGCCCACGCCATTCACACATCAATCGAATTCACTTTCGTTATGCAAACCACAAAATTTGGAGTAAGGGTCTAACCTAGCCTTACTCCTTCGCCTTATAACGGCGCACGTCTAATCCTAACCAATTTATCGATTCGATTTTTCACACCACAAACCACATTCAAACCAATATCACAATCCATAACCAAACAGCCAAACAAACAAGTCCATGGTCTGTGGACGATTGTGTCGGGTGCTACTAAGCACCGTCTGCATCCTAGTATATATATATAACTAGAAAAATATACTTTGAGTGAGAAGTTCTCACATTATAGCTATCCAGCTCCACGGCTCTTCATTGATAGAAATCTTCACCAATCTCGCCTTTTATCGCTTTCGTCGCCCGTATTCTCTACATATGTAAAAATCGAATTTTTACTATGTTATTCAATATATAAAAATCGAATTTTTATTTCAAAGTTCAATATATAAAAATCGAATTTTTAGTTCAAAGTTCAATATATAAAAATCGAATTTTTAGTTCAAAGTTCAATATATAAAAATCGAATTTTTAGTTCAAAGTTCAATATATAAAAATCGAATTTTTAGTTCAAAGTTCAATATATAAAAATCGAATTTTTAGTTCAAAGTTCAATATATAAAAATCGAATTTTTAACTCGAAGTTCAATATATAAAAATCCTATTTTTCTATCGAAGTTCAATATATAAAAATCTCGCCTTTTTAAATTCAAAGATTTCACCTTTTCAAATTTCATCACTTGATTTCAATGTATATAAAATAAAAATCAGATTTTTATTTCGCCACATATACAAAGGTGATATTTTTAACTTCTCTATCCTATAAAGATTATATTTTTAATACTTTAAAAATATAAAAATCATATTTTTAATATTCCTATATAGTAAAGATTATATTTTTATTTCGATTTAAACAATACAAAAATTATATTTTCAAAGCAAATTCATTTTTTAAACCATAAAGTAAAATCAGTTTTTATTCATAAAAAAAAAAAAAAAAAGTTTTAACAAAATATAAAAAATCAGTTTTTGCAATTCTTATAAAATCAGTTTTACATTTCTAATAAAATCAGTTTTTCTTTTGTTAAAAATCAGTTTTTCTTCATTTTTCTTAAACAAAGCAAAATAAAAATAAAATAAATAAATTAAAAATTACCTGGGGGCGCTTGGGGAATAGGGGTGGCCGGAGGCAGTCGCTGGGGGGGGGCGGTTGTGGGTTTCGCGGCGCCTGGCGCCTGGAGGGGGGGTCGGGCTTGAGGGGAGGGGGGGCTCGAACGTCGTATCATGGCGGAGGGGGCATCGCCTTCTCAGGCGGAGGTGGGGAGATGGCACCGCCATCGTACGGCGGCGGAGGATCATCGGGGAGGGGCGGCGGCTCCTCCCCTGTCGCTCTCCCTTTCCTTTTCTTTTTTTTTTTTTTTTTTTTTTATAAATCGATTTTAAAAATGAAAGGGGGGGCCAGAAGGTTTTTAAGGGAGGAAGCTTTTTTTTCTTTTTTTAATTAATTAATTATTTAATTTTATCCTAAAGAGTTGACTTTCACATACGACCTCGAAACGAGGCCCACCGCCTGTCGTCCATAGCGTTTAACCCCCATTCCGAACACAATGGGATATGTATCGTCAGCTGATTCGGCTGTTACAATCAGCTTCCGTTAAATTTACATTTAAATCACTATATTGAATTTTAAACGTACCTTTCAAATTACCGGGGTCACATACTAACTAGAAAAATTCCAGAAAAATATTTTCTAGCTTCGTATTGACGATACGGTCCTAACAAATCTAGTTTCGTCGAATTCTGAGACCGTTTGAAAAATGGCCAATTTCCAGTCGATTAAAATCAACTGAAACTGGTCAAACGCGTTTTCCTATGCCACGCTCACATATTGATTCGAAAAATTATGAAATTTGAAACCTAGCGATAACTTGACACTGCGGATCCAACAAAAGTGGTTTCGTCGAAATCCGAGGTCATTTGCAAAATGTCCATTTTTAAGAGCCTGAATTCCATAGCGACTATTCAGAATTTTCAACTGGACAACTTTTGATTCCCGCTACTAACTTTCGATTTTTCGGATTCGTTGGAAAGATATTCACTATTAGATTCCATTATTTTTGGTTTCACTAAAATCCGGATTGTTTTGCACCCGGTACATTCAATTGAAGTTTGAAATCGAATTATCGAACTACCGCGCCATTTTCAATTCTATTTATAATTATATATAATTATTTATATTCTAACGACGACGCGTATAATATATACGTTCGAATTATATTCAAAATAAATTTCTCGTCGATATTATTTAAAATAATCCATTTTAAATATCAAAATTCGCTAAAATTGCCAAAATAAAAATTTTCAAACTGGCTCGCATTTTACGGGTTGTTACAATCTCCCCCACTTAAAACTTTTCGTCCCCGAAAAGGAACAAAGTCGAAAGTGGTTTGATTAATCAACTCTACGTTCGATCTGGCTTCCATTCTCCAACTCTTTAGTTTCTGAGAATTTTCAAAATTTCAAAAATTTGGCTAACACCCTAAATTTTCGAAAAATTTCGCCATAACCTCCCCTGCACCGGGAGCATCGGGGAATTTCAAATAGCTTCCCCGGTCCTTCAGATCTCAAAAAGAAAAAGAAAAAGCCAAGCGGCTAGCCAATAGGCTCACAAAATCATCATCACCCAAACAAAACAGGAAATTATGTAGTAAACATGTACCTATTTGTCGGGCAAACAAATTTTATTCTCTGCTCTAGCCTCCTTGCTATGACCTGTTCAATGTAAGTATATGTATATGCAAGCAAATGCGACCAATTTTTAATATAATTCAATATTCGATTAAATTAGGCATAATGGTTCAAAATTAGCAAACAATTAAACAGCCAACACAAACATCAATCAATTAGTGAATTAGGGTTTCAAATTCATAACTTTGATACATAGTCGAAAACCAGATTTTTGATGCCAAATCACAACAATGAATTCTAGCCATATATAAGTTTTGGTTCTCACACCAGCCTAATGGAAATATATAGAAAATCACACCTTCGAAACTCGAACATAAATGTTGATGATGCGATCGCTATCATCAATATCATCTTCGGGCGACTAGAGTGTGATGCTATATCTATCCAATATATTAAAACCTTGAATACACGCGGATCAGACGTATACGCAAAATCTTTATATACTGGATTGTCCACATCAATATAAACTAAATAATCAAATACGAATAATTGATTTAAATTTTCAAAACAAAAATTTGTTTTCATTTTCAAAAATATACTCTTCACACTCGTTCTAGGATACTACTGATCCTATCTCTAACGAGTCATCCCATTGGATATTACTAATCCAATTATCTGATGAATTCTTTCGTATGGTTCTAATGTGTCTTGTTCTCTGCTTTGTAAACCAAAGCTCTGATACCACGTGTAAAGACCCGCAACTTCCCCGTAAAGGAAAGCGTCGGATAGTTCGAGAACAAACCACAGCAGAACGCATACAGAAGAACATTTCATTGTATATTACAACAATGCATCAGATTACAAGAATATACAGAGTATAAATGAATATTACACAGAAATATCAGAGATTTAAATTACATTTAAATACATCGCAGCGGAAAATAATACAATACACAACTAGAAGTAGATATACGGATACAAAGCTTTCCGGATATCGTTCCAGCTGTAAACCAGGATCCTGTGAATATAAATCTGCAAAACCAAAACTACTAGCTGCCCGTGTCAAAAATAGGGGCACCCAGAGTTTAGGTTAAAACAATAAACTCCAGGTCAGTCATGGGACTGGTGTGAGAACTAAAACAGTTATTAATCTTTATTTTTAAAGATAGGTAAATCAAGGGACCACGCCGTATAACACGGAACGGGTTTCCTCCCAAGAATACCAGTGCATAAAACAACAGCGAAATGCTAAATAAAGAAAAATGAAGCTGTTATAAGACCCAGGTCCCATCACACAATGCAACGCAGTCGAGGATAGGGTTTTCCCTTATAACAACCAAAGAATGCTTGATACGTTTAAAACAAATCATTTGATACTAATATAAGTGCATAGTGTATAAAACACTTCAAATCATAAGTATCAATCATAGGCGGCATGAGCGCCCCATCCCACTATGTCGCCATATATAGGATTACAACTAAAACCGCAAGATCACGTATTTGGAAATTGGATTTCCGTCTATGAACCGAGGCAAAAGATAGTCCTCAACCGTTTTCGTGACTCTCTAGCCCGAGCCACAGGGTCAGAGCGCATCGACCCTTGGATCGTCAGGGCCGGTCCACACGGAGTGGATTAAAATGCCTGAACATTACGTTTCCCCACCCTATGGGGTGTAAGTCTGGTCCGTCAGCCGACCAGAAGCATCGGCCGAAACCGATATAACCGAGGCGCCTCGCAACAGCAACAACCACATAAGTCAAACTCGTCAGGGCGTGTAAAACCACTGACGCCACTTCTAGCTAGAAAGAAACGCAAGTCCTCCCTGAGGTCCGTCTCCCGTTTTTGGTTCATACCTGGTGTGAAACACGCGAGGTAAACGTTACACAAAGCTACGCCACAAAGGCCGTGCTTTGATCATCACCACAAGACTTTGCTTTTCAACAGAAGCCTTGATCATTTGCATCTTAGCATGCCACACAGGCAAACCATCCTATGCAACCGATATCAGTCACACAGAATGAAATCCGATGTCAGACACACAGTCCATTTACAAGTCCGTTCTGGGTCTGAACGAAACCGGAGGCACCTAGTACCCCGCATATCCATCGATCTCCAAGTACGTCTGGACGATCACTAACTGTTTCCATCTTCTTGGGTGTACTGCCCAATCAAGATCATCAGTTATCACCCAAACGACGTGAAGACTTCCGGTCTTCCCATCGTCTTCATCTTCGACTTATCGTCGTATCAGTTATTCAGAATGGGATAAACCCGGTCTTTCCGAATAACTCGCGTATATTTTAAATAAGTGTTACACAAACACAACATACGCCTCATTCCAATTCATTAGTCATTAACCGTAAATTAATCAAGAGAATAATTCCCCAAATATTAACCCCGAAGGCCGAAACCAACATCAGATCAATATCCAGAAAATCATTCTACTTAGCTAACCGACAGTTAGTTTCTAAATTTCACGTTCAAATCTAATTAAAGATTTAACTATCGCCTGGAGCAAAACTGGTGATACTCCATTCTCGATCTTTTCAATCTAATTAAAGATTCATTAAAACTCCACTTAGTTTTAATCTTTTGACTGGGTTAAAGAATCAGTGTCATCTAAAAACACGGTTCGCGATAAACCCAAAATCACATTCCATTAATTATCGGGTTAAAGAACAAGTGTTATTTAAAACACTGTTCACGATAAACCCAAAAATCAATACCAATTCAATTCCAATTAAATATCATTTAATTGGTACACTTCATTAAATCTAAATAAAAAGATTTAATATTTTCTCAACTGGGTTCAAGAACAGTGTTAGTGAAGACACCATTCACGACAAACCCAGATCACATTCGATTAATTATCGGGTTAAAGAACAAGTGTTATTTAAAACACTGTTCACGATAAACCCAAAAATCAATACCAATTCAATTCCAATTAAATATCATTTAATTGGTACACTTCATTAAATCTAAATAAAAGATTTAATCTTTTCTCAACTGGGTTCAAGAACAGTGTTAGTGAAGACACCATTCACGACAAACCCAGATCACATTCGATTAATTATCGGGTTAAAGAACAAGTGTTATTTAAAACACTGTTCACGATAAACCCAAAATCACATTCCATTAATTATCGGGTTAAAGAACAAGTGTTATTTAAAACACTGTTCACGATAAACCCAAAAATCAATACCAATTCAATTCCAATTAAATATCATTTAATTGGTACACTTCATTAAATCTAAATAAAAAGATTTAATCTTTTCTCAACTGGGTTCCAGAACAGTGTTAGTGAAGACACCATTCACGACAAACCCAAATCACATTCGATATTCAATACAAGGCTCTGAATAGAAAATATATCGGCTTATATTCAATATCGAATTCTACGACTAACAAATGTCGTATTGGAAATAACGATACAAATATATATCTTTCAAATTTCCATAACAACACCTGTAATATCACGAATTCCAACATCGAAATATTCCGAAGACAATTTCGATTCAAATCCACTCCAATGCAATCATTGGAAATTTTGGTTATTTTCAAAACCATTTCAAATTCAATTTATTTATTTAAAAATAAATAGAATTATAATTCTAGTTCAAAACTAGTTCATTTCGATAAAAATCTATTTTTATCTTTTCAAATATGGAGTTTTTCATCCCAAACTTTCACAAATCATTTCTTATGATTTTACACAAATTATTACTATTTTTAATAATTTTATCAAGGCCCGTACAGTCGATTTCCATCAACGGCCATCGAACTGCACTTACAGCGACCTTTTTCGAATTTGATTTGGACATAATTCCAAATCCAACCGTTAGATTTCAAATTTCTAGCCTTCGTTAGAAAGCTCTTTTCGATACGAACCCAACGGTTCCGGTTTTAGGAGAATCCGACGGTCGGATCTCCCGCAATGTCCGTTTGAAATAAATGGTCGAAATTCACGAACTGCCGCGGCGCGGCGCGTTCTATTCAGGCCATTATATTATATATATAATATATATAATATATACTTCGTCGATTTCTATTTAAAACGAATTATATAAATAGTTTTAAAATTCGTTTCAAAAGCAATTTCAACTTCCTTTTCAATTCAAATCAAAATTGAATTCTTCTTTATAAATTCGTTTCAAAATTCATTTCTATTCAATTCGAATTTCAATTCAATTTGAATTCATTTCAATTCGCTTTCAATTCAATTCGAATTCGTTTTCAATTCAATTCATTTCGAAATCGTTTTCAATTCAATTCGAATTCGTTTTCAATTCAATTCATTTCGAAATCGTTTTCAATTCAATTCATTTCGAAATCGTTTTCAATTCAATTCATTTCGAAATCGTTTTCAATTCAATTCGAATTCATTTTCAATTCAATTCATTTCGAAATCGTTTTCAATTCAATTCATTTCGAAATCGTTTTCAATTCAATTCATTTCGAAATCGTTTTCAATTCAATTCGAATTCGTTTTCAATTCAATTCATTTCGAAATCGTTTTCAATTCAATTCATTTCGAAATCGTTTTCAATTCATTTGGAATTCGTTTTCAATTCAATTCATTTCGAAATCGTTTTCAATTCAATTCGAATTCATTTTCAATTCATTTTGAATTCGTTTTCAATTCAATTCATTTCGAAATCGTTTTCAATTCAATTCATTTCGAAATCGTTTTTAAAATCGATATAAATATCGTTCACGTCAAAATGGCGTCAATCTAATCAACACGGCTTCATATATTCCTTTATTTTCAAATATTCTATTTCAAATATTTCTTTTTCAAAACTGGAATGAGGCCCAATCAATTACCATATAAAATTAATTATATGGATTTTCATACAACACATGTATATAATAGCATTGAAAATAATCAACCATCAACCAAAGTGCACTACACTGTATAAGCATCAAATATAGATATTCAACGCTTATAACAGTCTGTCAATCAATCGATCGACATATTTAATCAATCAGGATGAGTGAACTTCAAATTTCATCCTAACACCCGTGTGGGGTTTCAAACAATCAAACACATATTTTATTTGTGCAGTTAGGCGATGTGTAAAATTTATCGACACAATCAATGTCATTCAAATAAGTGTACATAAACAAACCATCCGGTTTGTAAATGAATATTTATTTATTCACATTCACGTTAAAAATTATATTTTTAACGATAACACATTTTATTTCAACATATGAACTTCTATTCAATTCATTCTTTAAATAAAATGATATTTTTATTTTTCTAACTTATTTTAGAAAATTTCGGCGGCATAACGGCACGATACTAGAAACGGGACGAGGCCTAGCCTTATCCCCGGTCTAGTGAAGGCCCACGCCATTCACACATCAATCGAATTCACTTTCGTTATGCAAACCACAAAATTTGGAGTAAGGGTCTAACCTAGCCTTACTCCTTCGCCTTATAACGGCGCACGTCTAATCCTAACCAATTTATCGATTCGATTTTTCACACCACAAACCACATTCAAACCAATATCACAATCCATAACCAAACAGCCAAACAAACAAGTCCATGGTCTGTGGACGATTGTGTCGGGTGCTACTAAGCACCGTCTGCATCCTAGTATATATATATAACTAGAAAAATATACTTTGAGTGAGAAGTTCTCACATTATAGCTATCCAGCTCCACGGCTCTTCATTGATAGAAATCTTCACCAATCTCGCCTTTTATCGCTTTCGTCGCCCGTATTCTCTACATATGTAAAAATCGAATTTTTACTATGTTATTCAATATATAAAAATCGAATTTTTATTTCAAAGTTCAATATATAAAAATCGAATTTTTAGTTCAAAGTTCAATATATAAAAATCGAATTTTTAGTTCAAAGTTCAATATATAAAAATCGAATTTTTAGTTCAAAGTTCAATATATAAAAATCGAATTTTTAGTTCAAAGTTCAATATATAAAAATCGAATTTTTAGTTCAAAGTTCAATATATAAAAATCGAATTTTTAACTCGAAGTTCAATATATAAAAATCCTATTTTTCTATCGAAGTTCAATATATAAAAATCTCGCCTTTTTAAATTCAAAGATTTCACCTTTTCAAATTTCATCACTTGATTTCAATGTATATAAAATAAAAATCAGATTTTTATTTCGCCACATATACAAAGGTGATATTTTTAACTTCTCTATCCTATAAAGATTATATTTTTAATACTTTAAAAATATAAAAATCATATTTTTAATATTCCTATATAGTAAAGATTATATTTTTATTTCGATTTAAACAATACAAAAATTATATTTTCAAAGCAAATTCATTTTTTAAACCATAAAGTAAAATCAGTTTTTATTCATAAAAAAAAAAAAAAAAAGTTTTAACAAAATATAAAAAATCAGTTTTTGCAATTCTTATAAAATCAGTTTTACATTTCTAATAAAATCAGTTTTTCTTTTGTTAAAAATCAGTTTTTCTTCATTTTTCTTAAACAAAGCAAAATAAAAATAAAATAAATAAATTAAAAATTACCTGGGGGCGCTTGGGGAATAGGGGTGGCCGGAGGCAGTCGCTGGGGGGGGGCGGTTGTGGGTTTCGCGGCGCCTGGCGCCTGGAGGGGGGGTCGGGCTTGAGGGGAGGGGGGGCTCGAACGTCGTATCATGGCGGAGGGGGCATCGCCTTCTCAGGCGGAGGTGGGGAGATGGCACCGCCATCGTACGGCGGCGGAGGATCATCGGGGAGGGGCGGCGGCTCCTCCCCTGTCGCTCTCCCTTTCCTTTTCTTTTTTTTTTTTTTTTTTTTTTATAAATCGATTTTAAAAATGAAAGGGGGGGCCAGAAGGTTTTTAAGGGAGGAAGCTTTTTTTTCTTTTTTTAATTAATTAATTATTTAATTTTATCCTAAAGAGTTGACTTTCACATACGACCTCGAAACGAGGCCCACCGCCTGTCGTCCATAGCGTTTAACCCCCATTCCGAACACAATGGGATATGTATCGTCAGCTGATTCGGCTGTTACAATCAGCTTCCGTTAAATTTACATTTAAATCACTATATTGAATTTTAAACGTACCTTTCAAATTACCGGGGTCACATACTAACTAGAAAAATTCCAGAAAAATATTTTCTAGCTTCGTATTGACGATACGGTCCTAACAAATCTAGTTTCGTCGAATTCTGAGACCGTTTGAAAAATGGCCAATTTCCAGTCGATTAAAATCAACTGAAACTGGTCAAACGCGTTTTCCTATGCCACGCTCACATATTGATTCGAAAAATTATGAAATTTGAAACCTAGCGATAACTTGACACTGCGGATCCAACAAAAGTGGTTTCGTCGAAATCCGAGGTCATTTGCAAAATGTCCATTTTTAAGAGCCTGAATTCCATAGCGACTATTCAGAATTTTCAACTGGACAACTTTTGATTCCCGCTACTAACTTTCGATTTTTCGGATTCGTTGGAAAGATATTCACTATTAGATTCCATTATTTTTGGTTTCACTAAAATCCGGATTGTTTTGCACCCGGTACATTCAATTGAAGTTTGAAATCGAATTATCGAACTACCGCGCCATTTTCAATTCTATTTATAATTATATATAATTATTTATATTCTAACGACGACGCGTATAATATATACGTTCGAATTATATTCAAAATAAATTTCTCGTCGATATTATTTAAAATAATCCATTTTAAATATCAAAATTCGCTAAAATTGCCAAAATAAAAATTTTCAAACTGGCTCGCATTTTACGGGTTGTTACAGATACGTTTGGGATATTGGTTGAAATGGGCCCCCACAAGCTACCCACCTAAGCTTGTCACCACTAGTATATCCCACTTAACCCTCTTAGTCATGTTCATTTACACGTGTGTTTGGTTAAGTCTTACTAATCGTATTTCTCATGCCACTAAGGGCACCCACTAGATTCCTCATGCCACCCAAGGCACCTACTTAACCCTCATGTCCAACTTTACATGTTTATCTGGTTAAGTATTTCTTAATTCATTCAGGCCATAACCTCGTAAAGACCTCTCACATTAGACTGGCATTTATGGCAGCTGGATTTGCCGGGCGGGTCCGGGCAGTCTTACACCATAAAAGAGTCTAACCTCGTGTCTTTACAACTGTTATGCTTTAGTTTAGGCCTAGGACCTCTCACATTGGGCTGACATTTGTGACCGCTGGATTTGCCGGGCGGGTCCGGGCAGGTTTACGTCACAACCGAGTCCAACCTCGTGTCCTAAGCATTGATTATCACTTATAATCTTTTACCCCAGTTTTAATAATTCCCTACCCAAATTATTAATTAAGTCCACTTTTATTGATGTCCATAATTGACTCAATTATCGTCATCCACTCATGGCATGCGAAATCATATCAATTGCACCCCAACTTCTTATTATTAAATCCTTAATATTACCCCTACCCCACGTTTATACGTTCGCTTATTCAACGCATAATATAGGATAGACTTGAATAGTCTAACACATAGCACAAAGATAAATTATCACAACATATAGACAATTAAAATAAATCTAATCATAATAGGGGTGAAAATTGCATAAACTACACATGTTAAGGATCAAAAGGTGTCAACTTGTTAAATGTCACAATTTACATGATATGATCATAGCCCAAATCTATACATAAACTTGCATATGGGGGTTTTAGGCAACATAATGATGGTGTGAACTAGAATAGAATATCACATATGTCATAGCATAATTCTAGATGTCATGATAGATGTCATGGCATATGTTCATAACTTTTCTAATCAATCTAACTTGCATATGTGACTTGTCATATAGATCAACATAGCCCAAACATGATGATTTAATTAATATGAACTAACTAGCATAGATAGTAACATCATGGTTTTTTAACATGTATGATTCATCACAACTTAGCATAGAAACTTTCAACATACATAACATCATCATAGCATGATTTACAACATATAGGATATCATCACCACATAGCATAGGATTAATAACATACATGATAACATATACGACAATTCACATCATCTACTCATAATCCATTCATGACTTTACCTAATTAAAATGATAATAATCTTGTTAAGACAATCATACTCACAATTTAGAGAAGAAAAGAGTTTTGCTTTGCTTTAGAGTTGAGTAGAATTAGGTTTTGATTAGCTTTTCCCTTTTTAGTTGGCGGCGGCTCCACTGAGTTCCATGGCGATGGTAGCTTATTCTATTTTTCTTATGAATTAGGGTGAGAGACTACCTAGGTATTTATAGAGTTTATTTAGACCGTCAGATCAATTCAGGACTAATCCCAGCCAACCAGATTAGGTCAAAACCCTAATGGGTCATCACTCAGTCAAAAACCCTAGCCGCCAGACCCAGGTCGACACCATAGTCGACCTGGGGGGGGGGGGGCAGGTCGACACTAGTGTCGACCCCCCAGTCGACCTGCCTGGGTGGGAATTTTTCCCGCCCAGCCCGCTTCTGCACTTTCAGTTTGAATTTTGAATTTCTTGCGAGCTGTTATGAATTTTCTGAAACTTCCGATGGCCATAACTTCTTCATACGAAGTTCAATTCACGCAAACTCGGACTCTATTTCGACCAGAATTCCGAGATGAACACAATGGCGCAACTCGTTTCCCACAATTCTCACATCGGAGATTTGTTATTCTTTAATTTGTGAATATTAATATTAACATAATTACGGGGTGTTACACACACTTCCTACATATGTTCATACAGCATTAGGAATTTTATAAGGACAATGGATGCCTGTGTTTGATGGTTGAGTAGATGGTTGTTTGGATGTTAGGATATGCATTCTCCTTAACTTGGAGATTTCGGGGGCGAAATCCTTTAAGGAGGGGAGAATGTAACACCCCGTAATTTTCAATATTAATGTTCACAAATTAAAGAATAACTAATCTCAGACATGAGAATTAAAGGAAACGGGTTGCGCCATTGTGTTCATCTCGGAATTCTGGTTGAGATAGAGTCCGAGTTTACGTGAATTGGACTTCGTATGAAGAAGTTATGGCGATCAGAAGTTTCAGAAAATTCAAAATAGATTTCAAAAATTCAAATTTCAGAGTCAGATTGGGCTAGGCGGGAAATTTCCCGCCAGGGCCAGGTCAACCAGGGGGTCGACCTACCCACACAGGTCGACCAGGGGGTCGACCTGCCCCCCCCCTCGGGGCAGATTTGTTTGATGACCTTTTTATGACTGTATGCTGAGTCATTGGGGTTTCGGATCTGGTCTGAATGACCGGGGTTCATTCTAGGTTGATCGGACGGCCTAAATTAATCCTAAACTCTATAAAAACACATGTAGACTCAAACCCTAAAATCAAATAAAAATTAGAATCATGGCCTCCATGCCGTCACCTTGCAACCTAGAATAGCCGCCACCAATTAGAGAGGAAGAAAAGCTAATCAAATTCAATTCTACTCTAAACTGCAACAAATTGTCTTCTTCAAAGGAAAGCTAAATCAATTTCAAAACTCAGATTTCAAAACTCAAGACCTTCTTTGAGTTGTGAGTTCGATTTCTTTAATAAGATAATCAGCAATTTAATTGGATTGAGCTATGAATTGAATTATATGGTTATGTTGTGAATCATTGACCATATGTCATCATCTATGTTGTGAAATTGTGATGTTATCATCTATGTTGTAAATTCTATGACGTTATCATCTATGTTGTAAAGTTGTGATGTTATCATCTATGTTGTAATTCTATGATTGGCTTATGTATAATCAATTCATAATGATGTTTCATATGCTAGTTTGGTTATGTTGTTGGAACTAATTCATATGATAAGTCATATGTAAGTATGCAAGTTAGGATGTAAATTGAGGCATGGATCATATGCAAGTTAGTGAGAATCATATAAAATCCTACATGTTTCATGACATCTATTTTATGTGTAAATTGGATCTAAAGTTAGGCTATGACATGTGTGAGTTATATGCTAGTATACAAAAATTCTATATGCTAGTTTACATGTTTAGATGTAAGTTTACACCATCATTTATGTTGCATAAATTACATATGCAAGTATGTGTGTGTGTGTGTGTATATATATATATATATATATATATATATATATATATATATGTTTGGAGTATGAATCATGCCTATGCAAGTTTACCCCTTATGGTTAGATCCATGACATACATGGTTTATGCAAGTTTGTGACTTTGACCTATGCAAGTTTTAGATGAAGAACCTCATTCACACATGCCAGTTCACCCCTTATGTTTAGATCTAGTTTTATTTATATGTATGTTGTGATGTTTTCTCTTTATTCCATAAGTTAGACTATTCGAGTCTAACGTATACTTTACGTTAAACGAACGAACGTACAACGTGGGGCAATAGGATAATATTAAAAGATTTAATATTGAGAATTGGCATAAATGCCTTAAATGGCATAAAATAAATTTATGATGATAATTGGTATAATTTTGCATACCATAAATAGATGGACATAATTGAGTCAATTATGGACATAGTTAAATTTGGAATTGATTGATAATTTGAATAGGGAAATTAATTCAAATTGGGGAATAATTAATTTTGTGTAATTAATCGTCTAAGACACGAGGTTAGGCTCTTTTGTGGTGTAAGACTGCCCGGACCCGCCCAACAAATCCAGCTGCCACAAATGCCAGTCTAATGTGGGAGGTCTTAGGCATAAATTAAATGCGTAACAGTTGTAAAGACACAAGGTTAGGCTCGTTTGTGGTGTAAGACTGCCCGGACCCACCCGACAAATCCAGCTGCCACAAATGGCAGTCTAATGTGGGAGGTCTTTACAAGGTTACGGTGTTAATGAGTTAAGAAACACTTAACCAGATAAACATGTGGTGGGACATGGGGGTTAAGTGGGTGCCTTGGGTGGCTTGTGAAATACGATTAGAAACACTTAACCAAAATTTGAAACATGTAAGTGAACATGAATAAGAAGAGGGTTAAGTGGGATGTACTAGAGGGGACCAAGCTTAGGTGGATAGCTTGTGTCAAGTAATGGGGGGCCATTTCAACCAGTAACCCATGAGTGTCTTTGTGGGCTCGACCCAAGTCGAGGACGGGACACGCATACTGGGCTTGACTATAAGAGGCCAAAACGGGTTAGCGGTGGCAACGCAAGTCCAACGGGTTCATGTGCGTGTGTGGGCCCAGGATGGTAGGTAAGACATTGTTGCATCGTGTAGGTATAAGCCGTGCATTGTTGGTGGTATCGGGTTGCCACTTTGGGGAGTGATACACCCTACTGTGGGGCCAGCACGGGTATCTACGAGTTAGGGAGCCGATCGCATGGGGGTAGTGGGTACATCTAGTGGAGATAGGGGCAGGTGGCACCTATGAAGGCAACTAGGGGTGCACGAAACTGCCATTATCATTATTAAGTTCCGTAGGCGGCATCAACCTTAGGGTGACTGGTGGTGGTGCAGTATAGTAATTATCTTATAGTGGTTTAGGTGCGCCTTTAACGTTATCTTTGTTCATCTTATTTCCTTGTTTACTCTGCCATACCCAATCGTTCACAGTCATTTCCTTATTTTCCAACTTATGCCTTAGCCTAGTTATTTTGATAATTATATTGTTAAAGTTATCGCACTCGCCAGACTTTATGTCTGACCCCCCTTTGTTTCCACCTCTTTTCTTCCTTTTCCCCCCGGTGCTCAGGGTGGAACTAGCACCGGTGGAGCTTGATTTTGGACAGCTGTATCTCTTGCTTTTAGAAGTTGCTTGGATTGCTGAAGTAAAAGTTCAGCCTATCTTATTTATGGCTATTTTGTGTTGGGGTTATGTCTTTCAATTTATGTACTTTGATTTAGTCAAGATGGGTATTATGTACTTTGACTCTGGTTTTTGATGATGTAATCAAGCCTATTTGTTTACCGCTGCAATGAATAAAATTTTAAATTTTTAAGTACTTTTTATATCTGTCTTATTGTTAAGTTTCTGTTCTATACACACTTAAAACACTCCATAGAAGTTAATGTATTCCCTTTGTGAGTGACATTAATGGACGTGGGGTGTTACATATTTCATCGATTTCCATTTAAAAAGTATTTTGTAAATCGTTTTAAATTTGTTTTAAAAACGATTTCAACTTCATATTCAATTTCAAATCAAAATTGAATTTTCCATATCATTAATATATAAATGATAATATTTTCAAAACATTAGATTTTGAAATCACTTCCTTTTCGATATTCATTATAAAAATGAATAAAATCGATATAAATATTGTTCACGTTAAAATGGCGTTAATCTAATCAACACGGCTTTATATATTTAAATATTTTCGTGTCCATCCCAAATCGGACATCAAAATCATATTTTGATCCATTACTGAATATTATTTTCAAATATTAATTATTTTAAAATGTTCATTATTCGACAATTTAAAATATTTGTTAATTTAAAATACTCGTTCTTTCCGAATTGGAATCAGACACAGTCAATTACCATATAATTTTATTTATATAGATTTCATACACACATGTACACAACGATAATCAAACACAGATAACCATCATCCAAAGTGCATTACACAACTGCATAAGCATTAAATATAAATAATTAACGCTTACAACAGTCTGTCAACTCATCGGTTGGCATACAACTAAATATTGGGATTAGTGTATATCCAATATCATCCCAATACCCATGTGGGGTTTTCAAACAACAAACACTGATTATTATTTATGCAGTTGGGCGAAGTGTAAAATATATCGTCCCAATCAATATCAGTCAAATGTGTGTACATAAACAAATCGTCCGATTTGTAAATGAATATTTGTTTTATTCACATGCACGTTAAAAATTATATTTTTGACTATAAAATATTTATTTCAATACATGAATATTTTATACAGTTCATTTATACAATAAAAATAATATTTTTATTGGTCTAACATTTTTAGAAAATTTAGGCAGCATAACGGCGCGATACTAGAATCGGAATAAGGTCTAGCCTTATCCCTCGCCTAATAATGGCTCGTGCCATATACAAACCAATTCCAATCAATTCATTTCACTTCCCAAACCAAATTCAAACAAATAAACCAATCAATCAAGCAAGCATGGTTTCAAACAAAGGTGTCGGGTGCTACTAAGCACCATCTGCATCGTAGTATATATATTTTTCTAGAAAATAAATTAAAGTGAGAAGTTCTCACCTTTGGGATCCACTCCTCCATTCTTTATTTCTGAACGGTTTGGATTTGGAATTGTTTCCCGACAGTTCCATCGCAATCTATTTCACGCGGTATATGTTAAAATCATATTTTTAGCAAAGCTATATATATATATATATAAATAACATTTTTATACTGCTGCTATGTTCATAAAAATCATATTTTTAATTTCTCTACATATATAAAAATCATATTTTTAATTTCTCTTTTACATTATAAAAACCAGATTTTTACAACGCTACTTTCTATATAAAAATTATATTTTTATATCGCTACGTCATATATAAAGATCGAATTTTTATATTGCTATTCATATGATAAAAATCATATTTTAAACCACTATTATATTATAAAAATCCTATTTTTATGATGCTACTTCATATATAAAAAGTATATTTTTATCTCGCTACTCGTATAATAAAAATTATATTTTTATTATGCTATTGTATAAATAAAAATCATATTTTGCTATTCAAATAATAAAGATCCAATTTTTTTACATGCCATTCATATAAATAAAAATCATATTTTTATTTGCCATTTTCATATTAAAAATCATATCTTTACCATGTTAAAAATCATATCTTTTTATTTATAAAAAACAAATTTCTTTCAATATAAAAAATCAAATCTTTTTAAATATAAAAATCTATTCTTTTCTATATAAAAAATCTGTTCTTCTTAAATATAAAATTCTAATCCTTTTTTAAATAAAAATCTATTCTTTTCTATATTAAAAATCTGATTTTTTTTCTATATTAAAAAACTAATTTTTTTATATATTAAAAATCTAATTTTTTCTATATTAAAAATCTAATTTTATCTATAAATTATTAATAAAAGAACTGGAACAAAATGAATAAATAAAAAAACTTACTGTTCTTTATCGGAGGGGGGGTGTTTGGGGTTCGTCGGAGGGATGGAAGGTCGGGAGGGGGAGGCGCGCGCGTGCGCTGGCGAAGCAGGGTCATGGCAGCGGCCAGGCGGATATGGGGCCCACGGCGGTCTGGTCAGTGGTCTCATGGTGGCTAGGGCATCGGTTTTGAAGAGGATTGGGAGGAGGAGAGGATGGCGGAGGTTGGAGAGGTGGCGCGCAGGGGGGCGACGCCTGGTGGCAGCGACGGTGGCTGTCGCGCTGTGGCGCGATGGATTTTTTTATTTTTATTTGAACTGAGATGTGAAAATGAACGAAGACGAGGAGGGAAAGAGGGAATAGGGGTTGACCAAATTTTATAATTAAATATATTAGTTTAATTTCTAAAAAGTTACCTTTTTTAATACGAACTCTAAACGAGACCCAACGACTGATGCCCCTAGCTAAATAACCTCATTCCGAACGCAATGGGATATGTCTTGTAACCCGATTCGACTGTTTTGATCAGTTTTTATCAAAATTAAAATATAAATTAATATAATGTTCAAAATTGATTTCAACGTACATTTTAATTTACCGGGGCCACATATTGACTCCAAAATTTCCAAAAAAATAAATCTAGCCATGTTTTAACGATACGGTCCTAATAAAACTAATTTCGTCGAATTTGGAGACCGTTTGAAAAACGGTCATTTTCCAGTCGATTAATTCAAACTAAATTGACTAAACACGTTTAAATTCACCACGCTCACATATTGATTCCAAAAATGATGAAAATTGGAATCTAGCAATAATTTGACATTCTGGATCCAACAAAAGTGGTCTCGTTGAAAACGGAGGTCGTTTGCTAAATCGTTATTTTTAAGGGCTATATATTATATAAATTCCATAGCGACTATTCTGAATTTTCAACTGGACATAACTTTTTATTCCCGCTATGAAATCTGGATTTTTCACATTCATTGGAAAGATATTTTCAAATAGATTCAAATAGATTCAAATATTTCTGGTTTCACAAAAATCCAATTTATTTTGAATCCTGTTCATTCATTTGAAATTTGAAATCGAATTTTCAAACTACCGCGCCATTTCCAATTCCTTTTATAATTAAAATAAATATTTATATTCTAACTTCGATTTATATAAATTTATACGTTCTAATTCTATTTAAAATAAATTTCTAGTCGTTATTATTTAAAATAAATCATTTTAAATATTCAAAATTCATTAAAATTGCCAAAATAAATGTTTTAAATTGGTTCTGATTTTCCGGGTTGTTACAGTGACTCTTCCCATTCACCTTTCAAGGCGGTGCTTTTCTATTTTTGCATTTGTGCATGTTAATACTTGCAACATTTGACGCCTGAACTAGTGTTGCTGGGGTCGCTATGTTTTGTCATATTTTCTGGGAACAAATGCTCGACAGATGGCCTGCAATATAAAATCATCTTTAAGAAAATTTTGATTTGACCAAAAAAAATTACGATTGAGAGATTTTATTCAGGCAGATATGCTTTTAATCATAGAGCTAATGTCTAGTTCAATGTTCATAAAATATTACAGACTGTTTTGCAAGAATTTTTGAATATAGCAGAAAGTAAAATATGAAATAAAGCATGAAATCAAGTTGTGGTGATGTTGATCGCTTATTCCGAGCTATTTAGATTGAAGTGCCAATCAACGGTAGCCAGTTAATGATCGGCCTTATATTAACTCGTGTTGGAGTTTCATTACTTGGACTGGTTTGATTTGTGGGCGCATTATGCCCTTCAAGCGCTGGAGTAGAATTTGTGGCTCGCAGATCCTTTACATATTGTTGTAGCCTGTTTTTCCGGATCATCTCCTCAATGAGGTTCTTCAAGTGTCGGCATTCATTGTTGTCATGCCCAGGTTAATCGTGAAAGCGACAGAATTTTCCAGAATCCGCAGCTCTCTTAGACATATTCAGCGTTTATGGTTTTGGATAGTGTTTTGTATCTTTGGTGGCGAAGTAAATGTTCTCCAGAGTATTATTTGGAGGCATGAACTCAGCGGCTGTAAAGAAGCGAATCTTCTTGCCATCTCGATTATCTTTCCTGTCGTTTCCTTTCTTCTGACCTTTGGGATTCTTCTGATTGTTTTGAGTAGCAGCATTTTTGGGAGCTTCGAGAAGTTGGTTTCCATCAATAATCTGAAGAGGCATAGGATTATTGTCCACTCTCATATTCTCCTCTGGCTTTTTATAGAATTTTTAAAGTGTGTTTGGTTCTTTCATTTTGATCCATCTACCAAATTCGCTCTTCTCATCTATGCACCGATTAGAGACACTAAGATCATGCGGGGCTCAGGATTCCCCACTTCGGACAAAGTAGTGTTGAACCTCTTGAGAAAAGCTTTAATAGACTCTCCTGGATTATGCTTTATTGATGTCAAAGAAATAACATCCTTAGCCTTAGTAGCTTGAAGCCTAAACTGCTCATTGAATTTCAGAGTCAAATCATCAAATCAGTCAACGGATTTGGGTGGTAGCCTCGTGAACCATAATGATGTCACGCCTTCTAGATAGAGAGGGAAGCACAGCCATTCGATCTCGTCTGTTGCTTTGGTCGCATTCATGTGCCATTCATATTTGTATAGGAAGTGATTTGGATCATAAGTCCCATTGTATGGAGGCAGAATGGGATGAGTGAACTTTTTAGGGAACTCAGCTTTGCGGATCCTTTCAGCGAAAGGATGTTTGCTGGGGAGAAGTCCCATTCTCTTTCACTATCATTGCGATCCATGCTATCTTTCATGATTTTATTTACCATATCCGTGATATATTCCTTTGAGTTGTGGCGTTCCGCAAGGCGGACTTCGATCTCTTTGCCGAATGTCCGTCTTGGTGAGCGATCGTGATTAGAGGATCTAGGTCTTTTACCTCCACTATGCGGAGGTCCCCCCTGGAGGGACTAGCACTCTTTGGGTATTTCGATCAAAATGGTTTTTAGCTTTCGGCTTTGAATCCTGAACTTCAGCTTCGTTCCTATCGCTTTCCCGTCCATCGAGGCCTTCCATATTATCGTTACGATTATGATCAGAAGTTGCCGAATTCGAGTTCTCTTCGAGGTTGACATGAACCTTTTATGGAGGTGCGGGTTTTGCTTGAGCGTTTAGAAGAGCATTCATATTATCCATCAAAGCATCATTAACATCCATCAAAGCTTTATTTGAAGTCTCCATTCGTTGGTTTAAATTGGCCACAATGACATCTAGCTCAGCTCTGATTACTCTGGCTCCACCTATTGATCAGTTTTCTCCAACTTCAAAGCGGTTAGTAAGTGGTGTAGCATCCTTTTTAGCAACGTTGTCGGTTTCACCAACAGTTTTTCTTGCATGTTTCTTAGATTTCGCCACTATTTGGGACAAAGCTTTGAATTTCGGAGAAAATTCGTCTATTGGCTCGGATCTTATATTTGAAAGATCTATCGTAGAAGCGGGCTTCGCACTTCAATGTAATCACAAAGCAATTAACCTTGAGAGAGTGAACGTGGCCCCACGGTGGATGTTGAAATCAAAAAATGACCTCAACACCAAAGGTGTTTTATGTAACACTTCACCAAAAGGTAGGATTCAAAATTATGGAGCCATGAACACAAAATATAAATCAAAAAGGTCAAATAGTAGAGAACAAAGAATTTTAGAGTGGTTTAACTTAAAAATAGCCTACATCCCTATAGGTAGAGCTTTCATTATCACTTTTGAATTTACAAAGTACATGACTTCATTTATATCACTCATTTCTCTCTTTTATAATGGTCTCCTCTATTTTCTCTAGATTTCACTTTAATCCGCCAAGGAATTGGCGAGATCTCTTAATTTATGATAATAGTTTTGTAGATCTATTTGAGAAATTTGATAATCTTCATTAGTTCCATGGTGAATTTGTGTCGGATCTAAGCTTTAGAGAGGATTGATGGAAACTAGAGAGGTTTATAATGATTTGGAGTGGTGTAGAAGTGAAAATGGCTGCTCTTCGAGGTCCAAAATTTCCCCTCTGAATGGTGCAAAAGTGGAGTGTTTATAGGAGTATTTATAGGTGTTGTTTGGAGATAATGTTAAAGTTGAAATTATGGTAAGTAGAGTTTGGGTCGTTCGTAAGTGTATTTACGAAAATGCTACTGGACAGCTGTACACTGCTGTAATATTTTGCATGACCGACCACTGCAATTTTGTGACCGACCATGATATAGTGCATGACCCAAAATATGATGCACGAACGACCCAGAATGACATGACCCAAAATCCACATCTAGCCTAGACGGAACGAGAATGCAGATTGCGTGAGAACACGACTCCTCAGAACACAAAACAACAGAAATTTTCATTGCTATTACAACAATATTACATCAGCGTACAAGAATATCAGAGTGTGAATAAATATTAGCCAGCGGAAAAATAATATCAGAGATTAAATTACATAGCAGAAGAAATAAAAAATATATAAATACAATGCATAGCGGAAGTACATCAACTAACACAACTGAAAGAAATACACAGATACAAAGCTTTCCGAATATAGCCCTAGCTGTAAATCAGGATCCTGTTAAATAGATATCTACAAAACCAAAACTACTAGCTGGCCGTGTGGAAAATATGGACACCCAGAGTTTAGGTGAAAACAATAAACTCCGAGTCAGTCATGGGACCGATGTGAGAACTTAAAACAGTTATTAAACTTTTACTTTGAAAACAGGGTAAATCATGAGACCACGCCATATGACATGGAACGACTTTTCTCCATATGAACACTAGTTTAAAACACAGTGCTTTTCGAATAATGGAGTTATTATAAGACTCAAGCCCCTTTACACAATGAAATGCAAGCCGGAGGATAGAATTTTACCTTATAATAGCCAAACATGCTTGGTACGTTATAACACAAATCACTTTGATATTACTTTAAGTGCATAGTGTCAAAAACATCTTCAAATATAAATGTATCAATCATAAACGACATAGGTACCATATATTATGTCACCATATATGTTTACAACTAAAACTGAAGTCACGTATTGGAAATTGGATTTCCATCATGAGTCAAGGCAAGGGATGATCTCCTTACTGGTTTCGAGCCATCTCTAACGAGACGCCCAGGATCAGCACATGTGACCCTTGGATCCTGCAGGGCCGGTCCTCTCTTACTTTTGAGGATTAGTTATTTCTGAACAATACATTTCCCGGTCCTATCGGCCTTCAAAAATGGCCATTGTCGACCAAACATATATGAGGCGCCTCCCTATCTATCATCCACATAAGTAAAAATGCTTGGGATCCATACCATGGCACTACCTCTAACTACAAGGAAAAGTATGCACTCCCTATGTCCCTTATCCCGTTTTCGACACATATCGGGGTGTGAGGCTCACGAGTTAATGTTATACACAAAGATGCGCTATTTAAAGCCATACTTTGATCATCATCCACGAGACCCTGATTTTCAACAAAAGCCTTGATCATTGCATCTCAGCATGCCACATTAACAATCCATACCATACCATTGATTTCCACCAATATATAACCTCTAAGCTCGTACCTCTCAGAGAAGGGTGTTAAGAAAGTGAATAAATTCTCTACCACCAATTAGATACATATTTAGCAGAGATCAGGAAATACACAAGGAAATACAATGTACAATCCATTTACAAGTCCGTTATGGGTCTGAACGAAACCAAAGGCACCTTATTCCTCATCTCATATATCCAATACAGGAGAGAGGTCCTCGCATATCCGGTCGATTTCCAAGTACGTCTGGGCAATCACCACATATAACCTCTACTAGGGTGTAACTTTCCAAGTGAGACATCTGCAATAGCCCAAATGATATGAAGATCTCCAATCTTCAACCACCTTCTTCATCATCGACTTTTAATCATCGTAACAGTTATTCAGAATGGTTTAAACCCGGTCTTTCCGAATAACTCGTGTATCTTATAATTAATGCTATAAAAACACATCATACACCTCATTCCAATCCAAAATATTATTTTATTCAAGTATTCTTATTAGTGGGAATTATCCGCATAAATATTTTCAAAGATTTAATTCATTTAAACCTCTTGTTTAAATCTTTCTTTGAAAACCCTTGCAAAAGATTTTGTATTCTTTTAACAATATTAAACCAAATTAAGGTTTATCAACTAGTTGAGATTAACAAGCCTTACCGAAGTAATCATTCATTTTATTATCCCAATCCCAACTTATTTATCCCATGGAGCAAAACTGGTAGTACTTCATATCTAACACCCATTGTATTATCGGTAAATTTAATTACCATTTAATGTTCAAATCTATTTAAAGATTTAACTATCGCAGAGAGTAAAACTGGTGGAACTCCATTTCAAACATTTCTTGAATTCCATAAATTTAATTACCTCATTCACATTTCAATATAATTAAAGATCCATTAAAACTCTAGTTTAGTTTTAATCTCAAAAATCATTATTTAATTATTATTCAACCCTTGGAAATAAAACTTGTCTTTACTTGGGTTAAAGAACAAATGTCATGTAAAAACATTATTCACAATAAACCCAAAATCATGTTTCGTTTAATATGGAATCTTCACGAAAATCTGAACAATTTATAACCGGTATAAATTTCCGTATCCGACCAACACTATGAGTGAAATAACGGCAAAGCCTTTTAAATTCCATAAATAGTAAATGCCATCCTTCACAGAAGTTCATCTCGATTATTATTAATCGAATTCCGTTCAATTCCAATCTGGTTAAATAAAACGGAAAACTTCGTTAAATCTTTTTTAAAAGATTTATTACTTTCAGAAGTGGGATCAAGAATAATATTAATTAAGATACCATTCACAACGGACCCAAAATCCAATTTGATATTAAATATAAGATTTTAAAAAGAAATCATGTTGGCTTACATTTAATATCAAGTTCTGAAACTAACTGATGTCGTATATGAATAACGATATCAATATCTTCCAAATTCCTACAACAATATCCGTATAATCATGGAATCCAATATCGAAATATCCGAAGATAATTTCCATTCAAATCCATTCCAATATATATATATATATATGTATGTTGGAAAACTCTGATTATATCAAAATCATTCTCACTCCAATATGTTAATTTAAACTTATTGGATTATTGTTCTAGTTGTTAACTAGTTCACTCTGATAAAAATATCTTTTATCTTTTCAAATATGGAATATTTCATCCAAAATCTTTCCAAATCATTAATTATGATTTTACATAATTTCTCCATATTTCTAATAATTTTATTAAGGTTCTTACAGTCGGTTTCCTATACTGGCCACCGAACTGCATCCATAGCGACCTTTTCAAAAACTGATTTGGACATATTTTAAAAATCTAACTATTCAAATTTAAACCTCATATATTCATTTGAAAGATCTTTTCGATATGAACCCAACGGTTCCGATTTTAGGAGAATCTGATGGTCGGATCTCTCGTTACATCCATTCAACGTTAATGGTTGAAGTTCGAGAAAAGTCACTGCGCAGCGCGTTCTATTCAAGCCATTTACATATATACAATATATTTCGTCGTTTTCCGAGACTATTAGAAAATTGGTCCTTTTTCAAGTGATCAATATAGCTTTAAAAATATCGACTTTTAAATTCGTACTTATAAATTGAATTAATAATTTTACTGAGCTTGTTTAAAGTCAAATGAAATATAAAACTAATTTTAAAATTATTCTCAAATTTTATCGAGCCAAAAATTAGCAATTTATATTAAAAATTCAATAAAATAGATTATATTAAATTAAAATTTTAAATTGGTTCTAAAATTCTAGGTTGTTACAATCGCCCCCACTTAAAACTTTTTCGTCCTCGAAAATAACGGAGCCGAAAGTTGTTTAACTTACCAACTCAACTTTCATTCTAGCTTGAGTTTTTCAACTTTTTAGTTTCTAAGAACTTTCTAATTTTCCTGAAATTTGGCTAACACCCTAAATTTTTTAAAAATTTCGCCATAACCTCCTTTGTACGGGTTGATCTGAAAAATTTATTGTGTCGTATTAGGCACCCAATAAATCAATATATCGCATACAAAGCAATTGTACACACCCATTATGATTTAAATACCCTGCTCTCCCTCATTCCCACGTGCAGAAACTAAAACAAGAGAGACATGACATTTGTATTTTTGTTATCTTAAGACCTGTGTAGAGTTTATTATTAAATCCTACAATTCACCGTTGTATGTTATTAAGTCCATAATCAGTCCTCAGTTCAACCGGTAATTCAGTCCTCGCCATACAAGCATCTTTCTCATTTGGTAATCCAAACCTCGTCAGATAAGCACCAAATGCTTAAATGGAATATGATGCACTATGCCATCTTGAGTAGTATGTTATGCGGTGTAGTCCATAATTTATTTGTTACTATGCTATGGCGTATGTTTTAATTTCACACAGAACAACCATCATAGCGCATCCAAATCACTCATAGTAGTTCAATATAATAATAAAATTGCGCAACCAACTCATAAAGGTGCACCTGTTGTCGGGCACGCAAATTTATTTCTCTACTCAACATCAAATCAATAACCTGCTTAACAAATATATGCATATATATGTCTATTTCGAACTAACTTTCAATTAAATTCTATTTTAGATTTGATTTAGCTTAATTTACATTCCATTATCATATTGGTTTTATTATTCCAATATTTTTATTAGTTAAACTAATAATCATCCATCACAACCTGCAATCAATTGGTTGATTAACTTTTCAAAGATATAACTTTTATATACTCTAAAATCATATTTTCAATGCCAAATCAAAACAATAAATTCTAACTAAGTTTTGGTTTTCACACCAGTCAATTAGAAATATATAGATATCCCACTTTCGAAACTCGAACATAAATGCTAATGATGTGATCGCTATGATCAAAATCATCTCCGAGCGACTAGAGTGTGATTCTATATCTACCCAGTATATTTGAGACTTCGAATACACGTTGATCAGACGTATACACAAAATCTTCTTATACTCAATAGTCCAAAATAAGTATAAAATAAAATACTTAAATACGTATAATAAGATATAATTTTCAAAACCAAATTCGTTTTTTAGAAACAACACCCTTCAAACTCGTTCTAGGATACTACTGATCCTATCTCTAACGAGTTATTCTTATAGGATATTACTAATCCTATCTTTGATGAATTCTTTCGTATGGTTCTGACGCGTCATGTTCTCGAGCTTTGTAAACCAAGCTATGATACCAAGCTGGCACGACCTGAAATCCCCATCCGGCCTAGACCGAACGAGAACGCGGATTGCATGAGAACATGACTAATCAAAACACAAAAAAAGAACTTTTCATTGCTATTACAACAATACTACATCAGAGTACAAGAATATCAAAGTGTGAATAAATATTACCCAGTGGAAAAATAATATCAGAGATTAAATTACATAGCAGCAGAAATACAAAAATATATATATATACAATGCGTAGCGGAAGTACATCAACTGACACAACTGAAAGAACTATACGGATACAAAGCTTTCTGAATATAGCTCCAACTGTTGATCAGGATCCTATTAAATAGAAATCTGCAAAACCAAAACTACTAGCTGTCCGTGTGGAAAATATGGGCACCCAGAGTTTAGGTGAAAACAATAAACTCTAAGTCAATCAAAAGACTGGTGTGAGAACTTAAAACAATTATTAAACTTTTACTTTGAAAACAGGGTAAATCATGGGACCACGCCGTATGACACGGAATGAGTTTTCTCCACATGAACACTAGTTTAAAAAATAAGGCAACGCAATGCTTTTCGAATAATGAAGCCGCTATAAGACTCAGGTCCCATCACACAATGCAATACAGGCCGAAGGATAGAGTTTTACCTTATAATAGCCAAACATGCTTGGTACATTATAAAACTAATCACTTTGATATTATTATAAGTGTATAGTGTCAAAAACAACTTCAAATATAAATGTGTCAATAATAGACGGTATAGGTACCATATATTATGTCGCCATACAGGTTTACAACTAAAACCGAAAAGTCATGTATTGGAAATGGGATTTCCATCATGAGTCAAGGCAAGGGATGGTCTCCTTATCAGTTTCGGGCCATCTCTAGCAGGATGCCCAGGATCAACACACGTGACCCTTGGATCTTGCAGGGTTGGTCCTCTCTTACTTTTGAGGATTAGTTATTTCTGAACTATACGTTTCCTGGTCCTATCGAACCTCCAAAAATGGCCATTGTTGACCAAACATATCCGTGGTGCCTTGCTATTCATCATACATATATGTAAAAATGCCTGGGCCCCATACCATGGCACTACCACTAGCTAGAAAGAAACGTATGCACTCCCTGCGTCCTTTATCCCGTTTTCGACTCATACCGGGGTGTGAGGTTCGCGAATTAACGCTATACACAAAGTTGCGCTATTTAAAGCGATGCTTTGATCATCATCCACAAGACCCTGCTTTTCAACAAAAGCCTTGATCATTACATCTAAGCATGCCACATTGACAATCCATACCATACCATTGATTTCCACCAATATATAACCTCTAAGCTCATACGTCTCAGAGAAAGGTGTTAAGCAAGAGAATAAATTCTCCACTACTAAAAAGATGCATATTTAGCAGAGATCAACAAATATAGAATGAAATACAATGTCAAACATACAATCCATTTATAAGTATGATCTGTGTGTGAATGAAACCGAAGGCAACTTATTCCTCTTTCCATATATCCAATACGGAAGAGAGGTCCTTGCATATCTGGTCGATTTCCAAGCACGTCTGGACAATCACCACATATAACCACTACTTGGGTGTACTTTCCAAGTGAGACATCAACAATAACCTAAATGATGTGAAGACCTCTGGTCTTCAACCACCGTCTTCATCATCGACTTTTAATCGTCGTAACAATTATTCAGATTGGTTTAAACCCGGTCTTTTTGAATAACTCGTGCATCTTATAATCAAGTGCTATAAAAACACATCATACGCCTCATTCCAATCTAGAATATTATTTTATTCAAATATTCTTCTTAATGGGAATTATCCCCATAAATCTTTTCAAAGATTCAATTCATTTAAACCTCTTATTTAAATCTTTCTTTGAAAACCCTTGCAAAAGATTTTGTATTATCTTTTAACAATATTAAACCAAATTAAGGTTTATCAACTAGTCGGGATTAACGAGCCTTACCGAAGTAATCATTCAATTTATTATCCCAATCCTAACTTATTCATCCCATGGAGAAAAACTGGTAGTACTCCATATCTAACACCCATTGTGTTTTCCATAAATTTGATTACCATTTAACGTTCAAATCTAACTAAAGATTTAACTATCGTATGGAGTAAAACCGGTGGAACTCCATTCCGAACATTTCTTAAATTCGATAAATTTAATTTTCTCATTCACATTTAAATCTAATTAAAGATCCATTAAAACTCTAGTTCAGTTTTAATCTCAAAAATCATTATTTAATGATTATTCAACCCTTGGAAATCAATCTTGTCTTTACTTGGGTTAAAGAACAAATGTCATGTAAAAACGTTGTTCACAATAAACCCAAAATCATCTTCCATTTAATATGGAATCTTCACGGAAATCTAAACAATTTATAATCGGTATAAATTTCCTATCCGACTAATACTATGAGTGGAATAACGGCAAAGCCTTTTAAATTTCATAAATAGTAAACGCTTTCCTTCACAGAAGTTCATCTCGATTATTATTAATCGAAATCCATTCAATTCCAATTTGATTAAATAAACTGGAAAACTTCGTTAAATCTTATTTAAAAGATTTATTACTTTCACAAGTGGGTTCAAGAACAGTATTAATTAAGATACCATTCACATCGAACCCAAAATCCAATTTGATATTAAATATAAGTTCTTAAACGGAAACCATGTTGACTTACATTCAATACCAAATTTTGAAACTAACTGATGTCGTATTGGAATAACGATATCAATATCTTCCAAATTTCCACAACAATATCTGTATAATCATGGAATCTAATATCGAAATATCCAAAGATAATTTCCATTCGAATACATTCCAATATATATATATATACACACATTGGAAAACTTAGATTATATCAAAATCAGTCTCACTCCAATTTGTTAATTTAAACTTATTGGATTATTGTTCTAGTTTTTAACTAGTTCATTCTGATAAAAATATCTTTTATCTTTTAAAATATGGAATATTTCATCCAAAATATTTCCAAATCATTAATTACGATTTTACATAAATTCTCCATATTTCTAATAATTTTGTTAAGTCCCCTGCAGTCGGTTTCCAATATCGGCCACCGAACTGCATCCATAACGACCTATTTCAAAACTAATTTGGACATATTTTAAAATCTAACCATTTAAATTTAAACCTCATATATTCATTTGAAAGATCTTTTTGATACGAACCCAACGGTTCCGATTTTAGGAGAATCCAACGGTCGGATCTCCCGTTGAGTCCATTCGAAGTTAATGGTTGAAGTTCGCGAACGGTCGCTATGCGGCGTGTTCTATTCAAGCCATTTAAATATAAACAATATATTTCATTGATTTCTGAGACTATTGGAAAAATGGCACTTTTTCAAGTGATCGATATAGCTTTAAAAATATCGACTTTTAAATTTGTACTTATAAATCGAATTAATAATTTTACTGAGCTTATTTTAAGTCAAATGAAATATAAAACTAATTTTAAAATTATTCTCAAATTTTTTCGAGCCAAAAATTAGCAATTTATATAAAAAATTCAATAAAACAGATTAAATTAAAATTTTAAATTGGTTCTAAATTCTGGGTTGTTACATAGAATATTTAACTACTGACCGATCCCCTTTTATTTTGCCACCGTATGCTTTCCACTGACTGACCCCTTAAATTGAAACGTGCCGCCATCTTCTCTATTTGAAACCAATCCATCCTTATTTCTGTTCCACCTTTCGCATATTGTAATGCACGTGTGCTTCTTATTTTGCCATGCAAACTCATATATGGGAACAATATTTACAACCTTGCCATTGTTTTTATATTTGAGTGACCGACCCTTAATGTATATGTCATGGAACAATGTTTTGCCTGAAGCCCATTTCACGTCCATACTGTACCACGTGGCTTTGTGTGCCATAACTCCAGATGAACCGTTTAAATAATATGTACTATAAGCATTTGTTTATATTGGGTCACGCATGTTTCATGTCTTCTCACTTATGCTTTGCAACTTACGTGCTAACAGACATTACACGTCCCATATTAAATTGCCACTCTGCAAATGGTGTCGAGCCATGTCTTTGATCAAGGATAGCCGACCCATAACTTTCAATGCTGGCTGACCCATGAGTTAAGTTCAAACTGATCCATTGTGCGAGAGGACTACTTAACAGATTAGTGAAGAGGTTGCTCGATCAACCAGTGGTGCTAGAAGACTGCTCGACCGATCAGTTCATGTAAAACAATAAACGACTAACCAGTCCAGCTGGCAACAGTGAACGACCGACCCATTTATCAAGGTATACCCGATCTACGATGTTGTACTACGGTCAACACATCATTTTATAATGGGGTTAACACCGACCTCTTTCTCGAAAAACCATATCCCCACAACAAGCTCCCGGGATCGGTATAAACTCCCCTTCACCCATTTCGTATCCTGAAACTCATCCACCAAATTTCGTATCTCGGAGACTCGACTCCCAATTTCGTATTTATGACTCCTTCACCCACTTTGTATCCCGCTCCATCGTGAAGAAGTCGTATCCCGAAAGTCAACTCCTCGAAAACCCAGAATTTCCACAAGTACTTCAAGATTAGTGCAAACACTTTCTATCACGGCATACAGATCACCTGAGGAAAGAGAACTCAGAGCAAAAATAAACTAAGTCTCGAGGATATGTTATGATCCCGAGGTTACAAAAAATGTGGCACATTCCCACCAGCCCCTGCTCCTACCTACTCCAACCTGCTCTACTCTCCTATAAATACCCTCCAACTTGCTATGATAAAAAGGTTGGATTCTTGCTATTTTGACACATCTGGAAGAAAATATTGACATTTGGGCACCATAGACCACCTTGGTACTTTGGGAAGAAGACTTCTACCTTTTTACTGAAAATTTAGATTTTTAGACTATATATGCATTAAAGAAGTACTAAAGCTCTATTTTGGGCCTTGGTATACTTTCTTTCCACTAATATTATCACAATCACCAAGAACTATTATTCCCACCATTGTACTTTGACTAAAAGTGAATAAAAAGAGCAAAATCTTCAAATTGATGTAGGTTTCGCAGACCGAACCACTATAAAATACTGTGTTGATTTACTTTCCTACATATTATTTCCACTCTGGACGTTTACTTTCATTACCTTGGAACTCGTTGGGTGTTGTGCCAACTTTTGTGCATCACCATTCTGGTGCTTTCATCGACAAGCTAAAGACATCATCTTTCCAACGTTCTTCCACCAAAACTTGGAGTTCTACTTAGTTAGGTCTCCTTAGATTTCCCTACCAAGTTTATCGATAATGGTGACCAAAGGATAGACTATTATGGTTAAACATCCTGCAATTGACCCTGACTCGGAATACCATCCACGACATCGATCCACCGAAGTTTTGACTAACTTGAAAATCGTTATTCCCTCCAACACTATAGCTTCGGTTACCCGAACTCAATTTGTTGAAGCCATGTAAAAAATTTGAGATAAAAACAAAGAAGCCTCGGTAAGCAAATCAAGCATTACATCGAGCTGACGCAACAACTTCAAGATTATGCTTAACGGGATGCCTTTCTCATTCAAGCCGACATGAGTGCTCAACCTCTCCAAATTGCATCTCCCTGAGATATATTCCCATTCCACTCCATTGTAATCAAAGCCAACGTTAAACACCCAACCATGATGGTTCCAGAATCACCAACAAAGAGGGAACGCGCCATCCCAACCATTCCCAGTTTGGGCCTTGTTTCGACAAAGCAATTGGTCCTTGACCCCTCACTAGGCAGGATCGACCTGCAGCAACTCCGAACTTGGCCCCCACGCTTCAAAGTACAATCTAGGCCCTAGTTCCCACCTACTGGCCTCTAAAAATCAAATAATCGAGGTCGAAGATTCTCAAGATGAAGATGACATTCATCCGAGAAGGCCTCCAAGGCTACGCACTCCTTAGTTGGATCACGACCGCTGGAATTCATAGCGACTATTCTGAATTTTCAACTGGACACAACTTTTTATTCCCGCTATGAAATCTGGATTTTTCATATTCATTGGAAAGATATTTTCAAATAGATTCTAGTGTTTTTGGTTTTACCAAAATTCGGTTTATTTTGAATCATGTACATTCATTTGAAATTTGAAATCGAATTTTCAAACTACCGCGCCATTTTCAATTCCTTTTATAATTAAAAATAAATTTTTATACTTTAATTTCGATATATATAAATATATACATTCTAATTCTATTCAAAATAAATTTCTATTCGTTATTATTTAAAATAAATCATTTTAAATATTCAAAATTCATTAAAATTGCTAAAATAAAAATTTTAAATTGGTTCTGATATTCCGAGTTGTTACAATCTCCTCCCACTTAAAATCTTTTCGTCCTCTAAAAGGAAAGGAGCTGAAAGTTGTTTAACTAACCAACTCAACTTTCATTCTGGCTTTCCTTCTTCAATTTTTCAGTTTCTAAGAATTTCTAATTTTTCAAAAATTGGGCTAACACCTTAAATTTTCGAAAAATTTCGCCATAACCTCCTTTGTACGGGGAGCATCGGGAGAATCCCCAAACCGCCACACAGGCCCTTTCATCTCAAAAAGAAAAAGAAAAATCCAATCGGTTCATAAAATCACCCAAACCCAATAAATTAGTAAACATATACCTATTTGTCGGGCATACCATTTTATTCCTCTTCTCTAGCCTCCTTCCTATGACCTGTTCAATGTATAGACATGTATATGCATGCGATTTCAATAAATTTTCAATTCAGATCAACATCTGACTTGATTTGGCCAAATAAACTTTCATGTTCTCTTGTTGGTTTTAATTTGGTTCAATTCAACTTTTCATTCTCATATTGGATTTATTATTCCAATATTTTTATTTAGTTGGAATAATAATCACACAACACAACTAGCAATCAATTAGTGAATTAAATTTCCAAGACATATAAATATTGTATATATATTCAAAAATCATATTTTTAGTTTCAAAATCCAAACAATAAATTCAAAATAAGGTTTTGGTTCTCACACCAGCCGATTGGAAATTATATTCGAAACTCGAACACAGATGCTGATGATGCCTAGACTATCATCAGAATCATCCCTGAGCAACTAGATTGTGACTCTATATCTATCCAGTATATTTGAGACTTCAAATATACGCTCATGGCACGTACATACAAAATTTTCATATACTCGATTGTCCAAATTCAATATAAAATAAAATATTCAAATACGTATAATTTGATATAAATTTTCAAATCTAATTTGTTTTTTTTAAATAACACTCTTCCAACTCATTCTAGGATTCTACTGATCCTATCTCTAACGAGTTATTCTTATTGGATATTACTAATCCAATCTCTGATGAATTCTTTCGTTCGGTTCTAATATGTCTTCTCGAGCTTTGTAAACCAAAGCTCTGATACCAACTGAAACGACCCAAACTTCCCCGTAAAGGAAAGCCCGGATTGAGCTGAGAACACGAAAAATCAGATCACAAACAGTTAATTGCTTTTTACAATAATTTACATCAGAGTACAAGAATATTCAGAGTATGAATAAATATTACACAGAAAAATATCAGAGATTAAAATACAAAGCAGTGGAAATAAAATGTATAAATACAATGCGTAGCGAAAATACAATAACTAGCACAACTAAATGAAATACACGGATATAGAGTGTTCCAAATATAGCTCTAGTTGTAAATCTAGGATCCTGTATAAATAAATCTGCAAAAACAAAACTACTAGCTGCCCGTGTGGAAAATAGGGGCGCCCAGGGTTTAGGTTAAAACAATAAACTCCAGGTCAGTCATGGGAGTGGTGTGAGAACTAAAACAGTTATTTAAAACTTTACTTTAGAATAAGGTAAATCAAGGGACCACGCCGTATAACACGGAATGGTTTTACACCCAAGAATACCAGTGCCTAAAACAAATAGCGTAATGCTAAATAAAGAAAAATGAAGCTATTATAAGACTCAGTTCCCATCATACAATGTAACGCAAGCCGGAGGGTAGAGTTTTACCTTATAACAACCAAATATGCTTAGTACGTTTTAAAACAAATCTTTTATTATTACTATAAGTGAAGAAATCAACTTCAAATATAAATGTATCAATCATAGACGGCATGAGCACCCCATCCCACTATGTCGCCATATATAGTATACAATCAAAACTGAAAAATGTCATACTTAGAAATTGGATTTCCATCATGGTGGTTCCTGATTCGAAAGATCTATCACGTAGTACAATTCCCAATGGCTTACGTCGCAGGCATGCGAAAACGCCGTAATGCACATCCGCACTATCCAGGAAACAAGTTACCATGGCTTACGTCCAAGCATTGGAAAACACCGCTAACTCTATCCATCTGGATATCGGAGGGGTGTGCCCCAATCCCTACTGGTGTGGGGCGACCACAACCAGTATCACCTCTGTCAGCCAAATCCATGACAACCCATAGGGTGTCTATCCTCATCTCTAAAGCATACTGATTTAACCATCAGTTTGCCACCAGACCGACGTGTGAGGCTCGCGAATTAACGCTACACAAAGCTGTGCTATATTAAAGCTGTGCTTTGATCATTATCCACCAAGCTTTGCTTTTCAACAACAGCTTGGATCACTCCATCTCAGCATGCCGCACTACCAATCCATACTGTACCACTGATTTCTACCAATATATAACCTCTGAGCTCGTACTTCTCAGAGAAGGGTGTTAAACAAGAGAATAAATTCTCCGCCACCAAACAGATATATATTTAGCAGAGATCAACGAATATAATATAAAGGAATACAATATCAGACACACCATCCATTTACAAGTCACATCTAGGTCTGAACGAAACCGGAGGAACCTTATTCCTCGCCCCGTATGTCCAATACAGGAGAGAGGCCATCACATATCCATACAATCAACAAGTACATCCAGACGCCTACCACTGTAGCCCCTTCAAGGTAGCTACTCCAATCAAGAGCAACAGTAGCAATCCATCCATTCGATGTGAAGATCGTCGGTCTTGCACCGTCTTCAATCTCTTTGACTTTTCGTCGTATCATTTATTAAGAATGGGTAAAACCCGGCCTTTCCGAATAGCTCGCATATCTTATAATCAAGTGCTATAACAACACATCATACGCCACATTCCATTCCAGAATATTCTTTTATTCAAATATTCTTTTCCTTTGGAAAAGGTTCCCATTAATTTTATCAAAGATAAATTCTTTAAATTTATTCTTTAATCTTCCTTTGGACATCATTTCTAAACCAAATTAAGGTTTATCAACTAGTCGGGATTAGCGCACCTTACCGAAGTAACCATTCTTTTATTTTCCCAATCCCAACCTATTCATTCCATGGAGCAAAACTTGTAATATTCCATATCTACACCATGGTGTTATCGGTAAAATTAATTACCATTTCACGTTCAAATCTAATTAAAGATTTAACTATCGCCTGAAGCAAAACTGGTGATACTCCATTCTCGATCATTTTCTTGAATTGATAATTTTAATTATCACATTCACTTTTCAATCTAATTAAAGATTCATTAAAATTCCACTTAGTTTTAATCTTCCCACAAATCAGTATTAATGATTATTTAACTTGGGAAATCATATCCTGTCTTTAACTGGGTTAAAGAACTAATGTCATTTAAAACACGGTTCACGATAAACCCAAAATCACATTCCAATTTATTCCAATTACTAAATATAACTGGAAATTGAAATAATCTTAATTAAAAGATTTATTCTTTTCATATGGGGTTTAAGAACAGTGTTACTGAAGACACCATTTCATCAGTCTCTAACCGTAAATTAGTAAGAGAACAATTCCCTAAGTATTAATCCCAAAGGCCGAAACCAACATCAGGTCAATACCCAGGACACCATTCAACTTAGCTAATCTTCAGTTAGTTTTTAATTACATCATTCCATCAGTCTCTAGCCGTAAATTAGTAAGAGAACAATTCCCTAAGTATTAATCCCGAAGGCCGAAACCAACATCAGATCAATACCCAGGAAACCATTCAACATAGCTAATCTCCAGTTAGTTTCTAATTTTCTTAACTCCACTGGGTTTAAGAACAACATTTTTAAAGATACCATTCACGACAAACCCAAAATTCAATTCAATTCAATTTCAATTAAATATTAATTAATCGGTAAACTTTATTAAATCTTAATAAAAAGATATAATCTTTTCTCAACTAGGTTTAAGAACTGTGTTAGTGAAGACATCGTTCATGACAAACCCAAAATCCCATTTGATATTAAATACAAGGCTCTGAATAGAAAATATATCTGCTTATATTCAATATCAAATTCTGAAATCAACAAATATCGTACTGGAATAACGATATATATATCTTCCAAATTCTTCCACAATGTCCGTATAATCCCGGAATCCAATATCGAAATATTTCGAAGATAATTTCGATTCAAATCGATTATAATTTATTCATTGGAAAATTCTGGTTATTTTAAAACCATTTTCAAATCCAATATATTTATTTAAAAATAAATAGATTATTATTTTAGTTAATAACTAGTTCATTACGATAAAAAAATATTTTTATCTTTTCAAATATGGAATTTTTCATCCCAATTCTTTCCAAATCATTTATTATGATTTTACATAATTTTTCCATATTTTTAATAATTTTATTATTGCCCGTACAGTCGGTTTCCAATAATGGCCACCGAACTACATCCATAGCGACCTTTTCTGAAATTGATTTGGAAATATCTCCAAATCTAGCCGTTAGATCACAAATCCCTTATATTCATTGGAAAGCTCTTTTCGATACGAACCCAACGGTTCCGGTTTTAGGAGAATCCGACAGTCGGATCTCCCGTAATGTCCATTTGAAGTTAGTGGTCGAAATTCGCAAATGGTCGCCGTGCGGCGCGTTATATTCCGACCATTATAATATATTATATATATATGTATGTATATATTATATATTTCGTCGATTTCCATTTAAAAAGAATTTTATAGATTGTTTTAAAAAGGATTTCCACTTCCATTTCAATTTGAAATCAAAACTGAATATTCCTTTAGAAATTCGTTTCAAATTCATTTTAAAACGATTTCAATTTTATTTTCAAATTCAAATCCAATTTGAATATTCCTTACGAATTCATTTATAAATTCATTTCAAATCGATTTCAATTCTATTTTCAAATTCAAATCAAAATTGAATATTCCAATATAAATTCGTTTTAAATTCATTTCAAATCAATTTCAGTTCAATTCGATTTTCAATTCCATTTCAATTCAATTCGATTTTCAAATTCAAATCAATTGAATATTCTTTATATAAATTCGTTTTAAATTCATTTTAAAACGATTTCAATTTGATTTTCAAATTTAAATTTAAATTTAATTTTCCCTATCATTTCGACATTAAAATGATAATATTTTTAAAATATCATATTTTGAAATCACTTTCCGATATTCATTAAAAAATGAATAAAATCGACAAACTTCCCGTTCGTGTTAAAATGGCGTTTAACTACTTAACACAGCTTCACATTTCAATATTCACTGAATATTATTATAAAATATTCGTTAATTCTGAACTGGAATCAGACTAAATCAATTACCATATAATTTTATTTATATGGATTTCAACTTCATATATATACAACAATAATGACAAGCAATCATTAAAAATTCAAACATCATCCAGAGTGCATTCTACAACTGTATAAGCATTAAAATAAATAATTAACGCTTATATAGCCCATCAACCCAACGATTGGCATACCACTAATTATTGGGATCAATGTATGTCAAATATCATCCCAATACCCGTGTGGGGTTTTCAAACAACAAATACTGTTTATTATTTGTGCAGTTGGGCGATGTGTAAAATTTATCATCCCAATCCATATCAGATAAATAAGTGTACATAAACAAACCGTCCGGTTTGTAAATGAATATTTATTTTATTTCATGATAATTTATATATATATATATTTTATATAAATAATTTCGTATATACAACAATACAATCAATTACAATCCCAATCACAATCCACACAAACAATACAATCAAACAAGTCGTCCATGGTCTGTGCACGACGGGGAGCAGCTCATATTTGCAGTTTAAAGAAAACTAAATAACTGTATAAAAATAATTGTGAGAAGTTATGACATTGGTTTTTATTTCTGAATTTCTGTTTTGATTCTGTTTGCGTTCAAATTTGCTTGAACCAACGTGCTCCATTTTGGTTCTGGTCAGTTCCATCATGTATATCTCGTCTCCCTGATTCCAATAGTTATGAAATCATTCAATTCTATGTCCGTACCAAAGAGATATGATAGTTTAATCATTTGATTACATAAATAAATAAATAATTATTTATTTTCCCTAATTAATCTCCTAATTATCTCACTAATCACCTTCCCCTTCGTAACATACTTCAGCAACGAGAAACCCATACTCGCGATCTATCATCTCGTCCCTGGCAACACTTCAGGCCGTAGACCTTTGATCCGAGGACACCATCGCGTAGCCCTAGCCACCCTCTACCAGGGCCTCCCACCCCAGCAACGTCGGTGGTCCCCTCCTCTGAGAAAACTGCCACAAAGCGCGCCTCTTCGAGGCAGAAAATCCACCACCAGGCCAAAGTATAACTGATCACCACCGTTGGGGAGATAGAGCTCCCCTAGCCGAATAATTTTCTTTTCGTACTAGTTGCGAGATAATGGCTGTGGAGGGAGATCGGAGGCGCTTTCCCTGGGATGATTTCAGTCGCTTATACGATGGTGGCGGTGAGGATTCTGAATTGTGACGGATGAGTTAGGGTTTTATAAAGGAAATTTAATATATATTATATTATTTAATTTAAAAATTAGGGTTTTTGCATTCGGTTCCCAAATCAAACCCAACGACTGTCGCCTCTAGCTAAATACCCCCATTCCAAACACAATGGGATATGTTTCGTAAGCTAATTCGAGCATTTCGATCAGTTTTTTATCAAATTTATACTAAAAATCATTATATTTTAAATTCAAACGCACATTTCAATTTACCGGGACCACATACGGACTCCAAAAATTCCAGAAAAATAAATTTAGGTATGTTTTGACGATACGGACCTAACAAAACTAATTTCGTCGAATTTGGAGACCGATTGAAAAACAGTCATTTTTCAGTCGATTAAATTCAAACTGAAATTACCAAACATGTTTAATTTACCACGCTCACATATTGATTCCAAAAATTATGAAAATTGGAATCTAGCAATAATTTGACATTCCGAATCCAACAAAAGAGGTCTCGTCGAAAACAGAGGTCGTTTGAAAAATCGCTATTTTTAAGGGCTATATTTCCATAGCGACTATTCTGAATTTTCAAATGGACGTAAATTTTTATTCCCGCTATGAAATCTGGAGTTTTCAGATTCGTTGGAAAGATATTTTCAAACAGATTCTAGTATTTTTGGTTTTACCAAAATCTGGATTATTTTGAATCATGTACATTCATTTGAAATTTGAAATCGAATTTTCAAACTACCGCGCCATTTTTGTTTCCTTTTATAATTAAAAATAAATTTTTACATTCTAATTTAGATTTATATAAATATATAAGTTCTAATTCTATTCAAAATTAATTTCTAGTCGTTATTATTTAAAATAAATCATTTTAAATATTCAAAATTCATTAAAATTGTTAAAATAAATTTTTTAAATTGGTTCTGATATTCCGGGTCGTTACAATCTCGCCCACTTAAAATCTTTTCATCCTCGAAAAGGAACGAAGCTGAAAGTTGTTTAACTAACCAACTCGACTTTCATTCTGGCTTTCCTTCTTCAACTTTTCTGTTTCTAAGAATTTCTAATTTTTCAAAAATTTGGCTAACACCCTAAATTTTTGAAAAAATTCGCCATAACCTCCTTTGTACGGGGAGCTTCGAGAAAATCCCCAAACCGCCACACAGGCCCTTTCATCTCAAAAAGAAAAAGTCTAGCGTCTAGCCAATCGGCTCATAAAATCATCCAAACCCAATAAATTAGTAAACATGTACCTATTTGTCGGGCATACCATTTTATTCCTCTTCTCTAGCCTCCTTGCTATAACCTATTCAATGTATAGACATGTACATGCATGGATTTCAATAAATTTTCAATTCAGTTCAACATTTGACTTGATTTGGCCAAATTAACTTTCATGTTCTCTTATTGGTTTTAATTTGGTTCAATTCAACTTTTCATTCTCATATTGGATTTATTATTCCAATATTTTTATTTAGTTGAACTAATAATCACACAACACAACCTGCAATAAATTAGTGAATTAAATTTCCAAGACATATAAATATTGTATATATATTCAAAAATCATATTTTTAGTGTTAAATTCCAAACAATAAATTCAAGAAAAAGGTTTTGGTTCTCACACCAGTCGATTGGAATTTATATAGATATGCCACTTTCGAAACTTGAACACAGACGCTGATGATGCCTAGACTATCATCAGAATCAACCCCGAGCGACTAGAGTGTGACTCTATATCTATCCAGTATATTTGAGACTTCAAATATACTCTCATGACGCGTATATACAAAATCTTCATATACTCGATTGTCCAAATTCAATATAAAATAAATATTCAAATACGTATAATTTGATACAAATTTTCAAATCTAATTTGATTTTTTTTAAATAACACTCTTCCAACTCATTCTAGGATTCTACTGATCCTATCTCTAACGAGTTATTCTTATTGGATATTACTAATCCAATCTTTGATGAATTCTTTCGTTCGATTCAAATATGTCATGTTCTCGAGCTCTGTAAACCAAAGCTCTGATACCAACCTGAAATGACCCAAACTTCCCCGTAAAGGAAAGCCCAGATTGAGTTGAGAACACGACAAATCAGAACACAAACAGAAGAACATTTCATTGCTATTTACAACAATTTACATTAGAGTACAATAATATTCAGAGCATGAATAAATATTACATAGAAAAATATCAGAGATTAAAATACAAAGCAGCGGATACAAAATGTATAAATACAATGCATAGCGGAAAATACAATAACTAGCACAAATGAATGAAATACACGGATACAGAGCGTTCCGAATATAGCTCCATCTGTAAATCCAGGATCCTGTATAAATAAATCTGCAAAACCAAAACTACTAGCTGCCCGTGTGGAAAATAGGGGCGCCCAGAGTTTAGGTTAAAAGTATAAACTCCAGGTCAGTCATAGGACTGGTGTGAAAACTAAAACTGTTACTTAAAACTTTACATTAGAATAAGGTAAATCAAGGGACCACGTCATATAACATGGATCGGGTTTACCCCCAAGAATACCAGTGCCTAAAACAAACAGCACAATGCTAAATAAAGAAAAATGAAGCTATTATAAGACTTAGGTCGCATCACACAATGCAACGCAAGCCGATGGATAGAGTTTTTCCTTATAACAGCCAAATATGCTTGGTACGTTTTAAAACAAATCTGTTATTATTACTATAAGTGAAGAAATCAACTTCAAATATAAATGCATCAATCATAGATGGCATGAGCGCCCCATCCCACTATGTCGTCATATATAGTATACAATCAAAACCGAAAAATGTCGTATTTGGAAATTGGATTTCCATCATGGTGGTTCCTGATTCGAAAGATCTATCGCGTAGTACAATTCCCAATGGCTTACGTCGCAGGCATGCGAAAACTCCGTAATGCACATCCGCACTATCCAGGAAAAAAGTTACCGCGGCTTATGTCCAAGCATTGGAAAACACCGCTAACTCTATCCATCTGAGAATCAGGGGGGTGTGCCCCTATCCCTACTGGTGTAGGGCGACCACAACCAGTATCACCTCGGTCGACCGAATCAATGACAACCCATAGGGTGTCCATCCTCATCTCTAAAGCATACTGATCTAGCCACCAGTTTGCTACCATACCGGTGTGTGAGGCTCACGAATTAACGCTACACAAAGCTGTGCTTTGATCATCATCCACCAAGCTCTGCTTTTCAACAATAGCTTGGATCACTTCATCTCAGCATGCCACACTACCAATCCATACTGTACCACTGATTTCTGCCGATATATAACCTCTGAGTTCGTACGTCTCAGAGAAGGGTATTAAGCAAGAGAATAAATTCTCCGCCACCAAACAGATATATATATTTAGCAAAGATCAACAAATATAGTATAAAGGAACACAATGTCAGATACAACATCCATTTACAAGTCAATTCCAGGTCTGAACGAAACCGGAGGCACCTTATTCCTCGTCCCGTATGTCCAATACAAGAGAGAGGCCTTCGCATATCCGTACAATCAACAAGTACGTCCGGATGGCTACCACTGTAGCCCCTTCAAGGTAGCTACTCCAATAAAGAGCAACAGTAGCTACCCATCCATTCGATGTGAAGATCGTCGGTCTTGCACCATCTTCAATCTCTTCGACTTTTCGTCGTATCAGTTATTCAGATTGGGTTAAACCCGGCCTTTCCGAATAGCTTGCGTATCTTATAATCAAGTGCTATAACAACACATCATACGCCTCATTCCATTACAGAATATTCTTTTATTCAAATATTCTTTTCCTTTGGGAAAGGTTCATATTAATTTTATCAAAGGTAAATTCTTTAAATTTATTCTTTAATCTTCCTTTGGACATCATTTCTAAACCAAATTAAGGTTTATCTACTAGTCGGGATTAGCGCACCTTACCGAAGTAATCATTTCTTTTATTTTCCCAATCCCAACCTATTCATCCTATAGAGCAAAACTGGTAATACTCCATCTCTACACCACGGTGTTATTGGTAAAATTAATTACCATTTCATGTTCAAATCTAAAAATCTTACCACAAATCAATATTAATGATTATTTAACTTGGGAAATCATATCCTGTCTTTAACTGGGTTAAATAACCAATGTCATTTAAAACACAGTTCACGATAAACCCAAAATCACATTCCAATTTATTCCAATTACTAAATATAACTGGAAATTCAAATAATCTTAATTAAAGGATTTATTCTTTTCACACGGGGTTTAAGAACAGTGTTACTGAAGACACCATTCCATTAGTCTCTAACCGTAAATTAGTAAGAGAACAATTCCCTAAGTATTAATCCCGAAGGCCGAAACCAACATCAGATCAATACCCAGAAAACCATTCAACTTAGCTAATCTCCAGTTAGTTTCTAATTACATCATTGCATCAGTCTCTAACCTTAAATTAGTAAGAGAACAATTCCCTAAGTATTAATCTTGAAGGCCGAAACTAACATTAGATCAATAACCAGGGAACCATTCAACTTAGCTAATCTCCAGTTAGTTTCTAATTTTCTTAACTCCATTGGGTTTAAGAACAGCATTTTTAAAGATACCATTCACGACAAACCCAAAATTCATTTCAATTCAATTTCAATTATACATTAATTAATTGGTAAACTTCATTAAATCTTAATAAAAAGATTTAATCTTTTCTCAACTGGGTTTAAGAACATTGTTAGTGAAGACATCATTCACAACAAACCCAAAATCCCATTTGATATTAAATATAAGGCTTTTGAATAGAAAGTATAACGGCTTGTATTCAATATCAAATTCTGAAATCAACAAATATCGTATTGGAATAACGATATATATATATATATATATGTCTTCCAAATTCCTCAACAATGTCCATATAATCACAGAATCCAATATCGAAATATTCCAAAGATAATTTCGATTCAATTCCATTCCAATTTATTCGTTGGAAAATTCTGGTTATTTTAAAACCATTTTCAAATCCAATTTATTTATTTTAAAAATAAATAAATTTTTATTCTAGTTAATAACTAGTTCATTACGATAAAAATATATTTTTATCTTTTCAAATATGGAATTTTTCATCCCAACTCTTTCCAAATCATTTATTATGATTATACATAATTTTTCCATATTTTTAATAATTTTATTATCGCCCGTACAGTCGGTTTCCAATAATGGCCACCGAACTGCATCTATAGCGACATTTTCTGAAATTGATTTGGACATATCTCCAAATCAAACCGTTAGATCTCAAATCCCTTATATTCATTGGAAAGCTCTTTTCGATACAAACCCAATGGTTCAGTTTTAGGAGAATCCGACGGTCGGATCTCCCGTAACGTCCATTTGAAGTTAACGGTCGAAATTCGCGAACAATCGCTGCGCGGCGCATTCTATTCAGGCCATTATAATATATATTATATATTCCATCGATTTTCATTTAAAATGAATTTTATAAATGGACATTATGGCCGTTCGCGAATTTCGACCATTGACTTCGAATGGACATTATGGGAGATCCGACCGTCGGATTCTCCTAAAACCAGAACCATTGGGTTCGTATCAAAAGAGCTTTCCAACAGATATAAGAGATTTGAAATCTAATAGTTGGATTTGGAATAATGTCCAAATCAAATTTGGAAAAGGTCATTGTAAGTGTGGTTCGATGATCGTTTATGGAAATCGACTGTACGGGCCTTGATAAAATTATTAAAAATATCAATAATTTGTGTAAAATCATAATTAATGATTTGGAAAGAATTGGGATAAAAAAATTACATATTTGAAAAGATAAAAATATATTTTTATCGAAATGAACTAGTTATGAACTAGAATTATAAATCCAATGTTTTTAAATAAATTGGATTTGAAATGGTTTTAAAAATAACTAGAATTTCCAATATATGAATTGGAATGGATTTGAATCGAAATCATCTTCGGAATATTTTAATATTGGATTCCGTGATTATACAGATATTGTGGAGGAATTTGGAAGATATATATATTGTTAATCCCAATACTATATTTGTTGATTTCAGAATTTGATATTGAATATAAGCCGATATAATTTCTATTCAGAGCCTTGTATTTAATATTGAATTGTATTTTGGGTTTGTCGTGAATGGTGTCTTCATTAACACTGTTCTTAAACCCAGTTGAGAAAAGATTAAATCTTTTAAATAAGATTTAATGAAGTTTGCCAATTAATTAATATTTTATTGGAATTGAATTAAAATGGGATTTTGGGTTTGTCGGGAATGGTGTCTTCATTAACACTGTTCTTAAACCCCGTGTGAAAAGAATAAATCTTTTAATTAAGATTATTGGAATTTCCGGTTATATTTAGTAACTGGAATAAAATGGAATGTGAATTGGGTTTATTGTGAACTGTGTTTTAATGACATTCGTTCTTTAACCCGATTCAAAGTGAAATATTATTTGGAATTTACAAATCTTTTAATTAAGATTTAGGGGAAATTTCCAAAGAAAAGTTTGCCAATTTAATAAAATAAATTGGAGTGGAATAGAATTTGATTCAGTAATAATCGAAGTGAACTTCTGTGGAGGAAGACTGTTACTATATATGGGATTTAAAAGGCTTTGCTGTTATTCCATTTATATTATCGGTTAGATATGGAAGTTCATATCGATTATATATATTGATCTGTTTTCCGTGAAGATTCCATTGTTAATGGAATGTGATTCTGGGTTTATCATGAGCTGTGTTTTAAATGACATTAGTTCTTTAACCCCGTTAAAGATAAGATTAATTTCTTAACTTTGAATAATCATTAAGTAATGATTTTTGGAAATTAAAACTGAATTAGAGTTTTAATGAATATTTAAATAGATTGAAAGGGGAATTTGATAACTAAAATTATCAAATTCAAGAAATGATCGAGAATGGAGTACCACCAGTTTTACTCCAGGCGATAGTTAAATATTTACTTAGATTTGAATGTGAAATGGTAATTGAATTTACCGATAACACCATGGTGTTAGATATGAAGTATTACCAGTTTTGCTTCATGGGATAAATATGTTGGGATTGGGAAATTTAACATATGATTACTTCAGTATGATTCGCTAATCCCGACTAGATTGGATAAACCTTAATTTGGTTTGAATTTATATCCAAAGGAAGATTAAAGAATAAATTTAAATAATTCTTTGATAAAATTAATGGGAATCTTTCCCAAAGAATACGAATATTTATATAAAGGAATATTCAAAATTGGAATGAGGCGTATGTTGTGTTTTTGTAGCACTTGTTTATAATATACGTGAGTTATTCGGAAAGACCGAGTTTATCCCATTCTGAATAACTGAATCGACGATGAGTCGACGATGAAGACGGTGGTTGAAGACTGGAGGTCTTCACATCGTTTGGATGATTATTGATGTCTTGATTGGGATGTACACCCAAGACGAGGTAATAAGTGGTGATCGTCCAGACGTACTGGGAGATCGACCAGATATGCGAGGACCTCTGTCCTATATTGGACATATAGGACGAGGAATAAGATGCCTCCAGTTTCGTTCAGACCCAGAACAAACTTGTAAATGGATGTGTGTCTGACATCGGATTTCATTCTGTGTGATTGATAGACATTGGCTGCATAGCGTGAATTGCCTGTGTGGCATGATGAGATGCAAATGATCAAGGCTTCTGTTGAAAAGCAGAGTCTTGTGGTTGACGATCGAAGCACGACTTTAATATAGCATAGTTTTGTGTATAGCGTTAATTCACGAACCTCACACCCCGGTGTGAACCAGAAACAGGAGAAGGATCCAAGGAGAACATGCATTTCCTTCTAGCTAGGAGTGGTGTCAAGGTTTTGCAAGCCCCGACGTTTTACTTATGCGGATGATGGATAGAGAGGCGCCTCGGTTATATCGGTCACTGCGGTGCCGGTGGATGGTTTGGTCGACATATGATGAGTTTACGCCCCATAGGGCGGGGAAACATATTGTTCAGGCATTTTAATCCACTTTATGTGGACCGGCCCTATGGCTCCTAGGTGCAGTTGCGGCTGTTCCTGAGGCTCGAGCTAGACATTCTCGAAGCGGTAAGGAGGATCCCTTGCCTTGGTTCACAGATGGAAATCCAACTTCCAATATGACATGGTGCAGTTTTAATTGTAGAACTAGTATGGCGACATGATATATGGTACCCATGCCGTCTATGATTGATACATTTATATTCGAAGTTATTTTTATACACTATGCACTTATAATAATATCAAAATGATTTGTTTTAAACATACCAAGCATGTTTGGCTATTATAAGGGAAAACCCTATCCTCCGGCTTGCGTTGCATTGTGTGATGGGACCTGGGTCTTATAATAGCTTCATTTTTTCAAAAAGCATTGCGCTATTTGTTTTATGAACTGGTATTCTCGAGAGGAAACCTGTTCCATGTTATACAGCATGGTCCCTTGATATCTGATTTTAAAGTAAAGTTTTAAATAACTGTTTAAGTTCTCACACCAGTCACATAACTGACCTGGAGTTTATTATTTTAACCTAAACTCTGGGTGCCCCTATTTTCCACGCGGGCAGCTGGTAGTTTGGTTTTGCAGATATTATATCCACAAGATCCTGGATTTACAGCTGGAACTATACTCGGAAAGCTCTGTATCAGTTTATTCCTTTCAGTTGTGTTTTGTATTATTTTCCGCTGAATTGTAATTTGTAAATCTCTGATATTTATCAAATGTATATCATTTTTCATACTTTGTATATTCTCGTACTCTAATGTAAATTATTATAATAGCAATGAAATGTTCTTCTGTTTGTGTTCTGATTTATCTCGTCCTCAAAGCAATCCGTTCTTTCTATTCTCTTCGGAGACTGGGGAAGTTTGGGTTGCGTCAGTTTGGTATCAGAGCTTTGGTTTATAGAGCTCGAGAACAAGACACATTAGAACCGATCGAAATAATTCATCAGAGATTGAATTCGTAATATGCAATGAGAATGACTCGTTAGAGATAGGATCAGTAGTATCCTAGGATGAGTCTGAAGAGTGTTATTTTTAAAATAAAAATGAAAACCAATTTTTGTTTTGAAAATTTAATCTAATTATACGTATTTGAGTATATTATTTTATTTTATTTTGGACAATCGAGTATATGAGATTTTGCATGTACGTGTCATGAACGTATATTCGAAGTTTTAATAATCTGGATAGATATAGAATCACACTCTAGTCGCCCGGAGATGACATTGATGATAGCATCTGCATCATCAGTATATATGTTCGAGTTTCGAAAGTGGGATCTTTATATATTTCCAATTGACTGGTGTGAGAACTAAAACTAGATAGGATCTATTGTCGTGACTTGGCATCAAAAATGGATTTATATATATATATAAAAAAGTTATGTTTTTGAAACAATAATCAACTAATTGATTACTGATTGTGTTGTTTGATTATTGGTTTGCTTAATTAAAATTTTGATCCATTTAGCCTAATTGTATCAAATCTGAAATTGAATTGAATTTTTTTTTGGAAATGCATGCATGTACATATATATGCGTGAATAGGTCATAGCAAAGAGGTTAGAGAAGAGGAATAAAATTGTATGCCCGACAAATAGGTACATGTTTACTAATTTATTGGGTTTGGATGATATTATGAGACGATTGGCTAGCCGTTTGGCATTTTCTTTTTCTTTTTGGATGGTGAGGGCCCTACGTGGCTAGCTGAGGTTTTAAATGTCTCCCCGTACAAAGGAGGTTATGGCGAAATTTTTCAAAAATTTAGGGTGTTAGCCAAATTTTTGAAGAATTGGAAAATTCTTAGAAACTGAAAAGTTGAAGAATGAAATCCAAAATGAAAGTTGAGTTGATTAGTTAAACAACTTTCAGTTCCGTTCCTTTTCAAGGACAAAAAGATTTTAAGTGGGGGCGATTGTAACAACCCAGAAAATCCAAACCAATTTAAAATTTTTATTTTGGCAATTTTAATGAACTTTGAATATTTAAAATGATTTATTTTAAATAATAACGACTATAAATTTATTTTGAATAGAATTAGAAGGTAATATTTATTTAAATCGAAATTAGAATATAAATATTTATTTTAATTATAAAAGGAATTGAATATGGCGTGGTAGTTTGAAAATTCGATTTCAAACTTCAAATGAATGTACAAGATTCGAATAAACCGGATTTTAGTGAAACCAAAAATATTTGAATCTATTTGAAAATATCTTTCCAACGAATCCGAAAAATCCAGATTTCATTGCAGGAATAAAAAGTTATGTCCAATTGAAAATTCAGAATAGTCGCTACGGAAATATAGCCCTTAAAAATAGCGATTTTGCAAACGACCTCCGTTTTTGACGAAACCACTATTGTTGGATCCGGAATGTCAAATTATTGTTAGATTCCAATTTTCATTGTTTTTGGGATCAATAAGTGAGCGTGGAAAATTTAAACGCGTTTAACCAATTTCGGTAGAATTTAATCAACTGGAAAATGGCCATTTTTCAAACGGTCTTTAAATTTGATGAAATTAGTTTTGTTAGGACCGTATCGTCAGTAAGAAGCTAGAAATATTTTTTCTGGAATTTTCAGAATCCGTATGCGGCTCCGGTAAATTGAAATGTGCGTTCAAATTCAATATATAGATTTATATTTTGATTTTGATGGACACTGATCGAAATGGTCGAATTGGCTTGCAGGACATATCCTATTATGTTTGGAATGGGGGTAATTCGCTAGGGATGACAGTCGTTGGACGTGATTTAGAGTTCGAGTTTAAAAGTTACTTTTTGAGAATTAAATATTAAAATATATTTTAAATAAAGTCAACCTCTTTATCCTTTTCACCCCCCATCATTCATTCAGAAGGAGAAATTAAAATAAAATAAAAAAAAGAAATAGCCGCGAACCCCGTCGCCCTCCACTCCACGCAGTCGTCGGACCCACCGCCACCCTCCACCGCGGCCTGCCACCACCCCGGCCACCTCCGTTGCCCCTCCATGTTAACTCCATCCTCCCCTACCTCGTCTGAAACCCGCACCACCCAAAACGAATGGGAACCGCCCTCCACTGGCCACCGGACCGACCACCGCAGCACCCCCTGGCCGTCAGCACCCCCAAGCCGCCTCCATCGACCACCACAGACCCCGGTGAGCTCCTCTACCATTTTTATTTTTAAAATCTCGTGTATAGCAGTCCCCTACCTATTTTATCCACTCAGCCTCCTCCCGGCGTAACCCAACCTCCGATGCTAGCTTCACCGATGGAGGACTTCTTCGGTGACCGAAAATGTGTGAGTTCTCCTAATTTAATTCGTTGATTTGAATTGTTATACTAAACTAGGTAAAATCTGAATTTTTTGCTATATAAAAATATAATTTTTAGTAGATAAGAATATGATTTTTAACGATATAGAGAAGATTAGATTTTTTAAAAGTAAGAAGATTTGATTTTTTTTTTAATGTAAGAAGTTTGATTTTTAAAGTGATAAAAATTCGATTTTTAAAGTGATAAAGATTCTATTTTTAAAGTGATAAAGATTATATTTTTTAATAATGAAAAGAGTAGATTTTTATCATATGAAAGCAAAAAATAATATGATCTTTATTAAGAAGAGAACGATATAAAGATAGGATTTTTATAGAAATGGTTTTAGAATAAAAATATGGTTTTTATAAAAACAGTTTTGTATTAAAAATGCGGTTTTTATCATTTATATCATTATACAAAAATGTGATTTTTATAGCGTTGAAATAAAAATGAGATTTTTAGTAGAAAAATCGTGTGAAGCAGACTGCGATAGAACTGACTAGAAGCGAACCAAATCCAAACCGTTTAGAAATAAAGGTTGGCGGAGTGGATCCTAAAGCTGAGAACTCCTAACTAAAATTTTCTATTCAGTTATTTATTTTATAACTGCATATATAAACTGCTCCCCGTCGTCCAAAGACCATGGGCAACTTTTTTGTTTGATTGTGTTGTGAAAATTGTTTGTGGTGTGAAATGGATTGTATAGGAAATTCATATGTTGAATAAAATATTTTATCATTAAAAATATAATTTTTAACGTGTATATGAATAAAATAAATATTCATTTACAAATCGAATGATTTGTATATGTACACCCATTTAAGTGATATGGATTGGGACGATATATTTTACACATCGCCCAACTGCACAAATAAAAATCAGTATTTGTTGATTGAAACCCCACAAGGGCATTGGGATGATATTTGGCGTACACTAATCCCAATCGTTTAGTTGTATGTCGATCGATTGGTTAACAAACGGTGGTAAGATTTAAATATTTATATTTAAAGCTTATGCAGTGTAGAATACACTCTGGATGATAGTTGATTGTTTATCATTGTTGTCCTATACATGTGTTGTATGAAATCCATATAATCAACATCATATGGTAATTGACTGTATCTGATTCCAGTTCAGAAAGAATGAATATTTTAAAATAATGAATATTTTAAAATGACGAATATTTTATATTAATGAATATTTTAAAATGACTAATATTTTAAAATAATATTCAGAAATGGATCAAAATATGATTCTGATGTCCAATTGGGATGGACACGAAAATATTGAAATATATAAGCCGTGTTGATTTGACATGCGCCATTTTGACGCGAACGATATTTATATCTATTTTATTCATTTTTATAATGATTATCGAAGAGGAAATGATTTCAAAATCTGATATTTTGAAAATATTATCATTTATATATTATAATGATAAGGAAAATCCAAGTTTGATTTAAAATTGAAGATGAAGTTAGAATCGTTTTAAAACGAATTTATAAAATACGTTTTAAATGGAAATCGACGAAATATATATAATATATATATATATATTATATTTAATGGCTTGAATAGAACACACCGTACCGCGACAATTCGCGAATTTCGACCATTGATTTCGAATGGATATTACGGGAGATTCAACCGTCGGATTCTCCTAAAACCGGAACCGTTAGGTTCGTATCGAAAAGAGCTTTCCAACAGATATAAGAGATTTGAAATCTAACGGTTGGATTTGGAACTATGTCCAAATCAAATTTGGAAAAGGTCATTGTAAGTGCAGTTCGATGACCGTTTATGGAAATCGACTATATGGGCCTTGATAAAATTATTAAAAATATCAATAATTTGTGTAAAATCATAATAAATGATTTGGAAAGAATTGGGATACAAAAATTCCATATTTGAAAAGATAAAAATATATTTTTATCGAAATGAACTGGTTATGAACTAGAATTATAAATCCAATGTTTTTAAATAAATTGGATTTGAAATGGTTTTAAAAATAACCAGAATTTCCAATATATGAATTGGATTGGATTTGAATTGAACTTATCTTCGGAATATTTCGATATTAGATTCTGTGATTATACGGATATTGTGGAGGAATTTGGAAGATATATATCGTTATTCCCAACACAATATATGTTGATTTCAGAATTTGATATTGAATATAAGCCGATATAATTTCTATTCAGAGCCTTGTATTTAATATTGAATTGGATTTTGGATTTGTCATGAATGGTGTCTTCATTAACACTGTTCTTAAACCAATTGAGAAAAGATTAAATCTTTTAAATATTTAATGAAGTTTTCCAATTAATTAATATTTAATTGGAACTGAATTGAATTGGGATTTTGGGAATGGTGTCTTCATTAACACTGTTCTTAAACCCCATGTGAAAAGAATAAATCTTTTAATTAAGATTATTGGAGTTTCCAGTTATATTAAGTAATTGGAATAAAATGGAATGTGAATTGGGTTTATTGTGAACTGTGTTTTAATGACATTCGCTCTTTAACCCGATTCACAGTGAAATATGATTTGGAATTTACAAATCTTTTAATTAAGATTTAGGGGAAATTTACAAAGAAAAGTTTTCCAATTTAATATAATAAATTGGAATGGAATGGAATTCGATTCAGTAATAATCGAAGTGAACTTCTGTGGAGGAAATTGTCACTATAAATGGGAGTTAAAAGGCTTTGCCGTTATTCCATTTATATTATCGTTTGGATATGGAAGTTCATATCGATTATATATATTGATCTGTTTTCCAGATTCCATTGTTAACGGAATGTGATTTTGGGTTTATCGTGAGCTGTGTTTTAAATGACATTAGTTCTTTAACCCAGTTAAAGATAAGATTAATTTCTTAACTTTGAATAATCATTAAGTAATGATTTTTGGAAATTAAAACTGAATTAGAGTTTTAATGAATCTTTAAATAGATTGAAAGGTGAATTTGATAACTAAAATTATCAAATTCAAGAAATGATCGAGAATGGAGTACCACCAGTTTTACTCCAGGCGATAGTTAAATCTTTAATTAGATTTGAACGTGAAATGGCAATTGAATTTACCGATAACACCGTGGTGTCAGATATGAAGTATTACCAGTTTCGCTTTATGGGATGAATTGGTTGGGATTGCGAAATTTAAAACATGATTACTTCGCTAATCCCGACTAGATTGGATAAACCTTAATTTGGTTTGAATTGATATCCAAAGGAAAATTAAAGATTAAATTTAAAGAATTTATCTTTAATAAAATTAATGGGAACCTTTCCCAATGGATATGAATATTTATATAAAGGAATATCCAGAATTGGAATAAGGCATAAGTTGTGTTTTTGTAGCACTTGTTTATAATATACGCGAGTTATTCGGAAAGACCGGGTTTATCCCATTCTGAATAACTGAATCGGCGATGAGTCGACGATGAAGACGGTGGTTGAAGACCGGATGTCTTCACATCGTTTGTATGATTACTGATGTCTTGATTGGGCTGTACACCCAAGACGAGGTAATAAGTGGTGATCGTCCAGACGTACTTGGAGATCGACAGGATAGGCGAGGACCTCTCTCCTGTATTGGACATATGGGACGAGGAATAAGGTGCCTCCGGTTTCGTTCAGACCCAGAACGAACTTGTAAATGGATGCGTGTCTGACGTCGGATTTCATTCTGTGTGATTGATAGACATCGGTTGCACAGCGTGAATTGCCTGTGTGGCATGCTGAGATGCAAATGATCAAGGCTTCTATTGAAAAGCAGAGTCTTGTGGTTGACAATCAAAGCACGACTTTAATATAGCATAGCTTTGTGTATAGCGTTAATTCGTGAACCTCACACCCCGGTGTGAACCAGAAATGGGAGAAGGATCCAGGGAGAACATACTTTTCCTTTGAGTTAGGAGTGGTGTCAGGGTTATGCAAGCCCCGACGTTTTACTTATGTGGATGAGGGATAGCGAGGCGCCTCGGTTATATCGGTCACTGCGGTGGCGATGGATGGTTTGGTCGACATATGACCAGTTTACGCCCCATAGGGTGGGGAAACGTATTGTTCGGGCATTTTAATCCACTTTGTGTGGACCGGCCCTATGACTCCTAGGTACAGTTGCGGCTGTTCCCGAGGCTCACGCTAGACAGTCTCGAAGCGGTAAGGACGATCACTTGCCTTGGTTCATAGATGGAAATCCAGCTTCCAATACGACATGGTGCAGATTTAATTGTAGAACTAGTATGGCGACATGATATATGGTACCCATGCCGTCTATGATTGATAAATTTATATTTGAAGTTGTTTTTAAACACTATGCACTTATAATTATATCAAAATGATTTGTTTTAAACGTACGTAGCATGTTTGGCTATTATAAGGGAAAACCCTATCCTTCGGCATGCGTTGCATTTGTGTGATGGGACCTGGGTCTTATAATAGCTTCATTTTTCCAAAAAGCATTGCACTATTTGTTTTATGCACTGGTATTCTCGAGAGGAAACCCGTTCCGTGTTATACGGCGTGGTCCCTTGATTTATCTGATTTTAAAGGAAATTTTTAAATAACTTTTTTAGTTCTCACACCAGTCACATGAATGACCTGGAGTTTATTTTTTTAACCTAAACTCTAGGTGCCCCTATTTTCCATGCGTGCAGCTAGTAGTTTGGTTTTGCAGATATTATATTCACAGGATCCTGGATTTACAGCTGGAACTATACTCGGAAAGCTCTGTATCCGTGTATTCCTTTCAGTTGTGTTTCATATTATTTTCCGCTGCCTTGTAATTTGTAAATCTCTGATATCTATCAAATGTATATTATTTGTTCATACTCTGTATATTCTTGTACTCTGATGTAAATTGTTGTAATAGCAATGAAATGTTCTTCGTTTGTGTTCTGATTTGTCTCGTCCTCAAAGCAATCCGTTCTTTCTCTTCTCTTCGGAGACTGGAGAGTTTGGGTTGTGTCACAATACAGTCAAACAAGTCATCCATGGTCTGTGGACGACGGGGAGCAGTTCGTATTTGCGGTTATAAAATAAATTAAATAATTGTACAAAAATAATAGTGAGAAGTTCTCACATTAGTTTTTATTTCTGAGTTTCTGTTTTTATTCTGTTTGCATTCAAATTTTCTTGAAATTCCAACGTGCTCTGTTTTGGTTCTGCTCAGTTCCATCGTGTAGATCTCGTCTCCGTGATTCCAACGGTTCTGAAATCATTCAATTCTGTGTCCGTACAAAAGAGATATGATAGTTTAATCATTTGATTACATAAATAAATAAATATTTAATTTCCTTAATTAATCTCCTAATTATCTCACTAATCACCTTCCCCTTCGTAACATACTTCAGCAACGAGAAACCCATACTCACGATCCATCATCTCGTCGTTGGCAACACTGCAGGCCATAGACATTTGATCCGAGGACCCGCCACAAAGCGTGCCTCTTCGAGGTAGAAATTCCAGCACCATGCCAAAGTATAACTGATCACCACCATTGGGGAGATAGAGCTCCCCTAGCAGAATAATTTTCCCTTCGTACTGGTTGCGAGATAATGGTTGTGGAGGGAGATCGGAGGCGCTTTCCCTGGGACGATTTCAGTCGCTTATACGATGGTGGCGGCTAGGGTTCTGAATTGTGATGGATGAGTAAGGTTTTTTTTAAAGGAAATTTAATATATATTATATTATTTAATTCCAAATCAAACCCAACGATTGTCGCCCCTAGATAAATACCCTCATTCCGAACTCAATGGGATATGTTTCGTAAGTAATTCGATCATTTCGATCAGTTTTTATCAAATTTATAATATAAATCGTTATATTTTAAATTCAAACGCACATTTAAATTTACCAGGATCACATACGGTATCCAAAAATTCCAGAAAAATAAATCTAGCTATGCTTTGACGATACGGTCCTAACAAAACTAATTTTGTCGAATTTAGTGACCTTTTGAAAAATGGTCATTTTTCAGTCGATTAAATTCAAATTGAAATTGCCAAACACGTTTAAATTTACAACGCTCACATATTGATTCCAAAAATTATGAAAATTGGAATCTAGTAATAATTTGACATTCCGAATCCAACAAAAGTGGTCTCGTCGAAAACGGAGGTCGTTTGCAAAATCGCTATTTTTAAGGGCTATATTTCCATAGCGACTATTCTGAATTTTCAACTGAAGATAACTTTTTATTCCCGCTATGAAATCTGGATTTTTCAGATTCGTTGGAAAGATATTTTCAAACAGATTCTAGTATTTTTTTTGTTTTACCAAAATCCAGTTTATTTTGAATCATGTACATTCATTTGAAATTTGAAATCGAATTTTCAAACTACCGCGCCATTTTCAATTCCTTTTATAAATAAAAATAAATTTTTATATTCTAATTTTGATTTATATAAATATATATGTTCTAATTCTATTCAAAATAAATTTCTAGTTGTTATTATTTAAAGTAAATCATTTTAAATATTCAAAATTCATTAAAATTGCTAAAATAAAAATTTTAAATTGGTTTTGATTTTCCGGGTTGTTACGTATATGGTTTCCCGATTCTTAAGTATGCTCTAGTTCATTCTAAGAAGGATCTCCATCCTTTATAGTCTCTGTTGATTAGGTTGTTTCATTGTTCAACTTTTAGCTTATATTTTGATTTATTTTGACCTAATTGAATAAATAATGAAGATAATTCTAAATATAATTCATGTTCAGAAATAATGAGAAATACGAAAATGTTAATAATTAGTGTAATAACTTTTGGTTATTAGTTGGAGTAATAAACTATTTTGGAAGTATTCTGTGAATTTAAAAAGGTGTTGTATTTCGAAATTTGTAAGATGATCTATTTGTAAATAAAAATAATTTGTTGAATTCATATGAAATGATTTTGAGACAACAATTTATATGATTTCATGATATGCCATATTAGTTATACTTCTTAAACATGATATACTGAAATTATTAAGTTTAATAAGTATGAGTCACTAATTTGAATTCAGAAAACGAAATAGTAACATTAATTTGATTTTTTTAATGTTCATGAAATGAATTTTTTGCTTATGTGAAAATATAATAATTTATGAATAAACGATGATTTTTAAATTAACATTAAGCATTTGGTAACTCCCTTCTCATGCAAATGGAAATTTCAAGTACTCTTCATTTCTTTTCAGAAACTCCTCTGTCTCCTTCTCTTCCCTTTTTGAATCAAGATCTCTAACTCAATTCAAATTCAAAAATTCTTAAATTAAATAGCAAGAAAAACTAATAGAATAAAAAAGCAAAGAAATTAAGAATCAAAATGTTGACATGATTTTTGGTTGAAGTTGTCACACGTCAATAACATCATTAGCAAACACAAAGCGATTTAGTCAAAGTCGCGACGTAAACATGAAAATGGCCCAAAACGCCTTTTAGATGATCTCTTTTGGGCCCAAGAACATGGATTACGATGCTTTCCACCGTAATTCTTGTAGCCTTATGAATTAGCTTCATGTACAACTTTCTTTGGCCCAAACGACCTTATGGTTTGAAAGTTATATCCGTTTCCGTGAACGTGTGCAGAAAATCGCATCACCTTGTACATCGCATCACCAATCTCGCATCACTAATTTCGCATCGCATCACCCCTTTCTACCGTCGCACCGCATCGCCTCCTCACTGATTTCGCATCGTACCACATCCTCGTAGGGATTTCACATCCTCCACCTCGCACCCAAAACTTTGCATCACACAAGGTCTCGCCTCCCTTCACTTCCCCTCAAAGGACTCGCATCCCCTTGGGATGCGAATTTCGCATCTCTTGGGATGCGAATTTCGCATCCTTTGGATGGATGCAAGGTACTCTGCGAGACACCAACCCCTTTGGGGCACGATCTCGTATCACTCTAAGATGCGAATTTTCCTTTCGATAAAGGGGCAGGATGCAAATTTTTCAGAAACGAATCTACAGAATTCAAAATAAGTCGAATTTCAATAAAACAAGAAACGTTAGGATTTATTTAATAATTCTAACGAATATAAGAAATTGATATTTCGTGTTATGAATTGTATGTTTTCCAAATTAAATTTTGAAATAGTCTCTATGAAATCATTTATAAAATTTAACGATTTATTAAAATATAATAAAAGGTTTCCTTGTAAATTGAACACCGTTTGACTAGAAAATTTGATTTCGAGTTTAAAACTCAAGTATATTTATTTCATAGTTATATGATCTTTTATTTAGAAATATACGATAAAAGTAAAAAGTTTAATTTTAATTTGAATAATTTTGGAATTTAATGATATTATTATAATATTACATCGCCCTTAAACATGGCCATTTTGCAAATGGCCTTCGTTTTTGACGAAAGCGAATTTGTTTGATTTGGAACGTCAAATTATTGTTAGGTTTAAATTTTCAAGTTAATTAGAATTAATATGTAAGCGTGGTAAATTTAAATGTGTATTCAAATTCATTTTTAATTCAATAAGCTAGAATTAAGGCCATTTTTCAAACGGTCTCCAAATTCGACGAAACTGGGTTCATTAGAACTGTATTTGTAAAACATAGCAAGATTCCAAATTTTGTAATTTTTGGAATCAGCATGTGGTCGCGACAAATTAAAATGTATGTTGAAAATTGATATTGAATGTTATATTGACGTATATTTTAATATGGAGAAAAACTGATTAAAACGATCGAATTGGCTTACACAACATATCCCATTATGTTTTGAATGGGGGGTATTTGGTTAGGGATGAAAGTTGTTGGGTTTGTTTGGAATTCGGATGCTAAAATTCATATCGAGGTAATAAGAGAATTAAAGATTATTATTATTATTATTATTATTATTATATAAATACCCTCATCTCTCACTAAACCCTAATCCATCTTCGTTCCTGCGCTGCTACAAACAATTGAATGGCCTCCCACAAAATCTCCCAAAATCTCCCAAAATATTTAGATTTTGACCCCCACCCCAAAACAAAAATTGCAGATCTTTGTATGATCTTTCGATCTATACGAGTAAGATTGGGTTTACTGTTGTGTGGGGCTCAAAATTGTGGCTCAAAGAGCCGTAGTTCATTGGCATTTCCAGCTCATGATAAGCATGCAAGTTGTCCTATATTCTAGGCGGCGGCAGAGGAGTTTGGCAGCTTCAGGGTGGTAAGTTCTGATTGCTGGCAGGTCGAATGAGGTGGCGGCGGTTCCAAACCCTAAGGCGCGAGCATGGTTCGATTTCTGAAAATCGGTAGCCTAGAAAATGTATTAATTAATTCAACTATTGAATTATTTCTTAAGTATGTAATTAAGATATAAAATCTCATAACTTATTCAAACGATGTTAGAATTGCACAAACTCTTATGCGTTGGAATCGCACCGTCGAGCACTACACCGTGGAACAAACCTGAATAGATTCAGAAGCAGTTGGAAATTTTGATTAAATTAAACGTGTCATTTAATTTAATTAAAACAATTGTTTTATAAAAATTTCAAAATCGATCAAGGTGAGAACTGTCTCCCTCAACTAATTTGTACAGTTATTCTATTTTGTAACAAAATATATATTGATTGCATACATGCTGATTTTTATTTAGTTAATTATCATAAATTATTATATGGTATATGGTAGCTTACATCACAAATTTCTTGTAAACCAGATGGATGAATGGGTGTTTATAGTTTTAATGTTATTTTTATTAAACTTCAAATAAAATGATTACATTGTAAATGTTGATTGAAAACCGCACATGGGTATTGGGATCATATTTAATTCACACCAATCCCAAGTGCTTAGTTTGTATGTCAATCAATTGATTGAGAGACCGTTAAGTGTTATTTAATTATTTAAAGCTTATACAGTTGTAGATGCACTCTGGATGTAAACTGAATGTTTGATAGTTGTTTATAACTATTATTGGATACATATGATGTATGAAACCGATATATATTTAATTATATGGTGATTGATTGAGTTTCATTCCAATCCAGAATAAAAACGAATATTTTTATATTATATTCATTAAGGAATTAAAGTTTGATCTTGATGTCCGATTTTGGATGGACACGAATATATTGAAATATCCATGAATATTCGTAACTGAAAGGAATTGATATGAATAATTTTTCATCTAATTATGGTTTGTTCAAGTTTATTTTGAAATGAATAGTAATTTCAAATTTTAAGTTGAGTTAAGTAAATAAACGACGTTTTAATTCGAACGGATTTTTATATCGATCTTATTTATTTTTATAATGAATGTCGAGAAAAATTGGATTTTAAAACCTGATATTTTGGAAATATTATTATTTTAATATTATAATAATACGTGATGTTCAATTTTGATTTAAAATTGAAGTGGAAGTCGAAATCGTTTTTGGATGAGATTATGAATGTTTTAGATAGTACATTTTGAATAGAAATTGACTAAATCTATTATATATAATATAATGGCTTAATATGAAGATATTTGATTTTGAAAGGAAAAGATTGAAATAGACTTTCAAATGGAAGTTGTGAATAATTTATAATATTTATAAATTATTTTGGAAAAAAATTCGATTTTATTTTAATTATAAATCGAATCTGGGCTTTAATAGAACGCGCCGCACAGCGATTGTTCGCGAACATCAACCCGCAGCTTCGAATTGATGTAACGGGAGATCCGACCGTCAGATTCTCCCCAAACCGGAACCGTTAAGTTCGTATCGAAAGAATATTTCAAATGAATATAAGAGATTTAAAATCGAACGGTTATATTTTGAAATATGTCCAAATCTGTTTTGGAAAAAGGTCGCTATGGATGCAGTTTGGTGGCCGATATTGGAAACCGATTATAAGGGCCTTAATAAACCTATAAAAGTTAAAAATAAACTATGATAAATCATAATAGATGATTTGAAAATATTTTTGAATGAAATATTCTAGTTTTGGAAAGATAAATGACATTTTTATCTGAATGGGCTAGTTAACAACTAGTGTAAGAATTCAATGGTTTTAAATAACGTATTGGATTGCGAATGGTTTTAATGTAACTAGAGATTTCCAACATATGAATTGGAATGGATTTGGATTGAAATAATCTTTGGATATTTCGATATTGAATTCCATAATTATACGGATATCGTTGAGGAATTCGGAAGATATAAATATCGTTATTCCCAATACAATATCTGTTGGTTTTAGAATTTAGTATTAAATATAAGTCGATATAATTTCTATTCAAAGCCTTGTATTTAATTTCAAATTGGATTTTGAGTTTGTCATGAATGGTACCTTTAATAACACTATTCTTAAACCTAGCTAAAATTGAAGTTTTCCAATTAATAAATATAATCAGAATTAAATGAAAGTTGATTTTGGGATCATTGTGAACAATATTTTAAATAACATTAGTTCTTAAACCCAATTAATGGTAAAGATATGAAATTTATAAATCTTTTCATTAAGATATAATGGAACTTTTTCAAAGTGAAGTTTTGTAATTTAATAATTAAATTGGAATTGAATGGAATTCGATTTAATAATAATTGAGATGAACTTCCATGGAGGAAGCCTTTTCTATTTATGGAATATAAAAGGTTTTGTTGTTATCTCATTTATAGTATTAGTTTGATATGGAAATTCATATCGATTACGACTAATCTGATTTTCGTGAAAGTTCTATATTAAATAGAAGATGATTTTGGATTTATCATGAGCGCTAAAATGACATTTTCTCTTTAACCCAAGCAAAGGCAAAATTAATTTCCTAAAAGTTGAGGAATCATTAAGTAACGATATTTGTGATTAAAACTAAGTTGGAGTTCTAAATGAATCTTTAATTAGATTGAAATGAGAATGGGCTAATTAAATTTACCAAATTCGGGAAGTGTTCGAGAATGAAGTACCACCAGTTTTACATCATGCGATAGTTAAATCTTTAATTAGATTTGAAATGTTAAATGGTAATTAACTTTATCGATAACACGATAGGTGTTAGATATGCAGTACTACTAGTTTTGCTCTATAGGATGAATAGTTTGAGATTGGGATAATAAAATGAACAATTACATCAGTAATGCTCGATAATCCCGACTAGTTTTATAAACCTTAATCTAGTTTATGTTGTGAAAGATATTGTAAAATCTTTTGAAATGATTTACAAGAAATGGATTAAACAGTAAGTTTAAATGAGATAATCTTTGATAAGATTAATGGGAACTGTAACATCCCACATTCTTATCGATTTGTATTTGAATATTTAAATCAGTTTAAATATTGAATTCGTAATATAAGTGGATTTATATATTAATTAAAACAGAATTGAACGTATTAAAATATATATTTATTATAATCAAGCCCGTAATATCGTGGTAGTTCGTAATTTAACCTTCTGAACTTCAACTGAGTATACAGGATTCGTTATTAGTCGAATTTCTTCGAAACAAGAAACATTGGAATCTGTTTAACTGTATATCTCTAATAGAAGTGAAAAATCAAGATTTTGCGTTATAGATTGCAAGTTATATCCAAATCAAATTTTCAAATAGTCGCTATAGAATTGTTTATCGACCGTAACGGTTTATTTGATATAACTAGATATCAGTTTCGAATTTGGACAAGATTCTTTTGAGACGTAGTGATAATTTAATTTTTATAATTTTATTTTCATTTTTAATTAATTAAATACGCAACTTTTTATTTGAAATATTTTGCACCCTATATCAGTATTTTGGGGTTTCACAATATGAGTTAACCTACCGATATTATTATATATTTGGAACCGTGGCACCTCGGTGGACACAACTGTATCTTTACATCTGTCCATAGCGGTCTATAAACAAATAGAATTATACGGTACCACATAAACTTTAACTTTTCATAACAAATATATACATGCATTATGTCCAATCCAACGTGCTACATCCATCCTTTCATTTGGTATTTATAAGTGTTGACTATACATTGGGTAAAATAAATGAAGAAGGGGTTGGATTACATACAAACACTCATTCACGTAGACCTTAGGCAACACATAGCATGTTGTTTGATATCCTATTGGTAAGTTCATTCTTGTCATCAATTGATGCCCCCACGTTTTCTTTGTCCCTTAGCCTAAAAAGTAAATTAGCTTACTAAACTTCCAAGTATAGTTTCTTTTATACTACATTCATTTGTGGGCACAAGACACAAGAGCAGAACATTTTTACTAGAAACAATTTTTTTAGCTTCATGATCCAAGGCGCAGCGTCATTTACGCATACCCAGGCAATGACATAAGTACATTGTTCATTGACGTAATTATTTCTTATTATAAAAACAAGCAAAATCAGAATGTTTAACCTTTTGAAAAGGAGCACCAGAGATGTATACTGATATATGAATCAACTTCGTACAAAAGCATGTGTGTTACTTATTTTGAAACGTATAGTAAAAATATATGTTACTTTAAAACCAAGAATTCATATGAGAGTTTCCGGACATTTCAATACTGTATAAACAGGGAAATATATAACATTTATAAATGTTTAACTTCATTGCTAAGGAAGTGTACAGTTCCACCCCTCTTTTCACGAAACCAGCTACGAAATGACGATTCATGCTGACGTACACTGTACAGCAACTCTAAAATGAAAGCTTCACGCCAACATGAAACCTTGCCTCCGAAGTAACTTCACAACCATCCCTGCATACAGACCTACTCCTCCCCTTAATACTTCTGTGCAAAGTAAAAGCACCATACCCTATAAACCGAAGACACGACAAATCAACCCCTAGCAGCCTATTACTTAGCTTTGAAGTGAACAGAAATTTAGTATTATTAAATCAAAAGCTTAACTTCAACGCAAAGGGATGGAGGTACACAACATTAAATAATATGTACAACACTGTACAAAAGCTTGTGCAACTAAAGACCTACCTTCACCCCCTATTTTTTAACAATTAAGGAATTCAAAATTTATATAAACACAGACCATGAGGATGCTTTCTCAATTTTCAGAAACCACCGAAGCCTTTAATGGCAAATTCAAATTTAAATCCCAACAAATTCTCCTATATATAAAAGAATATATATATATATATAATAAGAAGATAACATGAGAAGGCAAAATGAATGGGCTGAGTATGTATTTGGAAGTTAGGCACGTGAGCAGTTTTTGTGAATGAAGCTCGCTGGGGAAGAAGTGTGGTATAGTGATGTCCGGTTGTTGGTGGAGATGGAATTTGTTTTGAGCAAAACGAATGGGCACATTTGGTGTTGCTGGAGATTTATATGGCGAAGGAAGTGTTTAATGTGGAGTGCACAGTTGCTTTGGGAGTAAGGGGTTTAACTCGTTGAGGGACTGTAGATGGGGTAGCATAGTGGAAGAACGTGGAGGTAGTTACTTGGAAAAAGGAAGGGAAAGGCAGGAGAGGACCAAGGTATGGGCGTGCGTTTCCAATGGAGGGAGTTTGTCTAGGTTTATGGGATATAATAAAGGAAAACGGATGGGAGTTTGTTGCGAGAAGAAATACTGTCCATATATGCATGCGTGGACGCAATGCATCAGTGAGGATGGATAAACAAAGAGCTGAGCAGGTTTAAATAAAAAGTAATGCACTGTTTTGCTGAGTGCGTGAACTACAGGGGAGTTCCATGGAGTTAGCAACCTGCTGCTCAACACGCAGTTTGAAGGGGATGATCGAGTCGAGCATGTTTGGTATTTGGTGAAAATTTGTGTCGTTACTTCGTGTAAGGTTGCGTGTCCATTGACTGAAGTTCGAACAGTAAGGAGCACTCTGTTATTGGTTCGTGACGGATATGCACGGCACCAGAGAGGCTAAACAACGGTCGACAAAAAGGAATGACTTGGAATAATGAACGTGAAGAGGGGACGAAGTGGATGAGGATGGATGAAGTTGAAGAAACACAGTAAAGAGGGAGTAGGGCGGAGTGAAGTGCGGACATGTACAGGATGCACTGGTGGTTTATTCTGGAAGGATAAGGGAATTAAAAACGTGGGTGGTGTTGACCAGGAGAGTGGGCTTTGTTTTTCGATGTGAAGAAGATAATGGTGAGCACCATGTTGGAGCTCACGTTGTTAGTGTGAGAGAATGGAACGTGTTTGCACAGAAGAAAAGAGGACGTGGGTCTAAGGGATATCGGGCCGACAAATACCGTCTACCCAATGGAACCAGTCTAGAGTGATTTGGAGCATGTTACAGTTTTAGGCAATTAAAGCACTGGGTATAATCCACTGACGCATATCGTTATTTAACAGTTAACGCGCAAGGTGAGTAAACTCACTAACTCTGATTTCTTTTTAAAATATTATAATTATATTTTTAATAATGGTTGAATGTTGTGTGATGGTCGTTTAGGTAGATTACAATTAAATTGGTTGAAATATATATATCATTGCATATGTACACATCATTGGTTGGATACTGATTCCATTAATTATATATTCCCTAATAATGAATTATTGATAATTGTGTTGACTAACATCTGTGGATGCGGGAAGTCGGTTGAAGGAATCCAACTGGATTCCTCAATATTTATATGTACTATTTGTTTTATATTATTTATATATGCACTGTTTGAACCCAAGTGACATTGAAACCCTGTGTGGATATTGATGTTGAATGAAAATTCAACGATTATTTTGATAAACGATATCGATTTAGAAAGTGACAATAGTCGACCATAAACTCATCTTTTTGTTAAGAAGTTAATGGGTCGTCAGGCAAATCAATGATGTTTAATTATAAAAATTTTATTTTTTAATTTAAACGATGTTTAAAATTATAATAGAAGTTCTATTATGAACATTTAATAGTTCGTTTTATAAAGTAAATATAAACGATTGTTGACTTTTAAATAAAGTTTATAAAGCTATAATTATCCTGCGAGTTAATATTTTTGGATTTTTTTAAACAAACAGTTTAGAAATAATTATATTAATTATATTATTCTAATGGTAAGAAGTAATTAAAATCAGTTAACGAATTAACTGATGGTTTGAAGTTGATTTGAAAATTGATTATTTGATAAATTAATTTTAAATTAATCTAATGCTAATGACTTAGCGAGAAATTAGGCAAAATTAATAAGATTTCTTATTAATTACTTTTCAATTAATGAAGTCTAAATGATTATAGAACTGAGTACAAATAGTTATTATTTATTTAAGCAACCAATCTGTATAAAGTAAACTATTTATTTCAGTAATGATGAAGTTAATTACTATTTAATTATTTTAATTAAAGCAATTATTTCTTAAATGGAATTCATTTAAGATGGTATTTAAGTTGGTAATGAGACAATTTACTTGAATTAAATATTTTGAATAAAAATAAAATTTCAAGAGACAAAGAACGTAGATTTAATTTGGTAAAATTAATTATAAATATAATTGTATAATGAAGACGCAATAAAGAGTTAATATTTAAATAAATAGTTGTAAACAATTGAGTTTTCAAACTAAGGATTTGGCGTCATAAAACCATATTTAAAATATAGCAAGAAGTATGATTTGACGGATTATAAGTATAAAGGGTTAGAGTTACGAACTTATATCTATTCTAAGATAAGAATGTTGTTGACCAAGGTCTGAGAGGTAATTAAAATATCCCAACTTGAACGACTTCACTATTATCGAGGGATGGTAATGGTTTGTAACGGAAAGGCGATATTAGTTATAAAGTGGAATATAGCAGCGTATTGCAAGTTTTGAACTATAATGATAAAATAACGTTGTTGACTAGGCTTAAGCGTGACTGTTATGTCGAGATTAGTTATAAAGGGGAATGCTACAACGTATTGCAAGTTTTTACTATAACGATAAATTCGCGTTGTTAACCAAGCTCAAGCGTGATTATTATATATAACATTATTCCCTAGAAAGGTTGGAAATTCACTTATCCCAAGTAATAAGAAAATAATAATGTTTTCTTCGAAGAAGTGAATATGAATTATACGAAGTCGGAAGTAGAAGTAAATAATTGAGATCTGATATATATTACCTGTACGGAAGGGAACTCTTTAAATTTTGGAAATGTTTTCCAATGTAAATAACATATATTTTCTAACATATCGGAAATAAGAATTGTGAAAGGATGAGAATGTTTTTTTTAACATTAACAACATATATACCTGGAATATGGGAGAATAAAGGTTTATAATAACTGGAAATGTTTTCCAAGAAATGTGAAGGGAAAAAGAGTTTTGGGAAAATATCTAGGAAGATATAGGAAACTGGGAAATTAATGTTAAATAAAAAGCGCCCGTGATTGTATGATGTTTGGTTATACGTTAGAATGGATGTTTGTTTTTACTTCGATAGTTAAATAACCAACTATCGAAGTGTTTAACAATCGTTGTCAATATGGAGAGACCGGTTGGATATATTATCTGAGAACCACTCCGTATAGGCATAAGCGCTACGAATTATATTATGCTGAAGACAATTGAAGATGGAGTGAAATGCAAGGGTCGTTCTGTTCCAGAATGGTGTTTTCTGTTTGTCCAGTCCCAGGACAACTTGTATGGACGAGTGTTTGACAGAGTATACCTAACAAATCACGCATGGTTGATCTTTTAAAGGTATTACGTCTGGTGGCGAAGGAATTCGTTCCTCTTAGCTTTTTATACCCGTGATATTTTTGGAAATCAATTAGTGAATTGACGGGTTTGACGATGTGGCAATCAAAGTGAATGGTGATCAGATGTTCTGAAGATAGACGTAGCCTCTAGCCTCACAACTGGGAAATGGCAGAAATCGGGCAGGCAACATGGCTATGTGGGTCATTCCCATTAGGATGTATTGTCACCGATCTAGAGAAAATTCATATTTATTCTTCATTCGTTTCTGTATCTTCAGATGATGGTTGGATGGCCAACAACCGTAGGTGGCAATATATTCGATACACTCAAGAGAAATGAGTGGTCGGTATTGTGTGGGCCGGGTTGCAAGATGTTCTTGTTGGACCCCAATGTATCTCCTCTAGAGTACACTAATCGGGAGGTGGTCCCATACCTTGTCATAGTTGGAATCCAATCTCCAATAAGCGCCATGTGGTTTTTGATTTTATACTATGTATGTGGAGCATGAGATGCAAGCATTCTGCTATTTGATTATTTATTTGATTAGACATTATTATAATATCACTGGATTTTGGTATAAAAATGCTTTGGTTATAGTAAGGTAAAAACCGTCCATGTTTATGTGTGGGCTTGTCTTACTATTATCTTTTTGTTTCAAAAGGATTTTCAAAGTTAAACGATATGGTTGGAATTTACTCACACCAGTCCCATGACTGACCCAGAGTTTATTTTGTTTGTTTTCCCTAAACTCTTGGGTGCCCAAATATGTACGGGAAGTCAAGTGTTTCAGGCTTTGCAAATTTACTTGGAGGAGCTCGAAGCAGGAGGCTTCACTGCTAGTTATTTAGAGATTATTTCCGCTTTGATGTATATGAGTTATATTCTGATATGGTATATATATACAAATTCAGATTTGTATTTCAAAGTGTTATATAATATATTTTATTCGTTCTGCTGTGAGATTCGTGTTTACTCTGATACTGTTTAGATTCTGATGTTCTCCTTCTTCTTCTATTTTATTAGTTCTATCTTATCTTTCTCACCCTCTAACTTCTTTCTATTAATGACTCGGTATTTTTGATACTTGAATAGTTAACATGGTGTTTGATGTTGATTTTCGGGCTCGAAAATCTTGTGGTCGTTGCAGTGGTATCAGAGCTGAGGGTTAAGTGATTACCTTGGCTCTGTGGCGTAACTCAATAGAAATGGATTTAGTAATACTCTAGATTGAGTTGAGTGTGTGTATATATATATAAGTGCGTATTTTTAAATTGATTAAAAATGGTTTTATATTGTGTTGATTGGTTCGTCGAGTGGTTTATGAATTCTGGTCGAAACAGTAATGCAAACTGTGTCGATAGGTGTTTCTAAACTCTTAAACAGTGTAATTCGACACAGTATGTTTTGAAAAGAGGGTAAATGAAAAATCTTACCCATAATATATTTTGATATAAAGAAAGCATATATATTGGAATCATCTAATATATATTGAATGTGTTGATTGAAATTATAATCGAATAGGATTGTAATCGAGTTGGTTACGTAAATAACCAATTAGAACTCGTATAAGTCAATATATTGAACCTGAATACAAAATCAGATGAACTGAATCTGAATTTAAAACCAAAATTGAAATAAAACTCTAGAAACTTGGAAAAGAGTTGAAAATGATGTTTGGATTAAATATATGGGAATTTTAAAATCTTGGGAAATTTGAAATTGTTTTCCAAGTGTTGTGAAAGATATTTTGAAGTAAAATTCAAAATGGAAGTGTTTTAAAATGAAATTTGAAAAGTAACATAGTATTGAACTCACTTTGATCACTAGAAAAAATAAATTCTGATGATGACGGCTGCATAATCAGTGTTCATTTTCGATTTTCTAAGAGACGGATTACTAACAAAGATTTTGTTTTTGAATTATTGTGAGGAAACAAGTTGTCAGAAATTCAAATGTTTTGAATAATATATGATTTCAAACTGATTTGAAATAAATTCCAAGAATTTGAATTCTGAAAAAAAGATTTACCTTATGGAATTAAAATGGTAAAAGTGGATCTTAAACTAGGATAAATAAAATTGGATTGAATTTGGAACGATCTAGAATGGAAATTGAAAAAGAGAAATATTGTAGATTTGAGATATTAAAATGAATTGATTCTTGGAGAATAAGAATCGAATTTTGAATTTGGAGATGAAGATAACTGGTTTGAGAAATAAATTATAAATGGAATTGAGGTTAAAATGAAATATTGGCTTGGTAAAAGCGAAAGATTGGATTAGAGAATGAATCGATTGGAGATTATTTAGAAATACATTTGTATATGATAGATTGATGGCAAATGGAAGAGGGCCCAACAAAGAGGTACACGTTTATATTGGATATGAGAATTCTACATGTCCATTTAGCAAGCCATTTGTCTGTTTGATTTTCTGTTGAATTGGAGAAAGCCCAGAGAGGCAAGTTGTAGCAGTACCGAATGAGCCGTGTAGAGGAGATACTCCGAAAATTTAAGCTGTTAGGAAATTTTTAGAATTTCTGAAAGTATTTGTTAATAAGAAGAAGTTAATATTTTAATTAGGATAAATCGGTTCTGTTGAAAATGAATTTAAAAAAATTAAATTAAAGATTTTAACCTGGTTATAATATGAATTGTAACATTTTCCCTACCTTAGAAATTTCGGGGACGAAATTCTTTTAAGGGGGAAGGAATGTAACGTCCCACATTCTTATCGATTTGTATTTGAATATTTAAATCAGTTTAAATATTGAATTTGTAATATAAGTGGATTTATATATTAATTAAAACAGAATTGAACGTATAAAAATATATATCTAATATAATCGAGCCCGTAATATCGCGGTAGTTCGTAATTTAACGTTCTGAACTTCAACTGAGTATACAGGATTCGTTATTAGTCGGATTTCTTCGAAACAAGAAACGTTGGAATCTGTTTAACTGTATCTCTCTAACAGAAGTGAAAAATCAAGATTTCGCGTTATAGATGTGGAAATTAGTGAATTGACGGGTTTGACGATGTGGCAATCAAAGTGAATGGTGATCAGATGTTCTGAAGATAGACGTAGCCTCTAGCCTCACAACTGGGAAATGGCAGAAATCGGGCAGGCAACATGGCTATGTGGGTCATTCCCATTAGGATGTATTGTCACCGATCTAAAGAAAATTCATATTTGTTCTTCATTCGTTTCTGTATCTTCAGATGATGGTTGGATGGCCAACAACCGTAGGTGGCAATATATTCGATACACTCAAGAGAAATGAGTGGTCGGTATTGTGTGGGCCGGGTTGCAAGATGTTCTTGTTGAACCCCAATGTATCTCCTCTAGAGTACACTAATCGGGAGGTGGTCCCATACCTTGTAATAGTTGGAATCCAATCTCCAATAAGCGCCATGCGGTTTTTGATTTTATACTATGTATGTGGAGCATGAGATGCAAGCATTCTGCTATTTGATTATTTATTTGATTAGACATTATTATAATATCACTGGATTTTGGTATAAAAATGCTTTGGTTATAGTAAGGTAAAAACCGTCCATGTTTATGTGTGGGCTTGTCTTACTATTATCTTTTTGTTTCAAAAGGATTTTCAAAGTTAAACGATATGGTTGGAATTTACTCACACCAGTCCCATGACTGACCCAGAGTTTATTTTGTTTGTTTTCCCTAAACTCTTGGGTGCCCAAATATGTACGGGAAGTCAAGTGTTTCAGGCTTTGCAAATTTACTTGGAGGAGCTCGAAGCAGGAGGCTTCACTGCTAGTTATTTAGAGATTATTTCCGCTTTGATGTATATGAGTTATATTCTGATATGGTATATATATACAAATTCAGATTTGTATTTCAAAGTGTTATATAATATATTTTATTCGTTCTGCTGTGAGATTCGTGTTTACTCTGATACTGTTTAGATTCTGATGTTCTCCTTCTTCTTCTATTTTATTAGTTCTATCTTATCTTTCTCACCCTCTAACTTCTTTCTATTAATGACCCGGTATTTTTGATACTTGAATAGTTAACATGGTGTTTGATGTTGATTTTCGGGCTCGAAAATCTTGTGGTCGTTGCAGTGGTATCAGAGCTGAGGGTTAAGTGATTACCTTGGCTCTGTGGCGTAACTCAATAGAAATGGATTTAGTAATACTCTAGATTGAGTTGAGTGTGTATATATATAAGTGCGTATTTTTAAATTGATTAAAAATGGTTTTATATTGTGTTGATTGGTTCGTCGAGTGGTTTATGAATTCTGGTCGAAACAGTAATGCAAACTGCGTCGATAGGTGTTTCTAAACTCTTAAACAGTGTAATTCGACACAGTATGTTTTGAAAAGAGGGTAAATGAAAAATCTTACCCATAATATATTTTGATATAAAGAAAGCATATATATTGGAATCATCTAATATATATTGAATGTGTTGATTGAAATTATAATCGAATAGGATTGTAATCGAGTTGGTTACGTAAATAACCAATTAGAACTCGTATAAGTCAATATATTGAACCTGAATACAAAATCAGATGAATTGAATCTGAATTTAAAACCAAAATTGAAATAAAACTCTAGAAACTTGGAAAAGAGTTGAAAATAATGTTTGGATTAAATATATGGGAATTTTAAAATCTTGGGAAATTTGAAATTGTTTTCCAAGTGTTGTGAAAGATATTTTGAAGTAAAATTCAAAATGGAAGTATTTTAAAATGAAATTTGAAAAGTAACATAGTATTGAACTCACTTTGATCACTGGAAAAAATAAATTCTGATGATGACGGCTGCATAATCAGTGTTCATTTTTGATTTTCTAAGAGACGGATTACTAACAAAGATTTTGTTTTTAAATTATTGTGAGGAAACAAGTTGTCAGAAATTCAATTGTTTTGAATAATATATGATTTCAAACTGATTTGAAATAAATTCCAAGAATTTGAATTCTGAAAAAAAGATTTACCTTATGGAATTAAAATGGTAAAAGTGGATCTTAAACTAGGATAAATAAAATTGGATTGAATTTGGAACGATCTAGAATGGAAATTGAAAAAGAGAAATATTGTAGATTTGAGATATTAAAATGAATTGATTCTTGGAGAATAAGAATCGAATTTTGAATTTGGAAATGAAGATAACTGGTTTGAGAAATAAATTATAAATGGAATTGAGGTTGAAATGAAATATTGGCTTGGTAAAAGCGAAAGATTGGATTAGAGAATGAATCGATTGGAGATCATTTAGAAATACATTTGTATATGATAGATTGATGGCAAATGGAAGAGGGCCCAACAAAGAGGTACACGTTTATATTGGATATGAGAATTCTACATGTCCATTTAGCAAGCCATTTGTCTGTTTGATTTTCTGTTGAATTGGAGAAAGCCCAGAGAGGCAAGTTGTAGCAGTACCGAATGAGCCGTGTAGAGGAGATACTCCGAAAATTTAAGCTGTTAGGAAATTTTTAGAATTTCTGAAAGTATTTGTTAATAAGAAGAAGTTAATATTTTAATTAGGATAAATTGGTTCTGTTGAAAATGAATTTAAAAAAATTAAATTAAAGATTTTAACCTGGTTATAATATGAATTGTAACATTTTCCCTACCTTAGAAATTTCGGGGACGAAATTCTTTTAAGGGGGAAGGAATGTAACGTCCCACATTCTTATCGATTTGTATTTGAATATTTAAATCAGTTTAAATATTGAATTTGTAATATAAGTGGATTTATATATTAATTAAAACAGAATTGAACGTATAAAAATATATATCTAATATAATCGAGCCCGTAATATCGCGGTAGTTCGTAATTTAACGTTCTGAACTTCAACTGAGTATACAGGATTCGTTATTAGTCGGATTTCTTCGAAACAAGAAACGTTGGAATCTGTTTAACTGTATCTCTCTAACAGAAGTGAAAAATCAAGATTTCGCGTTATAGATTGCAAGTTATATCCAAATCAAATTTTCAAATAGTTGCTATAGAATCGTTTATCGACTGTAACGGTTTATTTGATATAACTAGATATTGGTTTCGAATTTGGACAAGATTCTTTTGAGACATAGTTATAATTTAATTTTTATAATTTTACTGTGATTTTTAATTAATTAAATACACAACTTTTAATTTGAAATATTTTGCACCCTATATCAGTATTTTGGGGTTTCACTGAAACACCCCACCTCCGTTAGGGTCACTCTCAAAGGGAATGCCCTAATTTTGGTGGAAGTTTATAAGTATAAGTCACAGATATACAAGACAGATATGAATACACATATTTTTGAACATCGGAAAACAACATCAATTTTTATTTCAACAAAATACGTGTTACACAAACCATGGCATAACTTGTCTTACAATACTTTCAAAAAAAAAACCATTACATCTTCATAACTGTCTTGATTACATTATTTAAAGAAGCATAAAAAAACATAAGTAAACTGCATAAGTCCCATAATTGCTGTCCGAAGCCATAGTCCAAAACGAAAAGATCCAAGCCATACATTCCTCTCTTCAAGCTGGGTGTGGAAACTGGTTAAGCTGCGGTATTCCCTCCCTGTGGACCTGGGGGGGGGGGGGGGGACGAAAGAAAAGAAGGCGAAAGAAAAGTAGAGTCAGACATAAAGCCTGAGTAAGTCTAGGACTATTCAGTCTATGAATAAAGAACTGGGTACGATAAGTATAAACTGGAAATGGGAAAGCACCATAAACTAAGTTAAGTCGTCCAGAGTTGAATATACTATCGTACCCCATATAAATCTATGCATCCATATAAACTGGTTCCCAACAGGCACCCCATAATCAGGGTGAAGTGATTCGTTTCTAATGATCGGCTCCTACTCGCATAGTTACATGTGTCTTACGGCCCCCGATGTTGTAGTTACCTATGCTGGTCCCACCATGGGGTGTATCAAGTCCCATGGTGGCGGCCCGACACAATCCTAGAATGCACAGGTATGCTACTGGTGCCCAGTGCCTTATTTTTCTACGTCGGAGTGTGTGCACGCCCGCACCCCGTTAGAACCTACACTGCTGCACCACTGCCGTCGATTTGACCTCTTACAGTCAGCCCAGTAATCGTGCCCCACCCTGCCTAGTTCAGGGTTTCCTGATACACCTTGTAGGGTTACTGCTGAAAAGGGTCCCCCGCTACTAGGTTTTCTATTTCTAGCCAACATGCTAAGTTGGTTAAGTGTTTTGTAAACCTAACCCCCAATCAGTCTGTATAGTTTAGCATGTTCCATTTTGATTAAGTATTAATTTAATTTACTTAATCCTATCAATCCTGACTCAGCCTTAACTGTCTTATTAAAGCCTCGACCTCTCACATTAGATAGGTATTGTTGTGGCTGCCTGTTGCCGGTTGGGTCCGGGAAGTCTTACGCCACAACTCAGTCTAACCTCGGGTCCTTATTGGGCTCCGTGTTTAACCACCCACATTGGATAGGTATTATTGTGACTACTGGACAGCCGGGCGGTTCCGGGCAGGTTTACATCACAACTCAATCCAACCTCGGGTTAAACACATCGCATTTTCTAAATTTACATATTTTGTCTCTTTTCTTTTTATATGTAAATATTTGCGGCCCATTATTCAAATTCATATTTATTGGGTAAAATCTATTTATGCCACTTAATTGTTTTTCATGGTTATTGGCATGCGTCAAACATGCCAACACATATGTTCTATGTTTTAACCCCATCGTCATTACCCCCGTTTTATACGTTCACGAAAATATAACATATGTTGGGTTTAACATTTAAACCCAACTTAGCCACATGAAAAAGGGGAGGCTTATAACATGGTGTTTACATATTCTAAGTGACATAAAAAGGGGAGTGTGAACGCATGAACTTGCAACATAACGGTCTAATTGATATGAATTAGGCATATGTGAACTTGCATGGTGACAACATATAATCATGGCATAAACATACTTAAACATGAATCATGGTTTTTAATCTATTCATGTAAACTTGCAATTGGAATGTAAATCTAACTTAATTTATGTGTTACATATATCACCATATGATTTTTATAACAACATAGGCCTAAAACATGGTTTCAACTAGGCATAATTCCAAACATAGTTTATTCATGTTCATAAAAATGCTTACTTTTGTCTTTAATACAAAAGTATGATTTGCCAATTCCAACATAGATTCATATAAACCATAGTACTTAGTCGAATCCAATTACACACTAAAAGTGATCATAAAAGTATGTACATCATATTGGCATAATAGTGAATCATATACTTGCATGAATCCCAAATAAAATACCACAACATATGATTGTTGACTTCCAACATAAATCACATACTTGCAAATATCCAATCGTATACCACAACATTTCCAAATCGTTTAGAATCAAAGCAACATACAAATATAGATTATTATCGCCACAATTCCATTTCTCATTTTACACAAATCAAAACGCAACTATTTATTCACATCGGAATAGCACTCTACTTACAACGTATGACGAATCTTCAATTCAGGAATCTGAATTCTGAATTCTGAATTTGGAGATGCTATCCTTTGTTGTAGGCATTGTTTTAATTGACGTTGCTTTAAGCTTTCGAATCGTCTCCTAATTGTCTCTCAATTTCTGACGGCTATTCCTAGTCTTTCCTCAGCAGCATGACGGTCTCATCTCCATTTTTATTTGTGTGAATTAGGGTGAGTCTTAGGTCCCTTTTATAGAGTTTGTGAGTTGATTAGGACCGTCGATGGAGCTTGGTTTAATAATAGCCGTTCGTTTGAAGGAGAGACCAACCAGGAGCTGACACCTAGCCCTAGTGACAAGGCAAGGCTCAGAAAATCGACCAAACACAGACCAGGCCAGCCAGGGGGGGCTGGGTTTGACCTGGCTCAGGGGCCAGGTCGACCCCCCAGTCGACCCCCAGGTCGACTATGTAGTCGACCTGGGTGCCCCAGGTCGACTACCCAGTCGACCTGTGTAGCCCAGGTCGACTACCCAGTCGACCTGGGTGTCTTGGGCGGGAAAATTCCCGCCCTGGCCAATCCTGCCCGATTTTTGAATTTTAAATCTGATTTCCGAGCTGTGTTGGTCTGTTTGAATTTTAAACAGAATTCTGAAACTTCCGAAGGCCATATCTTCTTCATACGGAGTCCGTTTTACGCAAACTCGGACTCTATCTCAAGCAGAATTCCGAGACGAACGCAATGGCGTATCCCGTTTCCCGTTTCCCTTAATTCTTTGATTTGAAATTTATTATACTTTAATTTGTGAATTTCACTGTTATAGAATACATGGGATGTTACATTCACAATATGAGTTAACCTACCGATATTATTATATGTTTGGAACCGTGGCACCTCGGTGGACACGACTGTATCTTTAATTCTGTCCGTAGCGGTCTATAAATAAATAGAATTATACGGTACCACATAAACTTTAACTTTTCATAACAAATATATACATGCATTATGTACAATCCAAGGTGTTACATCCATCCTTTCATTCGGTATTTATAAGTGTTGACTATACATTGAGTAAAATAAATGAAGAAGGGGTTGGATTATATACATACACTCATTCACGTAGACCTTAGGCAGCAATAACATGTTGTTTGATATTCTATTGGTAAGTTCATTCTTGTCATCAATTGATGCCCCCACGTTTTCTTTGTCCCTTAGCCTAAAAAGTAAATTAGCTTACTAAACTTCCAAGTATAGTTTCTTATATACTACATTCATTTGTGGGCACAAGACACAAGAGAAGAACATTTTTACTGGAAACAATTTTTTTAGCTTCATGATCCAAGGTGCAACGTCATTTACTCATACCCAGGCAATGACATAAGTACATTGTTCATTGACTTAATTATTTCTTATTATAAAAACAAGAAAAATCCGAATGTTTAACATTTTGTAAAGGAGCACCAGAGATGTATACTGATATATGAATCAACTACGTACAAAAGCATGCGTGTTACTTATTTCGAAAAGTATAGTAAAAATATATGTTACTTTAAAACCAAGAATTCATGCGAGAGTTTCCGGACCATATAAATACTGTATAAACAAGGAAATATATAATATTTATAAGTGTTTAACTTTATTGCTAAGGAACTGTACAGTTCCACCCCTCTTTTCACGAAACCAGCTATGAAATGACGATTCATGCCGACGTACACTGTACAGCAACTCTAAAATGAAAGCTTCACGCCAACATGAAACCTTGCCTACGAAGTAACTTCACAACCATCCCTGCATACAGACCTACTCCTCCCCCTAATACTTCTGTGCAAAGTAAAAGCACCATACCCTATAAACCTAAGACACGACAAATCAACCCCTAGCAGCCTATTACTTAGCTTTGAAGTGAATAGAAATTTAGTATTATTAAATCAAAACCTTAACTTCAACGCAAAGGGATGGAGGTACCCAGCATTAAATAATATGTACAACAATGTACAAAAGCTTGTGTAACTAAAGACCTACCTACACCCCTATTTCTTAACAACTAAGGAATTCAAAATTTATATAAACACAGACCATGAGTATGCTTTCTCAATTTTCAGAAACCACCGAAGCCTTTAATGGCAAATTCAAATTTAAATCCTAACAAATTCTCCTATATATAAAAGAATATATATATATATATAATAAGAAGATAACATGAGAAGGAAAAATGAATGGGCTGAGTATGTATTTGGAAGTTGGGCACATGAGCAGTTTTTGTGAATGAAGCTCGCTGGGGGAAGAAGTGTGGTATAGTGATGTCCGGTTGTTGGTGGAGATGGCATTTGTTTTGAGCAAAACAAATGGGCACATTTGGTGTTGCTGGAGATTTATATGGCGAAGGAAGTGTTTAATGTGGAGTGCACAGTTGCTATGGGAGTAAGGGGTTTAACTCGTTGAGGGACTGTAGATGGGGTAGCATAGTGGAAGAACGTGGAGGTAGTTACTTGTAAAAAGGAAGGGAAAGGCAGGAGGGGACCAAGGTATGGGCATGCATTTCCAATGGAGGGAGTTTGTCCAGGTTTATGGGATATAATAAAGTTAAACGGATGGGAGTTCATTGCGAGAAGAAATACTGTCCATATATGCATGCGTGGACGCAATGCATCAGTGAGGATAGATAAACAAAGAGCTGAGCAGCTTTAAATAAAAAGTAATGCACTGTTTTGCTGAGTGCGTGAACTATAGGGGAGTTCCATGGAGTTAGGAACCTGATGCTTAACACACAGTTTGAAGGTGGATGATCGAGTCGAGCATGTTTGGTATTTGGTGAAAATTTGTGTCGTTACTTCGTGTAAGGTTGCGTGTCCATTGACCGAAGTTCGAACAGTAAGGAGCACTCTGTTATTGGGTCGTGACGGATATGCACGGCACCGGAGAGGGTAAATAGAGGTCGACAAAAAGGAATGACTTACGGTGGGAATAATGAACGTGAAGAGGGGACGAAGTGGATGAGGATGGATGAAGTTGAAGAAACACAGTAAAGAGGGAGTAGGGCGGAGTGAAGTGCGGACATGTACAGGATGCACTGGTGGTTTATTCTGGAAGGATTAGGGAATTAAAAACGTGGGTGGTGTTGACCAGGAGAGTGGGCTTTGTTTTTCGATGTGAAGAAGATGATGGTGAGCACCATGTTGGAGCTCGGGTTGTTAGTGTGAGAGAATGGAACATGTTTGCACAGAATAAAAGAGGACGTGGGTCTAAGGGATATCGGGCCGACAAATACCGGCAACCCAATGGAACCAGTCTAGAGTGATTTGGAGCACGCTACAGTTTTAGGCAATTAAAGCGTCGGGTATAATCAACTGACGCAAATCGTTATTTAACGGTTAACGCGCAAGGTGAGTAAACTCACTAACTCTGATTTCTTTTTAAATTATTATAATTATATTTTAATTATGGTTGAATGCTGTGTGATGGTCGTTTAGGTAGATTACAATTAAATTGGTTGAAATATATATATCATTTCATATGTACACATCATTGGTTGGATACTGATTCCATCGATTATATATTCCCTAATAATGAATTAGTGATAATTGTGTTGATTAAAATCTGTGGATGCGGGAAGCCGGTTGAAGGAATCCAACCGGATTCCTCAATATTTATATGTACTATTTGTTTTATATTATTTATATATGCACTATTTGAACTCAGGTGACATTGAAACCCTGTGTGGATATTGATGTTGAATGAAAATTCAACGATTATTTTGATAAACGATATCGATTTAGAAAGTGACAACAGTCGACCATAGACTCATCTTTTTTTAAGAAGTTAATGGGCTGTCAGGCAAATCAATGAAGTTTAATTATAAAAAAATTATTTTTATAATTTAAACGATGTTCAAAATTATAATAGAAGTTCTATTATGAACATTTACTAGTTCGTTTTATAAAGTAAATATAAACGATTGTTGACTTTTAAATAAAGTTTATAAAGCTATAATTATCATGCGAGTTAATATTTTTGGATAATTATTTTTTTTAAACAAACAATTTAAAAAGAATTAGATTAATTATATTAATCTAATGGTAAGAAATAATTAAAACCAGTCAATGAATTAACTGATGGTTTGAAGTAGTTTGAAAATTGATTATTTGATAAATTGATTTTAAATTAATCTAATGCTATTGATTTAGCGAGAAATTGATCAAAATTAATAAGATTTCTTATTAATTACTTTTCAATTAATGAAGTCTAAATGATTATAGAACTGAGTACAAATAGTTATTATTTATTTAAGCAACCAATCTGTATGAAGTAAACTGTTTATTTCAGTAATGATGAAGTTAATTACTATTTAATTATTTTAATTAAAGCAATTTTTTCTTAAATGGAATTCATTTAAGATGGTATTTAAGTTGGTAATGAGACATTTTACTTGAATTAAATAATTCGAATAAAAATAAAATTTCAAGAGACAAAGAACATAGATGTAATTTGGTAAAAGAAGTTATAAATATAATTGTATAACGAAGACGCAACAAAGAGTTAATATTTAAATAAATAGTTTTAAACAACTGAGTTTTCAAACTAAGGATATGGTGTCATAAAACCATATTTAAAATATAGCAAGAAGTACGATTTGATGGATTATAAAGTATAAGATGTTATAGTTACGAACTTATATCTATTCTAAGATAAGAATGTTGTCGATCAAGGTCTGAGAGGTAATTAAAATATCTCAACTTGAACGACTTCACTATTATCAAGGGATGGTAATGGTTTGTAATGGAAAGAGACGTCAAGATTGGTTATAAAGTGGAATATAGCAGCGTATTGGAAGTTTTGAACTATAACGATAAAATAATGTTGTTGACTAGGCTTAAGTGTGACTGTTATGTCGAGATTAGTTATAACGGGGAAAGCTACAGCGTATTGCAAGTTTTTACTATAACGATAAATTAACGTTGTTAACCAAGCTTAAGCGTGATTATTATATATAACATTATTCCCTAGAAAGGTTGGAAATTCACTTATCCCAAGTAATAAGAAAATAATAATGTTTTCTTCGAAGAAGTGAATATGAATTATACGAAGTCGGAAGTAGAAGTAAATAATTGAGATCTGATATATATTACCCGTACGGAAGGGAACTCTTTAAATTTGGAAATGTTTTCCAATGTAAATAACATATATTTTCTAACATACCGGAAATAAGAATCGTGAAAGGATGAGAATGTTTTTTTAACATTAACAACATATATACCTGGAATACGGGAGAATAAAGGTTTATAATAACTGGAAATGTTTTCCAAGAAATGTGAAGGGCAAACGGGTTTTGGGAAAATATCTACGAAGATATAGGAAACTGGGAAATTAATGTTAAATAAAAAGCGCCTGTGATTGTATGATGTTTAGTTATACATTAGAATGGATGTTTGTTTTTTACTTCGATAGTTAAATAACCGTCTATCGAAGTGTTTGACCATCGTTGTCAATACGGAGAGACCGGTTGGATATATTATCTGAGAAGCACTGCGTATAGGCATAAGCGCTGCGAATTAGATTATGCTGAAGACAATTGAAGATGGAGTGAAATGCAAGGGTCGTCCTGTTCTAGAATGGTGTTTTTTGCTTGTCCAGTCCCAGGACAACTTGTATGGATGAGTGTCTGATAAAGTGTACCTAAAAAATTACGTATGGTTGATCTTTTAAAGGTATTACGTCTGGTGGCGGAGGAATTCGTTCCTCTTAGCTTTTTATATCCGTGATATTTTTGGAAATCAATTAGTGAATTGACTGGTTTGACGATGTGGCAATCAAAGTGAATGGTGATCAGATGTTCTGAAGATAGACGTAGCCTCTAGCCTCACAACCGAGAAATGACAGAAATCGGGCAAGCAGCATGGCTATGTGGGTCATTCCCATTAGGGTGTATTGTCACTGATCTAGAGAAAATTCATATTTGTTCTTCTTTCATTTCTGTATCTTTAGATGACGGTTGGATGGCCAACAACCGTAGGTGGCAATATATTCGATACACTCAAGAGAAATGAGTGGTCGGTCATGTGTGGGCTGGGTTGCAAGATGTTCTTGTTGAACCCCAGTGTATCTCCTCTAGAGTACACTAATCGGGAGGTGGTCCCATACCTTGTCATAGTTGGAATCCAATCTCCAATAAGCGCCATGCGGTTTTTGATTTTATACTATGTATGTGGAGCGTGAGATGCAAGCATTCTGCTATTTGATTATTTATTTGATTAGACATTATTATAATATCACTGGATTTTGGTATCAAAAATGATTTGGTTATAGTAAGGTAAAAACCGTCCATGTTTATGTGTGGGCTGGTCTTACTATTATCTTTTTGTTTCAAAAGGATTTTCAAAGTTAAACGATATGGTTGGAATTTACTCACACCAGTCCCATGACTGACCCAGAGTTTATTTTCCCTAAACTCTTGGGTGCCCAAATTTGTACGGGCAGTCAAGTGTTTCAGGCTTTGCAGATTTACTTGGAGGAGCTCGAAGCAGGAGGCTTCACTGCTAGTTATTTACAGATTATTTCCGCTTTGATGTATATGAGTTATATTCTGATGTGGTATATATATATATATACACAAATTCAGATTTGTATTTCAAAGTGTTATATAATATATTTTATTCGTTCCGCTATGAGATTCGTGTTTACTCTGATACTGTTTAGATTCTGATGTTCTCCTTCTTCTTCTATTTTATTAGTTCTATCTTATCTTTCTCACCCTCTAACTTCTTTCTATTAATGACCCGGTATTTTTGATACTTGAATAGTCAACATGGTGTTTGATGTTGATTTTCGGGCTCGTAAATCTCATGGTCGTTACAGGAACCATTCCCAGAGTAAAGAATATTTGAATAAAAGAATATTCTTGATTGGAATGAGGCGTACGGTGTGTATATATCATTTGATTATAAGACATGCGAGTTATTCGGAAAGACCGGGTTTAACCCATTCTGAATAACTGATACAACTATTAAAAGTCGAAGATTTGAAGACGGTGGTTGAAGACCAGAGTTCTTCACATAATTTGGATTATTGCTGATGTCTTGCTTGGGAGGTACACCCAAGGCGAGGTAATAAGTGGTGGTCGTCAAGATGTACTTGGAGATCGGCAGGATATGCTACGGCCTCTCTCCTATATTGGTCATACTAGATGAGGAATAAGGTGCCTTCGGTTTCGTTCAAACCTAGAACGGACTTAACAATGGATTGTATGTATGACATTGTACTTCACGATATATTGTTAATCTCTCCTAAATGTATATCTTTTTGGTGGTGGAAAATTTATCTCTTAGCTTAACACCCTTCTCTGGGATGTACGGGATAAGAGGTTATATATTGGTAGACATCAATGGTATGGTATGGATTGACAATATGGCATGCTGAGATGCATGGATCAAAGCTTTAGTTAAAAAGTAGAGCTTTGTGGATGATGATCAAAGCATGGCTTTAATACAACCTAGTTTTGTGTATAGAGTTAATTCGCGAGCTTCACAACACGGTATGAACCAAAAACAGGATGAAGGACCGCAAAGAAAGGATATACATTGCCGTCTAGCATGAAGTGATGCCATGGTATGGAGCCTAGGCATATTTACTAGTGTGGATGATGGAAAGCGAGGTACCTCGGATATGGCCGCATAAGGCCCTTGATGGTCGACATACATACCAAGATGGTCGACGTACTGACCGGGTTTTAGGTCTGATAGGACCGAGGAACGTATTGTTCATCAGTAACCCTAATCAGCGACAGCTGACCTGCTCTGCCGCTCTTATGTGCACATGCGTGTGAATGTTGGAGCATGTGCTAGAGTGTTTCGAATCAGAAAGGAAGATCCCATGCCTTGGTTCATAAATTTAAACCCAAATTCCAATACCCGATTTTACGGTTTTAGTTGCATACTATGGCGACATAGTAGGATAGGGTACTATGCCGTCTATGACTTATACGTTTATATTCGAGTTTTTTCTGCACTATGCACTTATAATAATATCAAAAATATTTATTTTAAAACGTATCAAGCATGTTTTGCTATTATAAGGTTGTTAGACCAAAAAGTGGTTCTAACACCCAAATTGATTAAAAGCAAAATGAAATGAGATAAAAATGAAAATGAACACACAGGATTTATAGTGGTTCGGCGAAGAAATGCCTACGTCCACTTGTTTTTCACTATTTTCACTGATTTAGTTGCAAGTACAATGATATATTCACTCGATTTCTCTCATAACTCACTTACAATCACTCAATTGTTTGACAACAAATAATGAAAGAAGATTTGGATTTTCCGGGATTGCAGGAATTCGGGTTATGAAGGTGGTTGAACTCTCCAAGTGCCAGCAAAAAAATCCTTTCCTTTGTCTCCAGACGAGGTATTTATAGGTGTGAATTTGCTCAGAACCCGATCCGGATCGGAGCCACGTGTCGTCCATCCCATCAGCATCGGGTTCGGATGGATTTCTATATTGACAACGCATCAGAGTAATGGACGTTATGGGCAGGAACTGGTCATAACCGATCCGGATATCCAGGCGCTCGTGCAGAGGAGTGATGTGGAAAATGGGTTCGGGTCGGAGGGACATGTACAAGGGGTTCGGATCGGGATATCCGATCCGACCTGGATTGACTTGGAAACAATTCTCTCTTCTCTTTGTTCTGCTCCGCTCCGCTCTGATCTATCCCCGTAGCAATCGAGTGGCTTTCCGATCCAATTGAGATTATATTGCCCTCCGATCCGAACAACTGTGCCTTTCTAATTCCAAGAGTAATAGCTCACCGATCCGAATAGCAGACTTTACCCTATCCGAACCGCTATCCTGCTCCGATCCGACCCGCTTCAGAGTTTTCCAAGTTCTTCAATATTTCATATCTTGACTTTGTGTTTCCCAGTTCACAAAGTGGGCTAACATTTTGCCCCCTCAAAGGATGCTTCTGTTGGAGACGGAGCATGCTTTGACCATCGATGCATAGCACTCTTCGAGGTAATTTCTCTTTTGATTTTCCTTGCATTTTTATCTTTTTCTTCAAATTTCAATTCAGTTTGCTGCTGAGCTATAGAATTCGGTTCGGTTCGGAATCCGATCCGAACAGACCCCCTCTTCTCTCTATCTTTTACTGGAGTATTGGGCCAAGCTTCGCTTCTGGGCTGTCCATCCGATCCGAACAGGGGTTCTCCTATTGGGCTGCCGATCCGAATGGGGAGACGAATAGTCACCTTCTTCTTCTATATAAGCTTCGCCTTCTTCCTCCTTTCATTTTCACTGTTTCATTCGCGAAGTTCTGTAAAACGAGAGAGAAAATACTCAATTCGTGAAACTTCAAAATTCTTCTTAATTCTCGAAGTAATCACACAGGTGGGTTATAAAACTTTGAACAATCCTTTCTTTAATCATTCTTGAGTCGAATTTGTAGACGATTAGGATGAGTTGAGCATGAAATTCTGATGAACTTTGCCGCCGTGACCGTCCCTCGTCATCATCACCAATAAACTTGTCGTCGTCTCGAGATTGAAATGCTGGAGATTATAATCCGTTGTTAAGTGCACCATCGTAGAATCGCTTGGTTTTGACTTGAGGGACTGACACGAGATTGGCCCTGGGGTCGGATAGGGAAGAAAGAGGGTGAAGGAGAAGAAGAAGATGATGAAGAATCGGTTCGGTTCGGAGGGATATGGAAGGTGAAAACCAAAGGAAGAAGGAAGGAAATTCAAGAGGTCGGATCGGGTCGGGGCGAGCAAAGAAAGAAAAAAGAAACGAAATCTAGGAGATCGGATCGGGTCGGAGCAAGCACTTAAGACAGGAGGGAAGGAGCCTCCCTAACCGGATCGGATCGGTTCGTAAAATGATGGAAGAGAAATATAACTACATGATCCGATCCGAACCGTTAGGGGACTTTGCCTCCGATCCGATCCGACTTCAATTTCTGAGCTTCAATAAGATTTCCAAGCCTAAGGTCACGCCCCCGATCCGATCCCAATGAATGAATCCGAACCGAACCGAAGCACAGTCTACCTTAACACATAAAAACTCGTCTAACTGGCCCAATCAAAATTCGGCATAATCTTCAATTTTGTGGACAGTTAGGATATTGCCTTGCGAACGTAACTGGACATCAAGAATTACTTCAACTCTTTATATCTTGCCAAACTTTTTCGTCGCACTTTTAAACATTTACTTTGCACTTTCCGTATACACAGTTCACACTTTAGTTTGCACACACGCACGGGGGGATACGGGCTAACTTGCTCTAATTTGTGCTATTGCTTCTTCAATAGTTCTATGACCATGAGACCCAGACGTTCTTCCAGACTAGCTGAGAGGAAAGAAGCCCCGGAAACCTCTAACAAAATCACCCTCGAGGATATATCTTCTTCATCAGATCCAGAATGGAACAATGAGGGTCCAGACTACGGGGGTGGAAATCGGGAAAGCGACGAGGTTTCTTCAGAGAATGAAGTTTCTCTGGGTTTTGAGGAGGAAGGAGGGATTGGTGACGATCGATCCCCCGATGAATTTGAATCGGCCGTTATATTGGAATCACTTCCAGATTCCGTTGAATCAACAATCGACAACGATCGACTTGTCCGAATTTGCTTAAAGTACGGGATAATGAAAAGGGACACTCTAGTGCCTTCAAGCTCTGACCGTCCCCACAACCCTCCAGAAGGATATATGGCGGTCACTCGATTAATGTGCATGGTCGGCGCTATTCCTCCATTCTCTCCCTTCATCGTTGACTTTTTAAGACAAATGCGGATTACCCCCATGCAGCTGCATCCCAATTCGTATGCCTACTGGCACACTTTGTACATAGCATATCGTGAAATCTTAGGCATAGAGCTCACGTTCGATGACGTTCACTTCTTCTATAATTTCAAGCATCGTACTCGAGAGACTCCATCTTTCTGCTACTTTGAGTCAGTTCCAAAAAGGAAGATAATCTCAGCACCATTCAGCAGTAAAGCTGGAGATTCCAGACTAGAATGGTTCTACGTGAAGCGACAGCCTGGATGCGCCAGGAGGTGGGCAAAATCAAGTAAAGCACTGATTTTCTAAATCCGGGCTCTATACACTTGAATCATCACCTTAACTTGTTTTCCTTTTTGTTTGCAGTTGACAATCCCAAACAAATATCAGATCAGGTGTTCTTTGACCTGATGCACCAACTTCTTAATGGCGATCAGAAATTCTTGACTATCGACGAAGTCCTTAAAGACGAATACCTTCACTTTCATGGGCTGTTATCCGTTTTTCGTAGTATCGGTCATGGGACGGCTCCATACGTATCATCCCTCCAGTGGAGGTAGTCCCAGAGACAAGAGAAGGCTCAGGAGTTCCTACAGTGCCTCTTCAAACTTCACCTTCTCCATCTTCTACACAAGATGACGAATTGGCTAATCTGGCCGAAAAGCATCGTGAAGGATATACCGCCCCCGAGGAGGCTACTTCTCTGGAAAAATCAACATCCTCCCAAGAGTCGCCACTTAATGCTTCCGAGGGGGATATCCCTAGTACTGATGACCAAATATTTCAGGGTTTGGGGGATCTCCCCTTACCTGAAACTATATACACTTCAGAGGATTTCAGGAAGGATCCTTTAGTCTTCACCTCTTCTGAAGAGACCACTCCTGCTAAGGCCAAAGAGCCTGCCCGTACTAGTCTAGCTTCGGACTCGGGTTGGTTGGGGGGAAACACACCACTTAGGATACACTTTATACAACGGCATTAGCATCCATTGCACCTCTTTCTTCGTGAATCCATTGATTCTAAATTTCGTTTGTCTTATCATGCAGGTACGATGTCTCGATCCTACTATGATATCAGGAAGCTTCGCCGCAGCATGTCCAATCCACCTCAGGATATCGAGTATGATCGCCGGGATGATCGTGGTAGGGAGGAGAGAAGGCCTTATGATCCCTATCGTTCTCGACCCTCACGTTCTCGCTCACCCGTTCGGCCGGAACAAGAGAAATACAAAGGTTATCAAAGCCGTAGGGAAGAGGACAGACCACAATCTAAAGACTCCACTTCTTCCCATGAAAAGCACAGTAGAGAGAGAACTCCTCCAAAAGAAACCAGGTCTCGAAGTAAGCACAAGGTCCCTGCTACTAAACGACCTAGGACAGACAAAGAAACTACCGAATCCTCCTCACACAGGGATACCGAATTGACAATCCCCGCTCCTCCCCCACCAGATGCGGAAACTGTAGTAAAGCGGGCATATTTGGAGAAGCAATTTCCCGAACACTACTTCGAGACTTTGACTTTTTTACCTGCCCTTGAACCTATTTCTTCTAAGTGGGCAGATGAGGCCAAAGCAAAGATAGATGCGGTGGAAAAACAGTATTCTGAGATGTTTAAATATTCACGCAAGCTCTCCAGAATCATCCGCACTCTGATCACAAATACCGACTCAATGCAAAAGACTGCGGAGGAGGATGCCAAGGCTTTAAAAGCCCTAGGAAAAGATTTGGAAGACACTCAAGCTCAGCTAGCTGTCGCTCAAAGGGACGCTTCTAACTTCAAATAACAATTTGAGGACATGCAAAAACGTTATCACGACTTGCTTGAATCTCACACTCAAGAGCGCTCTGAGTTAAAAAAGCAAGCTGATGAGGCCAAGTCAGAAGCTGCTAAGACACGCCTTGCTTATGCTGACCTCGAGCGGAAAAATGCCGAGTTAGCAAAGAGGAGTGCTGAACTAGAAAAGAAGAATGCTGACTTGGCTTCAAAGCTATTGGAGGCAGAGAACAGAGCTGCCCTGGCTGAGGGCAATGTTGAGTGTGCTATCAAATCTGCGGAGGAAGCCCGCAAACAATTATCTGAGGCGGAGACTGATATTCAGGGTTTCGGCGAATTAATGATTGAATTCTTCGCACATATCATCCGTCGCCGAAACATTTCTTGGATCGAGGATTATCCATCCACTCTGGTTCAAGTATGGAATCAGATCGTCGAGTGGGAAAAAGAGGAACTTAAGGTCGATTCCATCGATGAAGATAAGCTAATGGAGAAATACTTGAGAGATGATGAACCGGAGCGCCTAGCTGAAGGGCGCCGCCTCATTGGTGAGGCCATGGAAGAAGAGAGGTGTAAGTCAAAACAGAAGAATGTTCTCGAAGCTAGTTCCTCTTCTTCTGCCCCTGCGACTTCTGAAGTAGAGGGGTATGATCCTGAAAATCCGGGAATTCCCCGAACAACTCTGCTATCCCCTATTCCTGAAACAGCATCAGAGGTAGTAGTCACCCCTGCCGAGAAGTCTTCGGAAGGTATCCCTACCTTTTCTCCTCAATTCGTCAAGGCTATTTCTACCTTTCGCCACGTGATTGAGCAATCGATGAAAAACCCATTATTTTCTCCTGAGTTGATAACTGTTGCTTCTCACTCTGTAGATGTTGAGCCATTCAGAAAGACAGAGGTGACTCAGGGAGCCGCATCTGGGGCAGAACCTTCGGAGAAGGCAAAAGAAGGGAAGGACAAGGCTGCTCCTATAGATTTGGGAGGAGGAAGCGAACCTTCTAAGGCTGAAACTCCCCATGATGAAGAAATGATAGCAGCCTTAAAGGATGATGGCGGCGATGGAGGACATGAGGAAGATCCAGAGGTGGCAATAGTCGGGGAGTCGAAAAATGCTGATGATGTTACTTTGGCCGCAATGAAAGCTGATCAAGATAAACGCTTGCAATTAAAAGCCGAAGAATTAGACCCTGAAGCCCTCAAGCCTCTCGCACTTGTGGATGCGGGGTCAAGGTTAGTTGTTAAGCTCTCAACTAGATCTATTACAGAGGAACTCGCTAAAAAATCTTCTCTTGATTCCAGCGCTCCGCCCTCCGGGAAGAAGTCAACCGGTTCCAGCATCGCATCTTCAAGAAAGAAGAAATCAAAACGAATCTTGATAGAGGCCGAGAAAGAGGCAAAGGATGCGGAGAAAGCCGCCAAGAAGTCCAAGGCTCACTCGAAATCTAAATAGTGGGTTTCCTTGTGTCGTTTTAGCATTTAGTGAACCAACAATTGCTGCTACAAGAGTGGCTCTTGCACCTTCTTTTTTAGCTATTTTCCTGTACAAATTCATTCATTTGTAAATAAAAAATAATTCATTTTCTGCAATGTCTGTTTGTTAGTAGTTCTGCACTTATGTAAAAATGCATGTCTTACTATAATTATGAAATGAAGTTACGGTGGGAGGAAATTTGTGTATACATATATGCCCCCAGTCAATTCCTCAAATTATCTAATGCTTAATCAAGCAATCTGAATGCTCCCGATTTTCTGACGGGATAGCACTTCCTGTGTCGTCAGCACCTGTCATTTCTCTGGCATTTCTTTTATACTCTCTCTCTTTTCTCTTGAGAGTTAGAGTTCGAGCTCAGTAATCTATTCATTCCCCGGTTTTTCAGCGGGGAAAGATTTCTTTCTCAGCGCTCAGTCGGAGACGCTTTTATACTCTCTCTCTCTCTGGAGAGTTAGAGTTAGGGGAAGAATTTCTTTTTCAGCGCTCAGTCGGAGACGCTTTTATACTCTCTCTCTCTCTGGAGAGTTAGAGTTAGGGGAAGAATTTCTTTTTCAGCGCTCAGTCGGAGACGCTTTTATACTCTCTCTCTCTCTCTCTGGAGAGTTAGAGTTAAGAATGTCGTTTTTTCATTCTTTTATGTCTTGTCGCACAAATAGTCGTTGTGCTTCTTCTTATGTCTAAACTGTCTTCAACCTTTCCAGGTTTTGAGTCATCCTGTATTCTATAATCACAACAGAATAATCGATGAATGTATATATGTAATGCATAAAAGTAAATAACACACAATATTTTTATAGTGGTTCGGCTAAGTCGTAGCCTACATCCACTTTATAGTCCTTTATTCATATCATCAGATTTTCCCAAGGCAAGTCGTGCCTTATTACAGAGTTCATAAGAAAAATAACAAAGAGTACAGCATTTCTAATCCAAATATCGCATTGAGTGTTGGGCATTCCATGCTCGAGGGACTTCTTCGCCATCTACGGTCGTTAACTTGAAGGTTCCTTTTTCAAGTTTCCGTTGGATGACAAAGGGTCCTTCCCACTTTGGACCGAGGTGAGGAAGGGATGGTAAGACTCTCTTTAGCACCAAATCTCCTGGTTCAAAAGTCCTGAGGTGAACTTTTTTGTCGTAATAGCGTGCCATCTGACGTCGATGTCTTGCCGCACGCAAATCTGCTTCGTCCCTTTTTTCTTCGACTTCATCAAGAGACTCAAGTAAAAGCGCCTGATTCGTCATCGGGTCATAATATGTCATCCTGTGGGAAGGAACTTCCAGTTCAACTGGAATTACTGCTTCTGAACCAAAGGAGAGAGAGAAAGGGGTGTGACTGGTGGCCGTCTTAAATGTTGTTCGATATGCCCACAAAGCTAGGGGCAATTCGTCAACCCATTTTGCCTTTGCACGCTCTAACCGTTTCTTGAGGATGGATTTTATTACTTTGTTTATTGCCTCTACTTGCCCGTTCGACTGCGGATAGGCAACTGCTGTATATCGCTTGTCAATCTTATACTTCTGGCAGAAATTTCTGAATTCAGTACTGTCAAATTGGGTTCCGTTGTCAGTTATAATTGTCCTCGGGATACCGAATCGGCATATAATATTTCTGACCACGAAACTTATCACCTTTCTTGCCGTGATCTTGGTCAAGGGCTCGGCTTCCACCCACTTCGTAAAATAGTCCACGGCCACTATTGCATATTTCGCTCCTCCTTTAGCAATCGGTAGAACTCCAATGATATCAATTCCCCATGTGGCAAATGGCCAAGGACTCACCATTGATTTAAGTTGTGTCGACGGTGCTCTGGGGATTCTGGCGAATCTCTAGCACTTATCGCAGCATCGTGAATAATCAGCTGCGTCTTTATTAATTGTAGGCCAGAAGTATCCGTATCGCAATATCTTTTTTGCTAAAGTCTGACCTCCTGTATGATCTCCACACTCACCTTCGTGTACTTCTCTTAGTACACGTTTGATGTCGTCGTGTGCTATACATCGTAACAGGGGCATAGAAAATCCTTGCCTATAAAGAGTATCATCTTGTATGACATATCTGGTAGCCTTGCGAACTATAGCCCTTCTTTCACTCTTCTTTGACGGGAGTGTTCCATCCTTAAGGAAGTTCTTAATTGGGGTCATCCACGACTCCTTCTCCGGTTCCGCTTCAAAAGCGAACTCAATTTCCGTTGACTCAAAGCTTGGCGATTCCAACGTTTCAATTGGAATTATTTCAGTCTCTTCTGGATTGTCGGAACTAGCCAGCTTTGCCAGCCTATCCGCTTTCTGGTTTTCAGTTCTTAGAATATGTGTTATGTTGTACCGCTCCAAGCTATTCAATAGCTCTCTCACTTTCCTGAGGTAGGCGATAAGTTGAGGTCCCCGAGCTACAAATTCCTCTTGCACTTGGCAAACAACGATTTTAGAGTCACAGAATATGTCCAACGTTTTTATTCTGAGGTCTTTAGCAAGCTTCAGCCCGGCAATCAGGGCTTCAAATTCAGAGTCATTGTTAGTCGCCGAAAATTCTAATCGTAGAGCGTAATATAACGACCATCCTTCAGGAGTGACTAAGACGATTCCAGCTCCGGACCTTCGGTCGTTCTTGGCTCCATCTGTGTATAGTTTCCACGGATCTATCTTTAACTCATTCTCGGACTTAACCACTCTGCCATCGATTACTTCCTCCTCTGGGATGGTGAACTCTGCAATAAAGTCTGCCAGAGCTTGCCCCCTGATCGACTTTCGTGGTTGAAAGTTCAAATCAAACTGACTTAATTCTATATTCCATTTGATCAACCTCCCCGATGCTTCGGGTCTCTGCAACACCTGCCTCAAGGGCTGGTCGGTGTATATGGTTATTGGATGAGCTTGGAAATAGTGACGAAGTTTTCGGGATGTGATTAGGAGGCTGTAAGCGAGCTTCTCAATCTTTGGGTAGTTGCGCTCTGCCGCTGCTAATTTCTTGCTTACATAATACACTGGCCTTTGTACTTTGTCTTCTTCTCGAACCAGGGCTGTGCTAATGGCGTGAGCCGAGACTGCCAAGTAAACAAACAATTCTTCGTGTTCTACTGGCTTTGACAAAATTGGCGGTTTCTCTAGCAGTTCCAATAAATTTTGAAAGGCCTCAACATAGTCCGGAGTCCACTCGAAGTTCTTCTTTCCTCTTTTAATCAAATCAAAAAACGGAACGCATTTGTCTGTGGCTTTGGAGATGAATCTACTCAGCGCAGCTACTTTCCCTGCAAGACTTTGGACGTCTTTAATTCTCCTCGGCTCTTCAATGTTTCTAATCGCTGCTATTTGGCTAGGATTGATTTAAATTCCTCGGGAACTCACAATGAAGTCTAGGAACTTTCCCGATGCCACCCCAAATGAGCATTTCAGAGGATTCAACTTCATCCGATATTTTCGCAGGATACCAAACATTTCCGCCAAGTCTTGCGTATGGCCGGAGGACTGTTTCGATTTGACAAGCATATCATCCACATAAACTTCCATAGTCTTCCCTATTTGATTATAAAACATTCTGTTCACCAAGCGCTGATAAGTGGCTCCGGCGTTTTTCAATCCGAATGGCATTACAACATAACAATATAATCCCAAATTCGTAATGAAGCTCGTATGTTCCTGGTCTGGCACGTGCATAGGAATTTGGTTGTACCCAGAATACGCGTCCATGAAAGAGAGAAGTTCATGACCCGCTGTCGAATCTACAAGCTGGTCAATCCTGGGAAGTGGGAAACTATCTTTTGGGCAAGCTTTATTCAAATCTGAAAAATCAATGCAAGTCCGCCACTTTCCATTCGGCTTCTTTACCAAGACAGGATTCGATATCCAATCGGGATATGTCGAATCTCGAATAAATCCATTCTGCTTCAGCTTCTCCACTTCCTCTTTGAGAGCAGCCGACCTTTCTGGGCCCAGCATGCGTCTCTTTTGCTTCACAGGCGGATGTTTCAGGTTTACATTCAATTTATGACTTATAATGGATGGCGATATCCCACACATGTCAGCGTGGGTCCAGGCAAACACATCCAAGTTTGCCTTCAAGAAGTCCGTTAGTTCTTTGGCTCGACGTGGATCCAATTGAGAACCAATCTTCAAAACTTTTGTCGGATCAGCTTCATCAATGGGAATTTCCACTGTCACTTCATTAGGAGTTGCATTCCTAGCCTCTGGTTCCTCGTCTTTTCTGGGATCCAGGTCTTTAGGCGTTCCTTTGGGCAACTCCTTCGGGGTCAATCTCTCTAATTGCTATGCCGAGCCCCCCTTTGAGGGAGACAAGGCATCTTTACTCTCGATGTTAAGTCCTTTCATCAACATCTTTAGTTCGGCCACATAGCAGGCCCGTCCGGAAAGTTGATCCCCTCTCATTACTCCAGTTCCGGCTTCAGTTGGGAACTTAAGCAATAAACACCAGGGGGCGATACAAACTCTGAATTCAGCAAGGGCAGGCCTCCCCAAAAATGCATTATAAGGCGAATCTACGTCCAATACTACGAACTGAAGCATCCGTACTCTTCTGCGTTCTCCTTGCCCCAAGGTCACGGGCAACTCTATATATCCCATGGGAGCTGTTGACGCCCCGTTGAAGCCTCTGATCCATCCTTCACATGGCTTCAAATCTTCAGATTCAAGCTTCATCTGATCAAATGACTTTTTAAACAAAATATTAACGGAACTTCCGTTGTCTACTAATACCTTATGAACCAAGGCCGGCCCAATGGTGGTAGTAATAACCAACGGATCATCAGTGGGTGATTGGATCCCAGTATTATCTCTGCTGCGGAACACCACGTCGTCAAACATGGTCTTCTGTTGTTTTATGAGGGTGACATCTTCCAAATCATCACCTTCATTCACATCTATGTGCTTGGCAGCATTTACATATTGATCCATTGATCTGAAACTTCGGATTGCCGGGTGAGGTCCGCCCACTATGGAGTTAATAATAATTCCTTTACCTTTCTGCTGCGCTGTAGGCTTGGGAGCAGGTAGAATCTGTTTTGGAGCCTGCTCTCCTTGCCCCCTGTCCCTCGGGGCAACCTTGTATTCATCCAACTTCCCTTCACGCAGCTGCTTCTCAATCACATCCCTTAAATGCCGACATTCATTGGTTGAATGCCCATGAGTTCCATGAAACAAACAAAATTTCCCTGTTGCCATTTCTTTCTCGGTCGAATCACGAGGTGGCGGTCTTTTGTACTGCAAAAAATTGTACGTATCCAGGTAAATATTCTCCAGGGTGTCGTTCAATGGTGTATAATTCTCGTAGGTCTGGAATCAGGGTCTTTTGTTAGGATCACTTCCCCTATTTCTGTTTCTTCTGTTACCGTTCGGATTACGGTTACTGTTGTTGTTACCCCCGCTTCCAGCATTGTTGTTTCCACCCTTGTTTCCCACATTTACTTCAACCTTGCCGGAACTTTCCCCAGACTGCTTCACGGTGATATTACTCTGCACATTTTCTTTTGAAGCCGCCTCAGACTTTCTCTTTCGGTTTGCCCTGGCCTCCTCTCGCCTTAAATAAATATCGGCTTTTTCATAGAATATCTCTCTTATGGAGGGTGTCTTCCCAGAAAGGTAATCCCCGAACTTAGATTCAGGATCGAATCCTTCCTTTAATGCCATCAGAATGGTGGGCTCATGCAGGTCACTAACTTCAGTCACAGCTAGGTTAAAACGGTCAAGATATGCCCTCAAAGACTCTCCTGGTGCCTGCTTGATTCTCGATAATTCAATAACACTTTTGGACTTTCAGGCATGGAGTCGGAACTGGTTCATAAAACATTCGCTCAGTTCCCTGTAATTCAAAATTGAACGATGAGGAAGTCGGGTAAACCAGAACAACGCCACATCTTCTAAATAGATTGGGAATGCTTTGCACTTCACTTCATCAGGGGCAGCAGCAGCATTCATGAGCCACGAGTATCGCATCAAATGCTGTCCTGGATCAGTCCTTCCGTTGTACTTGTCCATCTGTGGCAAGTTAAAGCGCCGGGGAAACTGGAAGTCGAGGATATCGTCGGTGAAAGGGGTATGGTTTCGCTCAATGCCATAATCTTCATTTGTATAGTTCCGGCTCTCGGACATGATCTGGCGAACCATTGCATGTACATCAGCATTAGTTAGGGGCCGCTCAGGTTCCCTAGCCCTAGTATCCGAGTTCCTTCTGGGCTCTTGTTCAGGAGATGCCCTTCTTCTTCGAGCTGCTTCCGCTCTATTCCGTTCCCTGCGCTCCCGGTCGATCTCGGGAGGAGGGGACTGGAGCCTTTGCCCCCGAGTGGGGTCATTGTTTCCTAGTGCTCGTGCAATATCCTCACGAGATCCCAAAGATCCAAATGTCAGCTGCTCCACATTCTGAGGTCGTTCGAGTGGCCTTCGTTCATGGGGCCGCTCTTCCTCGGAAGATGAAGACTGATCCACTGGTGTGTGACGAACCGGTGATGGAGTTCTCTGTCGACGGAGTTCGCTAATCTCCCTACTTATGAGCCTCATATTCTCCTGCATCATGAGATTAGTGCGCTCGTGAACTTTCATAGCCTCCCTTGTACTTTCAAGCATATCAAGTAGGCGCGAGAAATCTCCTTGAGTAATGGGCGCGGATGGGTTGACCTGATCACTGACCCTGGCGGCTGGAATCGGAGCATTTGTAGGGACTCGAGTAGAAGTTCCAACATCACCAAGAGTCGGATCGGATCGGAGGTGGGAGGTCGGGTCGGTTCGTAGCTGGGGAGTCTGGTCGGGTCGGTACATGGCAAGCTGCTCGGGTCGGTTCAGATTGGGGGAGTGCACTGCTTCAGAATCTCCTACCCGGATCGGGTCGGAGCTTTCCCCCTGAAGACGGTTCGGATTTCCTGCATTGGTTCGTCCTGCTGCTGAACTCTGCCTACGAGACCTTGTTACAACCGCATTTTGTTGATCTTCGCCAGCTCCATTCCCTCGACCAGATAGAACTTCTTTGCCTTTTCCTTTGTCCATGATTCTTCGACAATCACTTCAACAAATATCCGAGGGCGTAGAAACTTGAGGATTAACTTCTTTGAACTCAACGGTCCAAAAAGTAGAACGATAATCCCGAAAAACAAAGAATTCAGATGAGTTCTCAGTGAAAGCACCAAAATGTTAGACCAAAAAGTGGGTCTAACACCCAAATTGATTAAAAGCAAAATGAAATGAGATAAAAATGAAAATGAACACACAGGATTTATAGTGGTTCGGTGAAGAAATGCCTACGTCCACTTGTTTTTCACTATTTTCACTGATTTAGTTGCAAGTACAATGATATATTCACTCGATTTCTCTCACAACTCACTTACAATCACTCAATTGTTTGAAAACAAATAATGAAAGAAGATTTGGATTTTCCGGGATTGCAGGAATTCGGGTTATGAAGGTGGTTGAACTCTCCAAGTGCCAACAAAAAATCCTTTTCTTTGTCTCCAGACGAGGTATTTATAGGTGTGAATTTGCTCAGAACCCGATCCGGATCGGAGCCACGTGTCGTCCATCCCATCAGCATCGGGTTCGGATGGATTTCTATGTTGACAACGCATCAGAGTAATGGACGTTATGGGCAGGAACTGGTCATAACCGATCCGGATATCCAGGCGCTCGTGCAGGGGAGTGATGTGGAAAATGGGTACGGGTTGGAGGGACATGTACAAGGGGTTCGGATCGGGATATCCGATCCGACCCGGATTGACTTGGAAACAATTCTCTCTTCTCTTTATTCTGCTCCGCTCCGCTCCGGTCTATCTCCGTAGCAATCGAGTGGCTTTCCGATCCAATTGAGATTATATTGCCCTCTGATCCGAACAGCTGTGCCTTTCTAATTCCAAGAGTAATAGCTCACCGATCCGAATAGCAGACTTTACCCTATCCGAACCGCTATCCTGCTCCGATCCGACCCGCTTCAGAGTTTTTCAAGTTCTTCAATATTTCATATCTTGACTTTGTGTTGCCCAGTTCACAAAGTGGGCTAACAAAGGTAAAACTCTATCCTCTGGTTTGTGTTGCATTGTGTGATGGGACCCGAGTCTTATAATAGCTTCATTTTTCAAAAAGCATTGCATTATTTTTGTTTTAAAACTGGTACTCATGTGGAGGAAACCCATTCCGTGTTATATGACTTGGTCCTATGATTTACCCAACTTTAAAATAAAGTTAATAACTATTTTGGTTCTCATACCAGTCCCATGACTGACTCGGAGTTTATTGTTTCCTACCTAACTCTGGGTGCCCATATTTTCCACACGGGCAGCTAGTAGTTTTGGTTTTGCAGATATTTATCCAACAGGATTCTGGATTATGGATGGAGCTATACTCTGGTTTATTTTGTACTCTTCCGCTGATTAAATTTATGTATTTAAAATTCCGCTGTTTTGTAATTTGTTGATCTTAAATATTTTTCCATTGTATATTATTTATTTGTACTCTGATATCTTGTACTTTGATGTAAATTATCGTAATACAAAAAGTTCTCTTGTTCTGTGTTTTGATGTGTTATGTTCTCATGAAAATCCATCTTTTTGTGTCATTTCGGATCAGACCTGTGTGGCTTGTGGTCGGTTTGAAGGGCGGCAATTTTCGGGTCGTTACACCTACATAACCCACTACCTATAAATACCCCCAAGCTTGGCATTCAAAAGGGTTGGATTTTCTTGGAATTTTGGACCTCTTGAAGCTCACAAGCATCATTAATGGCCTTCTTCTCCATGACTATTGAACATAACACGGACCACTAAAACGTTACATACACGTTTTCTTTCATCGCTTGGACATTCTCTTGGACTTTTACACTGCTTATGGACTAATCCTGGATTTTATGGACATTGAACCTAAATTTGGACATTGTTTACCAAGTCAACATTCCTTCCACTCAACGAAGAAGAAGGACTTTTCGGAAAAGTTTAGAATTAGCAAACCATTTATTGTTCTATCATACAACTTTGTACACTAAAGATTCCCGAACTTGTACAACATTGTAATTAGAGATTATACAATGAATGATTATTATGAAGTGGACGTAGGCTTTAGTGCCAAACCACTATTAAAAGCTATATTCTCCCGCATTACGTTACTTAACATTTGGATTGTCATGTTTCTGCGACACATACACTTGGGTGTTAGCGTGCATTGAGTCTACAACCATTTTCCACGTCAACACAAAAGGAGAAGCTTCTCTCTCCCCCTCTCTTTTGAAAGGAAGAAACCATGTTCTTCTCAAAATTTCCCTCTTTATTTAGGCCATAATTCTTGAACTATCCATCCAAATTAGGTGATTTTTTTTGTTTGAAAGAAATCTGAAAAAGAAAGAACTTTTCTTTAGACTACTTTTCAGGATTCTAGGAGGGTAGTTTTCGAATTCACATGGAATTGAAGTAATATTCTGGTGCATCTCTTAAATTCCAGAAATACATACCCTCAGGTTTTTAGGCATAACTTTCGACTCATAAGTTCAAAATTGGTATTTATTTTTTTGAAGGAAATCTAATTCGAAATTGAAAAACTTTTATGTTATTCACTTTTGCCAACTCGGAGGGAAATATATTTGAAATTCAAGTAGAATTGAGTGGATTATTTTTAGTTTGTTCATTGAGCTAGAAATAGTTTATTCAAATTCATTGACCGTACCTTTCTGCTAGAAAATCCGAACCCATTTTTCTTTTATTTTTGGATTAGATGAAACTAAAATAGCTACAACTTTCATGTTGAGTACCTTCTCAGATTTTGTAATCTTCTATCCCAAATAGCGAATCTTTCAAACAAATTTTCAGGCCTAAATTTCTGATCCAAAAGTTTACCTATCACTATTTTGGTCGTATCTTCCTCAAATTTTATCAAAAACCCGCTTTGAATTATTATTTTTTAAATTGAAGAGAAAAGAATTTGCAGTACCTTTTCAGTCTATGACTTTTCTAAATTTTGAGGTTTACTGGTCCAAGAATAAACTTCAAAATCATTATAATACTTGTTTAGTTTCGTAATTTTTTTTTTGTAAAAAAATTAAATCCATCTTTTTAGCCAAAACCACTATACTTACTTCTTTTAAATTTCTTAGGGTATTGATTCGTGAATATATTCATGCCATGGTGTTAAAGAACACTTAGTTGTGTTGTTAGTTGGAGTTGTGCATCATGCATTTCGTATTAGCGCTTGTATCAACCTGCATCGTCTTGTTTTAATTTTCCACGCAAGATGAGAATCCTGATTCACGATTAATATTTTAATTTGTAAATTGATATCATTTGAAATGACATATGAAATGTTATGATTACTCAGGAAAATCCGATTTATTTGTTATGCAACTTGGGCACATGTGGCATGCACACTTTTGACACATAAAAAAAAATTGATTGTTATGATATGTGCTGATTCGTATGTGTCACTACAACAGAAATTGTCTTTTATAGCGGCATATTACCGCTATTAATCAGAACTAAGAGGTTCGATAAACGCTGTAGATCAACATGTTATAAAAAACTGCTAAATATTTATAACCAAATAAGCCACTACAAAAAAGTATGGTTTTATAGCACAAATTTGCCGCTATGTTACGTAAAGACAAAAGCTCATCCTTATCGCTATTAAACTTCTAATCTCAATGAAAATGTAAATCTTTATAACACAGTATACCCGCTATAACATATTTATTTGATAACGGCTATATGACACTGTTAAATCAACATGTTTTAGTATTGCAATCAAAATGGATCTTCATAACAATTTAAAGAGCAATGTATAAACAAAAAAGAATATAATAATCAACTAATATAATGCATATTCAGGATAATAAAATAAAGTATCAACTAACAAAATCAATCCATAAGTTACCAAATTCAATACATATGTTTTCAATTTTATATTAACATCAATTTGAGTACACAAAAAACAAAACATATTTCATATTTAAAGTCTACAAATACCAAATGCATCACCAAGAACTTCAACCGCTCAAAGCCTTTCTTTTTCCATAAATAGTCCATGGATCTTCTATGACAAACAAAGTTAAATGGGACTTATGCTCGCCAGTACTGGATCTTCTATGAAAAACCACTCAATAATGTACACATTGTTAAATAAATGAAATATGATGTGAAGCAACATAAAATTTAACACCCCCTCTTATGTGTAAATGTTTTATATTCATTTGTTAGTCTATAGAAGAAGTGTGTTTAAAGCAGCCAATGTTGCACAATGCCACAAACCTCATCATCCCACCTATTTTGCCACACATGAACAAAGAAATCATAAGCATGATATTGTTGATCATTTAAACGAAATACCCATAATTCAATATAAATTAAACTCACCAAGAGGTTAATTTAACAGTTGAAAGTAAATACGATAAATTGGATATCAAACCTGTCAAAACTTTTTCTTGGCTTATCGAGATTATCAACACTTCGCCTCAACTTATCTTTTCTGTCTATTCCAGACTGTGACTTTTCCGTAAGGTCGGCACTGGACCTAGATTTTTCTTTATGATCCATGTTGCTTCTACAGTATAGATATCCAGAGCTTAATCGCAGTGCATCAAAAAGTGAATCATTTAAAAGAATAGATTAGATTAAAACTTGCAGATGATAACAGCATAATAAACAACAACAACTAATTTTGCATGAAACTTTCCCACAATCATTTTAAAGCATAATAGATTAGATTAAAATTTCACTTCTGTTAACAATGAAGCAGACTTCGTTACAAGGTTTACCCTTTTTTAACTCATTATACCGACCAATAGATTTACGAGCCAATCACCAATGGTATAAAACATAGACAATGGAAGCATGAATGTCCGACTAGGGAACTTATGCAGTGGAAAAATAGCAATCATAGTTGATAATACAATGAACAACTTAGTCATAGTTGAAATACTAAATACGAAACCTTCAGGAGTACAATAGTTTGCCAAACAAAGAAGTAGTAATAAGACATCATCCAAGGGAACATAACGCTGGTAATTTTTTTGCTGCATTTGAGAAACAAAAAAAAACATGGTCATGAAGATAGTCCAGAGCGGTTCATAAAATTTAGAAAGCATATATGGTATTCCAAACATTTCTAACCTCCGATGAAACACATCTTTGGGAAATATAAGCTGGCACCAACAAATCTATTGTGATATACTCAAGCTCTATCAGTTGCAGTATAGCAAAACTACTTGCAAAAGTGATGTATGTCCAATATCAACATACCATACAAAAAGGTAACACAGGACCATAAGCATAACTAACATTTCTGCATTTGGTATATAAAAGAATACTATAAAGTTCTCTAACAACTAAAATGCCATTGTCACCACTTATATATGAAAATGAAATTAGACCTATTTAAAAAACCTTAAATTTTGTATGTTTCATTCTACAGTTGTTACTTTACTTTTTCTAACTCATTGCTTATTATCACTGAATTTAATTGACAGTTTGGCCAACATCACTCTGTCATATACTATAATGTACTCAGCAATAAATGAAATTTGACATCCATTTGCCAATTTGAACAAATGGACCTAAGCGTAAATATTTCCATCAAAAAATTCACTAACATGTGAAAACAAATCATAAAAAATTATTACTATTGAAAGTTGAACTTTCACAACAATCCTGGACCAGGTGTATATCCAGTATCATTTAAGGAGGGTAAGCAAAGCATTGTGTGGACTGAAAATATACACAGATCTTAGAATTGTCATGTGAAAAATTGCTTAAATAAAAATATAAGCTTATTGTCAAGGCAATCTACTGAAAACGCTGTCGGCTTTCATTAATAATTATCAAAGTTAACCAATAACTGATGGTCAATCTGTGTTGTTTTGACGAAAAAATAAATAGTTAATCGACGTGGCAAAGTGTACTAGTCAGCAAATTGTAGCGACAAGCAAACCAATAAAAGGGGAGTTGAGAAACCAAAATATTACCGCTAGAAAGCCACCATAATCGCCTGGTTCAGTGATATCCTTTATTACACAGCTATTTCCTGCTTCGCACCTGTCATCATCTTAATTAACTTTACATTCAAACATTCCTGTCAGTTTATGGTATCATATCCAATTGATAATGGCCTACTTGAACTCCTCAATTTATCAAGTATATTGATTATATTCCGCAAAATTTTGAAACATCAACTAAATATTGAAATAACTACAATGCATTCTTTGAAATATCAACTAAGACGAGGCAAGTAGACTTCACAAAAATGCTCAGGTTCATGAACGTTCATTGCAAAGGACTTCAGGCCATGATTTTTGTAGTTCATATGTGAATGAACACACATACTGATAAAATTTGGGTACCTACTCCGTTTAGACAATAAAAAAAATCTCATTTCATGCCTTACTCAGTTTCGCTCATCTTAAATCATTTTGCCTGTCAGCAGCAATATACAATTAAAACTCATCTCAATGCTTAGATATAATGGAAACACATACAAAAACCTTGTACAATTAACAACAATCTAGTATTTTAAACAATAAGTAATTTGTAAGGAGAATTAGAATGTGTTTAACAGTGCTCCTTGGTTTAAGTACAAACCCTTACAAAAGAATAACTCTAGCATTCATCTTGAATTGTAAGAACGCTAAAAAGTTAAATATTGGTCCGACTTTATGACTATTTTATATGCAAATTAAAGTACTGATTAAGGTTGAAGAATGATTTTATGCTACATAGGCCGAACTTAATTAAGGTTGAAGTATGATTTTTATTATGACCTTGCCGTTTCCAGTCTTTGCAAACCTTCCTTGAACTCGGGGCTGATTATCTTCTAAGGCCTTCCTACATGCGTACCGCAAACAAATATGCATACATAATTCACATATTCATGCACTACATTGATTTCTTTTTTCTCCTCAAAATCCAAGCTATCAAAAGTATTAAGGCATTCTTTGGGTATAGCAGCTACCTTAGTCTTTCTTCCAAAATTCTTTTTGCTTCTATATCTCATAACATGTTGCATTCGCTCATCGGACTCCGTATCACTAACAGAAATGTTGCATAGCATGAAAATCGCTCATATCAGAAAATTGATCCAATGCATCGCCTTTCGTGAGATCTTGTCATTCACTTATATGCATATAACAAATAATAGATTAGTTAAAACTGATTAATCTGTTGTCGAAGAGCAAATTGTAAGATGAGAATATGAGGACGACAGATTGAAAAGAGGTCATTAAAATTTTTAGCATGATTTTTCTTTGAAAGAGTGTAAATCTGGAGGACGCAAACAAAAACATGACTGGTGAGTGACTGGAGAGGGACAAAGTACCGTATTAGTTTATGTCATCCTTATTTCATTAGCAATCATCGTTTCATTAGCAAAAGATATGCTGGTCTGTTATTTACAGTTTGCAAGATTGAGCAGAGTAAATCAGCTTTCAACAAAAAGTGGTTGAGCTTTAAAATATAAATCCATGTATCTCAATAACTTTTTAGTGTTATCAGTTTGACATTAATTTATAATCCTTAATATGAGCAGGGATTAAAAATAGAATAATTAGCAGGATTAAAAGACAACATTTCCAATTAACTGTTTTTGTCTGCATGCTGCTAATATTGTAACTTTTGTAGTCTTTTTCCCAAAACCCACATTTACAAATGCTAAGGTTCAAGCATTGCAGGCTTATACTTGGTTGAATATAAACTATAAATTGGACATTAACAAAGTGCTTCACCCATCCATACTTTTGATGGATATCGAATGTTATATGTGTCGTTAAACTTATTTGCATGTAACCACCATGTTTTTAGCCCTTTAATTTCTCGCATCCATTCTTTTTATGTGAACCAAAATGGACCAATCTATAATGAATTTTTGACCCATTCTTTAATACAAGAGGGAAGTTGATGTGTATTTAAGCTCTGGTATGAGTGCAACATGATTCATATATGAAAGGCAATATATCAAGCACGCATTAATGAGAAATTTCACAATCACAAACTAATAGAAGCAAGAATGACTAAGCTAATAACATCTATATAGAAATCAAAAATTAGTAAACTATTTTTTGCCCCAACCAACCATTCGTTACTAAGCATTTCACAATTATCCCCATAAAATAAAATTTAACAGTCATTGTTCAACATTTTTGTTCTAGCAATTATGTGAACGTTTTCAAGTACACTAAAAATATAAAAATTACTGATCCTGTTTAACAATAGCTAAAGACGAGGATGAAACTGCCATCAAGCAAGCATCGCTGAACTAATACTGATATCAAAAGTAAATAGAATGCAGAAGTTGGACTTACAGAATGCACGTATTTATCCAACCAATGGCATACTATACCTGTTAAGTCAAACTGTCTAGTAGATACTAGCTGTAATGACCCGAAAATCCGGTCCAATTTGAGCTGACCAAAAACACAAGTCCAACCCCAAATTGTACTGAAAACCAGGAAATTAATAGAAAGAAGATAGAGGGTGAGGAAAGATAAGATAGAAACTTAGAATAGAAGAAGAAGAACACAACATAAGAGTAACACGAACCTCACAGCGGAATGAATAACAAATAATATATAACATAACTTGAAATATACATCTGTTGTAACACCCCACACCCGCTATGGTCACTCGCTAAGGGAATGCCATAACATCGGTGGAGTATTTTAAGTGAATATAGAACAGAAAAATTACAACAAGACAGATATAAGTAATACTTGAAAATTTTAAAACATCATTTCATTGCAGCGGAAAGTAAAACATGTTTGGTTACATCACAAAACCATAATAAGAGTCAAGTACAAAATATCCATCCTGATAAATAAAAGTACATAATCCCATTACATGAATTGATAGCCATAAAAGAAAGGGTAAGCTGAGATCTACACCTATGGTCCAAGCTCCAAAAGAGAATAAAGCAGCCTGATCAAAGCCCACTCGTACTGGGCCCACTCTGATAACCTGAGGGTTGGGAAAAAAGATAAAAACAACGGGGTCAGACATAAGTCTGAGCGAGTCCTATAACTTTAACAATACAATCATTAAAGTAACCAGAGAAGACATAAGCTTGATATACGGTAACGTCTGAGGATGAATGGCTACACTAAGCAGCTTGGTAGACTTAGGATAAACTAAGATAACCGTAAAGACGCATCCACCCACCCAAGGATAATTACTACACTGCACCACACCAGTCATTCCTACTTAAAGTTTGATCCCCCTAAGTGTACTTAGTAATTTAGTAGTTTCGTGTACCCTTATCTGACTACATAGGTGTACCCACTACTCCCCAAGCGATCGGCTCCCTTACGTAGATACCCGTGCTGGTCCCACGATGGGGTGTATCATTCCCCAAAGTGGCAACCTGATAATATCAACGGTGCACGGCTTTATACCTACACGATGCAACAACGACTTACCAACCAGCCCGGGCACACACACGCATATGAAACCCGTTGGTCCTGCGTTGCCACCGCTAACCCGTTTTGGCCTCTTATAGTCAAGCCCAATATGCATGTCCCGTCACTCGACTAGAGTCGAGCCCACTAAGATACGTTTGGGATATTGGTTGAAATGGGCCCCCACAAGCTACCACCTAAGCTTGTTATTTCTAGTGAATCCCACTTAACCCTTTAACCATGTCCACTTACATGTTATAAATTTTGGTTAAGTCATTAATCATATTTTAATTGCCATTCAAGGCACCCACTAGATTTCCACATGCCACCCAAAGCACTTACTTAACCCTTTAACCATGTTTTAATTACATGTTCCACTTTGGTTAAGTATTCTAATCGTATTTTCTATTGCCACTTAAGGCAACCCACTAGTTTCCTCATGCCACCCAAGGCACTTACTTAACCCTTCATGTCCCTCTACATGCTAATATGGTTAAGTGTTTCTTAATTAATTAATTAAGATCATGACCTCATAAAGACCTCTCACATTAGACCATCTCTTATGACTGCTGGATATGCCGGTTGGGTCCGGGCAGCCTTACGTCATAAAAAGGGTCTAACCTCGTGTCTTTACTTTAATCACGTATTTAATTTATGACTAAGACCTCTCACATTGGGCCAATCATTTGTAGCTGCTGGATGGCCGGTCGGTTCCGGGCAGACTTCCGCTACAAAAGGGTCCAACCTCGTGTCTTAGTTGATTAATTACACCTAATTAATCACCCCCATAATTTGTATTAATTATCCCTAATTAATTAATCATGTTTTCCAGAATATGGGTAGACCTAACTCAATAGGTAAATTCCCAACTCCATAGTATGGGTAGACCTAACTCAATAGGTAAATTCCCAACTCCATAATATGGGTAGACCTAACTCAATAGGTAAATTCCCAATTATGTCCATTTAATTTGTGGTATGCTTAATCATACCTATTTCACATCATTTTATTAACATGCATCTTAACCCCATCGTTCCCCACGTAATTCGTTCACATAACATGACATAACAAAGGGAAGATTCATCACAAATGTCATGGGTTTAACCAACATAGCATATAGCTTTATCATGGGTTCAAAAGGTGTCAACTTGCATATATGAACATACATTAAACCCAACTAGCATTTAACCCAAACTTGCATTATGCATATCATAAAAAGAGACAAACTTGCATATGAACATGCACATAAACTTGCATATGAACTTGCACATAAACTTGCATATGAACTTGCACATAAACTTGCATGTGAACTTGCATAACATGTCATACATAGAGGCAAACTCGCATATGTTATGCATATCATAAAAAGAGACAAACTTGCATATGAACTTGCATCATAACTTGCATATGAACTTGCATCATAACTTGCATGTGAACTTGCATCATAACTTGCATATGAACTTGCATAACATGTCATACATAGAGGCAAACTCGCATATGTTATGCATATCATAAAAAGAGACAAACTTGCATATGAACTTGCACATAATAGGGTAAACATGCACATATATGCATAGCATACAAAGGTGTCATCTTGCATATGTATGCATCTTATTTAAAAAGGGTAAACTTGCATGTCATAATGTATGCATTAAACCAAACACTTAGCATGCATAAAATCAAACACTTAGCATGCATAAAATCAAACACTTAGCATGCATAAATCAAATACTTAGCATGCATAAAATCAAACACTTAGCATGCATAAAATCAAATACTTAGCATGCATAAAGTCATATACTTAACTTGCATAAACCCACATACTTAACTTGCATAAACATAGGGTTAACATTAAACATAGATTAGCAAGCTAACATCATATCATATGACTTAAAACCCATAAATCCGCATACAAAACCGCATGATCTCATCATATCTCATCTACTTAATTTAGCAATTGGTTATTAAAGTGATAGAAACTCACCAAAACCAAGATTAGCAAACTTATGAAGTAGAACTAGTTGCTATACAAGAAGAAGATGATGATTAGAGGTTGATTAGCTTGCAACTTTCTTCATAAACTAGTGGAGGCTCCTCTCAAGTTTGATTTTGGCGGCATGATGGCATCATTTCTATTTTTAGTAGGGATTAGGCTTGCATTAGGGTGTATTTATAGGATTAGGGTGTGTTTTAGACCATAGGATTAACCCTAGGTTAGATTAGGTCCGTCAGATTTAGGAAGTTTCCAGAAACCAGCCCCAAAGCCTAACCCAAACTCAACTAGGTGCACCAGGCCAGCATCAGCCGACAGGGCAAGTCGACAGCCCTGTCGACAGGCAAGTCGACAGCCCTGTCGACAGCCATGTCGACCAGGCTGGGCGGGAGTTTTCCCGCCTGGCCCCATTTCTGCATGTTTCGAAATTTGAACCTGAATTTTTAAATCTGTTTTGAACTTTGAATTTTCTGTAAACTTCATTGGGCCATAACCGGGCCATACGGACTCCGATTCTCGAAAACTCGGACCCTATTTCGCGTATTTTTCCGAGACAAACGCAATGACGCAGCCCGTTTCCCCCAATTCTCACATCTGAGACTATTTATTCTGTAATTAGTGAATATTAGTATTAACTGAAATTCGGGGTGTTACATCTGTACTTGAATATACATCATTATTAAAGTACAACACTTACAACACAGTGGAAATAACTATAGCTATATGATCCTGAAGCCTCCTGCTCCAGCTCTTCAAGTATCTGTAAATTCCTGACTACTTGACTGCCCATACAAAATTGGGCACCCAAGAGTTTAGGGAAAACAAAACAAAATAAACTCCGGGTCAGTCATGGGACTGGTATGAGTAAAACAGTTTTAAAATAGTTCAAGCAGGTAAATGATATCTCATAAGACCACGCCGTATAACGGAACGGGTTTTTCCCTTATGAGAATCCAAATTATCTTTATATCAAAACCTTTTGATATTATAATAATGTCTATCAACCATAATATAATAATCATCTAGCAGAAACGCTTTCATCTCACGTTCTACATATATAGTATACAATCAAAACCGCAAGCACGTATTGGGTAATGGATTTCCAACTATGACAAGGTATGGAACCACCATTCGCTAGTGTAGCTCTAGAGAGGAATACACTGGGTTCAACAAGAACATCTTGCAACCCGGCCACACATGACCGACCACTCATTTCGCTTGAGTGTATCGAATGTACATCACCAACGGTTGGGATTAGCAACCGTTTCCCGAATGGGATAGTATCGACAATAGATTTTTAAAAATAAATGAAACTCTAGATCAGGTGATTATACACCCTACTTTGGAGCGACCGACTTAGCCATGTTGCCTGCTCGATTTCTGTCATTTACCGGATGTGAGGCTAGAAGCTACGCTTTATCATCACACCAGATTCACTTTGAATGCCACATCATCAAATCCATCAAATCACCGATTGATGTCCTCAACAATACATTATGTGTTAACTAAAAGAAGTTTCCTTCTCCGCTTCCACTCTTGGTACGGTTGGAGAAATCAATATACGTGATCGTCTGGAAATACTCTGTCAGACATCCGTCCATACAAGTCATCCAGGAACTGGATGAACCGAAGGCACTATTCAGTATATCCATCTTAGGCACTATAATCTAAGACTTATACAACAGCCCTTGCTCTTTACTCCGTCTTGAATTATCTTTGGTATATATGATTCGCAACGCTTATGCCAATACAGAGTGGTTCTTTGGATAATAACCCAACCGGTCTCTCCATATTAACAACGTTAAAATGGTCAAAACTTCGATAGTCTGTGAGTTAACTATCAAAGAAAAACAAGTGTGCAAACAACGATATTATTTCCAGTTGGAAATTACATCGAACAAACATCATTTAACATTAATCTCTTTAGTTCATTTTACATCTCCTGTTTCCCTATATTCAACATTTCTTATTTTCTAAATCTAGAAAATATATGTTATTACCATTGGAAACATTTCCATTTCTTGTTTTCTATATTAGAAAACATTTTTGTTTCTTGTTTGGAAAACATTTCCAAATCTTCTTTACTTGGATTTAAACATATTTTTAAATCAACATCGCGACGACATCTCAAACCACTATACTTATTTACTAAATCACTTAACCACTTTCACTCTCGAACCTTAACCATTTTTAAATTAAAAACAAAGTCAATCAAGTTGCGATATAACTACCTCTCAGACCTTAACTGAACAACATTTCAAATCTCGAAATAGGTTAAGTTCATTTTTATATTTTCTTTAACTAACTTCCTTACTTAACCTTTCTTTCGAATAACTATATTCGATTAACTCCTCTAACTCTATTCGAATAAACTGTATTCGATTACTCCTCTAACTCTATTCGAATAAACTGTATTCGATTACTCCTCTAACTCTATTCAAATAAACTGTATTCAATAACTACTCTAACTCTATTCGAATAAACTATTCGATAACTACTTTCAAATAACTAGATTTGATAACTCCCCTCGAATAACCAATATTCGATTATTCCTCTCTCGAATACACTACATTCGATAACTCTACTTCGAATAAACCAAATTCGATTAATTCCTTTAATTCCATTCGAATAAACTATATTCGATTTATTCCTTTAATTCTATTTAACTCTATTCGAATAACTAATATTCGATAACTCTATTTTACTCTTCTTCAGATATTAATATTCGATAACTCCTTTCGAATACCATATTCGATTTAACTCCTTTCGAATGCCATATTCGATTTAACTCCTTTCGAATGCCATATTCGATTTAACTCCTTTGTTGGCTTTATAAAGATTTCCCCTTTTAACAACGTTTATTCATTTTTAAAGATTTACTTTTAGTAACGGTTCTCCACTTAAAAATGATTTCCTTCTTATAACAGTTTCCTTTTTATAACGTTTTCCCTTTTTCTAAATATCTCCTATTTATAAATATTCCAATTTATAAATATTTCTTATTCATAAATATTCCATTTATAAATATTTTATTTCAAATATCACTTTGAAAATATTCCCTTATCAACATTTCGGTATGTTATGGTATTCAACATATCAAATCACGATGATCAGTATCGTCCAACACATATAATCGACAACAGATTATATATCACATCATATATCACAATATATGAAAAACAGTAAAATAAATGTTGAGGAACCCTGTTGGGTTCCTCCAACCTGTTTCCCTGCATCCACATATGTTATACAATAAAATCAACATCACTTTCAGTTCCATATGATATATTCTGTTAAACAGAATCAATATAGAAATTCAACTAACTGATTAGCAGTTCAATCAAACAGTCAACACACAGTCAATCAACCAATATTTAACAGTTCTAAAAATACAACATGAAATTATAAACAGTTTAGAGTTAGTGAGATTTACTCACATTTGCAGTTCATCGTTAAAGAACGATAAACTGTTGTTTGATTTGAATCAAACAATTTAATTCTCCATAATTTCATACGAGCACCGATCCACTTCCAGTCAGTCCCAGTGCGTAGCCACCGTCCATACGATCCCAATGCAACTTACGGTTCGAAATTCCAAAACGAAAAGCCCATCCACTTAAAAGAAGACCCGCTCACTACACTTTGCTTCTTCCCCAAATGAAACGTGTTGTAGCCTGCTCCTTTCAACTTCATTGCCGAAATTTGATATCCCACTATCCTCCTCCTTACACTCCCGTTCCAAAATCCGAAACCACCCCCAGACTCCACACCAAAATCTCTACCCGCCACCTCCTTCTTGAACAACTCGCCCCCTCTACAAATTCCCGTTGTTCATCCTAAACTGACGACTTACAGTGGGCCTCCGACCCTTTTATTTCCAAATCTCACCAAAAAAAATCACACAAACCCGAATTCAACCCTTGAACCCACATCCGAACTCAGATTTTACCATTGCTCAACAAATCTTTGGAAATTCCGAACCCTAGCCTCACTGCTGTAAAACGCGCACCCAGCAAATGTTGATCGCAACCCGTCAAGCAAACATAGAATTGAAGAGAATCGCTCGCTGGTCTCAAATATAAGACTTCTGTGATTTAATGATTTTATTTGGATTTATTGGTGATTTTCCAAAGTTTAATTTTCACTGAAGAAAAATAAGAACAACGGCGGAAAATCCCGTTGACCTTGAAATGAAGAAAAATTAGGTTTAAAGTGAAAGTAGTGGTATTTATAGGGAAAAGGAAGAAGATATTTTGGGGTAGGGAATATTCTCGGAATATTCTTTTTGTTAATTCGTCTTCTAAATTTTCCTATGATCACACGTGATACCCAAAAATCACGAAAACTGGTATGCAACTATAGTTCGACATTGCGGACCCAACGAAACTGGTTTCGTCGAATTCCGACTCCGTTTGGTCACACAGCGTATTTTAAACCATCAAAATACTAACTGTTTCTTACTCTAAAAATCCGTACGGCCACACAGTGACTCTAAAAATCACAAAACTGGAAGTCTAACAACTATTTGACATCGCGGATCCAATAAAATTAGTTTCGTCGAATTCCGACTTCGTTTGCAAAAGTGGCTATTTTTAAAGCTCTGGATGACCCGTTTAAATATATAAATATATTTAAATATAATTAAATTAAATATTTATAAATAAATATTATCGTATATATCCACATACGATATCGTTCAGCTCTAGAATATTCCTATATGAATTTCTAACTTGATATTTCAAATCTGGGTCAACCCGATATTCGATTTATATAGAAATTCCTTTTTAAAATATAAATAATTCCTTTATAAATTATAAAGAAATTCCACAGCGACTTTTCTAAAATTTGATTTGGACGTAAATCAAAATCTACACGATGAAATCCTGATTTTTCTCTTCCACTAGAAAGATATACTCCACCCGCTCCACACGTTTCTTGTTTCACAGAAATCCGGCTTAAAACGAATCCTGTACATTCAGTTGAAGTTCGAATCGCCAATTTACGAACTACAGCGCCATTTCAAGCTCGACTTTAATTATATTATAATTCTATGTTCAAACTATCGTTTATATAATATATTCGTTATTCAAATTCAATTCCAAGCTGAATTAAATATCATAGATGATCCGGTTCACAACATATCGCCTTTTTAGTAAATTCTGATTATTTCAGAATTAAATATATTATTTAATTTATTATTTTAATTTAATATTCATCATTATTTAATTCCACGACCATTTAATTCACTATATCACTATTTATATAATTAAATAAATTAATTATAATACCTCTGCAAATGCGGGTCATTACATTCTTCCCCACTTAAAATAATTTCGTCCTCGAAATTGCTAAGGTAGAGAACGACCCTATCGACTGGTTAGAACATATTTCTTCACTTCTTAACTTCGGTTTCAACTGAACCAATTTAATTTCAATTAAATTATTAATTAATTCTTATCAATGAAAATTTTCAAAAATCCTGAAAATTTTCTTAACACCTTAACTTTTCGAAAAATTTGCCAGCACCTCCTTTGTACTGGTCAATAGGTCAAACAACCACTCGCCTCTCTGGCCATCTCCAACCCAAAAGAAAATCAAACAGCCAAGCGGCTTGCCAATTCGGCTCATAAATCTTATATCCAATAGTAATATAAACTTGTACCTTTTGTCGGCATATCATTATATCCTTTCCACCTGTTATCAATTCAGCGGATACAAGGGTCATCCCAATCAAATTCCAATTTGCTTTTATTCACAACACAACCATTCGCTTATACTCAAGCCAAATATCATTTCAACTCGAGTTTCCTTCTCGATTCCCAACTCTTAACTTGATTATCACATTACACTTCAAATTTGAATCTCACAATCCAATTTGTCTTGATATCATTCTAATTCAATCTCAGTTACCACTTTACTTGCTTTACTTTAATTCAAATTTGCTTTCACAAATTTCTGTTAAATTTGTTTTTAATTCAAACAGTCTTTCCTTGGGAGTTTTCAAACAGTTTACTCTTTTCAAAAATCAAATTTTCCTTTTGAACATGTCACTGAGCCCTTAATTAATATTCCATTAATTAAATCACTTCTCAATTTCTTTATCAATATTTGTTAACCAAATATTTTCAATAACCATATTGGCCTTTTATGTTATTCGGAAAACATTTCTGAATATCCCCTTCCTTTATTTTCTAAACTTTTAGAAAATATATGCTATTTATAATTGGAAAATATTCCAATTACTTATCTCTTTTCCGATCTCGTTTATTTCTATACTTAGGAAATATTCTTTATTATATTTCCAAGCTTACACTTATTTGGGTTAAAATGGATGTTGTGTAAAACATCGTTACGACAACCCAAATACTATCACTACAACAAAAACACCATATTACAACTTTAATTTTACAACGGTCGTAAAAGCACCGTTGCAATAAGTGTTTTTTACAACTTTTTTCCAGAAAAGTTGTAATAAACTTATTTTTAACAACAGTGTTATTTTGACAGTTGTAATAAAAGCCTATCACAACTTTTATTTTTTGACTGTTGTAATATATGACTATATTTTAATATAATTAACAACTAATGATTAATATTTAATACATTTATATTGATTATTTATAATTAATAACTAATAATTACTATTAATAATCAATTAGGAAGTAATAATTAATAATCAATCTGTAATATCTAATACTTAGCAATTAAGAAGAATAATTAAAAAATATAGTTAATATTACATAATTACTATTAAATAGTTAATAATTAAAATATAATAATTAATGCTAATCATGAATAATCAATGATTGCTATTAAACAATAATACTCAATACTTAATAAATTATAATCGTTATTAAATAAAACTAATTAATTTGAAATATTAAATAATTAGTATTAACAATTAACATTCAATTATTAATAATTAAGATAATAATAATAGTTAATAAGCTTTTAATATTTAGTATTCAAATATAAATAAGAATAAATAAGTAAGAATTAATAGTAATTATCACTAATAAGTAATATTTAGTATTTTAATAAAAAATAATTTGCAAGAAATCCATATTATATTTAATATAAATTTTTACTTATTAATTCTAACTTGTAACATTCAAGTATATACATTTTGGTAAAATTTTGATTACGAGAAAATTTGACGGTCATAGAATGTTAGCACAAAAAGATAAAACTTAGTAGGCAACGTGAAAACTGGCTCCAGATATAACTTCACGTCTTTCATATATCAAAATTTAGGTGGGAAATCTAAAAATTTAGGCGGCCCGCCTCTCTCATACCCTAAATCAAAATCAAAACCTTCACGTCTTCTTCGCTTCTTTCTTCTTCATTCCCCAACCAGACTTTCCCATTTGCTTTCTAATATTTTTCCCTTTTCGTCTCTCTTTTCCATCCCTGGTCCAGATTTCACCTGCGTAGAGTTTAAGCCTTCGTTTCCCTGATCTAGATCCGGTGCAAAACCTAATTTTTATTTTGCCACATCCGGCTTTCCTTGCCTTTTTCTCCTTATCTTCACCAGATCTTTTCAATCCCATGCTCTACTTCTCTATGGGCTGTTACACCCCACTCTCCCCACCTTCTTGACCTCTTTGGTTTGAATTCAATTTTCGCGACTCCTTTTCCTGCTTCTGTTTCTTCGTTAGTCCGTACTCAAATGCACCGAAAGGTAGTTCTTAGATTTTAGCTATTGAATGTGGATTGAAGTATGACTTCGACGTGCTGGTGCTTTTTGTGGTAGTTGCTGGTCCTGGTCAGTGGTGGTTTTTGTTTGGTTGGTAATTGTTCTTACAACTGTGTCTAGGCTGTGTTGTCAATGGTGGGGTGTATCGACTTGTTTCGTTGTGGACTTTTTGGGTTACACTTTCCTATTCTGGTTTAGTCTTGGTGAGATCATGTGGGCTCCGATCTGTATCTCCATGTTTCGGTGCTTTTTTCTTCTTTAGGGTTTTCCTCACCTAGGAGTTCGTTATGTTTTGCTGCGACTACTTCTCGGATCTGAGTAGCTTGCATCGCCCCTTGTCTTCTCAGTGATTGTCATTGGCAACGGAGAAGCTATCAGCTGTTTGCTTGGCGTTTGGCTTCTACTACTCATTTCTTGTCTCGGTGCCACACTTTTGACACTCTTGGTTGTCTTCTTTGGTGAGTCTCCATGGTATCTTACAGTATGAAAAGCTTTAATTTTTTTGCTGTTTGGAATTATTCTGGTTTGATTCAGTTCAAGCCAACCTTTATGCTGTGGTATGTAATGTGTTTTCACTTGGATAGTCATCCTGCTTTTGCTTGGTTCTGGCAATTGCAGTAGCAAGTTTCAGGTCTTTGTTGGCCTTTGTTTTGGTAATGTCAGCTCTTCTGTTACTTAAAGTATGTGATTTCTTGGGGTCAGATTAGGTTATGTGAGTGATGTTATGCAATGTGTTCTCTCCCTATATGGAGCTGTAATGTTTTAATCTATGCAATTCTCCCTTCGTGGAGCTGTGTTAAGAAATTCTGCAATGTAACTATGCACTTTCATTGTGTTGTATAGTGATCGGTCGACTTTAAAACCGTTTATAGTAGTCTAGACTTAGGGTCTAGCTCCTTTTCTGTAAGCTAGTATAGTTCTAGTGGTCAATATATATATATATATATTTATTTATTTATATATTGTTGTAGCGTTAGCAACTCACGCCCTATTAGTATAAAGCTGGTTTAGTCTGTTTACATGCTACAGAGTTAGTTTTTCAGATGTTGGTTTTGCAGTACATTTAGTTTGCATTTGTAAACTTTCTGTATGAATTCACGTGTAAAAAATCTTAGATTTGCTTGGTGCAGGTCGGAATCCTCATCCGATGCTGGAAATCGTTGTGGTTCTTGCCTCATGGCAAGTGAATCAGAGTTTATTGTTTAATTTCACTAATGGTTCAGCAATGGCATGACAACTACCGTTGATGTTATTTGTAAGTTTCTTCTTTTAATTTCACTAATGGTGCAATATATAATAATATATGTTGCCTTTTATCATTTTGCATCAACGTTTGTTCCAAGTAAATAGAATATGCATGCTTTTTTCCAACTATAATGAGATTTGATAACATGATGTGTTAATCAGTGAATAAAAATATAATAAATTGATGGAAGGAGAAGGAAATAAAAGTAATGGATGAGCATCAAACTCAACTTGGAATTTACAGTGAAAGAAGCAAACACAATTCTCGTGCAACAGTTCTACTATACATTTAACCTCATCTTTTTCGATTTTAAGATCATGACCCTATCTTTTATTAACATTTATCAAAATTTCATGTTATAAGATAGAATCGTTTATTTTCAAAAAAAAGTTAAAACATGTGCAGCAAGCAATAATATCATTGTCAATGCATGGTCAGATAGTAGCAGTGGTAAAAGCTTAATATGGGTTGCAAAATTATTGAGTTTCATTCATGAAAGTTGTAATTTCATACCCTTGAAAATAACAGGGTTTAGTGAGATACTATGGATGTTGTGGCATTTGAAGGAACCATGGATAGACGATGAGCCTTTTTTTAAGCGCCGTGCAGCAATTGGGACAAGGATGTATTCTGGAATGGATTTCATCCGACGTTTCTGTGAATAATTTAACATACTAGTCGGTCGAGACCTTGTGCTGATTACCGTCTCGATCCGGTATGTACTTAAATAACTCTTGTATTTTTTTTACATCGGTTTTTCCATAATGTCCAACGCATTCATGGATTTCACCAAATTCTTGTTAGAATTAAAAATTAAAGAAACTAACTAAAAATTGTTCAGAATTTTCTTTTAATTTCTATTTAGGTTGGAATTAGAATTTTTTTTACATCATAACCATTAACTCAATCACGATGTTATTTAGGATTTTTCGTCTTTCCTGATTGCTGAAGTTCTGTCCATGCTGTCCCATTTGGGAAGATGATTAAAGTTGGCCTGGTAGACAAATTCTGGCCTATGATCCTGCTCCTACTTCAGCGTAGCCAAGATGGTTGTACACAGAGTGATATGCTTTGTAATGCTCAAGTATGTAATAATGTACGAAATGTTTCTAAAACTTATTGTTTGTAATATTGAATATTTGAGTATTTTAATAAATTAGTTTGCAAATAACTGTAATATCTGATTTGCTTATGGAGTATTGCTATATTTAGTGTATTGTTCTTTTCGGTTGCAAAAGATGTTTATTTTTTTAAAAACCCAAATGTCAATCACAACGGTGCATAACAGTTGTAGTAGATTTTATTACAAGGGTGCATAACTGTTGTAATAAAGATTATTACAACGGTGGAAAAAGTTGTAAAATATACATATTACAACGGTGTTGCAACAGTGCAAAAAAGTTGTAAAAGATATTAGTCTATTACAACTTCTTAATACACGACGGTTTGCCCACCGTTGTAAAATGTATATTACAACGGTGTTCCACCGTTGTAATAGGGTCATTTTGTTGTAGTGTATATTCAACTAACTCTTATTCAACATTGATCTTCGAGCCTAAAATCTTACTATTTATTTGTTAATAATGAAATCAATCAAGCTAGGGTATAATTACCTCTCAGACCTTGACTGAATGACATTTATAACGTCAAAACAGATATGACTACTTACTCGAATAATCAATACCATACAACTACTTATTCTCTTTTAAACCCGTATACGCTTCCTCTTTCTATTCTTACTAGATTTTATTCTTAGTCTTCCTTTTTGATTTTACTAATATATTCCTAAGTTCGTTTCCTTATCGACTTCTATATATATATATATATATATATATATATATATATATATATATATATCGATACATTGATTTCTAACTATCAAATTATCTTAAAAATATTATAACTCCTTAAATTCCCGGAAAAATTCGCTATAACCTCCTTTGTACCAGGAGCATCGGGATATTTCAAATAGCCTCCCATGGCCCTCACCAATCCAAAAGAAAAAGAAAAAGCCAAGCGGCTAGCCGATACGGCGCATAAAATCTCACATATGAATTAAATACATACCTTTTGTCGGGCATTCTAATATAAACCTTCATACCTTATCCATACCTATCTCATGTATATTTATACCTGCCCAATCTATTTTAACTATACCTGATCGTTTTAACTCAAATCATTAATTAATTTGTTAATTAACTCTTTAGTCTATTTCACTTTTATATTTGAACATGACATGTTCAAATATATTTTAACTTGCTTATTAACTAATTTGAATCAAAATTTCAAATTTAAGTTCTATATTCGATTTCGAATATCCATTTACAAATCCAATTCACCTTTCAAAGTTCAACTTCAAATTCAAAACTCGATTAACTAATTCCTCTTCGACTTAGTTAATTCTATTCAATTTCTATTCAAATTTTATATCACTTCTGTTATTCAATTCTATTATCAAATTTTATTCAAATTCTATATATTAAAATTTTATAGTTTAAATTCCATTTGAATTCTATATTCAAATTCCTTTTGAATTTCTATATTCAAATTCCATGTATTCAAATTCAATATTATAAATCCCATTTGAATTTCTATATTCAAATTCCATATATTCAAATTCTATATTTGAATTCCATTTGAATTTCTATATTCAAATTCTATTTCATTTCCATTGAATTTCATATATTCAAACTCCCTTTGAATTTCTATATTCAAATTCTATTTCAAACTTTCTTTATTCAATCTTTATTATAAATCCCATTTTGAAATTCAACACAACTTGTCTTTCCCAAACAAATTCAAAATAGTATCTCTGGTAGTAATTCGTCACTTACAACTCGAAAATGAATACTGATGATGCAGCTGCCATCATCAGAATCTATTTTCCAGTGATCGAAGTGAGTTCAATACTATAAAACCATTTCTAAACATTTCCACTTTGAAATTCATTTCAAAATATAATTCACACTGCTTGTAAACAATTTAAAATCTCCCAGGATCTTAAATTTTCCTTATTTTTTTTATCCAAATCCATTTACAAACACTTATCCAATTCTCCAGAGTTTTTACTCAATTTCTGGTTTAAATTTCAGATTTTACTCATCTGATTTCACGTATTTCACTTTTATGAATTCTGATTGGTTATTTACATAATCATTTAATTTATAATCTTACTCGATTATAATTACAAACAATATATCCACTATATTAAAATTTTGATATACATATCTTCTCTATATCAAGATATACCTTGGGTAAACTTATTTTAATTTACCCTCTTTTCAAAACATATCGTGATGACCCATCGTATTCAAGTGTTTAGTAACTCCTACCGATACAGTGGATCAAACTGATCGACCAGAACCTATAAACAACTCAACCAATAAATCCACACAATATAAAACAAATTTTTATATCAATAACAAATACGCTCACTCGTATATATACACTTAATCTCAGTCTAGGGTATTACTAACCCTATCTCTACTGAGTCACGCCACAGAGCCAAGCCACAGAGCCAAGGTAATTACTTAACTTAAGCTCTGATACCAACAGTAATGACCCGAAAATCCGGTCCAATTTGAGCTGACCAAAAACACAAGTCCAACCCCAAATTATACTGAAAACCAAGAAATTAATAAAAAGAAGATAGAGGGTGAGGAAAGATAAGACAGAAACTTATAATAGAAGAAGAAGAAGAACACAATATCAGAGTAACACGAACCTCACAGCGGAACGAATAACATATAATATATATATAACATAACTTGAAATATACATCTGTACTTGAATATACATCATTATCAAAGTACAACACTTACAACACAATTGAAATAACTATAGCTATATGATCTTGAAGCCTCCTGCTCCAGCTCTTCAAGTATCTGTAAATTCCTGACTACTTGACTGCCCGTACAAAATTGGGCACCCAAGAGTTTTGGGAAAACAAAACAAAATAAACTCCGGGTCAGTCATGGGACTGGTATGAGTAAAACAGTTTTAAAACAGTTCAAGCAGGTAAATGATATCTCATAAGACCACGCCGTATAACGGAACGGGTTTTTCCCTTATGAGAATCCAAATTATCTTTATATCAAAACCTTTTGATATTATAATAATGTCTATCAACCATAATATAATAATCATCTAGCAGAAACGCTTTCATCTCACGTTCTACATATATAGTATACAATCAAAACCGCAAGCACGTATTGGGTAATGGATTTCCAACTATGACAAGGTATGTAACCATCTTTCGCTAGTGTAGCTCTAGAGAGGAATACACTGGGTTCAACAAGAACATCTTGCAACCCGGCCACACATGACCGACCACTCATTTCGCTTGAGCGTATCGAATTTACATCACCAACGGTTGGGATCAGCAACCGTTTCCCGAATGGGACAGTATCGACAATAGATTTTTAGAAATAAATGAAACTCTAGATCAGGTGATTATACAACCTACTTCGGAGCGATCGACTTAGCCATGCTGCCTGCCCGATTTCTGTCATTTACCGGATGTGAGGCTAGAAGCTACGCTTTATCATCACACATGATTCACTTTAAATGCCACATCATCAAATCCATCAAATCACCGATTGACGTCCTCAACAATACATTATGTGTTAGCTAAAATAAGTTTCCCTCTCCGTTTCCACTCTTGGTACGGTTGGAGAAATCAACATACGTGATCGTCTGGAAATACTCTGTCAGACATCCGTCCATACAAGTCATCCAGGAACAGGATGAACCGAAGGCACTATTCAGTATATCCATCTTAGGCACTGTTATCTAAGACTTATACAACAACCCTTGCTCTTTACTCCGTCTTCAATTATCTTTGGCATATATGATTCGCAACGCTTATACCAATACAGAGTGGTTCTTTGGATAATAACCCAACCGGTCTCTCCATATTAACAACGTTAAAATGGTCAAAACTTCGATAGTCTGTGAGTTAACTATCAAAGAAAAACAAGTGTGCAAACAACGATATTATTTCCAGTTGGAAATTATATCGAACAAACATCATTTAACATTAATCTCTTTAGTTCATTTTACATCTCCTGTTTCCCTATATTCAACATTTCTTATTTTCTAAATCTAGAAAATATATGTTATTACCATTGGAAACATTTCTATTTCTTGTTTTCTATATTAGAAAACATTTCTATTTCTTGTTTGGAAAACATTTCCAAATCTTCTTTACTTGGATTTAAACATATTTTTAAATCAACATCGCGACGACATCTCAAACCACTATACTTATTTACTAAATCACTTAACCACTTTCACTCTCGAACCTTAACCATTTTTAAATTAAAAACGAAGTCAATCAAGTTGGGGTATAACTACCTCTCAGACCTTAACTGAACAACATTTCAAATCTCGAAATAGGTTAAGTTCATCTTTATATTTTCTTTAACTAACTTCCTTGCTTAACCTTTCTTTCGAATAACTATATTCGATTAACTCCTCTAACTCTATTCGAATAAACTGTATTCGATTACTCCTCTAACTCTATTTGAATAAACTGTATTCGATAACTACTCTAACTCTATTCGAATAAACTATTCGATAACTACTTTCAAATAACTAGATTTGATAACTCCCCTCGAATAACCAATATTCGATTATTCCTCTCTCGAATACACTACATTCAATAACTCTACTTTGAATAAACCAAATTCGATTAATTCCTTTAATTCCATTCGAATAAACTATATTCGATTTATTCCTTTTATTCTATTTAACTCTATTCGAATAACTAATATTCGATAACTCTATTTAACTCTTCTTCGAATAACTAATATTCGATAACTCCTTTCAAATACCATATTCGATTTAACTCCTTTCGAATGCCATATTCAATTTAACTCCTTTCGAATGCCATATTCGATTTAACTCCTTTCGAATACCATATTCGATTTAACTCCTTTATTCGCTTTATAAAGATTTCCCCTTTTAACAACGTTTATTCATTTTTAAAGATTTACTTTTAGTAACGGTTCTCCACTTAAAAATGATTTCCTTCTTATAACAGTTTCCTTTTTATAACGTTTTCCCTTTTTCTAAATATCTCCTATTTATAAATATTCCAATTTATAAATATTTCTTATTCATAAATATTCCATTTATAAATATTTTATTTCAAATATCACTTTGAAAATATTCCCTTATCAACATTTCGGTATGTTATGGTATTCAACATATCAAGTCACGATGATCAGTATCGTCCAACACATATAATCGACAACAGATTATATATCACATCATATATCACAATATATGAAAAACAGTAAAATAAATGTTGAGGAACCCTGTTGGGTTCCTCCAACCTGTTTCCCTGCATCCACAGATGTTATACAATAAAATCAACATCACTTTCAGTTCCATATGATATATTCTGTTAAACAGAATCAAAATAGAAATTCAACTAACTGACTAGCAGTTCAATCAAACAGTCAACACACAGTCAATCAACCAATATTTAACAGTTCTAAAATTACAACATGAAATTATAAACTGTTTAGAGTTAGTGAGATTTACTCACATTTGCAGTTCATCGTTAAAGAACGATAAAATGCTATTTGATTTGAATCAAACAATTTAATTCCCCATAATTTCATACGAGCACCGATCCACTTCCAGTCAGTCCCAGTGCGTAGCCACCGTCCATACGATCCCAACGCAACTTACGGTTCGAAATTCCAAAACGAATAGCCCATCCACTTAAAAGAAGACCCGCTCACTACACTTTGCTTCTTCCCTAAATGAAACGTGCTGTAGCCTGCTCCTTTCAACTTCATTGCCGAAATTTGATATCCCACTATCCTCCTCCTTACACTCCCGTTCCAAAATCCGAAACCACCCCCAGACTCCACACCAAAATCTCTACCCACCACCTCCTTCTTGAACAACTCGCCTGTAACGACCCGGATTTTGAGTGGCTTTGGTTATCGACGTAAGCCCGACGTCGATAACCAAACATCGAAAAATCCTGGTAATTAGTGAAAGAAATTAGAGGGTGAGGAAAGATAAGATAGAAAATTAGAATAGAAGAAGAAGAAGAACACAACATCAGAGTAACACGAACCTCACAGCGGAACGAATAACATATAATAGATAACATAACTTTGAAATACAACAGTTATGTATACAATAGCACTTATCAGAGTACAGCACTTACAACACAGCGGAAATAACTATAGCTATATGATCTTGAAGCCTCCTGCTCCAATCTCTTCCAGTATATCTGTAAAACCCGACTACTTGACTGCCCGTACAAATTTAGGCACCCAAGAGTTTAGGGAAAACAACAAATAAACTCCGGGTCAGTCATGGGACTGGTATGAGTAAAACAATTTAAACAAGTATATAAACAAGTAAACGATATCTCATAAGACCACGCCGCAGAACGGAACGGGTTTTTTTCCTTATGAGAATCCAAAATATTTTTGCAAAGCAATATCATTCTGATATTATAATAATGTCTAAGTACAAATAAATATCAGTCTAGTAGAAACGCTTGCATCTCACGTTCTACATATATAGTATACAATCAAAACCGCAAGCACGTATTGGGTAATGGATTTCCAACTATGACAAGGTATGGAATCACCTTCCGATCAGTGTACTCTAGGAACGATACACTGGAGTTCAACAAGAACATCTTGCAACTCAGCCACACATGACCGACCACTCATTTCGCTTGAGTGTATCGAATGTACATCACCAACGGTTGGGATCAGCAACCGTTCCCGTATATATATATATGGGACAGCATTGATAGATTTAAGAAACAAATGAATATTCACTAGATAAGTGATTATACACCCTACTTCGGTGCGACCGACTTAGCCATGCTGCCTGCCCGATTTCTGTCATTTACCGGTTGATGAGGCTAGAAGCTATGCTTTATCATCACATCAGATTCACTTCGAATGCCACATTGTCAGATCCATCGAAAATCACTAATTGACGTCTACAACCATACATTACGTGTCAGCTAAAAGAAGTTTCCTTCTCCGCTTCCACTCTTGGTACGGTTGAAGAAATCAATGTACGTGACCGTCTGGAAATACTCTGTCAGACATCCATCTTCATTCACTTAGAAATGTCACATCGTCATACCCGTCAAATCACAAATTGACTTATCCAAAAATAACACGGGTATACAGCTAAGAGAAACGAATTCCTCCGCCACCAAACGTGAATACGTTTGAACAGATCAACTTACGCGATCCATTGGATATACTCTGTCGGACCTTCGTCCATACAAGTTGTCCTGGGACTGGACAAACCGAAGGCACTATTCTGTAAACAGGATAGCCCTTGCATTTTACTCCGTCTTCAATTATCTTTGGCATATGTGATTCGCGATGCTTATGCCAATACAGAGTGGTTCTTCGGATAATAATCCAACCGGTCTCTCCATATTAACAACGTTAAAATGGTCAAAAAACTTCGATAGTCTGTGAGTTAACTATCGAAGAAAAACAAGTGTGCAAACAACGATATTATTTCCAGATGGAAATTATATCAAACAAACATCATTTAACATTTATTTCTTTAGTTCATTTTACATCTCCTGTTTCCCTATATTCAGCATTTGCTAATTTCTATATTTAGAAAATATATGTTATCAACACTGGAAACATTTCCATTCCTTGTTTTCTGTATTTAGAAAACATTACTGATTCTTGTTTGGAAAACATTTCCAAAACTCCTTTACGATCAAACCTTACCATTTCTTAGTTAAGAAGGAAGTCACTCAAGTTGGGGTATAATTACCTCTCAGACCTTAACTGAACAACGTTATAACTTCAAAATGGTTAAAGTTTATCTTTTAATCTTTAATAACTTCTTTACGCCTTTCTCGGATCTAATTTTACTAATCTACTTCTATATTTAAAACATTGGTTATAACGATGACGTTATAATCCCTACTTTCGAATTATCTAACTTTAATTATAACTTCTATTCTTATTAGTGAATAATTAACCTAACACTTATTTATTTATAAATAAATAAATCTCTATTTAAACACTGGAAAGTATAAGTACTTTCCTGAATTCGATATAATCGAATTTGCCGATTAACTCTCTTCGAGAAATCTCTATTTGATTAACTCTTCTTCGAATAACCTATATTCGATTAACTTCTTCTCGAATAAATGATATTCGAAAATCTCTCTTCGAATAACTAATATTCGATAACTCTTCCTTTTCAAATATCTCATATTTGAAAATCTCACTTCGATTAAACTATAATCGATAACTCCCTTCGATGAAACTAACATCGATAACTCCTTTCGATGAAACTAACATCGATTTATTTAACTCGACGAACTTAACTCGACTAACTTAACTTACTTGGTTCGACCAATTCGATTCAATTAACTAGGCTCGACTAACTTGGTTTATTTAACTCAACTTGATTTACTCCTATCAAATAACTAATATTCGATTTAACTCCATTTAACTCTATTCGAATAACTACTATTCGATTAACTCTATTCAACTCTATTCGAATAAACTATATTTGACTCACTCTATTTAACTCCATTCGAACAACTACTATTCGACAACTCTATTTAACTCCATTCGCTTGACTCTAGATCGCAGCGATCACAATGGTTACGCCTGATTCCCTCAGGAAACATCCGACCGCCTTAGGCTATTTACAGCCCTGCGAATTACGCTAGCAGTCGTACAAGATGGCAACTTACCCTGAATACTATGTTTGACTAACTCTGTCTCAAATAACTATATTTGATTAACTCTAGTTCGTTTTAACTCTAATCGATTAACTCTAACTAATTAACTCCAACTGGTTAACTCTAACTGATTAACTCTAACTGGTTAACTCTATTTGACTAACTCGACTTGACTAACCCCTTTCGAATAACATATTCGATTAACTAACTTTAGAATACCATATTCGATTAACTAACTTTGAATACCATATTCGATTAACTCCTTTCGAATGTCTATATTCGATTAACTAACTTTGAATACCATATTCGATTTCTCCTTTCGAATACCATATTCGATTAACTAACTTCGGATACCATATTCGATTAACTCCTTTCGAATGTCTATATTCGATTAACTAACTTCGAATACCATATTCGACTTCTCCTTTCGAATACCATATTCGATTAACTAACTTCAAATACCATATTCGTTTTCTCCTTTCGAATACCATATTCGATTTACTTTATTCACTTTATAAAGATTTCCTTTTTAACAACGTTTTATTCATTTAAAAAGATTTACTTTTAAATAACGGTTCTACAGTTTAAAAATGATTTCCTTTTTATAATATTCCCTTTCCAATTCTATTTGTAAATGGTTTACAAATATTTTCCTTTTCAAATTTATTCTTGAAATATTCTAACTCCTTAAATTCCCGGGAAAATTCGCCATAACCTCCTTTGTATCGGGAGCATCGGGAAAATCCCCAAACTCGCCACACAGGCCTTTCCATTCAAAAAGAAATGCTTTGAATTTATTTCCTTTTTAAAATATCTCCTATTTATAAATATCCCAATCTATAAATATTCCTTATTTATAAATATTCCACTTTATAAATATTTTATTTTTCAATATCACTTTGAAAAATCTCCTTTATCTACATTCCGGTATGTCATGGTATTCAATCATATCAAATCATGATGTTCAATATCGTCCATACACACACAATCAACAACAGGTTATAATTCACATCATATATCAAAATATATGAAAAACAATAAAATAACTGTTGAGGAATCCAGTCGGATTCCTCCAACCTGTTTCCCTGCATCACAGATGTTAGACAATATAGATAGCATCACTTTCAGTTTCATATGATATATTCTGTTAAACAGAATCAATATAGAAATTTAACTAACTGACTAGCAGTTCAATCAAACAATCAACACCCAGTAAATCAGACAATTTCTAACAGTTCTAAAGATACAACATGAAATTATAAACTGTTCAGAGTTGGTGAGATTTACTCACATTGGACTGTTATCGTTAAAAACGATTAACTGTCTTTGATTTAGACGGACAATTTATTTCACCATAAATTGTAACGAGCTCGGATTCACTCCCGGTCAGTCTCGTTGTGTTGCTCCCGTCCATACGATTCTAATGGATCGAACCATTCGTGATTCTGATATCGTATGTAGAAGTTAGGACTTACACAAGTTATAAAGATATTTATATTGAATTAAAACACTCATCTAAACTTTATTGGGCTTACCCCTTAACCCAAGGCCCATTACTCCCTTGAATAAACCCACGGCCCGTGCACCCTTTCTTCGCCAAATACCAAATTACGTCTGCTCCTCGACTCTTCCTCCCCACGGCCGATGATTCCTCCATCCTTCCTCCATCAAATACTCCACCGAATCAAACACAACCACCACCATCGAACTCTCCTACTAAACCTCCATCCACCCATACCATCACAGCCACCCTCGGTCTCCTTGAACCCATCGCGTCCAGCCCTATTTTCGCCTGCTTCCAGTACTTCGAGCGACGTCTTTTGTGTCGGATTCTCACCAGAAAATTACAACCGATTCCACTCTCTACCACAAACAACCCTCCATACTTCAAATTTCGAACCAGCGCCTTAATTGCCCCAAAATCTAGGAACCCTAGCTCGCTGTCGAAACCCAGGTACCCCAAACACACATCGCACGCTATAGAAATCATATAGGGATGAAGCTCTTTGCTTGTTGAATCCATACCTGCTTGTATTTGGATTTATGGATTTTTGTTTAAGTTGTTGTGGATTTTTGAAAGAGAAGTTCCTCACGTTTTCTTCCTGAAGAACAACGGCGGAAAAAAAGATGCCCCTGTTGACCAAATGAAAATGAAATTAGGTTAAGAGATTTTTGAGGTGTTTATATAGAAATTTTTATATTATTTTTATATTGAATTTATATATTCAATTTTAATCCAACGCTGTTCATATCCGTCTTTAAAAATTTCCATGGTCACATACAATACCCAAAAATTACGAAACTGGACATGCAGCTAGAGTTCGACATTACAGTCCCAACGAAACTGGTTTCGTCGAATTCTGACTCCGTATGCTCACACAGCGTATTTTTAACCGTTGAAAAACTGACTGTTTCTCACTCTAAAAATCCGTACGACCACACAGCGACTCTAAAAATCACGAAACTTGAAATCTAACAAAAATTTGACATTGCGGATCCAACAAAACTGGTTTCGTCGAATTCCGACTTCGTTTGCAAAAGTGGCTATTTTTAACGCTTTGAATGACCCATTTAAATATATAAATATATTTAAATATAATTAAATTAAATATAAATAAATTTATATTATCGTATATATTCACAGTGGAATACCATACAGCTCCAGTATATTTGTATACTCGCTATTCCGAGTCCAGATTGATTCGATATTCAATTTACATTGAAATTCCTTTTTAAAATATAAATAATTCCTTTATAAACTATAAAGGAATTCCACAGCGACTTTTCTGAAATTTGATTTGGACGTACATCAAAATCTATACGACGAAATCCCGATTTTTCTCTTCCACTAGAAAGATATACTCCACCAGCTCCACACGTTTCTTGTTTCATAGAAATCCGGCTTAAAATGAATCCTGTATATTCAGTTGAAGTTCGAATCGCCAATTTACGAACTGCAGCGCCATTTCGAGCTCGTTTATAAATATATTATAAACTATACGTTCAACTGTCGTCGATTCAATATATTCGTTATTATATTTCGAATCGAAACTCAACAACATCTCGTATACTATTCAATTCACACTCTATTGTGAATTCTACTATTTCTGACTATTTCGATATTTATAATTGATTATTCATTATAAATATTAATTAAATATTCAATATTATTTAATTATGGTTCTCGATATCGCTATAACGATATTTAATAATTAAATTGATTAATTATTCCATCTCTAAAAATGCGGGTCATTACATTCTTTCCCCCTTAAAATAATTTCGTCCTCGAAATTGCTAAGGTCGTGGATGAGCCTATCTATTGGAACTCCTAAGATTTGTTTACCCCTTATTTCTGATTTCAACTGAACCAATTAATATCGACTAAAATATTAATTCCCTCCGACTAACTAAAATTTTCAAAAAATTCTGAAAATTTTCTAACACTTTATATTTTCGGAAAATTTCGCCAGCACCTCCTTTGTACTGGTCAACATCTCAAATTTCAACTCGCCTCTCTGGGCTTTCTTCACCCCAAAAGAAAATCAAAACGCCAAGCGGCTTGCCAATTCAGCTCATAAAATCTCATATCCAATATATTATAAACTGGTACCTTTTGTCGGGCATATCCATTATGTCCTTTGCATCTGTTACCAATTCTGCAAATACCGATATCAATCCAATCCATTTATCCAAATCATTTGCCTATACCCAGGTCAAATATCATTTCAAACTCGAGTTTCATTCTTGATTCCAAACTGTTAACCCGATTATCAAATTACACTTCAAATTTAAATCTCACAAATCCAAATTGTCTCGATATATTCTAATTCAATTTCAGTTACCACTTAACTGATTTCAACTCAATCCCAACTGCTTTACCACATTTCAATTAAATTTTGTTTTAATTCAACAAATCTTTCCATGGGAATTTTAAACAGTTTACCATATCGAAAATCAAACTTTCCCTTTCAGGCTTCAAAACACTTACTTTTCTCCAATCAATTCAAAAACAAAACTTTGGTAGTAATCCGTCACTTACCACTCGAAAATGAACACCGATGATGTCATGATCATCATCGGAATCTATTTTCCAGCTATCGAAGTGAGTTCAATACTATATCACTTTCAAAACCATTTCTGAATACTTCCATTTTGAAAACATTTCAAAATCTCCCAGGAACTTAAAATTTTCTTATTTTAATTCCAAATCTGATTTAAATTCAGATTTAATTCATCTTATTTCATATACTTTACTTATATGAATTCTGATTAGTTATATATAACCATTTCACATGTCATAAACTTACTCGATTATAATCACAACCTATATATGATAATATATCACATATCCATACTGTGTCGGTCCATCGTATTCAAGTGTTTATTTACTCCTACCGATACAGTGGATCAAACTGATCGACCAGAACTCATAAACAACTCTACCAATGAATCCCCACAATATAAAACCATTTTTATATCAAATACAAATACGCACTCGTATATATACACTCAAACTCAATCTAGGGTATTACTAACCCTATCTCTACCGAGTCACGCCACAGAGCCAAGGTAATTCTTAACTTAAGCTCTGATACCAACTGTAACGACCCGGAAATTCAAGTAGGCTTTGCAACCATCCTCTCCTCCCCAAAGCAGCAAGGTAATACCCCACTGTGGCTTACATTGGTACCCCAGCACCACATTTTACGGCCAGCCTTTCGACTTCGCACTAAGCAACCAACCCTACCAAAGGGACATGTAGGAGTAAGAGTCTCCCGTTCGCCACCTAACGAAAAGCGAGAACCCCCTATCATGCGACACATGCCTTAAAGCACGCAACATGGACTGGTATGAGTAAAACAATTTAAACAAGTATATAAACAAGTAAACGATATCTCATAAGACCACGCCGCAGAACGGAACGGGTTTTTTTCCTTATGAGAATCCAAAATATTTTTGCAAAGCAATATCATTCTGATATTATAATAATGTCTAAGTACAAATAAATATCAGTCTAGTAGAAACGCTTGCATCTCACGTTCTACATATATAGTATACAATCAAAACCGCAAGCACGTATTGGGTAATGGATTTCCAACTATGACAAGGTATGGAATCACCTTCCGATCAGTGTACTCTAGGAACGATACACTGGAGTTCAACAAGAACATCTTGCAACTCAGCCACACATGACCGACCACTCATTTCGCTTGAGTGTATCGAATGTACATCACCAACGGTTGGGATCAGCAACCGTTCCCGTATATATATATGGGACAACATTGATAGATTTAAGAAACAAATGAATATTCACTAGATAAGTGATTATACACCCTACTTCGGTGCGACCGACTTAGCCATGCTGCCTGCCCGATTTCTGTCATTTACCGGTTGATGAGGCTAGAAGCTATGCTTTATCATCACATCAGATTCACTTCGAATGCCACATTGTCAGATCCATCGAAAATCACTAATTGACGTCTACAACCATACATTACGTGTCAGCTAAAAGAAGTTTCCTTCTCCGCTTCCACTCTTGGTACGGTTGAAGAAATCAATGTACGTGACCGTCTGGAAATACTCTGTCAGACATCCATCTTCATTCACTTAGAAATGTCACATCGTCATACCCGCCAAATCACAAATTGACTTATCCAAAAATAACACGGGTATACAGCTAAGAGAAACGAATTCCTCCGCCACCAAACGTGAATACGTTTGAACAGATCAACTTACGCGATCCATTGGATATACTCTGTCGGACCTTCGTCCATACAAGTTGTCCTGGGACTGGACAAACCGAAGGCACTATTCTGTAAACAGGATAGCCCTTGCATTTTACTCCGTCTTCAATTATCTTTGGCATATGTGATTCGCGATGCTTATGCCAATACAGAGTGGTTCTTCGGATAATAATCCAACCGGTCTCTCCATATTAACAACGTTAAAATGGTCAAAAAACTTCGATAGTCTGTGAGTTAACTATCGAAGAAAAACAAGTGTGCAAACAACGATATTATTTCCAGATGGAAATTATATCAAACAAACATCATTTAACATTTATTTCTTTAGTTCATTTTACATCTCCTGTTTCCCTATATTCAGCATTTGCTAATTTCTATATTTAGAAAATATATGTTATCAACACTGGAAACATTTCCATTCCTTGTTTTCTGTATTTAGAAAACATTACTGATTCTTGTTTGGAAAACATTTCCAAAACTCCTTTACGATCAAACCTTACCATTTCTTAGTTAAGAAGGAAGTCACTCAAGTTGGGGTATAATTACCTCTCAGACCTTAACTGAACAACGTTATAACTTCAAAATGGTTAAAGTTTATCTTTTAATCTTTAATAACTTCTTTACGCCTTTCTCGGATCCAATTTTACTAATCTACTTCTATATTTAAAACATTGGTTATAACGATGACGTTATAATCCCTACTTTCGAATTATCTAACTTTAATTATAACTTCTATTCTTATTAGTGAATAATTAACCTAACACTTATTTATTTATAAATAAATAAATCTCTATTTAAACACTGGAAAGTATAAGTACTTTCCTGAATTCGATATAATCGAATTTGCCGATTAACTCTCTTCGAGAAATCTCTATTTGATTAACTCTTCTTCGAATAACCTATATTCGATTAACTTCTTCTCGAATAAATGATATTCGAAAATCTCTCTTCGAATAACTAATATTCGATAACTCTTCCTTTTCAAATATCTCATATTTGAAAATCTCACTTCGATTAAACTATAATCGATAACTCCCTTCGATGAAACTAACATCGATAACTCCTTTCGATGAAACTAACATCGATTTATTTAACTCGACGAACTTAACTCGACTAACTTAACTTACTTGGTTCGACCAATTCGATTCAATTAACTAGGCTCGACTAACTTGGTTTATTTAACTCAACTTGATTTACTCCTATCAAATAACTAATATTCGATTTAACTCCATTTAACTCTATTCGAATAACTACTATTCGATTAACTCTATTCAACTCTATTCGAATAAACTATATTTGACTCACTCTATTTAACTCCATTCGAACAACTACTATTCGACAACTCTATTTAACTCCATTCGCTTGACTCTAGATCGCAGCGATCACAATGGTTACGCCTGATTCCCTCAGGAAACATCCGACCGCCTTAGGCTATTTACAGCCCTGCGAATTACGCTAGCAGTCGTACAAGATGGCAACTTACCCTGAATACTATGTTTGACTAACTCTGTCTCAAATAACTATATTTGATTAACTCTAGTTCGTTTTAACTCTAATCGATTAACTCTAACTAATTAACTCCAACTGGTTAACTCTAACTGATTAACTCTAACTGGTTAACTCTATTTGACTAACTCGACTTGACTAACCCCTTTCGAATAACATATTCGATTAACTAACTTTAGAATACCATATTCGATTAACTAACTTTGAATACCATATTCGATTAACTCCTTTCGAATGTCTATATTCGATTAACTAACTTCGAATACCATATTCGATTTCTCCTTTCGAATACCATATTCGATTAACTAACTTCGAATACCATATTCGATTAACTCCTTTCGAATGTCTATATTCGATTAACTAACTTCGAATACCATATTCGACTTCTCCTTTCGAATACCATATTCGATTAACTAACTTCAAATACCATATTCGTTTTCTCCTTTCGAATACCATATTCGATTTACTTTATTCACTTTATAAAGATTTCCTTTTTAACAACGTTTTATTCATTTGAAAAGATTTACTTTTAAATAACGGTTCTACACTTTAAAAATGATTTCCTTTTTATAATGTTCCCTTTCCAATTCTATTTGTAAATGGTTTACAAATATTTTCCTTTTCAAATTTATTCTTGAAATATTCTAACTCCTTAAATTCCCGGGAAAATTCGCCATAACCTCCTTTGTATCGGGAGCATCGGGAAAATCCCCAAACTCGCCACACAGGCCTTTCCATTCAAAAAGAAATGCTTTGAATTTATTTCCTTTTTAAAATATCTCCTATTTATAAATATCCCAATCTATAAATATTCCTTATTTATAAATATTCCACTTTATAAATATTTTATTTTTCAATATCACTTTGAAAAATCTCCTTTATCTACATTCCGGTATGTCATGGTATTCAATCATATCAAATCATGATGTTCAATATCGTCCATACACACACAATCAACAACAGGTTATAATTCACATCATATATCAAAATATATGAAAAACAATAAAATAACTGTTGAGGAATCCAGTCGGATTCCTCCAACCTGTTTCCCTGCATCACAGATGTTAGACAATATAGATAGCATCACTTTCAGTTTCATATGATATATTCTGTTAAACAGAATCAATATAGAAATTTAACTAACTGACTAGCAGTTCAATCAAACAATCAACACCCAGTAAATCGGACAATTTCTAACAGTTCTAAAGATACAACATGAAATTATAAACTGTTCATAGTTGGTGAGATTTACTCACATTGGACTGTTATCGTTAAAAACGATTAACTGTCTTTGATTTAGACGGACAATTTATTTCACCATAAATTGTAACGAGCTCGGATTCACTCCCGGTCAGTCTCGTTGTGTTGCTCCCGTCCATACGATTCTAATGGATCGAACCATTCGTGATTCTGATATCGTATGTAGAAGTTAGGACTTACACAAGTTATAAAGATATTTATATTGAATTAAAACACTCATCTAAACTTTATTGGGCTTACCCCTTAACCCAAGGCCCATTACTCCCTTGAATAAACCCACGGCCCGTGCACCCTTTCTTCGCCAAATACCAAATTACGTCTGCTCCTCGACTCTTCCTCCCCACGGCCGATGATTCCTCCATCCTTCCTCCATCAAATACTCCACCGAATCAAACACAACCACCACCATCGAACTCTCCTACTAAACCTCCATCCACCCATACCATCACAGCCACCCTCGGTCTCCTTGAACCCATCGCGTCCAGCCCTATTTTCGCCTGCTTCCAGTACTTCGAGCGACGTCTTTTGTGTCGGATTCTCACCAGAAAATTACAACCGATTCCACTCTCTACCACAAACAACCCTCCATACTTCAAATTTCGAACCAGCGCCTTAATTGCCCCAAAATCTAGGAACCCTAGCTCGCTGTCGAAACCCAGGTACCCCAAACACACATCGCACGCTATAGAAATCATATAGGGATGAAGCTCTTTGCTTGTTGAATCCATACCTGCTTGTATTTGGATTTATGGATTTTTGTTTAAGTTGTTGTGGATTTTTGAAAGAGAAGTTCCTCACGTTTTCTTCCTGAAGAACAACGGCGGAAAAAAAGATGCCCCTGTTGACCAAATGAAAATGAAATTAGGTTAAGAGATTTTTGAGGTGTTTATATAGAAATTTTTATATTATTTTTATATTGAATTTATATATTCAATTTTAATCCAACGCTAATCATATCCGTCTTTAAAAATTTCCATGGTCACATACAATACCCAAAAATTACGAAACTGGACATGCAGCTAGAGTTCGACATTACAGTCCCAACGAAACTGGTTTCGTCGAATTCTGACTCCGTATGCTCACACAGCGTATTTTTAACCGTTGAAAAACTGACTGTTTCTCACTCTAAAAATCCGTACGACCACACAGCGACTCTAAAAATCACGAAACTTGAAATCTAACAAAAATTTGACATTGCGGATCCAACAAAACTGGTTTCGTCGAATTCCGACTTCGTTTGCAAAAGTGGCTATTTTTAACGCTTTGAATGACCCATTTAAATATATAAATATATTTAAATATAATTAAATTAAATATAAATAAATTTATATTATCGTATATATTCACAGTGGAATACCATACAGCTCCAGTATATTTGTATACTCGCTATTCCGAGTCCAGATTGATTCGATATTCAATTTACATTGAAATTCCTTTTTAAAATATAAATAATTCCTTTATAAACTATAAAGGAATTCCACAGCGACTTTTCTGAAATTTGATTTGGACGTACATCAAAATCTATACGACGAAATCCCGATTTTTCTCTTCCACTAGAAAGATATACTCCACCAGCTCCACACGTTTCTTGTTTCATAGAAATCCGGCTTAAAATGAATCCTGTAAATTCAGTTGAAGTTCGAATCGCCAATTTACGAACTGCAGCGCCATTTCGAGCTCGTTTATAAATATATTATAAACTATACGTTCAACTGTCGTCGATTCAATATATTCGTTATTATATTTCGAATCGAAACTCAACAACATCTCGTATACTATTCAATTCACACTCTATTGTGAATTCTACTATTTCTGACTATTTCGATATTTATAATTGATTATTCATTATAAATATTAATTAAATATTCAATATTATTTAATTATGGTTCTCAATATCGCTATAACGATATTTAATAATTAAATTGATTAATTATTCCATCTCTAAAAATGCGGGTCATTACATCGCCCCCCTCTTCAAATTCCCATTGTTCAGCCTAAACTGACGACTTACAGTGGACCTCCGACCCTTTTATTTCCAAATCTCACCAAAAAAATCACACAAACCCGAATTCAACCCTTGAACCCACATCCGAACTCAGATTTTACCATTGCTCAACAAATCTTTGGAGATTCCGAACTCTGGCCTCACTGCTGTAAAACGCGCACCCAGCAAATGTTGATCGCAACCCGTCAAGCAAACATAGAATTGAAGAGAATCGATCACTGGTCTCAAATATAAGATTTCCGTGATTTAATGATTTTATTTGGATTTGTTGGTGATTTTCCAAAGTTTAATTTTCACTGAAGAAAAATAAGAACAATGGCGGAAAATCCCGTTGACCTTGAAATGAAGAAAAATTAGGTTTAAAGTGAAAGTAGTGGTATTTATAGGGAAAAGGAAGAAGATATTTTGGGGTAGGGAATATTCTCGGAATATTCTTTTTGTTAATTCATCTTCTAAAATTTCCTATGATCACACGTGATACCCAAAAAATCACGAAAACTGGTATGCAGCTACAGTTCGACATTGCGGACCCAACGAAACTGGTTTCGTCGAATTCCGACTCCGTTTGGTCACACAGCGTATTTTTAACCGTCAAAATACTGACTGTTTCTTACTCTAAAAATCCGTACGACCACACAATGACTCTAAAAATCACGAAACTGGAAGTCTAACAACTATTTGACATTGCGGATCCAATAAAATTAGTTTCGTCGAATTCCGACTTCGTTTGCAAAAGTGGCTATTTTTAAAGCTCTGGATGACCCATTTAAATATATAAATATATTTAAATATAGTTAAATTAAATATTTATAAATGAATATTATCGTATATATCCACATACGATATCGTTCAGCTCTAGAATATTCATATATGAATTTCTAACTTGATATTTCAAATCTGGGTCAACCCGATATTTGATTTATATTGAAATTCCTTTTTAAAATATAAATAATTCCTTTATAAATTATAAAGGAATTCCACAGCGACTTTTCTAAAATTTGATTTGGACGTAAATCAAAATCTACACGACGAAATCCTGATTTTTCTCTTCCACTAGAAAGATATACTCCACCTGCTCCACACATTTCTTGTTTCACAGAAATCCGGCTTAAAACGAATCCTGTACATTCAGTTGAAGTTCGAATCGCCAATTTACGAACTGCAGCGCCATTTCAAGCTTGAATTTAATTATATTATAATTCTATGTTCAAACTATCGTTTATATAATATATTCGTTATTCAAATTCAATTCCAAGCTGAATTAAATATCATAGATGATCCGGTTCACACCATATCGCCATTTCAGTAAATTCTGATTATTTCAGAATTAAATATATTATTTAATCTATTATTTTAATTAAATATTCATCATTATTTAATTCCACGACCATTTAATTCACTATATCACTATTTATATAATTAAATAAATTAATTATAATACCTCTGCAAATGCGGGTAATTACACTAGTGTGACGGCCCGCCCCGCACCAACCGGCATTTCCTCCAAAAGTGCGCTGTACACACGTCCAGTTAGCACGGAACGAGTCGTTAGAAGGAAAAAGGAAGAAGGAAATGAACTAATCAAGGAACCTATAGAATGTCTCACAGCGCATGGAATAAAATATAATAATAACATACTTGACATAAACAGGTGAGACAGTGCATAAGCTGATAACTAAAATCAACATCCATCATCAGAGCAGCGGAAATTCAAATACAGCTTATTACAATTTTTCCAAATTTACTGTCTCTAAACAAAAGAAAGCTAAATTAGAAGGTGCACCACCAATGCCCAAGCAGTGATCTTCAACAACACAGGGAGAATACTATATATATATTACGTGGAAGCCTCCTGCTCGTCTCCGGATCATCTACCCGTGCATCACCAGCTAACCTGTCTCTAGTCTGCTCGTGTGAGCACCCAGAGTAATAAGAGGAGACATAAAACTCTGGGTCAGACATAAAGCCTGGTATGAGCGATAAGCATCTAAACAGAATAATAGCAGGTATACTAAACCATACCTGAACCTGGACCTGCAACCAAAGAGTTAGTACCACATACCGTACAACTCTAAGGTGCCATAGTAAATAGTGTAAGAATACGGGGGTGGGGTGTGCATGTCACAATGATAGAAAACAAATCATCCATAGCAACTATCCTCACATCTCTCACTCAGTGCCGATATCTGCCACTTTGGAGCACTAGACAAACTGAGGTAACGACGAATCCCGACTTGTAGAAACCCCGCTGTGACCAAGCCAAACACTTTGAGTCATGACCAAACATTTCAATGACCCACTTCATTGGTCGTAGCCCTTGGTTCTACCGATGCCATAATGGCCCTGAATCCGCCTTCGTACCTCCTACCATAGTGGTCCAAAGCTATAGACGTCGATAACCCCTTGGCACGCGTCCCGCAGCAAAGTCCAACCATGAAGCGAACTCATTGGTTCCCAACTAGATCCTGAGCTCTAACTTCCCCTACTGGACTACCTTTGCATCTCGGGTTATAGTCTTCACTTCCTGATCAGTCTTCATTCAGTTCGTAGTCATCACCGTCGGATCGTAAGTAACCTCCTCCTACTGTTCGGATCGTGACGTACTCTTCAGGTCGGGTCGCCATCGTCGGATCGTGCTCCACCTCGGATCGGTTCGCGGATCCCATCGCCTTCACCAGGTCGGATCGGGTCGAGGCACTCCCACTGGTTCGGGTCGTGCTTCTGAAGTGGATCGGGTCGGAAAGCCAGTTCAGTTCGTGCCTTCTATTTGGATCGTGGTCTCCAGTTTCCATCGGATCGGATCGTGAACTTCAGAAGTGGATCGGTTCGTGGTCACCATCCATAGGCGGATCGGTTCGTGGTTCATCAGTACGTGGCGATCGGAGCTGTGATCGGGTCGGTTCGCATAGCATAACGGGCGATCCGATCCGGTGTATTTCTTGCACTTCGTTCCAGCAACTGTTTTTGCCATTCGACGGGGTTTTTGATCAAACTAACACTTCCAGACAATCACAAGACATATCATACAGTCATAGCAACATATAGTATAGACTACAAACGCCCAAAACACAAATCATAGCATGTAAAGTGGATCAAACATGGTCAAAACCCCAAATTTTCCCTTAAGCATTTTTAAGTAAATCGAATCATAGGGTTAACAAAACTTAATCAAATCGAACCAAATTTCTAACAGAGGCATAAAATATTATTTTCGAATTTCTAAACATTTTTCCAGAATTTATTAGTATATAAATTCGCTAATCTTCACTAATTACCCTTAATTACCGTAATTAGTGCAAAAACTATGCAAATCACTCACCTTTGCCACAATAAAACTTTCAGATCTGAAGTGAACCTCTGATTTGCACGAATTCCAATATATAACAGCAGCTCTACCTCGGTCCTTGTGCTAATCCTCCTTGGTTTGATGCCTCTAAGCCTTAATCCTTGATTAGGAAGTGATTTTGGGTGTTTTTAGAGAGATTTAAAGAGTGGAGGCCATGGCTAGGTTAAGAGGAATGAAAGTGGCGGCTGGAAAATGTCTAAAGAAATGTTTTCTAACCCTAATCAGCCCCTATATACTCCTAAACCCGAAATTCCCCTCTGGGCCTAGCTGCTAATCACCCGGTTAAGCCCAATTAAGCTGTTTTCACCATCTGAAACTTGTTTCAGCCATATCTCCCAAACGGTAAGTCCGTTTGGCTAATGTGACCACTCTACGGAAAGAGAAACCATCATCTGAAGCCAATGGAAGTGGTTTCAGGTCAAATTTCATTTCCAGTCAAAAGTTATGGCCAAAACAGTGCCAACTAGGGGTAAAATGGTCATAAAAAATATCGGGAAAAATCATGAACATGGGAAATGACCCCAATAGTCGTCCCCCAAAGTTACATGACCATACGACTTCGTCTGTGAAAGAAATAAATATCCTACGATCCTATGATGTGTAGAATACGGGTCGTTACATTCTCCCCCCCTTAAGAAATTTCGTCCCCGAAATTCCTTAACCCAAAACATACTAAGGATCCCGCATGCCTAACAACCACATACATCAACCAAACATGCAAAATAAGCAAAACAAACCTATCCTAGCATGCGGAAAACTAAATCGAAGTCAAAATCTTACCAGGCAAAGAGTTCTGGGTGTGACTTCCTAATGTCCTCCTCTGTCTCCCAAGTACAATCATTCTCGTCCTCGCCCCACTGAACCTTGACTAACTTCACCGCCTTCCTTCGAAGTTGCTTCATGTCGTGCTCGACAATACGGGCCGGCTTGCGGTTCCCAACCGCCTCGGGTTCTACTTCGAAGTCCTCTAACTGATCAGGTGAAATAGTCATATCTGAGTCGTGAACGAACTTCCTTAGTTGGGAAACATGAAATACGTTGTGAACTCCTGCCATCTTCTCTGGTAAGTCAATTCTATATGCCAGATTCCCGACTAGGTCAAGAACAGGGAATGGGCCAACGAATCTTGGTGCCAACTTGCCTCTCCTGCCAAATCGTATTACGCTCTTCAACGGAGAGATCTTGACAAACACCAAGTCACCAACGGAGAATTTTAAGTCTCTTCTCCTCTTATCAGCATAACTCTTCTGCCTATCTTGGGCAGCTTTCATTCGTTGTTGAATGATCTTAATCTTATCTGAAGTTTCCCTCACCACATCCGGTCCAAGCATAAACTTCTCGCCAGTCTCTATCCAACATGATGGTGAGTTGCACGGTCTTCCGTACAAAGCTTCAAACGGAGCCATACCGATACTGGATTGGTAGCTATTATTATATGCAAACTCTACTAGATGCAAATGGTCATCCCATGATCCACCGAAATCCAATATACATGCTCTCAAGAGATCTTCCAAAATACGGTTCACCCTCTCCGTCTGACCGTAGGTCTGAGGATGATATGCGGTACTGAGATGTAACTCTGACCCTAGAGCCTCTTGTAAGCTGTTCCAAAACCCACTAGTGAATAACGGGTCTCGGTCGCTCACAATGCTTTTAGGTACTCCATGAAATCTCACTACCCACTTCATATACAATTCGGCTAACTTAGCTGCCGTTCTGGTCGATTTGACTGGTATAAACCTTGCACTTTTAGTCAGTCGATCTACAATTACCCAAATGCTGTCATATCCCGATCTAGTCCTTGGTAAACCATCGATGAAATCCATCGAGACTTGCTCCCATTTTCATTCGGGAATTTCTAAGGGCTGTAACAACCCACTAGGCTTCTTTTGCTCGGCTTTAACTAGCTGGCAATTCATACACTTGGATATAAACTTCCCAACGTCTCTTTTCATCCCTTCCCAGTAGTAAGTCTGCTTCATATCTCGATACATCTTGTTACCACCGGGGTGTATAGTCAGCTTTGAGTGATGACATTCTCTAAGCACTTCATCCCTCAATCCATTGTCATTGGGTACAACAAGCTTTCCATTCTTTCTAAGCCATCTATCTCGATCAAGCCCATACTTGTTCATCTCCTCATCGATACCCATCTCTAACTTGGAGATGATTTCCAATAGGTTAGGATCGTCCCTCTGACTAGAGCCGATCCGCTCAATCAAAGTGGGTCTGATCGTCAAACTTGCTAACATTTCTGGATCCAATTCGCACTTTGGTCTGAAATCAAACCCCGCGATATACTCCAGTTGCTTCCATTCAAAGAACATAGCCCCTAAGCTGGCATGTCTTCTACTCAATGCATCAGCCACCGCATTGCCCTTTCCCGGTGTGTATGCGATGTCAAAATCATAGGAAGCCAAGAACTCTAACCATCTCTGCTGACGGAGATTCAGATCTTTCTGAGAGAAGAGATACTTTAACGACTTATGATCCGTAAATAGCTCAAATCTTTCCCCCAAGAGATAGTGTCTCCACATCTTTAACGCGAACACGATCGCTGCCAATTCTAAATCATGGGTAGGGTATCTTCTCTCGTGCGGTTTCAATTGCCGACTTGCGTAAGCTACAACCCTACCGCCTTGCATCAATACAGCACCCAGTCCGGTACCACAGGCATCCGTGTATACCGTCATCTCTTCATTCCCCTTAGGAATGACTAATACTGGTGCGCTTGTCAAATTGTCCTTTAGACTTTTGAATGCATTCTCGCACCTTTCATCCCAGACAAAAGCTTGATTCTTCTTGGTCAACTGGGTCAATGGTGCTGCTGTCTTGGAGAAACCTTGGATAAACTTACGATAATATCCAGCTAACCCCAAGAAACTTCTTACATCTGTTGCGTTCTTGGGCGTAGGCCAATCCTGTACCGTAGCCACCTTTGCTGGGTCCACGGCGATACCATTCTCTGATACAACATGGCCCAAGAACCTCACTTCCCTCTTCCAGAAGTGACACTTAGAAAACTTTGCTTTCAATTGGTGTTTCCTCAACACCTCCATCACTACTCTTAAATGTTCCTTATGTTCTTCCTCTGTCCTCGAATAGACCAAAATATCATCAACGAACACAAGGACAGACTTATTCAACTGATCTCTGAATGCCCTATTCATAAGATCCACAAAATATGCTGGGGCATTGGTCAGCCCGAATGGCATGACCAACCACTCATAAAATCCAGACGGCGTTCGAAATGCCGTTTTAGCTATACTTTCAGCTTCCACTCTAAGCTGATGAAAACCTGTCGCGAGATCCAACTGAGAAAATACTCTCGCGCCACTCAACTGATCGAACAAATCATCTATCCGCGGTAGAGGATACTTGTTCTTCCTCGTCACTTTATTCAACTCGCGGTAGTCTACACACAAACGAAGGGAACCATCCGCCTTGGTAGCAAACACAACTGGTGCTCCCCATTCAGAAACACTCCTTCTGATAAATCCCTTCTTCAAAAGATCGCTGACTTGCACCTCGAGCTCTCGCTGCTCCCTTGGTGCCATACGACGAAGTGGCATCACTATAGGTCTGGCATCTTTTACCAAATCAATACGAAACTCAATCTCTCGGTGTGGTGGAAGTCCGGTCACTTCTTCGAAAACATCCGGATACTGGCCAACCACGGGCAAACCTGACAACTCACTATGCGGAATGTCGAGGGAGTTTAGAAACTAGCCAATACCCCCTTACTGGGTAGACCACCAAACACTATCCTCCGCCCATCATCCGCTCTAGCTGTCACCAACAAGCCCTCACAGTCTACCACCACCCCGTATCTTTGGAGCCAATCTACTCCCAAAATAATGCCAAACCCAGTAAAGCCCAAAACAAAGCAATCACAAACAAACATGCATCCATGACTCGATAAGACCACACTACGACAAATCATGCTAAGGCTAGTCGAACCACCAATCGGGTTCGTCACTACTAAAGGTCTATCGACAATCTCGGGCTCCAATCCCAACCTATCTACCAGGTCACTAGATATGAAAGAACTGGAAGCTCCGGTATCAAACAAAACTCTAACAGGAACATCATAAACAGAAAGCATACCTTGAATGACGACATTCTTTCCCTTCTCCGCCGCTGTTGGGGCATTCGACGAAGAAGGAATAGCATTAAGAGCGTAGGCTTTCACCATTTGCTTTTCCTTAGGGGGCTGTGGACACTTGTCCTTGTGATGTCCCATTTGGCCACAGTTGAAGCACTTCCTATCCGCTGGCTTGGCCCGACAATTACTAGCATAATGGCCTATCTTACCATAGCTGAAGCACTCAACATCTTGCTTATTCTTTTTCTTCTGGCCATCCTTAGTTTGATTCTGCTTTCTCTTATTCTGGGATCCACCCTTGCCTCCACCACTTGCTTGTGGCTTTGGCTCATCTGCGGATGCAACCTCAGTCTTCGACCTAGGGTAGAGACTTTCTGATCTTTACGCTTTCCCCACAATTAATTCAAACGTCTCATCGATGTGGTTAATAAGTTTTTCCCCCAAGTACTGATCCAAACCAGTTATGAATTTCTCATTCTTTTTCTCGGCAGTATCAATAAGAGATAACCCATATTTTGACAAAGTGTCAAATTCAGCAATATACTCCGAGACAGCTCTGCCATTCTGCTTGAGCTCCAAGAATTTCTTAAACAACACTGACTTCCGAGCAGCTGGAATGAACTTCTCGCTAAAGCGAGCCTTAAACTGCTCCCAAGTGATCTGATCTTCGGGAGTAGCTGTCTTTATAGCATTCCACCAATTCATTGCCCGCCCTTGCAGCTGACGGGACGCTAGCTTTCTCTTCATTGCATCCTCGATACCCAAATCTTCAAAGATACGTTCGCAACTATCCAACCAATCTTGAACATCCGTGGCCGACTCCATTCCGTGGAACGGCTTCCCACCAAGGCTAGTATAATCCTTATTCAGCTTGGCGAAGTTGACCCTTGGCGCCTGCACTATTGGACCACCACCATTTCCACCATTGGGAGCTGCCCTCTGTACATCTCTAAGCATATCTCTCATGAGGTCTGTAAACATCGTCCTCATGTCAGCAGCATTCCCATTGTTGGCTCCCCTACCAGCACCTCTAGTATATCGGCTCATCGTCAATCTGAAAAAGGAAACGATTAACGAATCCATAGTGGTGCTAGTGCAGTACGACTTCATCCTTATACTAATAATAGTATATATAGCTTTTAAAAATCAAAATAATCACAAATACGCTCTCTCATATACGTATATTATCTCTCCCTGATAGCTTCCCTAGGTTAACTACGCAACCTAGAGCTCTGATACCAAGTGTGACGGGCCGCCCCGCACCAACCGGCATTTCCTCCAAAAGTGCGCTGTACACACGTCCAGTTAGCACGGAACGAGTCGTTAGAAGGAAAAAGGAAGAAGGAAATGAACTAATCAAGGAACCTGTAGAATGTCTCACAGCGCATGGAATAAAATATAATAATAACATACTTACATGAACAGGTGAGACAGTGCATAAGCTGATAACTAAAATCAACATCCATCATCAGAGCAGCGGAAATTCAAATACAGCTTATTACAATTTTTCCATATTTACTGTCTCTAAACAAAAGAAAGATAAATTAGAAGGTGCACCACCAATGCCCAAGCAGTGATCTTCAACAACACAGGGAGAATACTATATATATTACGTGGAAGCCTCCTGCTCGTCTCCGGATCATCTACCCGTGCATCACCAGCTAACCTGTCTCTAGTCTGCTCGTGTGAGCACCCAGAGTAATAAGAGGAGACATAAAACTCTGGGTCAGACATAAAGCCTGGTATGAGCGATAAACATCTAAACAGAATAATAGCAGGTATACTAAACCATACCTAAACCTGGACCTGCAACCAAAGAGTTAGTACCACATACCGTACAACTCTAAGGTGCCATAGTAAATAGTGTAAGAATACGGGGGTGGGGTGTGCATGTCACAATGATAGCAAACAAATCATCCATAGCAACCATCCTCACATCTCTCACTCAGTGCGTAAAGCGTACGATATCTACCACTTTGGAGCACTAGACAAACTGAGGTAACGACAAATCCCGACTTGTAGAAACCCCGCTGTGACCAAGCCAAACACTTTGAGTCATGACCAAACATTTCAATGACCCACTTCATTGGTCGTAGCCCTTGGTTCTACCGATGCCATAATGGCCCTGAATCCGCCTTCGTACCTCCTACCATAGTGGTCCAAAGCTATAGACGTCGATAACCCCTTGGCACGCGTCCCGCAGCAAAGTCCAACCATGAAGCGAACTCATTGGTTCCCAACTAGATCCTGAGCTCTAACTTCCCCTACTGGACTACCTTTGCATCTCGGGTTATAGTCTTCACTTCCTGATCAGTCTTCATTCAGTTCGTAGTCATCACCGTCGGATCGTAAGTAACCTCCTCCTCCTGTTCGGATCGTGACATACTCTTCAGGTCGGGTCGCCATCGTCGGATCGTGCTCCACCTCGGATCGGTTCGCGGATCGCATCGCCTTCACCAGGTCGGATCGGGTCGAGGCACTCCCACTGGTTCAGGTCGTGCTTCTGAAGTGGATCGGGTCGGAAAGCCAGTTCAGTTCGTGCCTTCTATTTGGATCGTGGTCTCCAGTTTCCATCGGATCGGATCGTGAACTTCAGAAGTGGATCGGTTCGTGGTCACCATCCATAGGCGGATCGGTTCGTGGTTCATCAGTACGTGGCGATCGGAGCTGTGATCGGGTCGGTTCGCATAGCATAACGGGCGATCCGATCCGGTGTATTTCTTGCACTTCGTTCCAGCAACTGTTTTTCGCCATTCGACGGCGTTTTTGACCAAACTAACACTTCCAAACAATCACAAGACATATCATACAGTCATAGCAACATATAGTATCGACTACAAACGCCCAAAACACAAATCATAGCATGTAAAGTGGATCAAACATGGTCAAAACCCCAAATTTTCCCTTAAGCATTTTTAAGTAAATCGAATCATAGGGTTAACAAAACTTAATCAAATCGAACCAAATTTCTAACAGAGGCATAAAATATTATTTTCGAATTTCTAAACATTTTTCCAGAATTTATTAGTGTATAAATTCGCTAATCTTCACTAATTACCCTTAATTACCGTAATTAGTGCAAAAACTATGCAAATCACTCACCTTTGCCACAATAAAACTTTCAGATCTGAAGTGAACCTCTAATTTGCACGAATTCCAATATATAACAGCAGCTCTACCTCGGTCCTTGTGCTAATCCTCCTTGGTTTGATGCCTCTAAGCCTTAATCCTTGATTAGGAAGTGATTTTGGGTGTTTTTAGAGAGATTTAAAGAGTGGAGGCCATGGCTAGGTTAAGAGGAATGAAAGTGGCGGCTGGAAAATGTCTAAAGAAATGTTTTCTAACCCTAATCAGCCCCTATATACTCCTAAACCCGAAATTCCCCTCTGGGCCTAGCTGCTAATCACCCGGTTAAGCCCAATTAAGCTGTTTTTCACCATCTGAAACTTGTTTCAGCCATATCTCCCAAACGGTAAGTCCGTTTGGCTAATTGTGACCACTCTACGGAAAGAGAAACCATCATCTAAAGCCAATGGAAGTGGTTTCAGGTCAAAATTCATTTCCAGTCAAAAGTTATGGCCAAAACAGTACCAACTAGGGGTAAAATGGTCATAAAAAAAATCGGGAAAAATCATGAACATGGGAAATGACCCCAATAGTCGTCCCCCAAAGTTACATGACCATACGACTTCGTCTGTGAAATAAATAAATATCCTACGATCCTATGATGCGTAGAATACGGGTCGTTACAACTAGTATGCAACTGGCATAAGTGATAATCTAGTGTTCCAGTGCAAAGAATCTAAACAAACTGACTCACCTTTCCATTAAAAGGAGTAGCACTAGCGATAGAATCCGAGTGCAGAGAGTCTTGCATGTCGCTCTAGCATACAAATCCATTCTTTGTCGCCCTGTCAAACTAATGTTCTCCAATTTTCAAAGAAGACAATTAAACAAACTTTTTTCACTCTTTCCAAGGTAAACTAGCAACCTCTGGACTGCTACATAACTACCTTCTAGAAAAAACATTATTTCCCTCATCATTATTAATTAATTTCAGTTCTGGTTACATTTTCATGGTCTAAATCCAAAACTCCAGTCTGGTCTTCAATAGTGTGGGCTTTCATTGTAACAACTCGGAAAATCAGAACCAATTTAAAAATTTATTTTTATGGAAATTTTGTTAGAAAATGCGTCAGAATTTAAAAATTCCATTAGTAAATTAATTTATTGAATTTAGAAAGGTTTTTAAATAAAAAATATGTTGTTATTTATGAATGATTTCAAATATATTTCTAATAAACAATTATTTGTAATTAAGAAAATAGTGATTTATAACAATTGAAATTAGTATCAAATTGTATGTATATTTGTAATAATTAACTTCAAACAATTGATAATAAAGAAAATAGTAGACTTTTAAGTGATAGCAATTTTTATTGTAAATAGCAATAATGATTGATTAGATTATTAGCATATTGTATTATGTTTGAGATTTCTATTGTATAATTCGTGGGAAGAGTATCAATTAGCTTTTGTAAAATTTTCCCTTCTTAAAAGAATAAAGGAATTTGAATTGAAAAGCAATAAATACAAACAAAAAGAAATAAATGTGTAAAAGTACATGTTTTCTTCGTATTTTACACTGTTTATTTCAAATAAAAGAAAATCATACATTCCTTGTAGTGGAACGAAGTCAACATGCTTTGTTTACATTTAATTTATGAAAATCAATTAGAAAATGTTCTAACGAAACACATCTTCAGCAAATTAGATATGAAATTCTACTATAATAAATTATGTAATTAAGTATACATAAATGTGGATAGAAACGGAAATAAACGCATAATAATTGTGTAATTGAAAAAAAAACCGGAATTTGAATGAGTTAGCAATAAAAGGGTTAAATTTAACAATTTAGTTGATTAAGAAAAAGAAATAAATTAGGAAAGAATTAACTTAGTTAATTTGGTTAATTAAAATTTGTATGTGCATAATTCACTTTTAAGAAATAAAGTAATAATAAGACTTAATAAACAGGTCGCTGGAAATTGATGGGTCGATTGAGCTTATTAATTGATAGGGCCAAATAATTAATAGGAAATGAAGAATTGTAATTATAAATTAAAGATCAATAAATGAGAATTGAATTTTAAAATGATACAATTTATTAATGCAAACAATGCATGTAATTAAAAGGTAGAGTTGAATTTGAAATTTTTAATGAATAAGGGCAAATGGATTTATGGGAATGAATTTAAATGAATTGCAAATTAGTGACTTATTATTAAATGCCATAATATATGCTTATTAGTTATTGTTGATAAATGTGTCATTATAGCATGTAATCAAAGGGGATTTAAGGAATCAGAAATAAGAAATAAATGCGCCACTTCAGCCAATTTATTTTCTTTGTAACATACAACATATGGATAAACGGTTTTTTTGAAACAAAAGAATTAAATAATATTATATATATACCCCTAGAAAAGGGCAAATCCTAATTCTTTTATAACAGCCGTCGGCTTCAATGTTAATGGCCGATAAGCTCCGGATTTGAACTCCAAAATCCTCACAATCCATTCAACAAAAATTGAAATTCATAAAACGAAAAAGGATCAGCATGACAAGCTCTCTCTTCTCAATGGCCATGATCGGATTTAGCATCATATATTGGCCAGAATCGGGGCCAAGACCGCTAACGTTTGCACCCAAATTCGTGGGTCCTTGGGGCGGCGAGTTCGAGGCAACTCCAGCCGTGAGGAGGAGGCGCAAGGAGCTTCAAGGTAGCACTCTCGGATCAAGCTCCGTTGGTGTGAATTTCCGTGCGTGGTGGAGGATTGATGTCGAGCAGATGGGTATACCTGGAGCGTTTTATACGTGGAAGAAGAAGACAAATTAAAAGACGGATTAAGGTTAAAAGAATTTTAATTAATTAATTAATTGTCGTACTAATTATCCAATGTTTAAATGATCGTAATTCTTTCATATAATATCAGAATCGAGAAATTCAAATTGCGTTGGAATCATGAAAGTGAACTCTACAACACGGAGTAGACCAGCACTGAAACAGAGGCCGTATGGATTTTTGATAAAATTAAACATATGTTTAATTTTATTAAAAATAATCATTTTATCGATTTTTGAAACCGATCAAGATGAGATCTCTAATTTAAAATTAAAATTAAAATTAATTATTATTGCATTGAGAAATTTTATATATACGCCATAAAACAAATTCAGTTGTGTGCTATACGAGATTTGAATTGATTGATTTTGATTGAGGTGATCCCTTGTATTGAATTGGATAAAATAGAATTTGTTAACATTGTTAGTACAATAAAATTTCTTTTTTTTGTATATGTGAATTAGCGGAAATTGTTCATATAATAAAATTCCTTTTTATTGTACGCATAAATTATAGAATTTGTTAAAATTGTTAATACAATAAAAATACTTTTTTTTGTATATATATGAATCATAGAATGGGACAAAATTGTTAATACAATAAAAATACTTTTTTATTGTATATATATGAATCATAGAATGGGACAAAATTGTTAATACAATAAAATACTTTTTTTTATTGTATATATATGAATCGTAGAACGAGACAAAATTGTTAATATAATAAAAATACTTTTTTTATTGTATATATATGAATCATAGAATGGGACAAAATTGTTAATACAATAAAAATACTTTTTTATTGTATATATATGAATCGTAGAATGGGACAAAATTGTTAATACAATAAAAATACTTTTTTTTATTGTATATATATGAATATCATAGAATGGGACAAAAATGTTAATACAATAAAAATACTTTTTTTATTGTATATATATGAATCATAGAATGGAAGAAAATTGTTGGAAACATTAAAAATGATAATTTTTAATGTATATTTAGATTCATTATTAAAAAGAATCATGTTTAAAGAAAATTGTTGAAAACATTAAAAATGATAATTTTTAATGTATATTTAGATTCATTATTAAAAAGAATTATGTGTTAAAACATTATTTTAACATGTAGTGTAGTTAAAAAGAATTATGTGTTAAAACATTATTTTAACATGTAGTGTAGCTAAATAGTCATGTTTTGAAATATATGTTTGTATGTTAAAAATATAATTTTTAACATGAATATGAATGGTATAAAATTTACATGTAACAGAATAAATGGTGTTGAAATCGTCGAACGAATTATATTCATATATATAGTATATAAATATAAATTTAAATAAAACGAATCACGCACGGTAGTTCGCGTTTTGGAATCGTAACTTTAAACGATTATACCGAGAGATCCGACCGTCAGATTTTTCCAATACTGGAACCGTTGGGTTAGCTTTGGAAAGATCTTTCCAACGATATTAAATTTGTTAAGATCCAACGGATAGATTTCGAGAAATGTGTAATTCAAATTTGGACAAAAACAGCGCTAGGGCCGCGTAATGACCTGAAACGTCGTTCGAATTAAATGGGCTATTTTTATATAAATAAAAATAGCGATAAATCGCTATAAAATAATATTAACAATAATAAATGATTTGAATTATATATATTCAAGAATTATTTGAAAAGACTGAGTTAAATCTCATTTCAGATAATTATACGATGATCTAAAGTCGAAGACATTGAAGACGGTGGTTGAAGACCGGCGATCTTCACATCGAATGGACAACTACTGATGCCCTGCATTGGTTAGCTCCCAGTAAAGGGTTAAAGTGGTAGTTGTCTGGACGTACTTGTTGATTGTCCGGATATGCGAGAACCTCTCTTCCATATTGGACATACGGGACGAGGAATAAGGTGTCTCCGGTTTCGTTCAGACCCAGAACGGACTTATAAATGGATGTGTGTCTGACATTGGATTTCGTTCTGTGTGAATTGTTTTCTATTTAATATATATCTATTTGGTGGCGGAGAATTTATTCTCTTGCTTAACACCCTTCTCTAAGACGTACGAGCTTAGAGGTTATATATTGATAGACATTGGTTACATGGCGTGAATTATCAATGTGGCATGCTAAGATGCAAATGATCAAGGCTTTTGTTGAAAAGCAGAGCCTTGTGGTTGATGATTAAAGCACAACTTTAATTAGCATAGCTTTGTGTATAACATTACTTCGCGAGCCTCACACCCCAGTATGAGTCGGAAACGGGATAAGGGACCCACAGAGTGCATGTGTTTCTTTCTAGCTAGAAATGGTGTCATGGTATGGAGCCCAGACATTTTTATTTATGTGGATGATGGATTGCGAGGCGCCTCGGATATTGGTCGCTACTGGCCAAGTGATAGGTCTAATAGGATCGGGAAACATATTGTTCGGGCATAACTAATCCACTAAAGTATTTGTGGACCGGCCTTGGAGGATCCAAGGGTTCGCCAGCGTCCAAACCCTGGGTCATCTTGCTAGAGCCGACCCAAATCGGTAAGGATACCAACCCTAGCCTTGACTCATGACGGAAACCCAATTTCCAATAGGACATTACAGATTTGATTGTAAACATATATATATGGCGACATAGTATATGGTAGCCATGCCGTCTAGGATTGATACATTTACTTTGAAAATGTTTTAAATTGATTAAACACTAATACTAATATCAAGTTTCATATGTATCAATCATGTTTGACCATTATAAGGTAAAACTCTATCCTCCGGTTTGCGTTGCATTGTGTGATGGGACTTGAGTCTTATAATGATTTCATTTTTCTAAAAAGCATTGAGTTGTTTTAAAAGATTTACTTATTTTATGCACTGGCAATCGAATGGAGTAAACTCGTTCCGCGTTAGCGGCGTGGTCCTGTAATTAGCCTTATTATTAGATAAGTTAAATAAGATTTCTCATACCAGTCCCATGACTGACTCGTAGTTTGTTTTCACTTGCAAACTCGGGTGCCCTTATCTCCTCACTGGCAGTCGAGTGACTTGTTTTGCAGATATTTATTTATTGAGCAGGATTCAAGATCGATGTTTAAAGTTGTGTCCAGAGCATTGATAGTCTTCCGGTGTGTTAGTTTATTTGGCTCTGCTGCATTGTATTACATTTATTGTAAATTAATCTTCCACTGTATTATATTTTGATGTACTCTGATATATTCTATACTCTGATGTAACATTATTATGATGTTTATAAAAGTCTTCTGTTGTTCTGATGTTGTTGTATGCCCAGAGTTAGCGTATGCGGGATTCGAACGGTCTTGGTCGATTTAGCGATCGATTAGGTCCAAGCGAAATCCGTGTCATTACATTCATTTTCTAATCTACTACTTTACCATGAACTACACGTAAATGCATACCCCTATCAAAACATGAACATAGACCGTTATTGAATAGTTCAAACTTATTATAATCTGTTACTTGCACTAATTGAATGTTGAATGGCCTAAGGATAGTAAAAGCTCAATATTTGATTAACCTATTATAATTTATGTTAGAAGGCATATGATAGTCCATCATTCCTAAAAGGTCAATAACAATGTCAAAATAAAATTATGTTAGATATAAGAGCCCAACATGCATGAACATAATTTATCCAATATGCAATTTTATCAGGATCAATCAGCTGGCAAAGAAATTAGCACTATAAGTTCAATATTTACGTAACCAATGCAAATGACATTTTAGAGCTAGTGGTCGAAAACTAATAGAAGCAAGAATGACTAAGATAATATTGCAACATGTATCATCTTGCTTGCATAATTAAATGGAAATGTGTTAGTCACTCATACTTTTAATTTACTTTATAAAATTCCAACATCTCAGATTCTAAGTTATTCGCTAGTATTTTAACCTCTACTAACTTATTATGTTTATGAAAACCCCTTATACTAAAACATAGAAAGTAACCTAGATAGCTTATTTCTACTTCTAAATTCTTTGTTGTGATTCTTGGCTTCAGAAACACGATCGTGCCTTATTTCCGTCAACTCCAGCCACACTACATCTGCCAAGAGTCACGAGTAGATAACTTAAGCATGCATTAGTGATCAATTGACCATATATCATGCATGCATTTGACAAATTTCATAATCACAAACTAATAGAAGCAAGAATCACTAAGCTAATAACATCTATAAAGAAATTAAAAAACTAGTAAATTATTATTCGCTCCAACCAACCAACCATTCATTCAATGAAGCATGAATTGAATTCAATACTAAAAAATGCCCAAATAATTAGATAGAAAGTGTGAGTTTTAACTCACCTAAACCATCACTAATGATAAATAAAACACATTCCAAACCCCATATTCCCTGCGTTAACCACTGCCATGCTGCTGCCCAGTTCGAAACACCCTGCCTTTACCTTCGCTGCTGCTCCATCGTGCCATGCCTTGTGGTCACTTCAACCACCATGAGATGTTATGCTGAATTACATGTCGTAGGACTAGAACAAATTTGCAGTTGAAATTCACTAATTTGTAAAATTAGATTTTGGTTTGAACAAGAAAAAAGTTTTGCATTCAAGACTTCTCTTTTGCAAAGGGTTTAGGCTTGGATTCAGACCTGAGGGAGAGGAGCGTGAAGCGGAAGGAGAAGAGGACAAAGAGAGCTTGTGATGGAGGAATTTGTCTATGGGTATGGAGCATGGATTTAGATCTTGGCTCTGATTTGGGAAGAGGGAAGATGTGGTGTTCCAATTTTACTAATGTTTAGTTTGGAATAGAGGGAACTATGGAGGAAACGTGAATTTTTTTAGGGAATACTGAAGCTACGAGAATGAAATCCAAAGAGGAAAGTCATCCTAATCTACTATTTAGTCCTGCATCTTTTTGGTCGAAGTTTCAAGAAGAAAAAAAACAAGACAGATTAGTCTGACGTACCTGAGCAAGCGAATTAGGGCACTCTAAATTTAAAAAATGAGGGAAATAAGGAACGACAATATTGAAGAAAAAGGAATAGAGAGGAAGTAATTTCAGGAAGACGGAAGTGGGAAAAAGAAAAGAGCGAAATATTTCAGAAAAGAAGAGGGAAGATCAAAATAATTGGCCGAGGACGCGGTAAAAATAAAGTAAAAAATTGATTGGAGGGTAAAAGGCGTTACGTGAAGGCGACAAATTAGAAAAACGATAACACAATTAAACAATGTGTTATTAATTAGTGTTATAAGGAACTATTTTTCTTGTAGCGTGTTATTTGAAATGATATATTTCTTTGTTATTACATTGCAAGATCTCTATACATTTGAAAATCATTACGGTTTAAATGATATATACCCATCACACTTTATAGATTTAGAAATGAAACTTGAATTTATTGCGATGCTAGATGAAGTGATATATATTCGTAAATTGAATATTAAGCGGGTTGAAATGATATATATCTATATTACTTAGTCCAAGTAATAACTTATATATGGACACCACTGGTCTATTTTTATAGTATTTTCAGAATTAATGAAAATATATTGTGATTTAATAAAAGTCATTTAGAAATCTAAATTTAGGATTTTATTTTAAATTATAAATATTATTTTAAAATTTAATAAAGCTTTAAATTTAGGCTTTTAAATTTAAATTACATATTTAAAATAAATTAATATATGTTTAAAAATAAATTTAAGACTTCAAAAACATAATATTACTTAGTTTTAGCATTCAAATAATTCAAATTATTTTATAAGTGAATTAATAAATATATTTTTTGGCACGGCCGACCGGGTTTTTATTATGGACCGTGCCACTATCGTTATAATAAGCAATGATACGAGATTACATGTGATGGAGAGTAAATCTATCAGCTATATACATTGTTAAACTAGATCTAGAAAAGCAAAAATTACATCACAAGTGCTGCTAGGCAGTCACATACACTCTAACTTATAACCAACAATAACATATACAAAATCACGCAGGCAAAGGCAGGAAGATGTCCCAATGTTCAAAGCCAAGTCTTCACCACTTCTCGGTACAACTTCAATTTGCGACACACCAGAATTACATGTAAGTAAGAATTGTGTAACTCCAATCAAACTGGTACACAGAGGTACCTGATGAACAACGAACAAGCTACAACAACCACTATTCCTCTGCAAACTCACCTCCAGAATCTCAATAGAGAGTATCAAAGTAAACTATGAAATGTTGACCACTGCACCTCTAAGCCAGCACACGAATATCTTTCAAGAATCACTTGACAACAACATAATATTTCATCTAACCCCAAAACCAACTAACTGCCAGACCATAAAATCAGTACACAAACTAAACCTCAAGTTGTACAGCAAAAGCAAAACCCAAATCACTTACATAACAAGTCGAAATTCTGCTCCAACTACCAGAAGCTAAGGGAGACGAGCCAAAACCAACCACATAATTATAGACAACGCACAAGATCAGAAAATAAACAACACTCCATCATGTTGCGTTATCTATTCGAACTCGTGGGTCATCTTTCTGGTATATTGTTCAAACCAAAATCAGTGTGACGGAAGAAGTGGGTTGTGGGTTGACTAGAGAATCTAGCTAGTGAAGAAGGAGAGGGCATTGCAGTAAGAAGAAAAGATGGGAGATGTATACTTCAGAGGAACGAAATAGAAAATGGCGAGAATGAATACTAGATCTGAAATTTAGGGTTATGGAAAGAGGCGCCAAAACACCATAACATCGAAAACTGATGAGGGAAGAGAGTGATGGGGATATGATTTATCATTTGGGGAAGAAATGGAGAGGAAATCAGGTAGAAAGGGACGGAGGTAGAATAAAGATGAGGGGGCGATTAGGTCAGTCGTCATTGAGGGATAAAGACAAACCTCTGTTATAATTTTTTTGGATTTGTGATTAATAAATGTTTTAGTATAGTATAAATATTATTTAAATTTAAAACTATATAAATATTGATTTCTATAGAATATAGTATATGTAATAGTTTAAAGAGAAATTAGTCATCTGATGATAACTTGTTTTGTTTAAATGACTTAATTAAAATGAAATTACCAAGCTAAGTTAAACTGATCTTTTAAATGTGATTTGGAAGATAATGAAATAGGTTATATGAATATGTTATGATTATAAAACTTAGTAAATGAAATTGATAATAATTTATTAAGTAAATATTTGAATCTAAATATCATTGAAGTTGAACATTTATTACCAATTAAACTGAAATTAAGATTTAATTGATAGAACTTTATTTGAAAGATGATTTGAAGGTAATTTGAATCTTTAAGAATTAAATTGAATAACTCAATTTGAATACCATTTTGAAATGGATGGAACTTATGAATATACTGTTTAAAGTTTAAATTGATTTGAGGTAAAACTGTTGAACCTGAATTGTTGACGTAGGGAATTGTCGTCGATTTAGTGTACGCCAACCCTTGAGTGTATGTGTAGTATAAACACAATAATCTAAATCCAAAGTAAAGTAATGCAAGGAGAACATAACTTTTTATAGTAGTTCGGCGATGTCCATTTGTATTAATCATTCATCATATAATATCAAATTACAAGAGTTATACAAGTTCGGACTATATTTGTGTACAAAGCATTGCAATAGAACAACAAGATAATTGTTCATTATGAACATTGACCAAAATGCCTTCTTCTTCTTCGTTGTGTGAAAAATATGCTAACTCGGTCAACAATATCTAAAAAGCAGCTTTAATGTCCAAGAAATCCAAAAATATCTGTGAACAGTACAAAAGCAATGTAAATGTTCTTGTGAATGTCCAAAAGTGGATAGAAAATGTTTGTATAACGTTTTAGTGGTCCGAGCTATGTCCAATAGTCATTGAGAAGAAGATGGAAGCCATTAATGGTGCTTGAGAGCTTCAAGAATTCTAGAATTCCAACTAAAAAGCCTCTTTTAAAAGAATGAGTTAGGTGTATTTATAGGTAGGAGTAGCTGAGATTTGGGGGCTGCAGTACAAAATTTCGCATCCCTGGGAGGTGGGATACAAAATTTTGTATCTCTCACATCGCATCCTGAAAAATCACACCACTTAATCGTCCTAAAGTGTAAAAAAAAAAGGCATCCCATGCTCAGATCAGCTTGCATCCTAAAAATGGGTAGAAATCGCGTGCAGATCAGGGCAAAACAACTAATCCGCACATTGGACCTTTTATGCCAAGAGTGTTGGCATTTTCCACTTTAACAACATCGCATCCTGCTTCTTCGAAAATTCGCATCTCATAAATCATGCCAAATACAATTCACTTCCTAAAATTCCATGATCCGCACGTGTGTTCTTTGATTGCCATAGCCTCTTGGCATTTTCCAAAATCCCAAACCCATCCTAAAATCTGAATCCCTTTTCACTGCATTGCACTCGCGAGAACATCACATCCCGCCGATGTGATCGGCGGAAATCGCATTGCCAAAAAACTCGGACCTGCCTCCTTTGCCAAAATACCACATCACATCCCTCGTGTGTGCATCAGCCAAACCAGTGTCCGAGCTAATGCAATCAACCAAAATATCGCATTACTCTTTGGGATGAGATTTTTGCCAAATATCCAAGCCGAGTTTGCAAAGTTTGATTTGCCTGAGCCGCGCATGTGGAAAATGGCCAATTCACTGTGTTGATCACCATTTTCTGAACGTGCCAAGTTTACCGGATTTACCAAATTTTCCAAGAGGATCTGTCGTGTTTTACATGTGGTTTTCATGATTTTCTCGTGTCGATCAAGCAATTTTGATGTGCTAGATCAGTTTTTGCTAATGTACTAGATTAATCGTCATGAGTCACGCAAGCCATTTTTTGTGATCGTGCCACGCCGATTAGTTGTTTTTGAAAGCGTGACACTGCTTTTTACCAAACCATATTTTTTTGCACGATGAGTTTTGCCATGTGATCGGACCGACACACTCAAACATTTTGAGCTGATCGGACTAATTTGATCACGTATTTTTATTATGCCAGTTTTTCCGAGTCCATCGAGGATGATCTTAGGAATCGACGCCATTTTCTATCCTTTTCCAAACACGTCGCGACTTTGACCATTTCTTGATTTCGATAAATTTAATTACCTCATTCATATTTAAATCTAATTAAAGATCCATTAAAACTCTAGTTTAGTTTTAATCTCAAAATTCATAATTTAATGATTATTCAACCCTTGGAAATCAATCTTGTCTTTACTTGGATTAAAGAACAAATGTCATGTAAAAACATTGTTCACAATAAACCCAAAATCATCTTCCATTTAATGTAGAATCTTCACGGAAATCTGAACAATTTATAATCGGTATAAATTTCCGTATCCGACCAATATTATGAGTGGAATAACAGCAAAGCCTTTTAAATTTCATGAATAGTAAACGGCTTCCTTCACAAAAGTTCATTTCGATTATTATTAATCGAATTCCATTCAATTCCAATTTGATTAAATAAATTGGAAAACTTCATTAAATCTTATTTAAAAGATTTATTACTTTCACAAGTGGGTTCAAGAACAATATTAATTAAGATACCATTCACAATGAACCCAAAATCCAATTTGATATTAAATATAAGTTCTTAAATGGAAATCATGTTGACATACATTCAGTACCAAAATTTGAAACTAACTGATGTTGTATTGGAATAACGATATCAATATCTTCCAAATTCCCACAACAATATCTGTATAATCACAGAATCTAATATCGAAATATTCGAAGATAATTTCAATTCAAATGCATTCCAATATATATATATATATACACGTTGGAAAACTCAGATTATATCAAAATCATTCTCACTCCAATTTGTTAATTTAAACTTATTGGATTATTGTTCTAGTTGTTAACTAGTTCATTCTGATAAAAATATCTTTTATCTTTTCAAATATGGAATATTTCATCCAAAATCTTTCCAAATCATTAATTATGATTTTACATAATTTCTCCATATTTCTAATAATTTTGTTAAGACCTCTGTAGTCGGTTTCCAATACCGGCCACCGAACTGCATCCATAGGGACCTTTTCCAAAACTGATTTGGACATATTTTAAAATCTAACTGTTTAAATTTTAACCTCATATATTCATTTGAAAGATCTTTTTGATATGAACCCAACGTTTCCAGTTTTAGGAAAATCCAACAGTCAGATCTCCCGTTACGTCCATTCAAAGTTAATGGTTGAAGTTCACGAACGGTCGCTGTGCGGCGCGTTCTATTCAAGACATTTAAACATATACAATATATTTCGTCGATTTCTAAGACTGTTGGAAAAAAAATCCTTTTTCAAGTGATCGGTATAGCTTTAAAAATATCGACTTTTAAATTCGTACTTTTAAATCGAATTAATAATTTTACGGAGCTTGTTTTAAGTCAAATAAAATATAAAACTAATTTTAAAATTATTCTCAAATTTTATTGAGCCAAAAATTAGCAATTTATATTAAAAATTCAATAAAACAGATTAAATTAAAATTTTAAATTGGTTCTAAAATTTTGGGTTGTTACACAGAATATTTAACTACTGACCGATCCTCTCTTATTTTGCCACCGTATGCTTTCCACTGACCGACCCTTAAATTGAAACGTGCCGCCGCCTTTTCTATTTTGAAACCAATCCATCCTTATTTCTGTTCAGCCTTTCACATATTGTACTGTCACGTGTGCTTCTCATTTTTCCATGCAAACTCACATATGGGAACAATATTTACAACCATGCCATTGTTTTTATATTTGAGTGACCGACCCTTAATGTATATGTCATGGAACAATGTTTTGCCTGAAGCCCATTTCACGTCCATACTATACCACGTGGCTTTGTGTGCCATGACTCCAGATGAACTGTGTAAATAATATGTACTAGAAGCATTTGTTTATACTGGGTCACACATGTTTCACGTCTTCTCAGTTATACTTTGCAACGTGTTAACAGACATTACACGTCCCATATTAAATTGCCACTCAATAAATCGTGCCGAGCCATGTCTTTGATCGACAATAGCCGACCCATAACTTTTAATGCTGGCCGACCCATCAGTTAAGTTCAAACCGATCCATTGTGCGAGAGGATTGCTCAACCGATCAGTGAAGTGGTTACTCGACCGACCAGTGGTGCAAGAATACTGCTCGACCGATCAGTTCATTTAAAACAATGAACGACCGACAAGTCCAGCTGGCAACAATGAACGACCGACCCATATATCAAGGTATATTCGATCTATGATGTTGTATTACGGTCAACACATCATTTTATAATGGGGTTAACACCGGCCTCTTTCTCGAAAAATTGTATCCCCAAAACAAACTCCCGGGATCGGTATAAACTACCCTTCACCCATTTCGTATCCTGAAACTTATCCTCCAAATTTTATATCGTGGAGACTCGACTCCCAATTTCATATCCCTGACTCCTTCACCTACTTTGTTTCCTGCTCCATCGTGAAGAAGTCATATCCCGAAAGTCAACTCCTCCAAAACCCATAATTTCCACAAGTACTTCAGGATTGGTGCAAACACTTTCGTATCACGACATACGGATCACCTAAGGAAAGAGGATTCAGAGCGAAATTAAACTAAGTCCTGGGGATACGTTACGATCCCGAGGTTACAAAAAATGTGGCATGTTCCCACCAGCCTCTGCTCCTACCTACTCCAACCTGCTCTACTCTCCTATAAATACCTTCCAACATGCTATGAGAAAAAGGTTGGTTTCTTGCTTATTTGACACTTCTGGAAGAAAATATTGACCCTTGGGCACCATAGACCACATTGGAACTTTGGGAAGAAGACTTCTACCTCCTTATTGAAAAATTAGATTTTTAGACAGTATATGCATTTCAGAAAGAAGAACTAAAGCTCTATTTTGGGCCTTGTTATACTTCCTTTCCACCATTACTATCACAATCACCAAGTACTATTATTCCCACCATTGTACTTTGACTAAAAGTGAATAAAAAGAGCAAAATCTTCAAATTGACGTAGGTTCTCGTGGACCGAACCACAATAAAATACTGTGTTGATTTACTTTCCTACATATTATTTCCACTCTGGACGTTTACTTTCATTACCTTGGAACTCGTTGGGTTTTATGTCAACTTTTGTGCATCACCATTCTGGTGCTTTCATCGAGAAGCTAAAGACATCATCTTTCCTAATGTTCTTCCACCAAAAGTTGGAGTGCTACTTAGTTAGGTCTCCTTAGATTTCGCTACCAAGTTTATAGATAATGGTGACTAAAGGAAAGACTATTATGGTTAAACCTCCTGCAATTGACCCTGACTCGAAATACCGTCCACGACATCGATCCACCGAAGTTCCGACTAACTTGAAAATCGTTATTCCCTCCAACCCTATAGCTTCGGTTACCTGAACTCAATTTGTTGAAGCCATGAAAAATTTGACAGAAAAATAAAGAAGCCTCAGCAAGAAAATCAAGCACTACTTCGAGCTGACACAACAGCTTCAAGATTATGCTTAACGGGACGCCTTTCTCCTTCAAGCCGACATGAGTGCTCAACCTCTCCAAATTGCGTCTCCCTGGGATATATTTCCATTCCACTCCATTGTAACCAAAGCCAACGTCGAACACCCAACCATGATGGTTCCAGAATCACCACCAAAGAGGGAACACTCCATCCCAACCGTTCCCAGTTTGAGCCTTGTTTCGACAAAGCGACTGGTCCTTGACCCCTCACTAGGCAGGATCGACCTACAGCAACTCCGAACTTGGCCCCCATGCTTCAGACAACAATCCAGGCCCAAATTCCCACCTACTGGCCTCTACAAAATAAAATAATCGAGGTTGAAGATTCTCAAGATGAAGATGACATTCATCCGAGAAGGTCTCCAAGGCTATGCACTCCTTAGTTGGATCACGACCATTGAAATCCAGTAGAGATCTGAACTCCCGTTCTCTCCAACCTAGCCTGCAACATCATGAAAGAATCCCGAGGTCACATCGCCAATGATTGGGAAACCAGTGCGAGAGGTAACCCCTTCACTGAAGATGCGTTCAACGCCGAATGGCCCAAACACTTCAATCTGCTACAAATAGAGGCCTATTCGGGGAAATCAGACCCTCGAGACTTCATAAACCGCTATGAGTTGAGCATGGATTTTTCTCATGCCAAAGACGCCATGAAATTAAGTGCTTTCTCGTCTTTCTACAAGGCGTACCTCTGTTATGGTTATCTCAACTCCCACCGAGAACCATCCTAACCTTCGATCAGCTTGCTTGGGATTTGATCAAATAGTTTGGAATGCACATCCACTAAGGAATCGAGGAAAATATGAAAAACTATCTCGAAAGATTTAACAATGTGTTGGAAGAGATAGAAGACCCTGAGCCCCGTACTGTCCTAGCCCAACTTGCCAACGACGTACTCCCTGATTTTAAATTTGGAGCATGGACTGACCGAAAGTAACCCGATACTTTGGAAATCTCTATGAGAAATCCAATCATTTCATACGCCAAGAAGAAGCACATAGGAGTCGAGCTCCTCAATATGATAATCTACTTCGATAAAATGTCCAAAGCTCCAATGAATCCAGTCCCAACGCTCCAAACAAACCTGCTCGAGGTGGAAACATTGTAGGGAGTCCGAACAAGAAGAAGAAGCGACCCAGACTTCCATTTTTCAGAAACTACACTGTGTTCAATAATTCGCTTGAGAACATCTACTGCAAAACCTGTAATGTTTTGTAGTACAAAAAGCCAAATCCTAGCAAACCGTCGGATGAGGAGTGTAACAACTTAGAATTTTGACAATAAATAAAATAGTTATTTAATTAGATATCAAAAATAGTAATTTCTGCAAATGATGGAATTTGACCACGAAGCTTTAACCATTGCATTTGTCTCGGAATTCTGGTCAATTTTCATGTTTGGAGTTTCATGAACGGAAAATGAAAAACTTACTAACGAAATACGAAAAATGGACAGAAATAAGTAAATAAAATATATCTTTCCTTTTGTAACCTGCCTTCATAGGGTAAACCAGCTGAAGGGCGGTCCACACCTAGTAGCGGCGGTCGACCGCTTCGAGTCTGGATAGCCCCGTGACGGCAAGGTTAAAAGAGTGTAATTTTATATATAATATTATATAAACGGACGGATGTTTATTTAATCAAATCTAACGGTTCATGGCCAATCCCTCTCCTATAAATAAAGGGGTAAGGCCTCATTCTTTTTCACACAAATCTATAGGCAACATCGAAGCTCTACAATTCCCCTTTCTCTTCAAATCAATTTCTAAATCAAAAATAGGTTTATATACGATCAATCAAACATAAATCATATAGATTTGAAAGGGATTATCATATTCAAGTAGAAAAGGATTTGAATAGACGTCTAAGCTATCCTTCATGAGATTCTCCCCTCTTTTCCTATTTTCTTGCAAATCTACAAATATGAAAGTATCTCTTTTTCAAGTAACTGTAGATCTGTAGGAATTTGGGAATTGTTGGCCTAAAAGATGATTCAAATTTAAGATTTGGATGCTTTCAGGTGAGTGGGAAATTTACATGTAAAGTTACAATAACTTATTATCTCGTTTATGTAAGATCTTAAATCTATGCCTAACATTTACCAGATCAGTTTATAATGTTGTTTAATCTGAAATAATGTTTATCAGATCTATTTATAAAATGGTGACAATATCTGGAAGTATAAATTATGGTTTGAATAATATTATAATTTGTAGGCTTACTTAATTGTTTATACATATTGCCTACAATTGTGTTTGAAGATATATTAGGATTATTACAAAACACCGTAGATCTGGAAATTAGTCCCATAAAACATTGTTAAATGTAGTTTTATTCCAGATCTCTTGTTTCAGTGTTAAATGACAAATTATGTAATTTGGATTAAAAAGATATAAGCCTGTTGGTGCTTAATTTTGTTCGGTTTAAACTTAATTATTGTAAACTATGCCTTGTTATTCTTTTTAAATAAAAAGACAATATTTTAAACCAATTAGAAATATGTCAGATATTGAAAAAGGGAAAAGTTGTGTAAATTCACGTATAAATATAAATATACGTATTTGTATGTATTTAACATCAACTATTCCAAAACATACATAATATATATTTCTTGCGGTTTGAAATGTGTTAATTCCAATATTCAAACATAATTTACAATAATTATAGTTGACAGTCTTTTGTAAGATTTAGAACCTTATTGCAACATTGAATACAAAAAGAGATGTTTGGTCATTAGTTGAACCAAATTATTAAACTTAACGATAATAATAAAAGAAATAACTACGTTAATTGCGCGAATACACACACATCATTCGTCTGAATCAACGTAAATAACGAAATATATATAATAATGGATGTTTGAACTTTGAATATGTTTCATTTTATGGAATTATACATGTAAATGTAATTCATATTAAATGAATATATTTGTGGTGACCGTTGCAGCAATTAGTGTTATTGATTGCTATAAATAGGACCATAAATAAACAAATAGCTATTGTAGCCGACATTGATTGGGGAAAGCAAAATTAATTAGGCAGTTAGGCTTAGTGGTACAATATATAAATTCGCTAGGATTATTGTTGTAAACCCCAATTAGGAAAATAAAATATAACCGCAATAAGACACAAGGTTAAGCTCAACTTATGGTAGAAGTCTGCCCGGAACTGTACGGTAAATCCAGCATCCACAAGTGGCCAACTTAATATGAGGGGTCTGGTGCATATATATATATATATATATATATATATATATATATATATATATATATATATATAACAATAAATAAATTAATTAGTAGTGTCTATTGGGGTACAACAAATAGATACTTCGGGAATGATAATTAAGGATAATTAATGTCTTAGGGAATTACGACCATTAGGTTCATAAGTGACATTAATTATAACCAATGGCAGCAAATAACAATTATGAGATAAATTGTTGCCTTAGGAAAATATGACCGTTATGGTCATATATGGCAATAACCATATTAAATAGAAATAATGAAATAAAAGGGGGTTAATGGGTATTGATTGTCGTTTAAAATACTAAGTCGAATAAGGAAGATAATTAAATAAATATCCTAGGCTATGAAGGATTTAACATTCCTTATTTATACCAATTAATCTAAAACCTATAATTAAAAGTTAGAATTGGAGTTGATAGGTTATTGATGAGAAATATCATTAACCATAGCAATCTGTGGCGATAATTAGTTGTGGACATATAACATTTCCAAAAGAGAAACTAAACGGAAATAACTCAATAACATATCCTGCTTTAGGATTAAGGTAGTGGTTAGATCCACCTATAAAAAGGTATTAAGCAATCGCATAGCCCACCTCCCATAAATAGAAGCATTAAAGGCTAATTGAGTACGAGCTTGATAATCTTCGCAAATAATTCGCTTCCTTGAGTCTTAAGTGGATTTGGGTCTAGGATTCAACCTAGGATTAGGTCCTCTAGTTAGGGGTCTTTAATGGTGTGTGAATCCTACCTAAACCTGGAGATTAAATGTCCGGTATGGTTATTCCGTAGGGCTACCTATCATACAGGAAGTATTAAGCATCTAAGGAGTTATCCAATAAGGTCGGCTAGATGGAACAACGAGATTCCACTAATATGAAGGTCATAAATGGCAAGATGTCATTTACCTCATCTTATTGGTCTTAAGCGATGAGATACCATCTCTCACCTTATGCGGGATATGGGTTTATAGGCGTGTATGACAGAAGCCTTAACTAGTAAGACCTTGTAGTTAGTATCCTATAGTTTATAGCAACGTTGAGTAAATCATTGAGAGGTATTAAATGACCAATAGGTCCGTCTAGGGTCTTAAGTGATCGAGGGAATCCACCCTATTTATCATTCGATAGCGAGGCGCTAAGTGGCTAAGTATACACACATTAGTAAATAAACTCTGTAGTTAGGAGTTCACTTCTCGGTTTAATAACTAATTAATGATGATACAAAGGCTTCATAAATGTGTGCGTAAATGTTCTATCTTGGTATCAATATCATTGGGAGTACTACCATGGGAAGGGTAGTTAGGGTCATGTGTAAATGTTTATAAATTTAGGTTAGAGTTACCAGCCTTGGTAGGCATATATCTTTGGTTGAACCAAATGGGATGCATCTATGTATTGTAATTTGTGTTGTACCTTCCTAGTTCACCAGAACTTGTTGTTCCAACCCCCTCATCATTACAACCTCCCACGTTTCTCTAGAGAAGGTCAAGTTCTCACAGGTGTCTAAGTTTGGCTTTCGGTTCTCATTCTCTCTCATGCTCAATATTGACAGGGAAACTTACTTTTAAAAAGGTAGTTACTTGAGTTAATACTAGTCTATCATATTTTGTTTCTCCTATGAGTTATTTTATCATACTCTGATTACGCTCATGCTCATTTATTTTGCAGGTACCAGATTTATACCCTTCATGCTTGTATGTGTTCATATTTCGATTTTTTTCGAAATTAGGCTCAGAAAAGTGTGGGTTGTTACATGGATAAAATATCTGGAAAATACTGATGGTTTCTCATCGTCCATTGTCATGACACAAACAAATGTCGCCACTTGATGGACGACATTGAAAATCTCTTTCGTAAGAGAAAGCTAAGTAGTACAAAGAGGGCCCCTCAAATGAAATTCCAGATCCATTCAATGCTCATCAAGAATCTCAACCAATCAAAACCTTTCCTAACAACTAGATCCCCCGGGATCTCCCTTTCGACATAGAAAGATTGCAGTAGAAATAATTGGCTTAGCCAACAACGCCACACCGTACGTCTTATCTTGTTTGAGTTATTCCTTACATAAACCTTGCTATTTAATTTTAGAGAATAATTCGATTGCAACATTGTACTTCAAACATGTTATTTGAAATTGTAAACATGATCAATTGAAGCACAGCTCTTGCTCAAACTATGCGTAGTATGTCCAGCCGTGAAAGCGACCGACTTACACGCACAGGCACACCGACTTGATTCTTTGGTAAGACTTAAACCTTATGGAGTAGTCTTTCCTCCTCAAGTCGACTAGAGTCTCGAACCAACGACGAGGTCAAGTATAAACAAATCATGCACGATGCTCATTAACATAAGTACCCAACTTCGTCCCTTAGTCTCCGGACTTGGGCGCAACCTGAATCTAAGTGCAACGACTAATTACCTTTACACGAGAACGTTTACAGAAAAGTGTGAAAATACTCAACCAGTTAAAGAAATTACCTTTACTGACGTAGTGGTCACCGAGGTCATCGCCAAAGAAACCGATTTGTGAACTATCCCAACCTTATCTCACTCGTCGGAGACAGAATGAGAGAAAAAAGCAAACCCACTTCTCTAACGAACACTTTTTCTTCGCTATCGTCATGCCTTTCCACGTCCACCTGAGCTCCGGCCATCTCCCAGTCAACTAGGGGAGCGTCGGAGTGCACAATGGGGAGCACATCCAGAAGTGGTCTAGGAGGCACATGTCCTCCACCAGTCCCTATAGTCACTCCCATTGACGCAGTGGTACCCGAGATCGTCTCCGGAGAAATCGGTTTCTGAACAACTCCTAACCTTGTTTCCCTCATCAGAGATGGAAAAGGAGAAAAATGGAAAACCCTCTTCTCCAACGAATACCTCCTCTTTCTTGTAGCCATGGACTTCTACCTTCACCTGTGCTTCGGCCACTTCCTAGTCAGCTCGAAGCACATCGAGAAGCACAACTAGAGGCAAAATAGGAAGCAGGCCCGAGGGCACCTATCCTCAATCAGTTCCCTTATCCTTACTATTATCATCTTCTTCGGGACCCACAGAGCGATCTTTTGGGAGAAAAGCCACCACGCAGAGAAGATGATCCAAAATTAAAGTCTAAGCATCACAGAAGTCACTTCTGACATCCCCCAAAGGTCAAGACACCTTATAAACAAATATTTCAGAACGCGGTGACAACCTTTAAGTTTTATAACTGAAACCACCGTCATAGCCGACCACAGAAGCAATACTTGGTTCGGATCGTGACTACAACGTGATTGAGTTAAGGATCAAAACTTAAAGTTAATGATTCAACTATGTGTCCATATCCTATGTGCATACCTGAGTCAACAGTTTCGATAAGTTTACCTCTCAAGCATCGTGCTTATCGGTTGTGATACGTTCAATTTCCATCCTAATCCAACTGGACAACATTGTGTGATGATTCAATCTTGCTACATCGAGATTGGAATAGAAATAATAATTCAACTTCAAGCTTCTGGAAAAACAGGAAAATTTTCCCAAGTCCCTGGGGTGCGAGATTAAAATTCGTATCCCTACGTGCGTGCAAGATATTTTCATGTTTGCTTGATTCAACTTCGAATTCTCGAAGTCCCAAAGCTCCTCCATCCAACTTAAATTTAAGTGCAACTATAACTTAATTTACATAAGTACAGTGCTGAAAAGTGTAAAGAATGCTTGAACACTTAAAATGACACATGATGTAAGCAAAGTAAACTAACTTTCATTCATAAGTCAAAATATTTCTTTCTAATGACACGATGTACATCAAAACCACATTGTGCCTCCAACAGTGAGGGTCGTGCTTGTGTGTCTTATCGGCATATGAAAACCAAAATCTATTTATATCACTCACTCAGGAGGGCCACCTTTCCGCTTCTTCCCCGACTCGGACTCGAGTGGCTCCTCCTCACCTTTCTTCCTCTTCCTCTTTGAGTTGCTTCCTTTGCTTCCTTTCTATCCCTTTAGCAGAGTAGGCCCGGGAAGGGGCCCTATCTCGAACTTTTGGTCCCCCTTAAGAAGTAGTTCTTCCTTGGAATCGCTCAGAATCTTTGTGACATCACCTTCCATTTTGGGGTCTGCTACGACCTTTAGGGGTTGGAGCTCTATGGGAAGCGCCAGCACCATACATTTATTCGTATCCTTTAGAGTTGCCTTTTCGTCTTTCTTAGCCTCCTCGTCGACCTTCTTCTTAGCATCCCTCTCGGCCTTCTTTTGGGATTCCACTACTTCTCGTTTTTGGGCTGCTTCCTCTTCAACATTCTTTCAGACCTCCTTCTGAATTTTGGCCCGGGCATTCGCTTCAGCTTTCTCCCAAGCCTTCATATAGGCCATGAGCAGTACTTCCTCATCAGCCTTACTTTTTGTCTCGGCCTCCTCAGACTTCATCAGTAGTTGGGCCCGCTGTTGTTCAACTAGCTCGTGCATAGTCGACCCGCCAACCTCTGCCTGTTCGATTATCTGAGGGTCCACCTCCTACTTCCCCTTCTCCTCTGTAAAAAGCCTATTAAAGACATATGTCCCTATCTCTCTCATATCCAGGTCCAGAAACAGATCAAGATGGTTGACTTCCTCTCCCAGTTTCCTTCTATAAGCCTCTACATCAAACCCAAGCATGACAGAAATTGTTGCCTCGAAGCCGGCTATCGCCTCCATTCCAGAGGAACCTATGCGACGAAGAAGACAACAAGTTAGTTTACTTCGACTTCATTTTACCATCTTTCTGAATACCAATAAGAAAGTGGATATACCTTCCATTGCTTACTGCGCGACTTCTACTGGAATCATGCTCTCGGTGGTTGGTGGAAGGGAGCTTCCGTGTGCCAACCCTGGATAGTCGAGATCATATTCAGTAACAACGGAAGTTGGCACGGACCAACCACCAGCAGAACCAAGAGAAATGGAATCCTTAAGGGATGAAATCTCAAATAGTCTTTAAGTTACCTGTGCATTTCATTTGAGTTGATTTACTACTGATACTGTTAATCCTGACTCGAGCATTTTTTTGACTTGATACTCGATTCAGACTGAGGAGTTTAGCTTTGATGTTTCATCTTTTGAGTGCTGGAGATCCATTGGAAATTCATCTTATTATCTGTCTGCTGTTGGTATCTTGGTGATTTGGTTATTCCATTTCCATCATTTTCTTATGTTATAGGCATTTTATGTATCCAAAATTTTCTAATGTATTTAATTACGACTCTAATATTTTGTATTTTGATTTTGAGATTTTGTAATTAGTAGTCTTCATGAACTACAAAATTATTTATTCCACTATGAGTTATTCTGCAATTTTGTATTTATGATCTGTCTATGTTATATGATCTGATTTTGTTAAACCCTATAATTAAAACAAGCTACTATTTCGAATGACTTGAATTGGTTTCATTACCGACTTAAATGAGAAGAAAAAGTAGGTTGTTACACGTGGTATCATAGCTTTGGTTTAATCAATAACCTTAGCTTATGGCATTTGAAACTCATTAGAGATAGGGTAGTGACACTCTAGAATGAGTAAAATCAGTCGTAGAATCTTTCTTTCAAGAGCGTATTTTGAAAAGTATAAATAGTTTTAAAAATAGCTTTAAATGATTTTAAAGTATTTTTGATATAAAATTTAACTATTTCTAAGAGTTCCTTTCCTTTGAATCTGGTTCCTTGATAGGTTTTTCTTCGATTAAGATTTCCTAAATCCAAATCTCTATCCTTATTCTAATTTTTTCTTAGGAAATTCATATATATGGTTTTCCAATTCTTAAGTATGCTCTAGTCCATTCTAAGAAGGATCTCCATCCTTTATAGTCTCTGTTGATTAGGTTGTTTCATTGTTCAACTTTTAGCTTATATTTTTATTTGTTTTGACCTAATTGAATAAATAATGAAAATGATTCTAAATATAATTCATGTTCAGAATTAATGGGAAATACGAAAAATGTTAATAATTAGGGTAATAACTATTTGGCTATTAGTCGGAGTAATAAACTATTTTGGAAGTATTCTTTGAATTTAAAAAGGTGTCGTATTTCGAAATTTGTAAGATGATATATTTGTAAATAAAATAATTTGTTGAATTCAGATGAAATGATTTTGAGAAAGCAAAATATATGATTTCATGATATGCCATATTAGTTATACTTCTTAAACATGATATATTGAAATTATTAAGTTTAATAAGTATGAGTCACTAATTTGAATTCAGAAAACAAAATAGTAACAATAATTTGATTTTTTGAATGTTCATGAAATGAAATTTTTGCTTATGTGAATATATAATAATTTACAAATAAATGGTGATTTTGAAATTTACAATATAAACTAAACCTATGAGTATTAGATGGATTTTATAAGTATGATTTTAAGTAACTATAATTTATGAATGTTGAAAAGCTAATAAAGGCATCGTTGTTATTTTAGTTAGTTTAGCTATTTAAAATGGAGTTTGGTTTGGTAGGATTGGAATATATTTAAACTTACTTATATTAAGGCTAGTAAAATTATATTACTATGAATTTGATTTAATAAAAATTGAGTCAAATATAAATTGAAATTGTATATAGATATAAATTTGAATGTAGTTAGGATTTTTGACAATTATGAGATTCGAAACTAAATTAAAATGGATTGCCAGTAAACATCAATACAACTAAATTAAGATGAAATTTGTATGTGATATAAGAATGAGGTTATGAAACTAAATGCAACCAAATGATAAAATGTGGTAATACAATATATATTGTTTGAAGCATGTTTTGAAATATTATATAATGTCGCAAATTTCGAGTAAATTAGATTATTAAAGAATAAAAGTAAAATTTTAATAAATAAATGAGTGGAGGAGAGATCAAATTTTTTCTACTTGATATTTGTAATCAATGATTTGAAACATGTTATTATAATATATAGGCTTGTAAAAGCTTTGTATTTATTTTGTTCAAATAGAGAAGATGTTTTAAGTATTTAATTGACGTTAAAATTGGTCTATCGAATACTTAATGATTTGGGTATATGTCTGATTAACATATATGTTAAATACTACATGTACTAAATAGATATAAAATCACATTCTAATCGCTTGAAAATGATTTAGTGGTGACTATAACATCATCAGTGTTTGTTTTCAAGTTTCGAAAGTGAGTTGGATATATAATGCAAATTGAGACGTCGAGTGGGTACTTGAAACCATATTGAAATGTTTGAGAAATGTATAAAACTTTAATTAAAATATAATCCCGTATATTTATCTAAGTAAGTTAAAAAATATATGCAACTTGATTTGGTATATATATATATTATTGCTCTATTTCTATTTCTATTTCCCTGTCTGTTCCTTTTTAGGGACCAAACTTCTAAAGGGGGAGAGTGTAAAAACAAGGGTTTTTTTTATTTCAAACCTATGAATAGGTTGGAATTTAAAATTTTAATATTTAAAACCCAATTTATTTTAAATTGTATGAAATGAATGAACTGATTTCTATATATGAAAAAAAGTAAGTACTGTTTGAACAATGAAGTTCAACAACTGTCAAATTTTAATTTAATTGTTTAACTGACAAAATTTGTGTTATTTAAACTTAAGTAAATTTATAAAAGCTTAAAGTTAAATAACGAGAGTGAACTGATGAATATTTTAATTTACCAAATCTGTTAAAATTTTCGGGAAAAGTTTGTTTTGGTCAAGATTGGTTAAAATTTGAAATCAAGCTGAAATGTAAAATTTATAAAAATTTGAATTCATTTTTTTTATATATCTATACTGAATTCTGAGAATCCAACATTTTTTGTTTTATTAAAATTCAACTTTGTTTGTTCGGAATTTGAATTTGTAATTGTAAAAAAAGGGCAAAACGGACGACGTTTGTCATGTATATATTTATCTGTAACTAATCAATATCTTCCTTGACATTCTCATTAGCATTAATACTGATTTGAATATGAATAGGTGTATGGGGACACATTTATTAAATTAACATTAAGTATTTGGTAACTCCCTTCTCATACAAATGGAAATTTCATGCACTCTTCATTTCTCTTTAGAAACTCCTCGATCTCCTTCTCTTCCCTTTTTGAATCAAGATCTCTAACTCAATTCAAATTAAAAAATTCTCAAATTAAATAGCCAGAAAAACTAATAGAATAAAATAGCAAAGAAATTAAGAACCAAAATGTTGACATGCTTTTTGGTTGAAGTTGTCACACGTCAATAACATCATCAGCAAACACAAAGCGATTTGGTCGAAATCGCGATGTAAACATGAAAATGGCCCGAAACGCCTTTTAGATGACCTCTTTTGAGCCCGAGAACATGGATTACGATGTTTTCCACTGTAATTCTTGTAGCCCTATAAATTAGCTTCATGTAAAACTTTCGTTTGGCCCAAATGACCTTATGGTTTGAAAGTTACATCCGTTTCCGTGAACGTGTGTAGAAAATCGCATTACCTTGTACATCACATCACCGATCTCGCATCACTAGTTTCACATTGCATCACCCCTTTCTACCATCGCACTGCATCACCTCCTTACCGATCTCGCATCGCACCACATCCCCATAGGGATTTCGCATCCTCCACCTTGCACCCAAAACATTGCATCATGCAAGGTCTCGCCTCCCTTCACTTCCTCTCAAAGGACTCGCAACCCCTTGGGATGTGAATTTCGCATCTCTTGGGATGCATGGGATGCGAATTTCGCATCACTTGGAGGGATGCAAGGTACTCTATGAGACACCATCCCCTTTGGGGCATGATCTCGTACACTCTGGGATGCGAATTTTCCTTTCGACAAAGGGGCGGGATGCAAATTTTTCAGAAATGAATGTGCAGAATTCAAAATAACTCGAATTTCAATAAAACAAGAAAAGTTAGGATTTATTTAATAATTCTAACGAATATAAGAAATTGAGATTTCATGTTATGAATTGTAAGTTATGTCCAAATTAAAATTTGAAATCGTCTCTATGAAATCATTTATAAAATATAACGATTTATTAAAATATAATAAAAGGTTTTCTTCAAAATTGAACGTCGTTTGACTAGAAATTTTGATATCGAGTTTAAAACTCAAGTATATTTATTTTACAGTTATATGATCTTTTATTTAGAAATATACGGTAAAAGTAAAAAGTTTAATTTTAATTTGAATAGTTTTGAAATTTAATAATATTATTATAATATTACATAGCCCTTAAAAATGGCCATTTTGCAAACAACCTTCGTTTTCGACGAAAGTGAATTTGTTTGATTTGGAACGTCAAATTATTGTCAAGTTTAAAATTTCAAGTCAATTAGAATTAATATGTAAGCATGGTAAATTTAAATGTGTGTTCAGATTCAGTTATAATTCAATAAGCTAGAGTTAAGGCCATTTTTCAAACGGTCTCCAAATTCGAAGAAACTAGTTTCATTAGAACCATATTTGTAAAACATAGCAAGATTCCAAATTTTGTAATTTTTGGAGTCAGCATGTGGTCGCGGAAAATTAAATCGTATGTTCAAAATCAATATTGAATGTTATATTGACTTATATTTTAATTTGGAGAAAAACTGACTAAAATCATCGAATTGGCTGACAAAACATATCCCATTGTGTTCCGAATGGGGGTATTTGGTTAAGGATGAAACTCGTTGGGTTCGTTTGGAGTACGGACACTAAAATTCATAACGAGGTAATAAGAGAATTAAAGATTATTATTATTATAATATAAATACCCACATCTCTCACTAAACCCTAATCCATCTTCGCTCCTGCGCCACCACAAACAATTGAATGGCCTCCCACAAAATCTCCCAAAATATTTTGAATTTGATCTCCACCCCAAAACAAAAATTGCAGATTTTTGTATGATCTTTCGATCTGTACGGGTAAGATTGGGTTTATTGTTGTGTGGGGCTCGAAATTGTGGCTCAAAGAGCCGACGTTCATTGGCGTTTCCAGGCCATGATAGGCATGAGAGTAATCACACATTCTTGGTGGTGGCGGAGGAGTTTGGCAGCTTCAGGGTGGTAGGTTCTGATCAGAGGCAGGTCGAACGAGGTAGCGGCGGTTCCAAACCCTAAGGCGCAAGCATGGTTCGATTTCTAAAAATAGGTGGCCGAGAAAATTACACGAAGAAGAAAATGTATTAATTAATTTAATTAGTGAATTATTTCTTAAATATGTAATTAAAATATAAAATCTCATAACTTATTCAAACAATGTCAGAATTGCACAAACCCTGATGCGTTGGAATCGCACCATCGAGCAATACATCGTGGAACAGACCTGAATAAATTCAGAAGCAGTTGGAAATTTTGATTAAATTAAACGCATCGTTTAATTTAATTAAAACAATTGTTTTATAACAATTTCAAATACGATCAAGGTGATAACTCTCTCCCTCAACTAATTTGTACAATTATTCTATTTTGTAATAGAATAAACAATGATTGCATATATGCTGATTTTTATTTAGTTAATTATCATAAATTGTTATATGGTATATGGTAGCTTACATCACAAATTGCTGTTAAACCAGATGGATGAATGGATGTTTACAATTTTAATGTTATTTTTATTAAACTTTAAATATAAGTGTTGTCAAATAAAATGATTACATTGTAGATGTTGATTGAAACCGCACATGGGTATTGGTATCATATTTAATTCACGCCAATCCCAAGTGTTTAGTTTGTATGTCAATGAATTGATTGACAGACCGTTATAAGCAATATTTAATTATTTAAAGCTTATACAGTTCTAGATGCACTCTCGATGTGAACTAGATGTTTGATAGTTGTTTATAACTATTATTGGATACATATGATTTATGAAACCCATGTAAATTTAATTGTATGGTAATTGATTGAGTTTCATTCCAATCCGAAATAAAAACTAATATTTTGATATTATATTCAGTAAGGAATTAAAGTTTGATCTTGATGTCCGATTTTGGATGGACACGAATATATTGAAATATCCATGAATATTCGTAACTGAAAAGAATTGATGTGAATAAATTTTCATCTAAATATGGTTTGTTCAAGTTTAATTTGAAATGAATAGTTATTTCAAAATATGAGGTTGAGTTAAGTAAATAAACGACGTTTTAATTCGAATGGATTTTTATATCAATCTTATTCATTTTTATAATGAATGTCGCGAAAAATTGGATTTTAAAATCTGATATTTTGGAAATATTATTATTTTAATATTATAATAATACATGATGTTCAATTTTGATTTAAAATTGAAGTGGAAGTTGAAATCATTTTTAGATGAGATTATGAATGATTTATGTAATACGTTTTGAATAGAAATTGACTAAATCTATTATATATAATGTAATGGCTTAATATGAAGATATTTGATTTTGAAACGAAAAGATTGAAATAGAATTCCAAATGGTAGTTGTGAATAATTTATAATATTTGTAAATTATTTTGGAAATGTTTTTTATTTTATTTTAATTAATAATCAAATTCGGGCTTGAATAGAATGTGTCGCACAACGTTAGTTTGCGAACGTCAACCCACAACTTCGAATTGATGTAACGAGAGATCCGACTGTCAGATTCTCCCGAAACCAGAACCTTGAGTTCGTATCGAAAAAATATTTCAAACGAATATAAGAGATTTAAAATCCAATGGTTATATTTTGAAATATGTCCAAATCGGTTTTGGAAAAAGGTTGCTGTGGATGTAGTTCGGTGACCGATATTGGAAACCGATTATAAGGGCCTTAATAAAATTATTGAAAATAAGAATAAACTATGATAAATCATAATTGATGATTTGAAAATATTTTTGGATGAAATATTCTAGTTTTGGAAAGATAAATGATATTTTTATCTAAATACGCTAGTTAACAACTAGTGTAAGAATTCAATGGTTTTAAATAACGTATTGGATTGCGAATGGTTTTAATGTAACCAGAGATTTCCAACGTATGCATTGGAATGGATTTAAATTGAAATAATCTTTGGATATTTCGATATTGAATTCCATAACTATACGGATATCGTTGAGGAATTTGGAAGATATAAATATCATTATTCCCAATACAATATCTGCTGGTTTTAGAATTTGGTATTAAATATAAGTCAATATAATTTCTATTCAAAGACTTGTATTTAATATCAAATTGGATTTTGAGTTTGTCATGAGTGGTACCTTTAATAACAATGTTTTTAAACCTAGCTAAAAGTGAAGTTTTCCAATTAATAAATATAATCAGAATTAAATGAAAGTTGATCTTAGGTTCATTGTGAACGATGTTTTAAATAACATTAGTTCTTAAACCCAGTTAACACTAAATGTATGATTTGAAATTTATAAATCTTTTCATTAAGATTTAATGGAACTTTTCCACAGTGAAGTTTTCCAATTTAATAAATTAAATTGAAATTGAATGGAATTTAATTTAATAATAATCGAGATGAACTTCCATGGAGGAAGCCTTTACTATTTATGGAATGTAAAAGGTGTGGTTGTTATCTCATTTATAGTATTAGTTTGATATGGAAATTCATATCGATTACAACTAATCTGATTTTCGTGAAAGTTCTATATTAAATAGAAGATGATTTTGGATTTATCATGAGCACTAAAATGACATTTTCTCTTTAACCCAAGCAAAGGCAGAATTAATTTCCTAAAAGTTGAGGAATCATAAAGTAATGATCTTTGGGTTTAAAACTAAGTTGGAGTTTTAAATGAATCTTTAATTAGATTGAAATGTGAATGGGGTAATTAAATTTACCAAATTCGAGAAGTGTTCGAGAATGAAGTACCACCAGTTTTACTTCGTTTGATAGTTAAATCTTTAATTAGATTTGAAACGTTAAATGGTAATTAAATTTATTGATAACACAATGGGTGTTAGATATGGAGTACTACCATTTTTGCTCCATGGGATGAATAGTTTGAGATTGGGATAATAAAATGAACAATTACTTCGGTAATGCTCGATAATCCCGATTAGTTTTATAAACCTTAATCTAGTTTATGTTGTGAAAGATATTATAAAAGCTTTTGAAATGATTTACAGGAAATGGATTAAACAATAAGTTTAAATGAAATAATCTTTGATAAGATTAATGGGAACCATTCCCAGAGTAAAGAATATTTGAATAAAAGAATATTCTGGATTGGAATGAGGCGTACAGTGTGTATATATCATTTGATTATAAGATATGCGAGTTATCCGGAAAGTCCAGGTTTAACCCATTCTGAATAACTAATACAACGATTAAAAGTCGAAGATTTGAAGATGGTGGTTGAAGACCGGAGTTCTTCACATCGTTTAGATTATTCCTGATGTCTCGCTTGGGAGGTACACCCAAGATGAGGTAATAAGTGGTGGTCGTCCAGACGTACTTGGAGATCGAGAGGATATGCTACGACCTCTCTATTATATTGGTCATACGGGACGAGGAATAAGGTGCCTCTGATTTCGTTCAGACCCAGAACGGGCTTTACAATGGATTGTATGTATGACATTGTACTTCGCGATGTATCGTTAATCTCTCCTAAATGTATATATTTTTGGTGGCGGAGAATTTATCTCTTAACTTAACACCCTTCTCTAAGATGTACGGGATCAGAGGTTATATATTGGTAGATATCAATGGTATGGTATGGATTGACAATGTGGCATGTTGAGATGCATGAATCAAAGCTTTAGTTAAAAAGTAGAGCTTTGTGAATGATGATCAAAGCATGGATTTAATACAACCTAGATTTGTGTATAGAGTTAATTCGCGAACTTCACAGCATGGTACGAACCAAAAACGGGATGAAGGACCACAGAGAAAGGACATACGTTGCCGTCTAGCGTGAAGTGATGCCATGGTATGGAGCCCAGGCATATTTGCTTATGTGGATGATTGAAAGCGAGGTACCTCAGATATGGCCGCATAAGACCCTTGATGGTCAACATACATACAAAGATGGTTGACGTACTGACCTGGTTTTTGGTCTGATAGGACCGGGGAACGTATTGTTCATCAGTAACCCTAATCAGCGACATCTGGCCTGCTCTGCCACTCTTAGGTGCACATGTGTGTGAATCTTGGAGCATTAGCTAGAGTGTTCCAAATCGGAAAGGAAGATCCCTTGCCTTGGTTCATAGATTTAAACCCAAATTCTAATACGCGATTTTATGGTTTTAGTTGCATACTATGGCGACATAGTAGGATAGGGTACAATGCCGTCTATGATTTATACATTTATATTCGAGGTTTTTTCTGCACTATGCACTTATAATAATATCAAAATATTTATTTTAAAACGTATCAAGCATGTTTGGCTATTATAAGGTAAAACTCTATCCTCTGATTTGTGTTGCATTGTGTGATGGGAGCCGAGTCTTATAATAGATTCATTTTTCAAAAAGCATTGCATTATTTTTTTTAAAATTGGTATTCATGTGGAGGAACCCCGTTCCGTGTTATACGACTTGGTCCCATGATTTACCCAACTTTAAAATAAAGTTAATAACTGTTTTGGTTCTCATACTAGTCCCATGACTGACTTGAAGTTTATTGTTTCCTACCTAACTTCGGGTGCCCATATTTTCCACACGGGCAACTAGTAGTTTTGATTTTGCAGATATTTATCCAACATGATCCTGGATTATGGATGGAGTTGTACTCTGGTTTATTTTGTAGTCTTCCGCTGATTAAATTTATTTATTTAAAATTTCGCTGTTCTGTAATTTGTTGATCTTGAATTATTTTCTGTTGTATATTATTTATTTGTACTCTGATATCTTGTACTCTGATTTAAATTATAGTAATAAAAAAATTCTCTTGTTCTGTGTTCTGATGTGTCATGTTCTCATGACAATCCATCTTTTTGTGTCATTTCGGATCGGTCCTTTGTGGCTTATGGTCGGTTCGAAGGGTGGAGATTTTCGGGTCGTTACACCTAGATATCCCACTACCTATAAATACCCCCAAGCTTGGCATTCAAAGGGGTTGGATTTTCTTGGAATTTTGGACCTCTTGAAGCTCACAAGCATCATTAATGGCCTTCTTATCCATGACTATTTGACATTGCATGGACCACTAAAACGTTACATACACGTTTTCCTTCATCACTTGGACATTCTCTTGGACTTTTACACTGCTTATGGACTAATCCTGGATTTCGGGGACATTGAACCTAAAATTGGACATTGTTTACCAAGTCAACATTCCTTCCTGTAACAACCCGTAAAATGCGAGCCAGTTTGAAATTTTTGTTTTGGCAATTTTATCGAATTTTGATTATTTAAAATGAATTATTTTAAATAATATCGACGTGAAATTTATTTTAAATATAATTCGAACGTATATATTATATACGTCGTCGTTAGAATATATAATAATTATATATAATTATAAAAGGAATTGAAAATGGCGCGGTAGTTCGAAAATTCGATTTCTAATTTCAAATGAATATACAGAATTCAATATAAGTCAGAATTGAACGAAACAAGAAATATTTGAATCTGTATGACTATATCTTTGTAACGAAGTTAACAAATTGAGATTTCATCTTAGGAATGATAAGATATGTCCAGTTGAAAATTCTGAATAGTCGCTATGGAATTCAGGCCCTTAAAAATGGACATTTTGCAAACGACCTCGGATTTCGACGAAACCAGTTTTGTTGGGTCCGGGATGTAAAGTTATTGCTAGGTTTCAAATTTCATAATTTTTCGAATCAATATGTGAGCGTGGCAAAGGAAAACGCGTTTGACCAGTTTCAGTTGATTTTAATCGACTGGAAATTGGCCATTTTTCAAACGGTCTCAGAATTCGACGAAACTAGTTTTGTTAGGACCGTATCGTCAATACGAAGCTAGAAAATATTTTTTCAGGAATTTTTCTAGTTAGTATGTGACCCCGGTAATTTGAAATGGACGTTTAAAATTCAATATAGTGATTTAAATGTAAATTCAAAGGAAACTGATTGTAACGATCAAATCAGCTTGCGATACATATCCCATTGTGTTCGGAATAGGGGTGAAACCCTATGGGTGACAGGCGGTGGGCCTCGTTTCGAGGTCGTATGTAAAAGTCAACCTTTTTGAATAAATAAATAAAATAAAAAAAAAATATTCTTCTTCTCCTTAACCAGGCCCCCCCCGTTACAAATCATTTCAAACAAAAAAAAAAAAAAAAATCCCCTAATCAAAGTCGAACCCCGCCGCCCCTCCCCGATGAACCCCGCGACCCCCTCCCTCAGCTCGCCGCCCTCCTCCTCCTCCTTCCCTTCTCCATCCGCTGACCCCATCCCTGAAATCCCCGACCTCGAAGCCGCCGACGAACAAATCGCCGCCCCCCCCCCCCCCCCCACCGCACAACCTCCCGCCTCCCAGTTCGATTAGCCCTAGCCCCCTGATTAGTCCCTCCGCCGCCACCAAGGTGAACCGCGCCTCCCCCCCCTCCCTCACGAGCCGCGACAGAAATAAGCGCCCCCCCTGTAAGTTTTTCTATTTATTTAATTTATTTATTTTATCTAAAACAGAAAAAGAAACTGCTTTTGTTTTAAAAATGAAAAAAACTGATTTTTATTTTAGATGTAAAAACTGAAATTTATAAAGATTTTAAAACTGAAATTTTTTAGAGAAGATTTTAAAACTGAAATCTTTAAAAAGAAAAACTGATTTTATTTTTAGATTTTAAATAAGAAAAAGTTTGATTTTGCGTATAGATAAAGATTTGATTTTTAGCGATAAAAAGATTTGATTTTTAGTTAGAAGAAAGGAAGTGATTTTTATGTAGACAACATAAAATAAAAACGAGATTTTTATTTATATAGCGATATAAAGATTCGATTTTTACTATATGAATATCAAGGTAAAGATAGAATTTTTATCTATATAGTAGCGGTAGAAAAATGTGATTTTTATCTGCATAGTGTAGAAATAAAAATTCGATTTTTATATATTGAACTTTGAAATAAAAATTCGATTTTTATATATTGAACTTTGAAATAAAAATTCGATTTTTATATATTGAACTTTGAAATAAAAATTCGGTTTTTATATATTGAACTTTGAGATAAAAATATGATTTTTATATATTGAATAGCGATGTAAAAATTCGATTTTTACATATGTAGTGAAAGCAGCAACGAAGGTGACAAAAAGGCGAAACGACGAAGACTTCTGCAAATGAAGAGCCGTAGAGCTAGGATAGCTATACGTGAGAACTCCTCACCTTTCAATTTAATTTTTCTAGTTATATATATATACTAGGATGCAGACGGTGTTTAGTAGCACTCGACACCCGTCCACAGACCATGGACTTGTTTGTTTGGCTGTTTGGTTATTGATTGCGATATTGGTTTGAATGTGGTTGTGGTGTGAAAAATCAAATCGATAAATTGGTTAGGATTAGACGTGCGCCGTTATAAGGCGAAGGAGTAAGGCTAGGTTAGACTCTTACTCCAAATTTTGTGGTTTGCAAAATGAAATGGATTTGATTGATGTGTGAATGGCGTGGGCCTTCACTAGACCGGGGATAAGGCTAGGCCTTGTCCCGTTTCTAGTATCGTGCCGTTATGCCGCCGAAATTTTCTAAAATATGTTAGAAAAATAAAAATATCATTTTATTTAAAGAATGAACTGAATAGAAATTCATATGTTGAAATAAAATGTTTTATCGTTAAAAATATAATTTTTAACGTGAATGTGAATAAATAAATATTCATTTACAAACCGGACGGTTTGTTTATGTACACCTATTTGAAGGACATGGATTGGGTCGATAAATTTTACACATCGCCCAACTGCACAAATAAAATATGTGTTTGATTGTTTGAAACCCCGCACGGGTGTTAGGATGAAATATGAATTTCACTCATCCTGATTGATTAAATATGTCGATCGATTGATTGACAGGCTGTTATAAGCGTTGAATATCTATATTTGATGCTTATACAGTGTAGTGCACTTTGGTTGATGGTTGATTATTTTTCAATGCTATTATATACATGTGTTGTATGGAAATCCATATAATTAATTTTATATGGTAATTGATTGGGCCTCATTCCAATTTGAAAAATAAAGAAAATTTGAAAATAGAAATTTATGAAGCCGTGTTGATTAGATTGACGCCATTTTGACGTGAACGATATTTATATCGATTTTATTCATCTTAAAAATGAATATTGAAAAGTGATTTCGAAATCGAATATTTTGAATTGAATTGAAAACGATTTCGAAATGAATTGAATTGAAAACGATTTCGAAATGAATTGAATTGAAAACGATTTCGAAATGAATTGAATTGAAAACGATTTCGAAATGAATTGAATTGAAAACGATTTCGAAATGAATTGAATTGAAAACGATTTCGAAATGAATTGAATTGAAAACGATTTCGAAATGAATTGAATTGAAAACGAATTGAAATGAATTCAAAATTGAATTGAAATTTGAATTGAGTAGAAATGAATTTTGAAACGAATTTATAAAGAAGAATTCAATTTTGATTTGAATTGAAAAGGAAGTTGAAATTGCTTTTGAAACGAATTTAAAACTATTTATATAATTCGTTTTAAATAGAAATCGACGAAATATATATTATATATATAATATAATGGCCTGAATAGAACGCGCCGCGCCGCGGCAGTTCGCGAATTTCGACCATTTGTTTCAAACGGACATTACGGGAGATCCGACCGTCGGATTCTCCTAAAACCGGAACCGTTGGGTTCGTATCGAAAAGAGCTTTCTAAAGAATATTAGAAATTAGAAATCTAACGGTTGGATTTGGAATTATGTCCAAATCAAATTCGAAAAAGGTCGCTGTAAGTACAGTTCGATGGCCATTGTTGGAAATCGACTGAACGGGCCTTGATAAAATTATTAAAAATAGTAATAATTTGTGTAAAATCATAAGAAATGATTTAGAAAGAATTGGGATGAAAAACTCCATATTTGAAAAGATAAAAATAGATTTTTATCGAAATAAACTAGTTTTGAACTAGAATTATAATTCTATTTATTTTTAAATAAATAAATTGAATTCGAAATGGGTTTGAAAATAACCAAAATTTCCAATGAATGCATTGGAGTGGATTTGAATCGAAATTGTCTTCGGAATATTTCGATGTTGGAATTCGTGATTATACAGGTGTTGTTATGGAAATTTGAAAGATATATATTTATATCGTTATTTCCAATACGACATTTGTTAGTCGTAGAATTCGATATTGAATATAAGCCGATATATTTTCTATTCAGAGCCTTGTATTGAATATCGAATGTGATTTGGGTTTGTCGTGAATGGTGTCTTCACTAACACTGTTCTTGAACCCAGTTGAGAAAAGATTAAATCTTTTTATTTAGATTTAATGAAGTGTACCAATTAAATGATATTTAATTGGAATTGAATTGGTATTGATTTTTGGGTTTATCGTGAACAGTGTTTTAAATAACACTTGTTCTTTAACCCGATAATTAATGGAACGTGATTTGGGTTTGTCGTGAATGGTGTCTTCACTAACACTGTTCTTGAACCCAGTTGAGAAAAGATTAAATCTTTTTATTTAGATTTAATGAAGTGTACCAATTAAATGATATTTAATTGGAATTGAATTGGTATTGATTTTTGGGTTTATCGTGAACAGTGTTTTAAATAACACTTGTTCTTTAACCCGATAATTAATGGAACGTGATTTGGGTTTGTCGTGAATGGTGTCTTCACTAACACTGTTCTTGAACCCAGTTGAGAAAAGATTAAATCTTTTTATTTAGATTTAATGAAGTGTACCAATTAAATGATACTTAATTGGAATTGAATTGGTATTGATTTTTGGGTTTATCGTGAACAGTGTTTTAAATAACACTTGTTCTTTAACCCGATAATTAATGGAACGTGATTTGGGTTTGTCGTGAATGGTGTCTTCACTAACACTGTTCTTGAACCCAGTTGAGAAAAGATTAAATCTTTTTATTTAGATTTAATGAAGTGTACCAATTAAATGATATTTAATTGGAATTGAATTGGTATTGATTTTTGGGTTTATCGTGAACAGTGTTTTAAATAACACTTGTTCTTTAACCCGATAATTAATGGAATGTGATTTTGGGTTTATCGTGAATCGTGTTTTAAAAGACACTGATTCTTTAACCCAGATAATGATTAAAACTAAGTGGAGTTTTAATGAATCTTTAATTAGATTGAAAAGATCGAGAATGGAGTATCACCAGTTTTGCTCCAGGCGATAGTTAAATCTTTAATTAGATTTGAACGTGAAATTTAGAAACTAACTGTCGGTTGGCCAAGCAGAATGGTTTTCTGGATATTGATCTGATGTTGGTTTCGGCCTTCGGGGTTAATATTTGGGGAATTATTCTCTTGATTAATTTACGGTTAGTGACTGATGGATTGGAATGAGGCGTATGTTGTGTTTGTGTAACACTTATTTAAAATATACGCGAGTTATTCGGAAAGACCGGGTTTATCCCATTCTGAATAACTGATACGACGATAAGTCGAAGATGAAGACGATGGTCGAAGACCGGAGGTCTTCACGTCGTTTGGGTGATAACTGATGATCTTGATTGGGCTGTACACCCAAGAAGATGGAAATAGTTAGTGATCGTCCAGACGTACTTGGAGATCGATGGATATGCGGGGTACTAGGTGCCTCCGGTTTCGTTCAGCCCCAGAACGGACTTGTAAATGGACTGTGTGTCTGACATTGGATTTTAGTCCGTGTGATTGATCTCTATTAAATATATATCTGTTTGGCGGCGGAGAATTTATTCTCTTGCTTAACGCCCTTCTCTGAGACGTACGAGCTCAGGGGTTATATATTGATGGATATCAAACGCATGGAGTGAATTGCCTGTGTGGCATGCCTAAGTGGCAATTGATCGAGGCTTCTGTTGAAAAGCAAAGTCTTGTGGTGATGATCAAAGCACGGCCTTTGTGGCATAGCTTTGTGTAACGTTTACCTCGCGTGTTTCACACCCGGTATGAACCAAAAACGGGAGAGGACGTCAGGGAGGGCATGCGTTTCTTTCTAGCTAGAAGTGGCGTCAGTGGTTTTACACGCCCTGACGAGATTGACTTATGTGGTTGTTGCTGTTGCGAGGCGCCTCGGATTGATCGGTCGTTCTCGAACCGATGGAGCCATTCGTTGGCTCGTTTACGCCCCATAGGGCGGGGAAACGCATGTTCAGGCATTTTAATCCACTCCGTGTGGACCGGCCCTGAGGATCCAAAGGCTTGACAGAGTACTTGCCTGAGGCTCGGGCTAGACAGTCTCGAATCGGTTGAGGACTATCTTTTGCCTCGGTTCATAGATGGAAACCCAATTTCCAAATACGTGACTTTGCGATTTTGATTGTATAACCTATATATGGCGACATAGTGGTATGGGGCATTCATGCCGCCTATGATTGATACTTATGATTTGAAGTTGTTTTATACACTATACACTTATAAATAGTATCAAATGATTTCTTTTAAACGTATCAAGCATTCTTGGCTATTATAAGGTAAAAACCCTATCCTCCGGCTTGCGTTGCATTGTGTGATGGGAACTGGGTCTTATAATAGCTTCATTCTTCTTTATTTAGCATTGCGCTGTTGTTTTATGCACTGGTATTCTTGGGAGGAAACCCGTTCCGTGTTATACGGCGTGGTCCCTTGATTTACCTAATGATTTAAAATAAAGATTAATAACTGTTTTAGTTCTCACACCAGTCACATGACTGACCTTGAGTTTATTGTTTTAACCTAAACTCTGGGTGCCCCTATTTTCGACACGGGCAGCTAGTAGTTTTGGTTTTGCAGATTTATATTCACAGGATCCTGGTTTACAGCTGGAACGATATCCGGAAAGCTTTGTATCCGTATATCTCATTCTAGTTGTGTATTGTATTATTTTCCGCTGCTATGTAGTTAAATGTAATTTAAATCTCTGATATTTCTATGTAATATTTATTCGTTTATACTCTGTATATTCTTGTAATCTGATGCATTGTTGTAATATACAATGAAACGTTCTTCTGTTTGCGTTCTGTTGTGGTTTGTTCTCGAACTATCCGACGCTTTCCTTTACGGGGAAGTCGCGGGTCTTTACACGTGGTATCAGAGCTTTGGTTTACAAAGCAGAGAACAAGGCACATTAGAACCATATGAAAGAATTCATCAGATATTGGGTTAGTAATATCCAATTAGAATGACTCGTTAGAGATAGGATCAGTAGTATCCTAGAACGAGTGTGAAGAGTATATTTTTCAAATGAAAACAAATTTTGTTTTGAAAATTTAAATCAATTATTCGTATTTGATTATTTATATTGATGTGGACAATCCAGTATATATAGATTTTGCGTATACGTCTGATCCGCGTGTATTCGAAGTTTTAATATACTGGATAGATATAGAATCACACTCTAGTCGCCCGGAGATAATTTTGGTAATGCGGCCGCATTATCAATATTTATATTCGTGTTACGAAGGTGTGTTTTCTATATATTTCCATTAGACTGGTGTGAGAACCAAAACTAATATAGTTAGAACACGTTGTTGTGAATTGGCATCAAAAACATGATTTTCTGTATATGTATCAAATTTATGAATTTGAAACTCTAATTCACTAATTGATTGATGTTTATTTAGTTGTTTGATAATTTTGAACCATTATGCCTAATTAAACCAAATATTGAACTGTATTGAAATTTGGTCGCATTTGCTTGCATATGCATATACTTATATTGAACAGGTCATAGCAAGGAGGCTAGAGCAGAGAATAAAATTTGTTTGCCCGACAAATAGGTACATGTTTACTACATAATTTCCTGTTTTGTTTGGGTGATGATGATTTTGTGAGCCTATTGGCTAGCCGCTTGGCTTTTTCTTTTTCTTTTTGAGATCTGAAGGACCGGGGAAGCTATTTGAAATTCCCCGATGCTCCCGGTGCAGGGGAGGTTATGGCGAAATTTTTCGAAAATTTAGGGTGTTAGCCAAATTTTTGAAATTTTGAAAATTCTCAGAAACTAAAGAGTTGGAGAATGGAAGCCTGATCGAGCGTAGAGTTGATTAATCAAACCACTTTCGACTTTGTTCCTTTTCGGGGACGAAAAGTTTTAAGTGGGGGAGATTGTAACAACCCGTAAAATGCGAGCGAGTTTGAAATTTTTGTTTTGGCAATTTTATCGAATTTTGATTATTTAAAATGAATTATTTTAAATAATATCGACGTGAAATTTATTTTAAATATAATTCGAACGTATATATTATATACGTCGTCGTTAGAATATATAATAATTATATATAATTATAAAAGGAATTGAAAATGGCGCGGTAGTTCGAAAATTCGATTTCTAATTTCAAATGAATATACAGAATTCAATATAAGTCAGAATTGAACGAAACAAGAAATATTTGAATCTGTATGACTATATCTTTGTAACGAAGTTAACAAATTGAGATTTCATCTTAGGAATGATAAGATATGTCCAGTTGAAAATTCTGAATAGTCGCTATGGAATTCAGGCCCTTAAAAATGGACATTTTGCAAACGACCTCGGATTTCGACGAAACCAGTTTTGTTGGGTCCGGGATGTAAAGTTATTGCTAGGTTTCAAATTTCATAATTTTTCGAATCAATATGTGAGCGTGGCAAAGGAAAACGCGTTTGACCAGTTTCAGTTGATTTTAATCGACTGGAAATTGGCCATTTTTCAAACGGTCTCAGAATTCGACGAAACTAGTTTTGTTAGGACCGTATCGTCAATACGAAGCTAGAAAATATTTTTTCAGGAATTTTTCTAGTTAGTATGTGACCCCGGTAATTTGAAATGGACGTTTAAAATTCAATATAGTGATTTAAATGTAAATTCAAAGGAAACTGATTGTAACGATCAAATCAGCTTGCGATACATATCCCATTGTGTTCGGAATAGGGGTGAAACCCTATGGGCGACAGGCGGTGGGCCTCGTTTCGAGGTCGTATGTAAAAGTCAACCTTTTTGAATAAATAAATAAATAAAAAAAAATATTCTTCTTCTCCTTAACCAGCCCCCCCCCCCCCGTTACAAATCATTTCAAACAAAAAAAAAAAAAAAAATCCCCAATCAAAGTCGAACCCCGCCGCCCCTCCCCGATGAACCCCGCGACCCCCTCCCTCAGCTCGCCGCCCTCCTCCTCCTCCTTCCCTTCTCCATCCGCTGACCCCATCCCTGAAATCCCCGACCTCGAAGCCGCCGACGAACAAATCGCCGCCCCCCCCCCCCCCACCGCACAACCTCCCGCCTCCCAGTTCGATTAGCCCTAGCCCCCTGATTAGTCCCTCCGCCGCCACCAAGGTGAACCGCGCCTCCCCCTCCTCCCTCACGAGCCGCGACAGAAATAAGCGCCCCCCCTGTAAGTTTTTCTATTTATTTAATTTATTTATTTTATCTAAAACAGAAAAAGAAACTGCTTTTGTTTTAAAAATGAAAAAAACTGATTTTTATTTTAGATGTAAAAACTGAAATTTATAAAGATTTTAAAACTGAAATTTTTTAGAGAAGATTTTAAAACTGAAATCTTTAAAAAGAAAAACTGATTTTATTTTTAGATTTTAAATAAGAAAAAGTTTGATTTTGCGTATAGAAAAAGATTTGATTTTTAGCGATAAAAAGATTTGATTTTTAGTTAGAAGAAAGGAAGTGATTTTTATGTAGACAACATAAAATAAAAACGAGATTTTTATTTATATAGCGATATAAAGATTCGATTTTTACTATATGAATATCAAGGTAAAGATAGAATTTTTATCTATATAGTAGCGGTAGAAAAATGTGATTTTTATCTGCATAGTGTAGAAATAAAAATTCGATTTTTATATATTGAACTTTGAAATAAAAATTCGATTTTTATATATTGAACTTTGAAATAAAAATTCGATTTTTATATATTGAACTTTGAAATAAAAATTCGATTTTTATATATTGAACTTTGAGATAAAAATATGATTTTTATATATTGAATAGCGATGTAAAAATTCGATTTTTACATATGTAGTGAAAGCAGCAACGAAGGTGACAAAAAGGTGAAACGACGAAGACTTCTGCAAATGAAGAGCCGTAGAGCTAGGATAGCTATACGTGAGAACTCCTCACCTTTCAATTTAATTTTTCTAGTTATATATATATACTAGGATGCAGACGGTGTTTAGTAGCACCCGACACCCGTCCACAGACCATGGACTTGTTTGTTTGGCTGTTTGGTTATTGATTGCGATATTGGTTTGAATGTGATTGTGGTGTGAAAAATCAAATCGATAAATTGGTTAGGATTAGACGTGCGCCGTTATAAGGCGAAGGAGTAAGGCTAGGTTAGACTCTTACTCCAAATTTTGTGGTTTGCAAAATGAAATGGATTTGATTGATGTGTGAATGGCGTGGGCCTTCACTAGACCGGGGATAAGGCTAGGCCTTGTCCCGTTTCTAGTATCGTGCCGTTATGCCGCCGAAATTTTCTAAAATATGTTAGAAAAATAAAAATATCATTTTATTTAAAGAATGAACTGAATAGAAATTCATATGTTGAAATAAAATGTTTTATCGTTAAAAATATAATTTTTAACGTGAATGTGAATAAATAAATATTCATTTACAAACCGGACGGTTTGTTTATGTACACCTATTTGAAGGACATGGATTGGGTCGATAAATTTTACACATCGCCCAACTGCACAAATAAAATATGTGTTTGATTGTTTGAAACCCCGCACGGGTGTTAGGATGAAATATGAATTTCACTCATCCTGATTGATTAAATATGTCGATCGATTGATTGACAGGCTGTTATAAGCGTTGAATATCTATATTTGATGCTTATACCGTGTAGTGCACTTTGGTTGATGGTTGATTATTTTTCAATGCTATTATATACATGTGTTGTATGGAAATCCATATAATTAATTTTATATGGTAATTGATTGGGCCTCATTCCAATTTGAAAAATAAAGAAAATTTGAAAATAGAAATTTATGAAGCCGTGTTGATTAGATTGACGCCATTTTGACGTGAACGATATTTATATCGATTTTATTCATCTTAAAAATGAATATTGAAAAGTGATTTCGAAATCGAATATTTTGAATTGAATTGAAAACGATTTCGAAATGAATTGAATTGAAAACGATTTCGAAATGAATTGAATTGAAAACGATTTCGAAATGAATTGAATTGAAAACGATTTCGAAATGAATTGAATTGAAAACGATTTCGAAATGAATTGAATTGAAAACGATTTCGAAATGAATTGAATTGAAAACGAATTGAAATGAATTCAAAATTGAATTGAAATTTGAATTGAGTAGAAATGAATTTTGAAACGAATTTATAAAGAAGAATTCAATTTTGATTTGAATTGAAAAGGAAGTTGAAATTGCTTTTGAAACGAATTTAAAACTATTTATATAATTTGTTTTAAATAGAAATCGACGAAATATATATTATATATATAATATAATGGCCTGAATAGAACGCGCCGCGCCGCGGCAGTTCGCGAATTTCGACCATTTGTTTCAAACGGACATTACGGGAGATCCGACCGTCGGATTCTCCTAAAACCGGAACCGTTGGGTTCGTATCGAAAAGAGCTTTCTAAAGAATATTAGAAATTAGAAATCTAACGGTTGGATTTGGAATTATGTCCAAATCAAATTCGAAAAAGGTCGCTGTAAGTGCAGTTCGATGGCCATTGTTGGAAATCGACTGAACGGGCCTTGATAAAATTATTAAAAATAGTAATAATTTGTGTAAAATCATAAGAAATGATTTAGAAAGAATTGGGATGAAAAACTCCATATTTGAAAAGATAAAAATAGATTTTTATCGAAATAAACTAGTTTTGAACTAGAATTATAATTCTATTTATTTTTAAATAAATAAATTGAATTCGAAATGGGTTTGAAAATAACCAAAATTTCCAATGAATGCATTGGAGTGGATTTGAATCGAAATTGTCTTCGGAATATTTCGATGTTGGAATTCGTGATTATACAGGTGTTGTTATGGAAATTTGAAAGATATATATTTATATCGTTATTTCCAATACGACATTTGTTAGTCGTAGAATTCGATATTGAATATAAGCCGATATATTTTCTATTCAGAGCCTTGTATTGAATATCGAATGTGATTTGGGTTTGTCGTGAATGGTGTCTTCACTAACACTGTTCTTGAACCCAGTTGAGAAAAGATTAAATCTTTTTATTTAGATTTAATGAAGTGTACCAATTAAATGATATTTAATTGGAATTGAATTGGTATTGATTTTTGGGTTTATCGTGAACAGTGTTTTAAATAACACTTGTTCTTTAACCCGATAATTAATGGAACGTGATTTGGGTTTGTCGTGAATGGTGTCTTCACTAACACTGTTCTTGAACCCAGTTGAGAAAAGATTAAATCTTTTTATTTAGATTTAATGAAGTGTACCAATTAAATGATATTTAATTGGAATTGAATTGGTATTGATTTTTGGGTTTATCGTGAACAGTGTTTTAAATAACACTTGTTCTTTAACCCGATAATTAATGGAACGTGATTTGGGTTTGTCGTGAATGGTGTCTTCACTAACACTGTTCTTGAACCCAGTTGAGAAAAGATTAAATCTTTTTATTTAGATTTAATGAAGTGTACCAATTAAATGATATTTAATTGGAATTGAATTGGTATTGATTTTTGGGTTTATCGTGAACAGTGTTTTAAATAACACTTGTTCTTTAACCCGATAATTAATGGAACGTGATTTGGGTTTGTCGTGAATGGTGTCTTCACTAACACTGTTCTTGAACCCAGTTGAGAAAAGATTAAATCTTTTTATTTAGATTTAATGAAGTGTACCAATTAAATGATACTTAATTGGAATTGAATTGGTATTGATTTTTGGGTTTATCGTGAACAGTGTTTTAAATAAAACTTGTTCTTTAACCCGATAATTAATGGAACGTGATTTGGGTTTGTCGTGAATGGTGTCTTCACTAACACTGTTCTTGAACCCAGTTGAGAAAAGATTAAATCTTTTTATTTAGATTTAATGAAGTGTACCAATTAAATGATACTTAATTGGAATTGAATTGGTATTGATTTTTGGGTTTATCGTGAACAGTGTTTTAAATAACACTTGTTCTTTAACCCGATAATTAATGGAACGTGATTTGGGTTTGTCGTGAATGGTGTCTTCACTAACACTGTTCTTGAACCCAGTTGAGAAAAGATTAAATCTTTTTATTTAGATTTAATGAAGTGTACCAATTAAATGATATTTAATTGGAATTGAATTGGTATTGATTTTTGGGTTTATCGTGAACAGTGTTTTAAATAACACTTGTTCTTTAACCCGATAATTAATGGAATGTGATTTTGGGTTTATCGTGAATCGTGTTTTAAAAGACACTGATTCTTTAACCCAGATAATGATTAAAACTAAGTGGAGTTTTAATGAATCTTTAATTAGATTGAAAAGATCGAGAATGGAGTATCACCAGTTTTGCTCCAGGCGATAGTTAAATCTTTAATTAGATTTGAACGTGAAATTTAGAAACTAACTGTCGGTTGGCCAAGCAGAATGGTTTTCTGGATATTGATCTGATGTTGGTTTCGGCCTTCGGGGTTAATATTTGGGGAATTATTCTCTTGATTAATTTACGGTTAGTGACTGATGGATTGGAATGAGGCGTATGTTGTGTTTGTGTAACACTTATTTAAAATATACGCGAGTTATTCGGAAAGACCGGGTTTATCCCATTCTGAATAACTGATACGACGATAAGTCGAAGATGAAGACGATGGTCGAAGACCGGAGGTCTTCACGTCGTTTGGGTGATAACTGATGATCTTGATTGGGCTGTACACCCAAGAAGATGGAAACAGTTAGTGATCGTCCAGACGTACTTGGAGATCGATGGATATGCGGGGTACTAGGTGCCTCCGGTTTCGTTCAGCCCCAGAACGGACTTGTAAATGGACTGTGTGTCTGACATTGGATTTTAGTCCGTGTGATTGATCTCTATTAAATATATATCTGTTTGGCGGCGGAGAATTTATTCTCTTGCTTAACGCCCTTCTCTGAGACGTACGAGCTCAGGGGTTATATATTGATGGATATCAAACGCATGGAGTGAATTGCCTGTGTGGCATGCCTAAGTGGCAATTGATCGAGGCTTCTGTTGAAAAGCAAAGTCTTGTGGTGATGATCAAAGCACGGCCTTTGTGGCGTAGCTTTGTGTAACGTTTACCTCGCGTGTTTCACACCCGGTATGAACCAAAAACGGGAGAGGACGTCAGGGAGGGCATGCGTTTCTTTCTAGCTAGAAGTGGCGTCAGTGGTTTTACACGCCCTGACGAGTTTGACTTATGTGGTTGTTGCTGTTGCGAGGCGCCTCGGATTGATCGGTCGTTCTCGAACCGATGGAGCCATTCGTTGGCTCGTTTACGCCCCATAGGGCGGGGAAACGCATGTTCAGGCATTTTAATCCACTCCGTGTGGACCGGCCCTGAGGATCCAAAGGCTTGACAGAGTACTTGCCTGAGGCTCGGGCTAGACAGTCTCGAATCGGTTGAGGACTATCTTTTGCCTCGGTTCATAGATGGAAACCCAATTTCCAAATACGTGACTTTGCGATTTTGATTGTATAACCTATATATGGCGACATAGTGGTATGGGGCATTCATGCCGCCTATGATTGATACTTATGATTTGAAGTTGTTTTATACACTATACACTTATAAATAGTATCAAATGATTTCTTTTAAACGTATCAAGCATTCTTGGCTATTATAAGGTAAAAACCCTATCCTCCGGCTTGCGTTGCATTGTGTGATGGGAACTGGGTCTTATAATAGCTTCATTCTTCTTTATTTAGCATTGCGCTGTTGTTTTATGCACTGGTATTCTTGGGAGGAAACCCGTTCCGTGTTATACGGCGTGGTCCCTTGATTTACCTAATGATTTAAAATAAAGATTAATAACTGTTTTAGTTCTCACACCAGTCACATGACTGACCTGGAGTTTATTGTTTTAACCTAAACTCTGGGTGCCCCTATTTTCGACACGGGCAGCTAGTAGTTTTGGTTTTGCAGATTTATATTCACAGGATCCTGGTTTACAGCTGGAACGATATCCGGAAAGCTTTGTATCCGTATATCTCATTCTAGTTGTGTATTGTATTATTTTCCGCTGCTATGTAGTTAAATGTAATTTAAATCTCTGATATTTCTATGTAATATTTATTCGTTTATACTCTGTATATTCTTGTAATCTGATGCATTGTTGTAATATACAATGAAACGTTCTTCTGTTTGCGTTCTGTTGTGGTTTGTTCTCGAACTATCCGACGCTTTCCTTTACGGGGAAGTCGCGGGTCTTTACACTTCCACTCAACGAAGAAGAAGAAGGACTTTCCGGAAAAGTTTAGAATTAGCAAACCATTTATTGTTCTATCATACAACTTCGTACATTAAAGTTTCCCGAACTTGTACAACATTGTAATTAGAGTTTATATGATGAGTGCTTATTATGAAGTGGACGTAGGCGTTAGTGCCAAACCACGATAAAAAGCTATGTTCTCCCGCATTATGATACTTTACATTTGGATTACCGTGTTTCTGCGATACGTATACTTGGGTGTTAGCATGCGTTGAGTCTACGACCATTTTCCATGTTAAAAAAAAGGAGAAGCTTCTCTCTTCCCCCTATTTTGAAAGGAAGAAATCATGTTCTTCTCAAAATTTCCTTCTTTATTTTGGCCATAACTCTTAAACTATCCATCCAAATTAGGTGTTTCTTTTTTGTTGGAATGAAAACTAAAGAAGAAAGAACTTTTCTTTAGTCTACTTTTCAGGATTCTAGGAGGGTAGTTTTCGAGTTCATATGGAATTGAAGTAATGTTCTGGTGCATCTTTTAAATTCCAAAAATACATACCCTCGGGTTTTTAGGCATAACTTTCGACTCATAAGTTCAAAATTGGTATTTCTTTTTTTGAAGGAAATCTAATTCGAAATGGAACAACTTTTATATTATTCACTTTTGCCAACTCGGAGGGAAATATATTTGAAATTCAAGTAGAATTGAGTGGATTATTTTTATTTTGTTCTTTGAGCTAGATATGGTTGATTCAAATTCATTAACCGTATCTTCCTACTAGAAAATCCGAACCCATTTTTTTTTTTTGGAATAGATGAAACTAAAATAGCTACAACTTTCATGTTGAGTACCTTCTCAGATTTTGTAATCTTCTATCCCAAATAGCGAATCTTTCAAACAAATTTTCGGGCCTAGATTTCTGATCCAAAGTTTACCTGTTACTATTTTGGTCGTGTCTTCCTCAAATTTTATCGGAAACCCGCTTTGAATTTTTTTTTTTAAAATTAAAGAGAAAAGACTTTGCATCAACTTTTCAGTTTATGACTTTTCTAAATTTTGAGGTTTACTGGTCCAAGAATAAACTTCAGAATCATCAAAATATTTGTTTAGTTTCGTAGTTTTTTTTGTAAAAAAATAAATCCATCTTCCTTAGCCAAAACCACTATTGTAACAACCCGGAAATTTTGAACCTATTTAAAAATTTTATTATAGAAATTTTAGTGAATTTTGAATATTTAATATAATTTATTTTAAATAATAACGACTAAAAATTTATTTTAATTGAAGTTAAAATGAATAAATTTTAATTTAATTATAAAAGGAGTTTGAAATGGCGTGGCAGTTCGAAAATTTGATTTCTAATTTCAATTTAATATATAGAAATCATTTTAAATCAGAATTGAATGAACCAAGAAATTTTTGAATCTGTTTAATCATATCTTTCTAATGAATGTAAGAAACTAAGATTTCACTTTAAAAGTTGAAAGTTATGTCCAGTTTAAAATTTAGAAAAGTTCCATGTAGAATTTATATTTCTTCGATGTACTCTAATATTCTGTACTCTGATGTAACATTATTATGATGTTTATAAAAGTCTTCTGTTATTTATTCTGATGTGTCATATGCCCAAAGTAAGCGCATCTGGGTTTTGTACGGTCTTGGTCGATCTAGCGATCGATTAGGTCCGGGCAAAATCTGAATCGTTACAGTTGGTATCAGAGCTTTGGTCAGCTCAAATCCTTGGGGTACAACTCGTTAGAACGAAACAAAAGACTCATCAGAGGTAGGATTAGTAATATCCTATAAAAGAATACTCATTAGAGACAGGATCAGTAGTATCCTAGAATGAGAAAACTCATTAGAGATGGGGTTAGAAATGCCCTAGAATGAGTTCAGAGTGATAAGTTTATAAATAACGTATTTTTGAAAAATTATGAACCAATTTAAAAAATTTATTATAGAAATTTTAGGGAATTTTAAATAATAATGACTAAAAATTTATTTTAATCGAAGTTAAAACGAATAAATTTTTATTTAATTATAAAGGGAGTTTGAAATGGCGCGGTAGTTCGAAAATTCGATTCTAATTTCAATTTAATATACATAATTCATTTTAAATCAGAATTGAACGAAACAAGAAATTTTTGAATCTGCTTAATCATATCTTTCTAATGAATGTAAGAAACTAATATTTCACTTTAAAAGTTGAAAGTTATGTCCAGTTTAAAATTTAGAAAAGTCATTGTAGAATTTGTATTTCTTTTATGTACTCTGATATTCTGTACTCTGATGTAACATTATTATGATGTTTATAAAAGTCTTCTGTTATTTGTTTTGATGTGTTGTACGCCCAAAGTTAGCGTATCTGGGTTTTGTACGGTCTTGGTCGATCTAGCTATCGATTAGGTCCGGGCAAAATCCGAATCGTTACAGTTGGTATCAGAGCTTTGGTCAGCTCAATTCTTTGGGGTACAACTCATTAGAACAAAACAAAAGACTCATCAGAGGTAGGATTAGTAATATCCTATAAAATAATACTCATTAGAGATAGGATCTGTAGTATCCTAGAATGAGAAAACTCGTTAGAGATGGGGTTGGAAATGCCCTAGAATGAGTTCAGAGTGATAAGTTTATAAATAACGTATTTTTGATTATATATATTATCTGATCTCAAAAAATATGATTTTTGTATATATAAAAGTTATATATATTTGAAAAGCTAATCAACTAATTGATTGATGATTGGGTTGTGTGATTATTAGTTCAACTAATAAAATTATTGAAACCAATAAAAGAATGAAAGTTTAGTTAGTTAATTAAACAACTTTTAGCTCCGTTCCTTTTCGAGGACGAAAAGATTTTAAGTGGGGGAGATTGTAACAACCCGGAAATTCTGAACCAATTTAAAAAATTTATTATAGAAATTTTAGTGAATTTTGAATATTTAAAATAATTTATTTTAAATAATAACGACTTAAAATTTATTTTAATCGAAGTTAAAATGAATAAATTTTAATTTAATTATAAAAGGAGTTTAAAATGGCGCGGCAGTTCGAAAATTCAATTTGTAATTTCAATTTAATATACAGAATTCATTTTAAATCAGAATTGAACGAAATAAGAAATATTTGAATCTGTTTAATCATATCTTTCTAATGAATGTAAGAAACTAAGATTTCACTTTAAAAATTGAAAGTTATGTCCAGTTTAAAATTCAGAAAAGTCGCTGTAGAATTTGTATTTCTTCGATGTACTCTGATTTTCTGTACTCTGATGTAACATTATTATGATGTTTATAAAAGTCTTCTGTTATTTGTTCTGATGTGTTGTATGCCCATAGTTAGCGTATCCGGGTTTTGTATGGTCTTGGTCGATCTAGCGATCGATTAGGTCCGGGCAAAATCCGAATCGTTACAGTAGGCGTATGATGTGCTTTTATAGTATTTTAATATTGATCATAAAATACGCGGGTTATTCGGAAAGACCGGGTTTAACCCATTCTGAATAATTACTACGATGATTAAGAGTCGAAGATGAAGACGGTGGTTGAAGACCGGAGGTCTTCACATCGTTTGAATGATTACTGATGTCTTGATTGGGAGGCATCCCAAGACAAGGTAATAAGTGGTGATCATCCAGACGTACTTGGAGATCGACCAGATATGCGAGCACCTCTCTCCTGTATTGGACATATGGGATGATGAATAAGGTGTTCTGGTTTCATTCAGACCCAGAACGGACTTGTAAATGGATGGTATGTCTGACTTTGTATTCCTTTATGATGTATTTGTTAAACTCTACTATATATATATATCTGTTGGTGGCAGAGAATTTATTCTCTTGCATAACACTCTTCTCTGAGACGTACGAGCTTAGAGGTTATATATTGGCAGAAATCAATGGTATGGTATGGATTGACAATGTGGCATGTTAAGATGCAAATGATCAAGGCTTTTGTTGAAAAGCAGAGCCTTGTGGTTGATGATAAAAGCACGGCTTATTTAGTCATAGCTTTGTTTATAGCATTACTTTGCGAGCCTCACACCCCGGTATGAACCAGAAACGGGAGTAAGGACCGCAGGGAGGACATACGTTTCTTTCTAGCTAGAAGTGGTGTCAGCGTTTACAAGCCCAGGCGTTTTACTTATGTGGATGATGGAATGAGGCGCCTTGGTTATTTGAGTCCCTAGTGGCTCTATTTACGCCCCATAAGGTGGGGAAACGTATTGTTCAGGCATTACTAATCCACTAACATTATTTGTGGACCAGCCCTGAAGATCCGGGTGCATTTGCGACTGAGGCACGGGCTAGAGTGTCTAGAATTCGGTAAGGATTATCTTTTGCATTGGTTCATGATTGAAATCCAAATTCCAATACGACACCATACAGTTTTGATTGTATAACTAGTATGGCGACATGATATATGGTACCCATGCCATCTATGATTAATACATTATGATTGAAATGTTTTTGAAACACATATACACTAATAATAATATCAAATCCGTTTTATCGTATCAAGCATTTTTGACCATTATAAGGTAAAACTCTATCCTTCGGTTTGCGTTGCATTGTGTGATGGGACTTGAGTCTTATAATGGTTTCATTTTTCTAAAAAGCATTGCATTGTTTAACGATTTACTTTATTTCATGCACGGGAAATCCAATGGAGTAAACCCGTTCCGCGTTAGCGGCGTGGTCCTGTGATTAGCCTTATTATTAGATAAGTTAAGTTAGATTTCTCATACCAGTCCCATGACTGACCCGTAGTTTGTTACACTTTGCAAACTCGGGTGCCCTCTTTTCCGCACGGGCAGTCAAGTAGCTTATTTTGCAGATATATTGAGCAGGATCCTGGATCAAAGCTTAAAGCTGTGTCCAGAGCATTGATAGACTTTCACTGTATCAGTTTATTCAGTTCTGCTGCAATGTATTAAATTATTGTAAATTATCTTCCGTTGTATTTTACCAATGTACCCTGATGTAACATTATTATGATGTTTATAAAAGTTTTTTGTTGTTGTTCTGATGTGTTGTATGCCCAAAGATAGCGTATCCAGGTTTTGTACGGTCTTGGTCGATCTAGCGACTGATTAGGTTCGGGCGAAATCCGAATCGTTATAGTTGGTATCAAAGCTTTGGTCAGCTCAAATCTTTGGGGTACAACTCGTTAGAACGAAACAAAAGACTCATCAGAGGTAGGATTAGTAAGATCCTATAAAAGAATACTCATTAGAGATAGGATCAGTAGTATCCTAGAATGAGAAAACTCATTAGAGATGGGGTTGAAAATGCCTTAGAATGAGTTCAGAGTGATAGGTTTATAAATAACGTATTTGTGATTATATATATATTCTGATCTCAGAAAATATGATTTTTGAATATATAAAAGCTATATATATTTGAAAAGCTAATCAACTAATTGATTAATGATTGGGTTGTGTGATTATTAGTTCAACTAATAAAATTATTGAAACCAATAAAAGAATGAAAGTTGAGTTGGTTAATTAAACAACTTTTAGCTCCGTTCCTTTTCGAGGACGAAAAGATTTTAAGTGGGGGGAGATTGTAACAACCCGGAAATTCTGAACCAATTTAAAAATTTTATTATAGAAATTTTAGTGAATTTTGAATATTTAAAATAATTTATTTTAAATAATAACGACTAAAAAATTATTTTAATCGAAGTTAAATTGAATAAATTTTAATATAATTATAAAAGGAGTTTGAAATGGCGTGGCAGTTTGAAAATTTGATTTCTAATTTCAATTTAATATACAAAATTCATTTTAAATCAGAATTGAACAAAACAAGAAATATTTGAATCTGTTTAATCATATCTTTCTAATGAATGTAAGAAACTGAGATTTCACTTTAAAAGTTGAAAGTTATGTCGAGTTTAAAATTTAGAGAAGACGTTGTAGAATTTGTATTTCTTCGATGTACTCTGATATTTTGTCCTCTAATGTAACATTATTATGATATTTATAAAAGTCTTCTACTATTTGTTCTGATGTGTTGTATGCCCAAAGTTAGCGTATCCGGATTTTGTATGGTCTTGTTCGATCTAGCGATCGATTAGGTCCAGGAAAAATCCGAATCGTTACAACTATACTTACTTCTTTTAAATTTCTTCGGGTATTGATTTGTGAATATATTCATTCCATGGTGTTAAAGAATGCTTAGTTGTGTTGTTAGTTGTAGTTGTGCATCTTGCATTTCGTATTAACGCTTGTATCAACCTGCATCGTCTTCTTTTTATTTTCCACCAAGGTGAGAATCCTGATTCACAATTAATATTTTATTTTGTAAATTGATATCATTTGAAATGACAAATGAAATGTTATGATTACTCAGGAAAACCCAATTTATTTGTTATGCAACTTGGGCACATATGGCATGCACACCACATGTGGCATGCACACTTTTGACACATATGACACAAATTTGATTGTTATGATATGTGCTGATTCGTATGTGTCACTACAATAGAAATTGTCTTTTATAGCGGCATATAACCGCTATTAATCAGAACTATAGCGGTTCGATAAACGCTGTAGATCAATATGTTATAAAAAACTGCTAAACATTTATAACACAAATAAGCCACTACAAAAAAGTATGGTTTTATAGCACAAATTTGCCGCTATGTTACGTAAAGACAATAGCTCATCCTTACCGCTATTAAACTTCTAATCTCAATGAAAATGAAAATCTTTATAATATAGTATAGCCGCTATAGCATATTTATTTGATAATGGTTATATGACGTTATTAAATCAACATGTTATAGTATTGCAATCAAAATGGATCTTCATAACAATTTAAAGAGCAATGTATAAACGAAAAAGAATATAATAATCAACAAATATAACGCATATTCAGGATAACAAAATAAAGTATCAACTAACAAAATCAATCCATAAGTTACCAAATTCAATACATATGTTTTCAATTTCATATCAATATCAATTTGAGTACACAAAAAACAAAACATATTTCATATTTAGTCTACAAATACCAAATGCATTACTAAGAACTTCAACCGCTCAAAGCTTTTTCTTTTTCCATCAAATAGTCCACGGATCTTCTTTGACAAACAAATGGGACTTATGCTCGCCAGTACTGGATCTTTTATGACAAACCACCCAATAATGTACAAATTGTTAAATAAATGAAACATGATGCGAAGCAACATAAAATTTAACACCACTTCTTACGTGTAAATGTTTTATATTCATTTGTTAGTTTGTACAAGAAGTGTGTTTAAAGCAGCCAATATTGCACAACGCCACATACCTCATCATCCCACCTATTTTGCCAAACATGAACAAAGAAATCATAAGCATGATATTGTTGATCATTTACATGAAATACCCATAATTCAATATAAATTAAACTCACCAAGAGGTCAGTTTAACAGTTGAAAGTAAATACGATAAATTGGATATCAAACCTGTAAAAACTTTTTCTTGGCTTATCGAGATTATCAACACTTGGCCTCAACTTATCATTTCTGTCTGTGCCTGACTGTGACTTCTCTATAAGGTCGGCACTAGACCTAGATTTTTCTTTATGATCCATGCTGCTTCCACAGTCTAGATATCCAGAGCTCAATCGCAGTGCATCAAGAAGTGAGTCATTTAAAAGAATAGACTAGATTAGATTAAAACTTGCAGATGATAACAGCATAACAAACAACAACAACTAATTTTGCATGAAACTTTCCCACAATCATTATAAAGCATAATAGATTAGATTAAAATTTCACTTCTGTTAACAATGAAGCGGACTTTGTTACATGGTTTACCCTTTTTTAACTCATTATACCGACCAATAGATTTACGAACCAATCACCAATGGTACGAAATGTAGACAATGAAAGCATGAGTGTCTGGCTAGGGAACTTATGCAGTGGAAAAATAGTAATCATAGTTGACAATACAATGCACAACTTAGCCATAGTTGAAATACTAAATACCAAACCTTCAGGAGTGCAATAGTTTTCCAAACAAAGAAGTAGTAATAAGACATTATCCAAGGCAACATAACGCTGGTAAATTTTTTGTTTCCTTTGAGGAACAAAAAAAACATGGTCATGAAGATAGTCCAGAGCAGTTCATAAAATTAAGAAAGCATATATGGTATTCCAAACAATTGTAACCTCCGATGAAACACCTCTTTCAGAAATATAAGGCGGCACCAGCAAATCCATTATAATATACTCAAGCTCTGTCAATTGCAGTATAAAAAAACTACTTGCAAAAGTGATGTATATCCAATATCAACATACCATAAAAAATGGTAACGCATGACCATAAGCATAACTGACATTTCTTCATTTGGTATATAAAAGAATACTATAAAGTTCTCAAACAACCAAAATTCCATTGTCACCACTTATATATGAAAATGAAATTAGACCTGTTTAAAAAAACCTTAAAATTTGTATGTTTCATTCTATAGTTGTTACTTTACTTTTTCTAACTCATTGCTTATTATCACTGAATTTATTTGATAGTTTGGCCACCATCACTCTGTCATATACTATAACGTACTCTGTAATAATCGAAATTTGACATCCATTTTCCATTTCGAACAAATGGACTTAAACATAAATATAGATTTGACCGCCATTTGGCAATTTTGGCTATTGCTTAATATTAGTGCGATTAAAAGAGGGTAAGCAAAGCGTTGTGAGGACTGAAAATATACACAGATCTTAGAATTGTCATGTGAAAAATTGCTTAAATAAAAATATAAGCTTATTGTCAAGGCATTCTACTGAAAACATTGTCGGCTTTCATTAATAATTAGCAAAGTTAACTAATAACTGATGGTCAATCTGTGTTGTTTTGACGAAAAAGAAAATAGTTAATCGACGTGGCAAAGTGTAATAGTCAGCAAGTTGTAGCGGCAAGCAAACCAATAAAAGGGGAGCTGAGAAACCAAAATATTACTGCTAGAAAGCCACCATAATCGCCTGGTTTAGTGGTATCCTTTATTACACATCTATTTCCTGCGATTCGCACCTGCCATCATCTTAATTAACTTTACATTCAAACATTCCTGTCAGTTTATGGTATCATATCCAATTGATAATGGCCTACTTGAACTCCTCAATTTATCAAGTATATTGATTATATTCTGCAAAATTTTGAAACATCAACTAAATATTGAAATAACTACGATACATTCTTTGAAATATCAACTAAAACGAGGCAAGTAGACTTCACAAAAATGCTCAAGTTCATGAACGTTCATTGCAAAGGACCTCAGGCCATGATTTTTGTGGTTCATATGCGAATGAACATACATACTAATAAAATTTGGGTACCTACTCCGTCTAGACAATAAAAAAATCTCATTTCATGCCTTACTTAGTTTTGCTCATCTTAAATCATTTTTCCCGTCAGCAACAATATACAATTAACTCATCTCAGTGCTTAGATATAATGGAAATACATACAAAAACCTTGTACAATTAACAAAAATCTATTATTTTAAACAATTAGTAATTTGTAAGGAGAATTAGAATGTGTTTAACAGTGCTCCTTGGTTTAAGTACAAACCCTTACAAAAGAATAACTGAAACGACCTGAAATCCCCCTTACGGGAAATCACGGATTGAATTGAGAACAACACACAACAGAACGCAGACGGAATAACATTTCATTGTTAATTACAACAACTTCATCAGATTACAAGAATATACAGAGTAATGAATAAATATTAAACATTATAAAATATCAGAGATTACAATACATTTAAATACATCGCAGCGGAAAAGTAATACAATACACAACTGAAAGTAATACACAGATACAGAGCTTTCCGAGTATCGTTCCAGCTGTAAATCAGGATCCTGCGAATATAAATCTGCAAAACCAAAACTACTAGCTTCCCGTGTCAAAATAAGGGCACCAAGATTTTAGGTTAAAACAATAAACTCCAGGTCAGTCATGTGACTGGTGTGAGAACTAAAACAGTTATTAATCTTTATTTTTAAAGTTAGGTAAATCAAGGGACCACGCCGTATAACACGGAACGGGTTTCCTCCCAAGAATACCAGTGCATAAAACAACAACTCAATGCTAAATAAAGAACAATGAAGCTATTATAAGACCCAGGTCCCATTACACAATGCAACACAAACCAGAGGATAGGGTTTTCCCTTATAATAGCCAAAGCATGCTTGATACGTTTAAAACAAATCATTTGATACTATAATAGGTGTATAGTGTATAAAACAACTTTAAATCATAAGTATCAATCATAGACGGCATAAGCGCCCCATCCCACTTTGTCGCCATATATAGGATTACAACTAAAATCGAAACGTCACGTATTGGAAGTTGGATTTCCATCTGTGAACCGAGGCAAAAGATAGTCCTCTACCAATTCGAGACGCTCTAGCCCGCCCCTCAGGAACAGAACGCATCGTCCCTTGGATCGTCAGGGCCGGTCCACCGATGTGGATTAAAATGCCTGAACACTGCGTTTCTCCACCCTTTGTGGTGTCAGTGAGTCAACGAATGACTTCATCGGCTTCACATAGTCACCGATATATCCGAGGCGCCTCGCAACAGCAACAACCACATAAGTCAAACTTGTCAGGGCGTGTAAAACCACTGACGCCACTTCTAGCTAGAAGGAAACGCATGCCCTCCCTGAAGTCCTTCTCCCGTTTTTGATTCACAACCGGGGTGTGAGGTTCGCGAATCAACGCTACACAAAGCTATGCCACACAGGCTGTGCTTTGATCATCAACCACAAGAATATGCTTTTCAATAGAAGCCTTGATCATTTGCATCTCAGCATGCCACACAGGCAATTCACGCTATGCAACCGATATCAATCACACAGAATGAAATCCGATGTCAGGCACACATCCATTTACAAGTCCGTTCTGGGTATGAACGAAACCGGAGGCACCTTGTACCTCGCATATCAATCGATCTCCAAGTACGTCTGGACGATCACCAACTGATTCCCTCCTCTTGGGTGTACATCCCAATCAAGATCATCAGTAATCACCCAAACGACGTGAAGACCTCCGGTCTTCAACCACCGTCTTCATCCTCGACATCACGTCGAATCAGTTATTCAGAATGGGATAAACCCGGTCTTTCTGAATAACTCGCGTATATAATAATCAAGTGTTACACAAACACAACATACGCCTCATTCCAATACATCAGTCACTAACCGTAAATTAACAAGAGAATAATTCCCCAAATATTAACCCCGAAGGCCGAAACCAACATCAGATCAATACCCAGGAAACCGTTCTGTTTAGCTAACCTACAGTTAGTTTCTAAACCTCACATTCTTATGGAAAGCTTCCCATTAATTTTATCAAAGGTAAATTCCTTTAAATTTATTCTTTAATCTTCCTTTGAATATCGATTCAACTAGTCGGGATTAACGAACCTTACCGAAGTAATCATTGGTTTTAATTTCCCAATCCCAACCTATTCATCCCATGAAGTAAAACTGGCCATACTTCATATCTAACACCACGGTGTTATCGGTACATTCAATTACCATTTCACGTTCAAATCTAATTAAAGATTTAACTATCGCCTGGAGCAAAACTGGTGATACTCCATTCTCGATCTTTTCAATCTAATTAAAGATTCATTAAAACTCCACTTAGTTTTAACCTTTGACTGGGTTAAAGAATCAGTTTCATTTAAAACACGGTTCATGATAAACCCCAAAATCACACCACATTTCAATCAGTCCCTAACCGTAAATTAGCAAGTGAGCAATTCCCTAAGTATTAACCCCGAAGGCCGAAACCAACATTAGATCAATACCCCAGAAACCATTCAACTTAACTAATCTCCAGTTAGTTTCTGATTTTCTTAACTCCTTTGGGTCTAAGAACAGTATTATTGAAGATACCGTTCACGACAACCCAAAATCACATTTCATTAATTATCGGGTTAAAGAACAAGTGTTATTTAAAACACTGTTCACAATAAACCCAAAAATCAATACCAATTCAATTCCAATTAAATATTATTTAATTGGTACACTTCATTAAATCTAAATAAAAAGATTTAATCTTGTTCTTAACAGGGCTTAAGAACAGTGTTAATGAAGACGCCATTCACGACAAATCCAAATCACATTTGATATTAAATACAAGGCTCTGAATATAAAATATAGCGGCTTTTATTCAATATCAAATTCTACGACCAACAAATATCGTATTGGAAATAACGATATATATATATATATATATATATCTTTCAAATTTCCATAACAATAACTGTATAATCACGAAACCCAACATCGAAATATTCTGAAGACAATTTCGATTCAGATCCATTCCAATTCAATTATTGGAAATTCTGGTTACTTTTATAACCCTTTTCAAATTCAATTTATTTATTTTAAAAATAAATAAATTATTATTCTAGCTCAAAACTAGTTCATTTCGATAAAAATCTATTTTTATCTTTTCAAATATGGAGTTTTTCATCCTAATTCTTCCCAAATCATTTCTAATGATTTTACACAAACTATTACTATTTTTAATAATTTTATCAAGGCCCGTACAGTCGATTTCCATCAACGGCCATCGAATTGCACTTACAACGACCTTTTCCAAATTTGATTTAGACATAATTCCAAATCCTACCGTTAGATTTCTAATTTCTAATATTCGTTAGAAAGCTCTTTTCGATATGAACCCAACGGTTTCGGTTTTAGGAGAATCCGACGGTCGGATCTCCCGCAATATCCATTCGAAGTTAATGGTCGAAATTCGCGAACTGCCGTGGCGCGGCGTGTTCTATTCGGGCCATTATATTATATATATAATATATACTTCGTTGATTTCCTTTTAAATCATATTTTATAAATCATTTTAAATTCGTTTTCGAAACGATTTCAACTTCATTTCAAATTCAAATAAAAATTGAATTTTTCCTTATAGATTCGTTTTAAATTCATTTCAATTTGATTTCAATTCAAATCGATTTTTAATTCAATTTCAGTTCGTTTTCAATTCAATTTCAATTCAAATTCATTTCTATTCAATTTCAATTCGAATTCATTTCTATTCAATTTCAATTCGAATTCATTTCTACTCAATTTCAATTCGAATTCATTTTTATTCAATTTCAATTTCAATTCATTTATATTCAATTTCAATTCGAATTCATTTCTATTCAATTTCAATTCGAATTCATTTTTATTCAATTTCAATTCGAATTCATTTCTATTCAATTTCAATTCGAATTCATTTTTATTCAATTTCAATTTCAATTCGAATTCAATTCTATTCAATTTCAATTCGAATTCATTTCTATTCAATTTCAGTTCGAATTCAATTCTAAATATTCGATTTTGAAATCACTTTCAATATTCATTATAAAATCGACAAAATTCCCGTTCGTGTTAAAATGGCGTGTAACTACTTAACACGGCTTCGCATTTCTATTTTCAAATATTCTATTTCAAATATTTCTTTTTCAAATATTTCTATTCAAATATTTCTTTTTCAAAAATGGAATGAGGCCCAATCAATTACCATATAATGTTAATTATATGGATTTTCTACAACACATGTATAAAATAACAACGATAAATAATCAACCATCATCCAGAGTGCACCACACAACTGCATAAGCATTAAATATAAATAATTAATGCTTACACAGTCTGTCGACCAATCGATCGACATACAACTAAACAATCGGAATTAGTGTATGTCAAATATCATCCCAATACCCATGTGGGGTTTCAAACAATCAAACACATGTTTTATTTATGCAGTTGGGCGATGTGTAAAATTTATCGTCCCAATCAATATCAGTCACATGTGTGTATATAAACAAATCGTTCGATTTGTTTATATTAATTTATTTCATTTCATATATACGTTAAAAATTCTATTTTTAACTATATAAATATTTTATTTCATTTCACATCACATTACACAATCAACTACACATCAAAATCAAACAAACAAGCATACAAGCCGTCCGTGGTCTGTGGACGACGGGTGTCGGGTGCTACTAAACACCGTCTGCATCCTAGTATATATTTCAACTAGAAAATTAAATTAAAAGTGAGAAGTTCTCACAGAGGGTTCCACTCCACCGTGCTTTGCTTTTGAATTGCTGAACCGTCTGGATCAGCTTGAAATTCCTATGCAGTTCTTTTCACGCTGTTCAGAATAAAAAGTTATATTTTTATTGCTTCATTTCAATAAATAAAAATCATATTTTTATTTTTACTTCATATATTTTTACAATGCTTCTTTCTATATAAAAATTCGATTTTTATAATCGCTATAAAAATTACATTTTTATTTCAATATATATATACTAAAAATCAGATTTTTTATTTCGCTACATAATTAAAGATCAAATTTTTATTATCTAAATAATATAAAAGTCGTATTTTTATTCTTTCTATACTATAAAAATCATATTTTAATAATATATACTATATAAAAATCATATTTTTATATTCTATACTATATAAAAATCATATTTTTATAATCTAAAAATTATATTTTTACTTTGCCATTTCAACAATAAAAATCTAATCTTTATATACACTACTTCATGACAAAATGATTTTTTTTTTACTAACTTCTAACCTTAAATTAAGTAAAGTAAATAAAAGAAGCTTACATACAAATAGGAAGGAGGGGGAGAAACGTTCACCATCGAAGGAGGGGGCTGCTGCGAGGTGTTGTCGAAGTGAAGGAAGAGCGATAGGAGGAGGGAGAAGGTTGGAGGGGGGGTCGTGGTTCCTGGCAGAGGGAGGAGGAGAGGAGATCGACGCGGGGAGGGGGAGGTTGAAGCTCGCCGTCGGCGATGAGGTGGAGGGGGGGAATCGCGCTCGATTTGGGCTGAGGAGGAAGGAGCCAGGAGAGAGGAGGGACGGTGAGAGGAAGAAGGACAGATAGATGGGAGGAAGGAGAAGCAAGTCGGAGGTTGGGGGAACCCGGCGGTGGGCGGCGCGGGGGGGGGGGGGGGGGGGGGCGCGGGATTAGGGTAGTGTCGTGTTTTTTTAATATTTTTTTCCTTTTTCTTCTGATTTTGATTTTAAAGGAAAAGAGGGGAGAGGGTGAGAGAGTCAACCGGGGGGGGGGGTTTATATAAATTATTTTATTATTATTTTAATTCAAAAAAAGCAACTTTTATTTTCGACCTCGAAACGAGACCCACCGCCTATCGTCCATAGCTAATTACCCCCGTTCCGAACACAATGGGATATGTATTGCAAGCTGATTCGATCATTTCGATCAGTTTTCGTCAAAATCAACATATAACTCTATATATTGAATTTGAATGCGCATTTCAATTTACCGGGGTCACGTACTAACTCGAAAAATCCCAGAAAAATATTTTCTGGCTTCGTCTTTATGATACGGTCCTAACAAAACTAGTTTCGTCGAATTCCGAGGTCGTTGGAAAAATGGTCATTTTCCAGTCGATTAAAATCAACTGAAACTGGTCAAACACGTTTTCCTTTGGCACGCTCACATTTTGATTCAAAAAATTATGAAAGTGGAAACCTAACAATAACTAGACATCACGGATCCAACAAAAGTGGTTTCGTCGAAAACCGAGGTTGTTTGCAAAATGGCTATTTTTAAGGGCCAAAATTCCATAGCGACTATTCTGAAATTTCAACTGGACATATCTTTTGATTCCCGCTATGAAATTTCAATCTTTCGGATTCGTTGGAAAGATATTCACAAATAGATTTTAATATTTTTGGTTTCACTAAAATCCGGTTTATTTTGCACCCGGTACATTCATTTGAACTTTGAAACCGAATTATCGAACTACCGCGCCATTTTCAATTCCTTTTATAATTTAAAATAAATATTTATATTCTAACGATGATTTAAACGAATATATATACGTTCTATTTCTATTCAAAATAGATTTCTCATCGATATTATTTAAAATAATTCATTTTAAATAATCAAAATTCACTAAAATTGCCAAAATAAAAAATTTAAATTGGCTCGGATTTCCGGGTTATTACAATCTCCCCCACTTAAAACTTTTCGTCCCCGAAAAGGAACAAAGTCGAAAGTTGTTTAACTAATCAACTCAACTTTCACTATTTTCTTTACGGCTTAAGTTCTTCAACTTTTCAGTTTCTAAGAACTTCTCAAAATTTTCAAAAATTTGGTTAACACCCTAAATTTTCGAAAAATTTCGCCATAACCTCCCATGCACCGGGGACTTCGGGATATTTCATATAGCCTCCCATGGCCTTCTTCAATCCAAAAGAAAAAGAAAAGGCCAAGCGGCTAGCCAATCGGCTCATAAAATCATCATCACCCAAACAAACTGTAAATTACGGTAAACATGTACCTATTTGTCTGGCAAACAATTTTATTCTTCTGCTCTAGCCTCCTTTCTATGATATGTTCAATAGATATACATGTACTATGCACGCAAATGCGACTAATTTTCAATACAATTCACAATTTGATACAATTTCGCTATAGGGTTCAACTTTAATTAATCAAACAACACAACCATCAATCAATTAGTGAATTTAACGTTTCAAATTCATAATTTTGATATATAGTCAAAAATCAGATTTTTGATGCCAAATCACAACAATAAGCCCTACCTAATTTTGGTTCTCACACCAGTCTAATGGAAATATATAGATATCACACCTTCGAAACTCGAATACCAATTCTGATGATGTCTAGACTATCATCAGAATCGTCTCCGGGCGACTAGAGTGTGATTCTATATCTATCCAGTATATTAAAACTTCGAATATACGTTTGCAAGGCGTATATGCAAAATCTTTATATACTGTATTGTCCAAACCAATATAAAATAAATATTCAAATACGTATAAAATGATTTAAATTTCAAAACAAAACTTGTTTTCTATTTTATTTTTCAAAACAACACTCTTCACACTCGTTCTAGGATACTACTGATCCTATCTCTAACGAGTCATTCTCATTGGATATTACTAATCCAATTTCTGATGAATTCTTTCGTATGGTTCTAATGTGTCTTGTTCTCTGAGCTCTGTAAACCAAAGCTCTGATACCAAGCTGAAACGACCCGAAATCCCCGTTACGGGAAATCACGGATTGAATTGAGAACAACACACAACGGAACGCAGACAGAAGAACATTTCATTGTTAATTACAACAACTTCATCAGATTACAAGAATATACAGAGTAATGAATAAATATTACACATTGTAAAATATCAGAGATTACGATACATTTAAATACATCGCAGCGGAAAAGTAATACAATACACAACTGAAAGTAATACACGGATACAGAGCTTTCCGAATATCGTTCCAGCTGTTAATCAGGATCCTGTGAATATAAATCTGCAAAACCAAAACTACTAGCTGCCCGTGTCAAAATAAGGGCACCCAGAGTTTAGGTTATAACAATAAACTCCAGGTCAGTCATGTGACTGGTGTGAGAACTAAAACAGTTATTAATCTTTATTTTTAAAGTTAGGTAAATCAAGGGACCACGCCGTATAACACGGAACGGGTTTCCTCCCAAGAATACCAGTGCATAAAACAACAGCGCAATGCTAAATAAAGAACAATGAAGCTATTATAAGACCCATGTCCCATCACACAATGCAACACAAACCAGAGGATAGGGTTTTCCCTTATAATAGCCAAAGCATGCTTGATACGTTTAAAACAAATCATTTGATACTATAATAAGTGTATAGTGTATAAAACAACTTTAAATAATAAGTATCAATCATAGACGGCATAAGCGCCCCATCCCACTATGTCGCTATATATAGGATTACAACTAAAATCGAAACGTCACGTATTGGAAGTTGGATTTCCATCTGTGAACCGAGGCAAAAGACAGTCCTCTACCAATTCGAGACGCTCTAGCCCGCCCCTCAGGAACAGAACGCATCATCCCTTGGATCGTCAGGGCCGGTCCACCGATGTGGATTAAAATGCCTGAACACTGTGTTTCCCCACCCTTTGGGGTGTCAATGAGTCAACGAATGACTCCATCGGCTTCACATAGTCACTGATATATCCGAGGCGCCTCGCAACTGCAACAACCACATAAGTCAAACTCGTCAGGGCGTGTAAAACCACTGACGCCACTTCTAGCTAGAAGGAAACGCATGCCCTCCCTAAAGTCCTTCTCCCGTTTTTGATTCACAACCGGGGTGTGAGGCTCGCGAATCAACGCTACACAAAGCTATACCACACAGGCTGTGCTTTGATCATCAACCACAAGACTCTGCTTGTAATGACCCGCATTGGCAGAGGTATTATAATTAATTTATTTAATTATATAAATAGTGATATAAAGGATTTAATGGTCGTGGAATTAAATAATGGTGAATATTTAATTAAAATAATAAATTAAATAATATATTTAATTCTGAAATAATCAGAATTGGCTGAAATGGCGATATGGTGTTAACTGGATCATCTGTGATATATAATTCTACTTAGAATTGAATTAGAGTAACAAATATATTATATAAACGAAAGTTTTAACGTATAATTTTATTATAATTAAAATCGAGCTTGAAATGGCGCTGCAATTCGTAAATTGGCGATTCGAACTTCAACTGAATGTACTGGGTTCGTTTTAAACCGGATTTTTGTGAAACAAGAAACATGTGGAGCTGGCAGAGGAAATCTTTCTAGTGGAAGAGAAGAATCGGGATTTCGTCGTGTAGATTTTGAGATATGTCCAAATCAAATTTTAAAATAGTCGCTATAGAATCGTTTATCGACCGTATCGGTTTATTCGATATAACTATAGATCGGGTTTGAATTTAGACAAGGTTCTTTTGGGACGTAGTGATAATTTAATTTTTAGAATTTTACTGTAATTTTTAATTAATTAAATAAGCAACTTTTTATTTAGGGTATTTTGCACCCTGTAATCAACATTTCGGGGTTTCACAATATGAGTCAATCTACCGATAGTATTATATTTTTAGAGTCGGGACACCTCGCTCGTCACGATGGTGTTTTCATTTCTGTCCGTACGTAAGCAGAATTTTACGTAACAGGGTATGTGAAACATAAAATAAAATATACGTATACTTACTTACCTATGAAGTACCATATACGTACACTATGGAAACGAGCAATACACAGAAGCCCACGTTTTCCACAATGACCATCACTCACTTCTCAACCATTTTTACTTGGCGATGAAGGTTCCAATGTTATGAATACGTAAATCGATTCACCGTTTCCTCCTTTGGTAAAACCCATACAAAGCCACCGTTGTTTTATCCTTAACCAGATAATGCTCCACGAGCTAAAAATGGAAAAGAGATCTTAAAATGAGTTTTCCTCCATCAGTACTCCTCTGAAATTTCAAAACCCATATCGCTGTAACCATGAAAGAAAGCCTTCACTTCTATATATGTATATATGGGTTCGAAATTTAGGAAGAAATCTGGGCTTGGCGGTTCATGAACGGTAGCTCGGAAGTGGTGAAAATATGTGAAGACGTGAGCAATTGTATTGGTTGTGGCGTTCGTCGACGTTGGGTTCATTCGCGGTGGACCGGAGTTGGAGGTGAGTTCATGAGGGTAGCTTTCACGTACTGAAGGCGTGTTGTTTCCTTGGGAAGGATGGTAATATGTTTAACAGTGGAGGTGGGGTTCAAATGCAGTGTATTCGGCTATGGTAAAATATATATGTAGTAACCCGGATTTTGAGCGACTTTGGTTATCGACGTAAGCTCGACGTCGATAACCAAAACATCGAAAAATCTCGGTAATTAATGAAAGAAATTAGAAGGTGAGAATAGATAAGATAGAACTTATAGAATAGAAAAAGAAGAAGAACATCATCATCAGAGTAAACACGAATCTCACAGCGGAACGAATAAAATATAACATAACATATCTTTGAAATAACATCAGTATATGTATACAATAACACTTATCAGAGTACAACACTTACAACAACAGCGGAAATAATAATAGCTATAGAATCCTGAAGCCTCCTGCTCCAAACTCTCCAAGTGTATCTGTAAAATCCCGACTACTTGACTGCCCGTACAAATTTAGGCACCCAAGAGTTTAGGGAAAACAACAAAATAAACTCCGGGTCAGTCATGGGACTGGTATGAGTAAAACAATTTAATACTTGATTTAATAAAGGATATCTCACAAGACCACGCCGCATAACGGAACGGGTTTTTTCCTTATGAGAATCCAAACAACTTTGTAAAGTAATATCATTCTGATATTATAATAATGTCTAAATACAAATAGATATCAATCTAGCAGAAACGCTTGCATCTCACGTTACTACATATATAGTATACAATCAAAATCGCAAGCACATATTGGATGATTGGATTTACAACTATGACAAGGTATGGAACCACCTTCCGATCAGTGTACTCTAGGAACGATACACTGGAGTTCAACAAGAACATCTTGCAACTCAGCCACACATGACCGACCACTCATTTCGCTTGAGTGTATCGAATGTACATCACCAACGGTTGGGACCAGCAACCGTTCCCGTATATATATGGGACAGCATTGATAGATTTAAGAAACAAATGAATATTCACTAGATAGGTGATTATACACCCTACTTCGGTGCGACCGACTTAGCCATGCTGCCTGCCCGATTTCTGTCATTTACCGGTTGATGAGGCTAGAAGCTACGCTTTATCATCACATCAGATTCAGTTCGAATGCCACATTGTCAGATCCATCAGAATCACTAATTGACGTCTACAACCATACATTACGTGTCAGCTAAAAGAAGTTTCCTTCTCCGCTTCCACTCTTGGTATAGTTTGAAGAAATCAATGTACGTGATCGTCTGGAAATACTCTGTCAGACATCCATCTTCATTCACTTAGAAATGTCACATCGTCATACCCACCAAATCACAAATTGATTTATCCAAAAGTAACACGGGTATACAGCTTAGAGAAACGAATTCCTCCGCCACCAAATGTGAATACGTTTGAACAGATCAACTTACGCGATCCATTGGATATACTCTGTCAGACCTTCGTCCATACAAGTTGTCCTGGGACTGGACAAACCGAAGGCACTATTCTGTAAACAGGATAGCCCTTGCATTTTACTTCGTCTTAAATTATCTTTGGCATATATGATTCGCGACGCTTATGCCAATACAGAGTGGTTCTATGGATAATAATCCAACTGGTCTCTCCATATTAACAACGTTAAAATGGTCAAAACTTCGATAGTCGGTGAGTTAACTATCAAAGAAAAACAAGTGTGCAAACAACGATATTATTTCCAAATGGAAATTATATCTAACAAACATCATTTAACATAAATCTCTTTAGTTCATTTATTTACTTATCTCCTGTTTCCCTATATTCTAAATTCTTATTTTCTTTTATCAGAAAACATTTCTGATTTTCGTTTGGAAAACATTTCCAAAACTCCTTTACGATCAAACCTTACCATTTCTTAGTTAAGAAGGAAGTCACTCAAGTTGGGTTATAATTACCTCTCAGACCTTAACTGAACAACGTTATAACTTCGAAATGGTCAAAGTTTATCTTTTAATCTTTAACAACTTCTTTACGCCTTTCTCGGATTCAATTTTACTAGTCCACTTCTATATTTAAAACATTGGTTATAACGATAACGTTATAATCCCTACTTTCGAATTATCTAACTTTAATTATAACTTCTATTCCTATTAGTGAATAATTAACCTAACACTTATTTATTTATAAATAAATAAATCTCTATTTAGACACTGGAAAGTATAAGTACTTTCCCGAATTCGATATAAACGAATTCGCCGATTAACTCTCTTCGAGAAATCTCTATTTGATTAACTCTTCTTCGAATAACCTATATTCGATTTATTCCTTCCTTTCGAATATACTATACTTGATTACTCCTCAAATAAACGATATTCGATAATCTCTCTTCGAATAACTAATATTCAATAACCCTTTCTTTTCAAATATCTCATATTTGAAAATATCACTTTCGAATAAACTATATTCGATAATCTCTTTTCGAATGACTCTTATTCGATAAATCTCACTTCGATCAAACTAAAATCGATAACTCCCTTCGATGAAACTAACATCGATAACTCCTTTCGATGAAACTAACATCGATAACTCTAACTCGACGAACTTAACTCGACTAACTTAACTTGACTCGACTAACTCGACTTACTTGGTTCGACCAATTCGATTCGATTAACTACGCTCGACTAACTTGACTAACTTAACTCGACTTACTTGGTTCGACCGACCAGGTTTGACTAACCTGACCTATTTGGTTTGACTGACCAGGTTTGGCTAACCTGACCCATTTGGTTTGACTGACCATGTTTGGCTAACCTGACCCATTTGGTTTGACCACTAGGCTTGACTACTTGGTTCGACCACTTGGTTTGACCATTTGGTTCGAATACCATATTCGACTAACTCCTCTCGATTCATTAAAACCGATTAACTCATCTCGATTGACTAAATCAATTAACTCCTATCGATTAACTAAATCGATAAACTCCTTTCGATTAACTAAGTTTGATTTACTCGACTCGACTGACCAGGTTCAACTAACTTGACCAGCTTGGTTGTACTGACCAGGTTCGACTAACTTGACCAGCTTGACTCGATTGGTTCGACTCGACCAGCTCGACTCGGTTGGTTTGACTCGACCATCTTGACTCGATTGGTTCGACTCGACCATTTGGCTCGATTTGGTTCGACTCGACCATTTGGCTCGATTGGTTCGACTCGACCATTTTGACTCGGTTGGTTCGACTAGCTTGGTTTGACCACTTAACTAACTTGATTCGAATATTTTATATCCGACTAACTAACTTTTCTTTTATTTCAATTTATTTTAACTTCTATTTATTTCCTAAATAGATTTCCTTTTGTATAATCTATTTGTTTTCCAAAATAGATTTTCCTTTATAACTCTAATTATTTAATCCCTAATTAAATATCCTTTATTCTATTTATTTAATCTAAATAAACATTCCTTTATTTTATTTCTTTATTTCTAAATAAATATTCTTTTATAAAATCCTTCGATTTTATAAATAGATTCATTTTCAATATAAATATTGAAAATCCCCTTTTCTACATTTTCAGTGTTTCCTATTGTTTTTAAACAACCAACTGTCAATGATAAATATCATCCAAACATATACAATCAACCACAGATTATATATCACAGTATATATCACAATATACAAATAACAGTAAAATAAATGTTGAGTAATCCAGTCGGATTCCTCCAACCTGTTTCCCTGCATCCACCGATGTTAAACAACTTATATAACATCACTTGCATTTCTAATGAAATACACTGATAACAAAATCACCGTTTAATAACGATATATATATATATATGTAGATATATATATATATATCCATATCGTTTTCAATCAATTATTTAACAGTCCAATCTACAGTCCAATTTAACAATACAACTTAACAGTCCAAATTAACAGTACATAACTAGCAGTCAAATACAGAAATAAAAATACAATTTATATAAAAATATAAATTGAGGAGAGTTAGGGAGTTTTTACTCACATTGACGCGTTAACCGTTATATAATCGGTTTGCGTTCTTTGATTTCGACGGATAATTTATTTCTCCATAAATTGTAACGAGCTCGGATCCACTTCCAGTCAGTTTCATGACGTAGTGTTCATCCATACGATCCCAACGCAACTTACGGTTCTTCAATCTGACATCGTACGAGAGAGTTATTGTATCGACAAGTTTATACGCTATTAACATAAATAGAACTTAAACTAAATTTCAACACTTTAAATTGGGCCTTAACATTTTAATACCTTGGCCCATTCACTTCAACCCAACCCGCTCCCTTCCTTAATCCTTCTTCTTCCACAACCGTTCAAAACCGAACCCGAATAATGGCCATTCACCAATCTTCAAGCCACCACATCTCCTTCATCTCCACATTTCCATCCAAACCGACGTCACCATTGTTCTTCTCACTCAAACCTCTTCACGTTGGTACCCCAAATACCCGACTCGGCCACCACTTTCAAAATCTGTCGAACAGTGGCTCCTACGCTGGAGCAGGTATCGCATGACCCCAATTGTGACGGAAACCCACGAAACTCCTCAAACGAGTGCCATTTCACCTCATAACCCCAAAAGAAGACTCGAATTCAAGCATTGAAACCAAAATACTGAGATTTTCCTAACCCTAGTCTCACGTGAAAAATCTGAGAACCCAACAGTGAGCGTCGAACCCCCAATAACCCATATAGATGCGTAGAGATTTAATCCATGAACCCAAATATACTTGAGTTCAAATTTATAGAATTTGTTTTGATATCCTTTTGATTTTTTTTCTTTTTTTCCTTGGAGGAATTTTACTGGAAGAAGGAAAAAGAAGAACGGCGGTAGAAAGGAGTTGTTGACCAGAGAAAGAGAAGTGAATTAGGTTAGAAAAGGTTAAAGGGTTTTTATAGGAAGTTTTTAAAATATTTTTATATTCATTTTATATTGAATCGTTAGTTCAATTCGTCCTTTAAAAATTCCTATGACCACACACGATACCCAAAAATCACGAAAATGGACATGCAGCTACAGCTCGACATTACGGTCCGAACGAAACTTGTTTCATCGAATTCCGACTTCGTATGCTCACGCAGCGTATTTTTAACTGTCCAGATACTGACTGTTTTACACTCTAAAAATCCGTACGACCACACAGTGACTCTAAAAATCACGAAACTTGGAATCTAACAATAATTTTACATTGCGGATCCAACAAAACTGGTTTCGTCGAATTCCGACTTCGTTTGCAGAAGTGGCTATTTTAACGCTCTGGATGACCCATTTAAATATATAAATATATTTAAATATAATTAAATAAAATATAAATAAATTTATATTATCGTATATCTTCCCATATGATATCGTGCAGCTCCAGAACATCATATCAGAATTTACAGTTTGATATTTCAGATTTCAGATTTATCGATATTCAATTCATATCGAAAATCCTTTTATAACGTATAAAAAGCGTCACAAATTATAAAGGAATTCTACAGCGACTTTTCTGAAATTTGATTTGGACGTACATCAAAATCTACACGATGAAATCCCGATTTTTCTCTTCCACTGGAAAGATATACTCCACCAGCTCCACACGTTTCTTGTTTCACAGAAATCCGATTTAAAACGAATCCTGTATACTCAGTTGAAGTTCAAATCGCCTAATAGCGAACTGCCGTGTCGTTACGCGCTCGAATTTAATTATATTATAATTATACGTTCAAACTGTCGTCGATTGAATATATTCATCAATATAATCCAACTCTAAGTTGAATTACATCTTTGGGATGACCCCATTCACAGAATATTTGTATTTCCAATATTTTTGATTATTTCGACATTATAATATATTTTATTATATTATAATTATTAATTAAATATTCAATATTATTTAATTCACGTTCTCGATATCGATAAATTGATATTTAATAATTAAATAAATAAATTGTTCAACAGCTAAAATGCGGGTTACTACAATCTTCCCCCCTTAATAAAATTTCGTCCTCGAAATTGCTAAGCTAGGGGATGACCCTATCTTTTGGGTAAAAATTTATCTGTTTACCTCTTATCTCCGGTTTCAACTGAACCAATTAATATCGACTAAAATATTAATTTATTCCGACTAACTAAATTTTCAAAAATTCTGAAAATTTTCTAACACCTTAACTTTTCGAAAATTTTTGCCAGCACCTCCTTTGTACTGGTCAATATCTCAAACTCCAACTCGCCTCTCTAGGCCTTCTTTAACCCAAAAGAAAATCAAACAGCCAAGCGGCTTGCCAATTCGGCTCATAAATCTCATATCCATATATAATATAAACTGGTACCTTTTTGTCGGGAATATCAACTCTATCACTTCCATATGCTATCAACTCAGCATATACCAGTGTTATTTCCATCAAATTCCAATCAGTTCATATCCTCAAAACCAAATCGAATTTCATTCAAACCCGAATATCAAATTTCAAATTTTTAACTCACCAACCCAATTCCATAACAGATTATTCTCTAATCCAATTCAATTCTATTTAACTCAGTTCAAGTTAATATTTCAATTTATTTCTACTATCTTATTCTATTTTACTTCATAAGTTAAAATTAAATTCCGAAACTTAATTTCCTGGGTCTATTTCAAATCAATTTGAAATTACAATGCCAATTCAAAACCTTTGAATTTCTAAACAACTTTTTTTTTTCTCAAAACAATTCAAAAACAAAACCTTTGTAGTAGTCCGTCACTTAGAACTCGAAAATGAACACCGATGATGCACCATCGGAGTTTATTTTCCAGCGAACAAGTGAGTTCAATACTATATCATTTTCGGATTGAAAACATTTTCAAAATCTCCCAGGAACTTAAAATTTCCTTATTTTAATTCCAATTCTGATTTAAATTTCAGATTCATTTTATCTTATTTCATATATTTCCTTATATGAATTCTGATTAGTTATTTATAATCATTTCACCTTTTTATAATCTAATTCGATTATAATATCAACCAACATAACCAATATACTATATCAAAATATATTCGGGTAAAATTATTCCATTTACCCTCTTTCAAAACATACCGTGTCGGTTCATCGTATTCGAGTGTCTGGTAACCCCTATCGATACAGTGGATCAAACTTATCGACCAGAATTCATAAACAACTCAACCAATAAATCTCCACAATATAAAATCATTTTATATTAATAACAAATACGTTCACTCGTATATATACACTCAAACTCAATCTAGGGTATTACTAATCCCATCTCTACTGAATCACGCCACAGAGCCAAGGTAATAACTAAACCAATGCTCTGATACCAACTGTAGTAACCCGGATTTTGAGCGACTTTGGTTATCAACGTAAGCTCGACGTCGATAACCAAAACATCGAAAAATCCCGGTAATTAATGAAAGAAATTAGAAGGTGAGAATAGATAAGATAGAACTTATAGAATAGAAAAAGAAGAAGAACATCATCATCAGAGTAAACACGAATCTCACAGCGGAACGAATAAAATATAACATAACATATCTTTGAAATAACATCAGTATATGTATACAATAACACTTATCAGAGTACAACACTTACAACAACAACGGAAATAATAATAGCTATAGAATCCTGAAGCCTCCTGCTCCAAGCTCTCCAAGTGTATCTGTAAAATCCCGACTACTTGACTGCCCGTACAAATTTAGGCACCCAAGAGTTTAGGGAAAACAACAAAATAAACTCCGGGTCAGTCATGGGACTGGTATGAGTAAAACAATTTAATACTTAATTTAATAAAGGATATCTCACAAGACCACGCCGCATAACGGAACGGGTTTTTTCCTTATGAGAATCCAAACAACTTTGTAAAGTAATATCATTCTGATATTATAATAATGTCTAAATACAAATAGATATCAATCTAGCAGAAACGCTTGCATCTCACGTTACTACATATATAGTATACAATCAAAATCGCAAGCACGTATTGGATGATTGGATTTCCAACTATGACAAGGTATGGAACCACCTTCCGATCAGTGTACTCTAGGAACGATACACTGGAGTTCAACAAGAACATCTTGCAACTCAGCCACACATGACCGACCACTCATTTCGCTTGAGTGTATCGAATGTACATCACCAACGGTTGGGATCAGCAACCGTTCCCGTATATATATGGGACAGCATTGATAGATTTAAGAAACAAATGAATATTCACTAGATAGGTGATTATACACCCTACTTCGGTGCGACCGACTTAGCCATGCTGCCTGCCCGATTTCTGTCATTTACCGGTTGATGAGGCTAGAAGCTACGCTTTATCATCACATCAGATTCAGTTCGAATGCCACATTGTCAGATCCATCAGAATCACTAATTGACGTCTACAACCATACATTACGTGTCAGCTAAAAGAAGTTTCCTTCTCCGCTTCCACTCTTGGTATAGTTTGAAGAAATCAATGTACGTGATCGTCTGGAAATACTCTGTCAGACATCCATCTTCATTCACTTAGAAATGCCACATCGTCATACCCGCCAAATCACAAATTGATTTATCCAAAAGTAACACGGGTATACAGCTTAGAGAAACGAATTCCTCCGCCACGAAACGTGAATACGTTTGAACAGATCAACTTACGCGATCCATTGGATATACTCTGTCAGACCTTCGTCCATATAAGTTGTCCTGGGACTGGACAAACCGAAGGCACTATTCTGTAAACAGGATAGCCCTTGCATTTTACTCCGTCTTAAATTATCTTTGGCATATATTATTCGCGACGCTTATGCCAATACAGAGTGGTTCTATGGATAATAATCCAACCGGTCTCTCCATATTAACAACGTTAAAATGGTCAAAACTTCGATAGTCGGTGAGTTAACTATCAAAGAAAAACAAGTGTGCAAACAACGATATTATTTCCAAATGGAAATTATATCGAACAAACATCATTTAACATAAATCTCTTTAGTTCATTTATTTACTTATCTCCTGTTTCCCTATATTCTAAATTCTTATTTTCTTTTATCAGGAAACATTTCTGATTTTCGTTTGGAAAACATTTCCAAAACTCCTTTACGATCAAACCTTACCATTTCTTAGTTAAGAAGGAAGTCACTCAAGTTGGGGTATAATTACCTCTCAGACCTTAACTGAACAACGTTATAACTTCGAAATGGTCAAAGTTTATCTTTTAATCTTTAACAACTTCTTTACGCCTTTCTCGGATTCAATTTTACTAGTCCACTTCTATATTTAAAACATTGGTTATAACGATAACGTTATAATCCCTATATTCGAATTATCTAACTTTAATTATAACTTCAATTTCTATTAGTGAATAATTAACCTAACACTTATTTATTTATAAATAAATAAATCTCTATTTAGACACTGGAAATTATAAGTACTTTCCCGAATTCGATATAAACGAATTCGCCGATTAACTCTCTTCGAGAAATCTCTATTTGATTAACTCTTCTTCGAATAACCTATATTCGATTTATTCCTTCCTTTCGAATATACTATACTTGATTACTCTTCGAATAAACAATATTCGATAATCTCTCTTCGAATAACTAATATTCGATAACCCTTTCTTTTCAAATATCTCATATTTAAAAATCTCACTTTCGAATAAACTATATTCGATAATCTCTTTTCGAATGACTCTTATTCGATAAATCTCACTTCGATCAAACTAAAATCGATAACTCCCTTCGATGAAACTAACATCGATAATTCCTTTCGATGAAACTAACATCGATAACTCTAACTCGACGAACTTAACTCGACTAACTTAACTTGACTCGACTAACTCGACTTACTTGGTTCGACCAATTCGATTCGATTAACTAGGCTCGACTAACTTGACTAACTTAACTCGACTTACTTGGTTCGACCGACCAGGTTTGACTAACCTGACCTATTTGGTTTGACTGACGAGGTTTAGCTAACCTGACCCATTTGGTTTGACTGACCATGTTTGGCTAACCTGACCCATTTGGTTTGACCACTGGGCTTGACTACTTGGTTCGACCACTTGGTTTGACCATTTGGTTCGAATACCATATTCGACTAACTCCTCTCGATTCATTAAAACCGATTAACTCATCTCGATTGACTAAATCAATTAACTCCTATCGATTAACTAAATCGATAAACTCCTTTCGATTAACTAAGTTTGATTTACTCGACTCGACTGACCAGGTTCGACTAACTTGACCAGCTTGGTTGTACTGACCAGGTTCGACTAACTTGACCAGCTTGACTCGATTGGTTCGACTCGACCAGCTCGACTCGGTTGGTTTGACTCGACCATCTTGACTCGATTGGTTCAACTCGACCATTTGGCTCGATTTGGTTCGACTCGACCATTTGGCTCGATTGGTTCGACTCGACCATTTTGACTTGGTTGGTTCGACTAGCTTGGTTTGACCACTTAACTAACTTGATTCGAATATTTTATATCCGACTAACTAACTTTTCTTTTATTTCTATTTATTTTAACTTCTATTTATTTCCTAAATAGATTTCCTTTTGTATAATCTATTTGTTTTCCTAAATATATTTTCCTTTATAACTCTAATTATTTAATCCCTAATTAAATATCCTTTATTCTATTTATTTAATCTAAATAAACATTCCTTTATTTTATTTCTTTATTTCTAAATAAATATTCTTTTATAAAATCCTTCGATTTTATAAATAGATTCATTTTCAATATAAATATTGAAAATCCCCTTTTCTACTTTTTCAGTGTTTTCTATTGTTTTTAAACAACCAACTGTTAATGATCAATATCATCCAAACATATACAATCAACCACAGATTATATATCACAGTATATATTAGAATATACAATTAACAGTAAAATAAATGTTGAGGAATCCAGTCGGATTCCTCCAACCTGTTTCCCTGCATCCAGCGATGTTAAACAACGTATATAACATCACTTGCATTTCTAATGAAATACACCGATAACAAAATCACCGTTTAATAACGATATATATATATATATGTAGATATATATATATATATCCATACCGTTTTCAATCAATTATTTAACAGTCCAATCTACAGTCAATTTAACAATACAACTTAACAGTCCAAATTAACAGTACATAACTAGCAGTCAAATACAGAAATAAAAATACAATTTATATAAAAATATAAATTGAGGAGAGTTAGGGAGTTTTTACTCACATTGACGCGTTAACCGTTATATAATCGGTTTGCGTTCTTTGATTTCGACGGAAAATTTATTTCTCCATAAATTGTAATGAGCTCGGATCCACTTCCAGTCAGTTTCATGACGTAGTGTTCGTCCATACGATCCCAACGCAACTTACGGTTCTTCAATCTGACATCGTACGAGAGAGTTATTGTATCGACAAGTTTATACGCTATTAACATAAATAGAACTTAAACTAAATTTCAACACTTTATATTGGGCCTTAACATTTTAATACCTTGGCCCATTCACTTCAACCCAACCCGCTCCCTTCCTTAATCCTTCTTCTTCCACAGCCGTTCAAAACCGAACCCGAATAATGGCCATTCACCAATCTTCAAGCCACCACATCTCCTTCATCTCCACATTTCCATCCAAACCGACGTCGCCATTGTTCTTCTCACTCAAACCTCTTCACGTTGGTACCCCAAATACCCAACTCGGCCACCACTTTCAAAATCTGCCGAACAGTGGCTCCTACGCTGGAGCAGGTATCGCATGACCCCAATTGTGACGGAAACCCACGAAACTCCTCAAACGAGTGCCATTTCACCTCATAACCCCAAAAGAAGATTCGAATTCAAGCATTGAAACCAAAATACCGAGATTTGCCTAACCCTAGTCTCATGTGAAAAATCTGAGAACCCAACAGTGAGCGTCGAATCCCCTATAACCCATATAGATGCGTAGAGATTTAATCCATGAACCCAAATATACCTGAGTTCAAATTTATAGAATTTGTTTTGATATCCTTTTGATTTTTTTTCTTTTTTTTCCTTGGAGGAATTTTACTGGAAGAAGGAAAAAGAAGAACGGTGGTAGAAAGGAGTTGTTGACCAGAGAAAGAGAAGTGAATTAGGTTAGAAAAGGTTAAAGGGTTTTTATAGGAAGTTTTTAAAATATTTTTATATTCATTTTATATTGAATCGTTAGTTCAATTCGTCCTTTAAAAATTCCTATGACCACACACGATACCCAAAAATCACGAAAATGGACATGCAGCTGCAGCTCGACATTACGGTCCCAACGAAACTGGTTTCATCGAATTCCGACTTCGTATGCTCACGCAGCGTATTTTTAACTGTCTAGATACTGACTGTTTTACACTCTAAAAATCCGTACGACCACACAGTGACTCTAAAAATCACGAAACTTGGAATCTAACAATAATTTTACATTGCGGATCCAACAAAACTGGTTTCGTCGAATTCCGACTTCGTTTGCAGAAGTGGATATTTTTAACGCTCTGGATGACCCATTTAAATATATAAATATATTTAAATATAATTAAATTAAATATAAATAAATTTATATTATCGTATATCTTCCCATATGATATCGTGCAGCTCCAGAATATCATATCAGAATTTACAGTTTGATATTTCAGATTTCATATTTATCGATATTCAATTCATATCGAAAATCCTTTTATAACGTATATAAAGCATCGCAAATTATAAAGGATTTCTACAGCGACTTTTCTGAAATTTGATTTGGACGTACATCAAAATCTACACGACGAAATCCCGATTTTTCTCTTCCACTGGAAAGATATACTCCACCAGCTCCACACGTTTCTTGTTTCACAGAAATCCGATTTAAAACGAATCCTGTATACTCAGTTGAAGTTCAAATCGCCTAATAGCGAACTGCCGCGTCGTTACGCGCTCGAATTTAATTATATTATAATTATACATTCAAACTGTCGTCGATTGAATATATTCGTCAATATAATCCAACTCTAAGTTGAATTACATATTTGGGATGACCCCATTCACAGAATATTTGTATTTCCAATATTTTTGATTATTTCGACATTATAATATATTTTATTATATTATAATTATTAATTAAATATTCAATATTATTTAATTCACGTTCTCGATATCGATAAATCGATATTTAATAATTAAATAAATAAATTGTTCAACAACTAAAATGCGGGTTACTACAATATACATATCTGGAGATGTACAACGTGTATGGGGGAGGTGAGGAGGACATGCAGTCTAAATGATGTTGTTGGATTTTGAGATGGTGGATCCTGGAGAGATAAGAAAGTAGGGGGACTGTTATTTTTAATGTGGTAGTTGGGTCTATACTAGAGCGGAGTGCTATGGCATTTGGGCATTATTTGGAAATGTGATGGAGGGCGTCGCAGACTACCTGCTGTATGCGGAACCAGGGCAGTGCGAATGGTAGTAATGTATGGGGAATGGTAGCTGTATGGGTTCATGATGAAGTCGTTACCTGTTATTTGGGAAGATGAATCATGTAGTAAGCGGGTTGGGCTAATTCGATGGAATGGGCCGAGAGAGTTGAAGCCCATTATTTAAATGAGAAAAGAAAGAAAAAAAGAGAAAAAAATAGAATGTGATGGTTGAGGAAGTAAGAACGTGGTAGCCTTGGAAGGTATACACAAAGGAGCTTGCGCTGGTATTTGCAAAAGGGAGGAAGGGTCCTGTTGCTACGCTGGTTGATGGGTCAAGTTTTGGCTGATGAGAATGAATCAGATGAAACTAGATCCGACAGGATCGTATGGATGGACACTACACGATGGAACCGACTGAAAGTAAATCGGGGCTCGTTACAATTTATAGCAAAATAAATTGTCTGTTCGAATCAAGCGATGGTTATCGTTATTAACGATGATCGTCCAATGTGAGTAAAACTCACCAACTCTGAACAGTTCTATTTTTACGTATTTTTAGAACTGTTAATCATCTGATTGATTGTGTGTGGACGGATTGATTAAACTGCTAGTCAGTTAGTTGAATTTCTATATTGATTCTGTTTAACAGAATATATCATATGGAACTGAAAGTGATGTTATCTATATTGTTTAACATCTGTGATGCAGGGAAACAGGTTGGAGGAATCCAACTGGATTCCTCAACATTTATTTTACTGTGATTTATATATTGTGATATATAATGTGATATATAATCTGACGTTGATTATATGTGTTTGGACGATATTTATCGTTGTTATATGGCGTGTTAAATACCGTTAGAAATGCCAAAATGTAGAAAAAGGATTTTCAAAGTATATTTTGAAATAAATTTATTATATAAAATCAATGGATTATATATATATATATAAATAAAGGATTTTTGTGAGAAGAAATATATTTGGTAAATCAAATATAAAAGGAATATATTTGGTAAATCAAATATAGAAGAAATATATTTGTAAATCAAATAGAAAGGAAAATATTGGTAAAACCAATATAAAAGGAAACATTAGTCAAACAAATATGAAGAGAAATATTTGTAAACCATTTACAAATAAAATAGAATTATAAAGGAAATATTTGTAGAACATTTACAAATAGATTTAAAAGGGATTATTTATTTATTTAGGGAATAAATAGAATAAAGGAATATTTATTTGAGAAAATAAATAGAATAAAGGAAATATTTATTTAGAAAATAAATACGATATTTTAAAAGGAGTTAGAATTAATCAGTTAGAGTTAAAGGAGTTAATCGAATATAATTTATTCGAATAGAGTTAAAGGAGTAAATCGAATATAATTTATTCGAATAGAGTTAAAGGAGTAAATCGAACATAGTTAAAAGAAATAAAGTTAAACAATATTAGAAACTGACTAGAGATTTGTTAAGTTGAATAGTTTTCTGAGTATCGATCTGATGTTGGTTTCGGCCTTCGGGATTTATACTTAGAGAATTGTTCTCCTACTAGTTTATAGTTAGAATCTGATAGATGTGGAAGAATAGTGATACATAATTAAGCCATGGAAATGTTTTCCAATGTGAATAACGTACATTTTCTAAACATAGAAAATGGGGATATATATATATGATTAATGATTGATTGATAGAATTTCCATTTGGAAATAATATCTTTGTTTGCACTCCTGTTTTTCTTTGATGGTTAAATCACAGACTATCAAAGTTTTGACCATTTTAACGTTGTTAATATGGAGAGACCGGTTGGATTATTATCCAAAGAACCACTCTGTTTAGGCATAAGCGTTGCGAATCATATATGCCAAAGATAATTGAAATCGGAGTTAAGTGCAAGGGCTATTGTATAAGTCTTAGATAACAGTGCCTAAGATGGATATACTGAATAGTACCTTCGGTTGATCCTGTTCCTGGATGACTTGTATGGACGAATGTCTGACAGAGTATTTCCAAACGATCACGTATATTGATTTCTCCAACCGTACCAAGAGTGGAAGCGGGGAAGGAAACTTCTTTAGCTGACACGTAATGTATGGTTGTAGACGTCAATCGGTGATTTGATGGATTTGACGATGTGACATTCAAAGTGAATCTGGTGTGTTGATAAAGCGTAGCTTCTAGCCTCATCAACCGGTAAATGACAGAAATCGGGCAGGCAGCATGGCTAAGTCGGTCGCTCCGAAGTAGGGTGTATAATCACCTGATCTAGAGTTTCATTTATTTCTAAAAATCTATTGTCGATACTGTCCCATTCGGGAAACGGTTGCTGATCCCAACCGTTGGTGATATACATTCGATACACTCAAGTGAAATGAGTGGTCGGTCATGTGTGGCCGGGTTGCAAGATGTTCTTGTTGAACCCAGTGTATTTTTTCTAGAGGTACACTAGTGAAAGGTGGTTCCATACCTTGTCATAGTTGGAAATCCATTACCCAATACGTGCTTGCGGTTTTGAATATATACTATATATGTAGAATGTGAAATGAAAGCATTTCTGCTAGATGGTTATTATAGTTGTGGTTGATAGACATTATTATAATATCAAAAGGGTTTTGATATAAAGATAATTTGGATTCTCATAAGGGAAAAACCCGTTCCGTTAGACGGCGTGGTCTTATGAGATATCGTTTATTTGTTCAACTGTTTTAAACTGTTTTACTCATACCAGTCCATGTTGTGTGCTTGGGGCATGTGTCGCATGATAGGAGGTTCTCGCTTTTCGTTAGGTGGCGAACGGGAGACTCTTACCCCTACATGTCCCGAAAATGAGGGTTAGTTGTGAAGTCGAAAGGCTGGCCGTAAAATGTGGTGATGGGGTACCAATGTAAGCCACAGTGGGGTATTACCTTGCTGCTTTGTGGAGAGGAGAGGATGGTTGCAAAGCCTACTTGAATCTTTGCGGGTCATTACAGTTGGTATCAGAGCTTAAGTTAAGTGAATTACCTTGGCTCTGTGGCGTGACTCAGTAGAGATAGGGTTAGTAATACCCTAGATTGAGTTTGAATGTATATATACGAGTGAACGTATTTGTAGATGATATAAAAATAATTTTATATTGTGAAGATTTATTGATTGAGTTGTGTATGTGTTCTGGTCGATCAGTTGATCCACTGTATCGATAGGAGTTTATAAACACTCGAATACGATGGGTCGACACGATATGTTTTGAAAAGTGGGTAAATTAAAATAAGTTTACCCAAGGTATATCTTAATATAGTGAAAATATATATATCAAAATTTTAATATATTGGATATATTGGTTGTTATTATAATCGATTAAAGATTATAAATTAAATGGTTATGTAAATAACCAATCAGAATTCATATAAGTGAAATACGTGAAATCAGATGAATTAAATCTAAAATTTAAAACAAAATTGAATTAAAATTTCTGGAAAATTGGATAAGTGTTTGTAAATGGGTTTGGATTAAAAATAAGGAAAATCTAAGATCTTGGGAGATTTTAAATTGTTTTACAAGCAGTGTGAATTATATTTTGAAATGAATTTCAAAGTAGAAATGTTTAGAAGTGGTTTTATAGTATTGAACTCACTTCGATCGCTGGAAAATAGATCCTGATGATGACAGCTGCATCATCAGTATTCATTTTCGAGTTGTAAGTGATGGATTACTACCGAAAAGATTTTGCTTTTGAATTGTTTTGGGAAAGACAAGTTGTGTTGAATTTCAAAAAGGAACATTTGATTTTTTGAAAACAGTAAACTGTTTGAAAACTCCCAGGGAAAGACTGTTTGAATTAAAAACACATTTAACAGAAATTTGTGAAAGCAGAATTGAATTAAAGTAAAGCCAGTAAAGTGGTAACTGAGATTGAATTAGAATGATATCAAGACAAATTGGATTGTGAGATTCAAATTTGAAGTGTAATGTGATAATCAAGTTAAGAGTTGGGAATCGAGAAGAAACTCGAGTTGAAATGATATTTGGGTCGGATATAAGCGAATGGTTGTGTTGTGGATAAAAGCAGATTGGAATTTGATTGGGATGACCCTTGTATCCGTTGAATTGATAACAGGTGGAAAGGATATAATGATATGCCGACAAAAGGTACAAGTTTATATTTCTATTGGATATGAGATTTTGATGAGCCGAATTGGCAAGCCACTTGGCTGTTTGATTTTCTTTTGGGATGAAGATAGCCCAGAGAGGCGAATGGGAGTTTGACTGATTGACCAGTACAAAGGAGGTGCTGGCGAAATTTTTCTAAGAGTTAAGGCATTAGAAAATTTTCAGGATTTTTGGAAATTTTTGTTGATAAGAATTAAATAAATTTTTAATTGAAGTTAAATTGGTTCAGTTGAAACTGAATTTAAGAAGTGAACAAATATGTTCTAATGTAATAACCCGGAAATGCGAACCAGTTTAAAATTTTTATTTTGGCAATTTTAGTGAATTTTGAACATTTAAAATGAATTATTTTAAATAATATCGACGAGAAATTTATTTTGAATAGAATTCGAACGTATATATTATATACGTCATCGTTAGAATATAAATAATTATATATAATTATAAATAGAATTGAAAATGGCGCGGTAGTTCGATAATTCAATTTCAAACTTCAATTGAACATACCGGGTGCAAAGTAAACCCGATTTTAGTGAAACAAAAAATAATAGGATCTAATTGGGAATATCTTTCCAACGAATCCGAAAAATCGAGATTTCATAGCGGGAATCAAAAGATATGTCCAGTTGAAAATTCTGAATAGTCGTTATGGAATTCAGGCCCTTAGAAAATGGAAATTTTGCAAACGACCTCGGATTTCGACGAAACCACTTTTGTTGGATCCGCGATGTCAAATTATTGCTAGGTTTCAAATTTCATAATTTTTCGAATCAATATGTGAACGTGGCAAAGGAAAACACGTTTGACCAGTTTCATTTGATTTTAATCGACTGGAAAATGGCCATTTTTCAAACGGCCTCAGAATTCGACGAAACTATTTTTGTTAGGACCGTATCGTTAATACGAAGTTAGAAAATATTTTTCGGGAATTTTTAGAGTTAGTATGTGACCCCAGTAAATTGAAATGCACGTTCAAATTCAATATATAGAGTAATATGTTGATTTTAACGGAAACTGATCGAAACAGTCGAATCAGCTTATGGTACATATCCCATTGTGTTCGGAATAGGGGTAATTAGCTATAGGCGATAGGCGGTGGGCCTCGTTTCGAGTTCGAAAATAAAAGTTGATTTTTGAAATAAAATAAATAAATATAAATAAATCCATCTCTCTCTCCTCTCCTTACATCACTCAGCGTCCCCCCCCCCCCCGGGTTGAAAATCGATTCAGTAGAAAAGGAAAATAAAAAGGGAAAAGGAAGACGGAGAACGGGAGGAGCCGCCGCTCCTCCCAGCAGCGCCGTCGCGCGCGTGACGCCGCCCCATCGCAGCCCCCCCAGGTGGCGGGCGCCACCGCCTCCAAGCCCCCCCCCCCCCGTTCTTGCCTCTCTCCTCCCTCTCTCCCCCTTTCTACTGTAAATCGCTCCCTCCCCTTCCATACCCGCCACGCACCACCACCCCCAGCCTCGCAAGCCACCTGCGCCGCCTCCCCTGGCCCTCACCGCCACCAGCGACGCCCTGACCCCCCTATGCGCCCTAGCCTCTTCTCCAACACTCCACCGCCCCTTCTCTGACCACCATCTCCGCCGTGGGTCCCTCCATAGCCCCTAACCTCCACCAACGGCCACCGTGAGTTGCTCTTGTCATAAAGATGTAAGCTTTTATAATTTTTAATTATTAAAATAGGATTTTTTTGCTATGTGAATAACGGTATAAAGGTTTGATTTTTAAAGGTAAAGTGACGATATTTTTTAAAAGTAAAAGGGGCGAGAGTTTTAAAATTAAAAAGGCGAAATCTTTATATAAGTGAAAGGCGATCTTTTTATATAGAGAAAGATGTAATTTTTATATTATTGAAGGAATAAAAATGTGATTTTTATAATATATAGATAAAAAAATTTTGATTTTTATATACTAGAGATATTAAAAATTTTATCTTTATATTAGAAGTAAAAATATATAAATATAATATTTATATAGAATGAAGCGCTGAAAAGTATATGAAATAAAAATGCGATTTTTATTTATTGAAATGAAGTAACAAAAAATATAATTTTTATTTGAACAGCGTGAAAAGAACTACGTTGGGAGTTCAAACCAATTCAGGCGATTCCGCGGTTCAACAGCAAAGCACGGCGGAGTGGAACCCTCTGTGAGAACTCCTCACTCTAAATTCTCTTTTTATATATATACTAGGATGCAGACGGTGCTTAGCAGCTCCCGACACCCGTCATCCACAGACCATGGATGGCTTGTTTGTTTGATTGATATGTTGTGAAGTTGATGTGAAATAGATAATGAATATTATAAAAGAAAATTCATGTGTTGAAATAAATTAATTATCGTTAAAAAAATAATTTTTAACGTGAAAGTGAATAAATTAATATTATAAACAAATCGGCCGATTTGTTTATATGCACTGATTTGACTGATATTGATTGGGATGATAAATTTTACACATCACCCAACTACACAAATAAAAATCTGTGTTTGTTGATTTGAAACCCCACACGGGTGTTGGGATGATATTTGTCGTACACTAATCCCAATTATTTCATTGTATGTCGATCGATTGGTCGACGGGCTGTGTAAGCGTTGATTATTTATATTTGATGCTTATGCAGTTGTGTTGTGCACTTTGGATGATGGTTGATGGTTTATCGTTGCTATTATATACATGTGTTGTATGGAATCCATATAATTATCATTATATGGTAATTGATTGGGCCTCATTCCAATCGGGGAAAATAGTCATGTGTTGACGATGTTCATGTGTTGAAACTATTTGTGTGTTGAGTAAAATATTTTAACAATAAAATTTACATCTTTATCATATTTCAGACTAGACACTACTTCACGGTGGAGTCTGATTTAAAAATCAAACGATAGATACCATAATTTTATAAAATATTTTACATAACAAAAATAATGATGTGTTGACAGTACTCATGTGTTGAGATTAGTCGTGTGTTGAAAGAAATATAGATTCATGTGTTGAATAGAATAAATATTCAATTGTTGAATAAAATAACGAATTTATTGAAATATATAAAGCCGTGTTGATTAGAGTTGCGCTATTTTGACGTGAACGATATTTATATCTATTATATTCGTTTTTATAATGAATATAGAAAAGAAGTGATTTCAAAATATAACGTTTTGAAAATATTATCATTTATATAGTAATGATATGAAATATTCAATTTTGATTTGAAATTGAATGTAGCGTTGAAATGGTTTTGAAAACGAATTTAAAACGATTTATAAAATACGTTTTAAAAGGAAATCGACGAAATATATATAATATATATATATTATATATATAATGGCCCGAATAGAACGCGCCGCGCCGCGGCAGTTCGTGAATTTCGACCATTGACTTCGAATTGACATTACGGGAGATCCGACCATCTGATTCTCCTAAAACCGGAACCGTTGGGTTCGTATCGGAAAGAGCTTTCCAACGAATATTAGAAATTTGAAATCTAACGGTTAGATTTGGAATTATGTCCAAATCAAATTTGGAAAAGGTCGCTGTAAGTGCAGTTCAATGGTCGTTGATGGAAATCGACTGTACGGGCCTTGATAAAATTATTAAAAATATCTATAATTCGTGTAAAATCATAAGAAATGATTTGGAAAAAATTGGGCTGAAAAATTCCACATTTGAAAGGATAAAAATAGATTTTTATCAAAATGAACTAGTTTTGAACTAGAATTAAAATCAATTTATTTTTAAAATAAATAAATTGAATTTGAAAGTGATTTTAAAAATAATCAATATTCCCAATACGTGAATTGGGCTGGAGTTGAATCGAAACTATCTTCGGAATATTTCGATGTTGGATTTCGTGACTATACAGATATTGTTATGGAAATTTGAAAGATATATTTTATATCGTTATTTCCAATACGATATTTGTTGGTTTCAGAATTTATTATTGAATATAAGCCGATATATTTTCTATTCAGAGCCTTGTATCTAATATCGAATGTGATTTGGGTTTATCGTGAATCGTGTTTTATATGACATTGGTTCTTTAATCCAGTTAGAGGCAGGATATTGATTTTTGAAAAGATTATAACTAAGTGGAGTTTTAATGAATTTTTAATTAGATTGAAATGTGAATTGATAATTTAAATTATCAAATCTGAAAGGTGATCGAGAATGGAGTACCACCAGTTTTGCTCCAAAGCGATAGTTAAATCTTTAATTAGATTTGAACGTGAAATAGTACTTAATTTTACCGATAACACCCTGGTTAGATATGGAGTATTACCAGTTTTGCTCCATGGGATGAATAGGTTGGGATTGGGAAATAAAATAAATAATTACTTCGGTGTGGTTCGCTAATCCCGACTAGTTAGAAATGATATCCAAAGGAAGATTAAAGAATAAATTTAGAAGAATTTATCTTGGATAAAATTAATGGGAACCTTTCCCTAAGAATGTGATTTTGTGAATAAAAGAATATTCTGAATTGGAATGAGGCATTTGTTGTGTTTGTGTAACACGTGTTTATTATATATGCGGGTTATTCAGAAAGGCCGGGTTTATCCCATTCTGAATAACCGATTCGACGAGATGTCGAAGATGAAGACGGTGGTTGAAGACCGGAAGTCTTCACATCATTTGGGTGATTACTGATGATCTCGATTGGGCTGTACACCCAAGATGAGGGAAACAGTTGGTGATCGTCCAGACGTACTTGGAGATGGATGGATATGCGAGGAAAGTGCCTCCGGTTTCGTTCAGACCCAAAACGAACTTGTAAATGGATTGTGTGTCTGACATTGGATTTTATTCTGTGTTGATCGATCTCTATTAAATATACATCTGTTTGGCGGCGGAGAATTTATTCTCTTTCTTAACGCCCTTCTCTGAGACGTACGAGCTCAGAGGTTGTATATCGATGGACATCAGTCGCATGGAGTGAATTGCCAGTGTGGCACGCGTAAGTGGCAATTGATCAGGGCTTCTGTTGAAAAGCAAAGTATTGTGGTTGATGATCAAAGCACGGCCTGTGTGGCATAGCTTTGTGTATAACGTGAATTCGCGAGCCTCACACCTCGGTATGAGTCAAAAACGGGACAGTGACTGCAGGGAGAGCACGACGTTTCTTTCTAGCTAGGGTGGTGTCAGTGACCTACCGGCCCTGACATTTATATACTTTTCACCTGTGTGGTTGTTGGATACGAGGCACCTCGGATATAGGTCTGTAAGGACCGGGAAACGTGTGTTCAGGAATAACTAATCCTCAAAAGTAAGAGAGGACCGGCCCTGAAGATCCAAGGATCAGAGTGGGGGTCCTGAGACATTTGCTAGAGTGTCTCGAACGCGGAGAGGAGCTTACCCCTTGCCTCGACTCATGACGGAAATCCAATTTCCAATACGTGATATTGCGGTTTTAATTGTAGAACTAGTATGGCGACATGATAGATGGTACCCATGCCGCCTATGATTGATATTTATGATTAAATTGTTTTGACACTATACACTTATTATAGTATCAAGTGATTTGTTTTAAACGTACCAAGCATGTTTGGCTATTATAAGGGAAAACCCTATCCTCCGGCTTGCGTTGCATTGTGTGATGGGACTTGGGTCTTATAATAGCTTCATTTTTCCAAAAAGCATTGCGTTTTTTGTTATATGCACTAGTATTCTTGGAAGGAAACCCGTTCCGTGTTATACGGTGTGGTCCTTTGAATTACTCTCTTTTAAAGTAAAGTTTTAAATAACTGTTTTAGTTCTCACACCAGTCACATGACTGACCTGGAGTTTATTGTTTTAACCTAAACTCTGGATGCCCCAATTTTCGACATGGGCAGCTGGTAGTTTTGGTTTTGTAGATTTATATTCACAGGATCCTGATTTGCAGCTGGAACGATGCTCGGAAAGCTCTGTATCCGTGTATCACTTTCAGTTGTGTTTTGTGTATTTTTCCACTGCAATGTAATTTATTGTAATCTCTGATATTTATCGTGTAATTTATTCATTCTTACTCTGTATATTCTTGTATCCGATGGAATTATTGTAATAAACAATAAAATGTTTTTTCGTCTGCGTTCTGATGTGTGTTGTTCTCATCTCAAACCGGGCTTTCCTTACCGGAGGAGTTCGGGTCGTTATATCTAACCAGTCGATAGAGTCGTCTTCTAACATAGCAATTTCGAGGACGAAATTATTTTAAGTAGGGAAGATTGTAATGACGCGCATTGGCAGAGGTATTATAATTAATTTATTTAATTATATAAATAGTGATATAAAGGATTTAATGGTCGTGGAATTAAATAATGGTGAATATTTAATTAAAATAATAAATTAAATAACATATTTAATTGTGAAATAATCAGAATTGGCTGAAATGGCGATATGGTGTTAACTGGATCATCTGTGATATATAATTCAGTTTAGAATTGAATTAGAGTAAAGAATATATTATATAAACGACAGTTTGAACGTATAATTTTATTATAATTAAAATCGAGCTTGAAATGGCGCTGCAGTTCGTAAATTGGCGATTCGAACTTCAACTGAATGTACTGGATTCGTTTTAAGCCGGATTTCTGTGAAACAAGAAACATGTGGAGCTGGTGGAGTATATCTTTCTAGTTGAAGAGAAGAATCGGGATTTCATCGTGTAGATTTTGAGATATGTCAAAATAAAAGTTTAAAATAGTCGTTATAGAATCGTTTATCGACCGTATCGGTTTATTCAATATAACTAGAGATTGGGTTTGAATTTAGACAAGGTTCTTTTGGGACGTAGTGATAATTTAATTTTTGAATTTTACTGTACTTTTTAATTAATTAAATAAGCAACTTTTTATTTAGGGTATTTTGCACCCTGTAATCAACATTTCGGGGTTTCACAATATGAGTCAATCTACCGATATTATTATATTTTTAGAGTCGGGACACCTCGCTCGTCACGATGGTGTTTTCATTTCTGTCTGTACGTAAGCAGAATTTTACGTAACAGGGTATGTGAAACATAAAATAAAATATACATATACTTACTTACCTATGAAGTACCATATACGTACACTATGGAAACGAGCAATACACAGAAGCCCACGTTTTCCACAATGACCATCACTCACTTCTCAACCATTTTTACTTGGCGATGAAGGTTCCAACGTTATGAATACGTAAATCGATTCACTGTTTCCTCCTTTGGTAAAACCCATACAAAGCCACCGTTGTTTTATCCTTAACCAGATAATGCTCCGCGAGCTAAAAATGGAAATGAGATCTTAAAACGAGTTTTCCTCCATCAGTACTCCTCTGAAATTTCAAAACCCATATCGCTGTAACCATGAAAGAAAGCCTTCACTTCTATATATGTATATATGGGTTCGAAATTTAGGAAGAAATCTGGGCTTAGCGGTTCATGAATGGTAGCTCGGAAGTGGTAAAAATATGTGAAGACGTGAGCAATTGTATTGGTTGTGGCATTCGTCGACGTTGGGTTCATTCCCGATGGACCGGAGTTGGAGGTGAGTTCATGAGGGTAGCTTTCACGTACTGAAGGCGTGCTGCGTCCTTGGGAAGGATGGTAATATGTTTAACAGTGGAGGTGGGGTTCAAATGCAGTGTATTCGGCAATGGTAAAATATATACATATCTGGAGCTGTACAACGTGTATGGGGGAGGTGAGGAGAACATGCAGTCTAAATGATGTTGTTGGATTTCGAGATGGTGGATCCTGGAGAGAGAAGAAAGTAGGGGGACCGTTATTTTTAACGTGGTAGTTGGGTCTATACTGGAGCGGAGTGCTGTGGCATTTGGGCATTATTTGGAAATGTGATGGAGGGCGTCGCAGACTACCTGCTGTATGCGGAAGCAGGGCAGTGCAAATGGTGGGAATGCATGGGGAATGGTAGCTGTATGGGTTCATGATGAAGCCGTTACCTGTTATTTGGGAAGATGAATCATGTAGTAAGCGGGTTGGGCTAATTCGAATTATGGAATGGGCCGAGAGAGTTGAAGCCCATTATTTAAATGAGAAAAGAAAGAAAAAAAGAAAAAAATTAGAACGTGATTGTTGAGGAAGTAAGAACATGGTAGCCTTGGAAGATATACACAAAGGGGCTTGCGCTGGTATTTGCAAGTGGGAGGAAGGGTCCTGTTGCTACGCTGGTTGATGGGTCAAGTTTGGGCTGATGAGAATGAATCAGACGAAACCAGATCCGACAGGATCGTATGGACGGACACTACACGATGGAACCGACTGAAAGTAAATCGGGGCTCGTTACAATTTATAACAAAATAAATTGTCTGTTCGAATCAAGCGATGGTTATCGTTATTAACGATAATCGTCCAATGAGAGTAAAACTCACCAACTCTGAACAGTTCTATTTTTACGTATTTTTAGAATGATTAATCATCTGATTGATTGTGTGTTGACTGTTTGATTGAACTACTAGTCAGTTAGTTGAATTTCTATATTGATTCTGTTTAACAGAATATATCATATGGAACTGAAAGTGATGTTATCTATATTGTTTAACATCTGTGATGCAGGGAAATAGGTTGGAGGAATCCAACTGGATTCCTCAACATTTATTTTACTGTGATTTATATATTGTGATATATAATGTGATATATAATCTGACGTTGATTATATGTGTTTGGACGATATTTATCGTTGTTATATGGCGTGTTAAATACCATAAGAAATACCAGAATGTAGAAAAGGGATTTTCAAAGTATATTTTGAAATAAATTTTTATATAAAATCAATGGATTATATATATATATATATATATATAAAAATAAAGGATTTTTGTGAGAAGAAATATATTTCGTAATTCAAATATAAAAGGAATATATTTAGTAAATCAAATATAGAAGAAATATATTTGTAAATCAAATAGAAAGGAAAATATTGGTAAAACAAATATAAAAGGAAATATTAGTCAAACAAATATGAAGAGAAATATTTGTAAACCATTTACAAATAAAATAGAATTATAAAGGAAATATTTGTAGAACATTTACAAATAGATTTAAAAGGGATTATTTATTTATTTAGGGAATAAATAGAATAAAGGAATATTTATTTGAGAAAATAAATAGAATAAAGGAAATATTCATTTAGAAAATAAATACGATATTTTAAAAGGAGTTAGAATTAACCAGTTAGAGTTAAAGGAGTTAATCGAATATAATTTATTCAAATAGAGTTAAAGGAGTAAATCGAATATAATTTATTCGAATAGAGTTAAAGGAGTAAATCGAACATAGTTAAAAGAAATAGAGTTAAACAAGATTAGAAACTGACTAGAGATTTGTTAAGTTGAATAGTTTTCTGAGTATCGATCTGATGTTGGTTTCGGCCTTCGGGATTTATACTTAGAGAATTGTTCTCCTACTACTTTATAGTTATAATCTGATAGATGTGGAAGAATAGTGATACATAACTAAGCCATGGAAATGTTTTCCAATGTTAATAACGTACATTTTCTAAACATAGAAAATGTGGATATATATATATATGATTGATGATTGATTGATAGAATTTCCATTTGGAAATAATATCGTTGTTTGCACACCTGTTTTTCTTTGATGGTTAAATCACAGACTATCAAAGTTTTGACCATTTTAACGTTGTTAATATGGAGAGACCGGTTGGATTATTATCCAAAGAACCACTCTGTATTGGCATAAGCGTTGCGAATCATATATGTCAAAGATAATTGAAAACGGAGTTAAGTGCAAGGGCTATTGTATAAGTCTTAGATAACAGCGCCTAAGATGGATATACTGAATAGTACCTTCGGTTGATCCTGTTCCTGGATGACTTGTATGGACGGATGCCTGACAGAGTATTTCTAGACGATCACGTATATTGATTTCTCCAACCGTACCAAGAGTGGAAGCAGGGAAGGAAACTTCTTTAGCTGACACGTAATGTATGGCTGTAGACGTCAATCGGTGATTTGATGGATTTGACGATGTGACATTCAAAGTGAATCTGGTGTAATGATAAAGCGTAGCTTCTAGCCTCATCAACCGGTAAATGACAGAAATCGGGCAGGCAGCATGGCTAAGTCAGTCGCTCCGAAGTAGGGTGTATAATCACCTGATCTAGAGTTTCATTTATTTCTAAAAATCTGTTGTCGATACTGTCCCATTCGGGAAACGGTTGCTGATCCCAACCGTTGGTGATATACATTCGATACACTCAAGCGAAATGAGTGGTCGGTCATGTGTGGCCGGGTTGCAAGATGTTCTTGTTGAACCCAGTGTATTCCTTTCTAGAGGTACAATAGCGAAAGGTGGTTCCGTACCTTGTCATAGTTGGAAATCCATTACCCAATACGTGCTTGCGGTTTTGATTATATACTATATATGTAGAACGTGAGATGAAAGCGTTTCTGCTAGATGGTTATTATAGTTGTGGTTGATATACATTATTATTATATCAAAAGGGTTTTGATATAAAGATAATTTGGATTCTCATAAGGGAAAAACCCGTTCCGTTATACGGCGTGGTCTTATGAGATATCGTTTATTTGTTTAACTGTTTTAAACTGTTTTACTCATACCAGTCCCATGACTGACCCGGAGTTTATTTGTTTGTTTCCCTAAACTCTTGGGTGCCTAAATTTGTACGTTCAGTCAAGTAGTCGGGATTTTACAGATATACCTGAAGAGCTGGATCAGGAGGCTTCAGGATCATCTAGCTATAGTTTATTTCCGCTGTGTTGTAAGTGTTGTACTTTGATAATGATGTATATTCAAGTACAGATGTATATTTCAAAGTTATGTTATATATATTATATGATATTCGTTCCGCTGTGAGATTCGTGTTACTCTGATGTTGTGTTCTTCTTCTTCTTCTATTCTAAGTTTCTATCTTATCTATCCTCACCCTCTGTTTTCTTTCTATTAACTTCCTTATTTTCAGTTTAATTTGGGGTTGGACTTGTGTTTTTGGTCAGCTCAAATTGGACCGGATTTTCGGGTCATTACACTGCTTTTCAACAGAAGCCTTGATCATTTGCATCTTAGCATGCCACACAGGAAATTCACGCTATGCAACCGATATCAATCACACAGAATGAAATCCGATGTCAGACACACATCCATTTACAAGTCCGTTCTGGGTCTGAACGAAACCGGAGGCACCTTGTACCTCGCATATCCATCGATCTCCAAGTACGTCTGGACGATCACCAATTGATTCCCTCCTCTTGGGTGTACATCCCAATCAAGATCATCAGTAATCACTCAAATGACGTGAAGACCTCCGGTCTTCAACCACCGTCTTCATCCTCGACATCACGTCGAATCATTTATTCAGAATGGGATAAGCCCTGTTTTTCTGAATAACTCGCATATATAATAATCAAGTGTTACACAAACACAACATACACCTCATTCCAATTCATCAGTCACTAACCGTAAATTAACAAGAGAATAATTCCCCAAATATTAACCCCGAAGGCCGAAACCAATATCAGATCAATACCCAGGAAACCAATCTGCTTAGCTAACCTACAGTTAGTTTCTAAACTTCACATTATTATGGAAAGGTTCCTATTAATTTTATCAAAGATAAATTCCTTTAAATTTATTCTTTAATCTTCCTTTGAATATCGATTCAACTAGTCGGGATTAACGAACCTTACCGAAGTAATCATTGGTTTTAATTTCCCAATCTCAACCTATTCATCCCATGAAGTAAAACTGGTCATACTTCATATCTAACACCATGGTGTTATCGGTAAATTCAATTACCATTTCACGTTCAAATCTAATTAAAGATTTAACTATCGCCTGGAGCAAAACTGGTGATACTCCATTCTCGATCTTTTCAATCTAATTAAAGATTCAATAAAACTCCACTTAGTTTTAACCTTTGACTGGGTTAAAGAATCAGTGTCATTTAAAACGCGGTTCACGATAAACCCCAAAATCACATCACATTTCAATCAGTCCCTAACCGTAAATTAGCAAGTGAGAAATTCCCTAAGTATTAACCCCGAAGGCTGAAACCAACATCAGATCAATACCCCAGAAACCATTCAACTTAACTAATCTCCAGTTAGTTTCTGATTTTCTTAAATCCTTTGGGTCTAAGAACAGTATTATTGAAGATACCGTTCACGACAACCCAAAATCACATTTCATTAATTATCGGGTTAAAGAACAAGTGCTATTTAAAACACTGTTCACAATAAACCCAAAAATCAATACCAATTCAATTCCAATTAAATATTATTTAATTGGTACACTTCATTAAATCTAAATAAAAAGATTTAATCTTATTCTCAACTGGGCTTAAGTACAGTGTTAATGAAGACGCCATTCACGACAAACCCAAATCACATTTGATATTAAATACAAGGCTCTAAATAGAAAATATATCGGCTTATATTCAATATCAAGTTCTACGACCAACAAATATCGTATTGGAAATAACGATATATATATATATATATATATATATCTTTCAAATTTCCATAACAATAACTGTATAATCACGAAACCCAACATCGAAATATTCCGAAGACAATTTCGATTCAGATCCATTCCAATTCAATTATTGGAAATTCTGGTTACTTTTATAACCCTTTTCAAATTCAATTTATTTATTTTAAAAATAAATAAATTATTATTCTAGTTCAAAACTAGTTCATTTCGATAAAAATCTATTTTTATCTTTTCAAATATGGAGTTTTTCATCCTAATTCTTCCCAAATCATTTCTTATGATTTTACACAAACTATTACTATTTTTAATAATTTTATCAAGGCCCGTATAGTCGGTTTCGATCAACGGCCATCGAACTGCACTTACAGCGACCTTTTCCAAATTTGATTTGGACATAATTCCAAATCCAACCGTTAGATTTCTAATTTCTAATATTCGTTAGAAAGCACTTTTCGATACGAACCCAATGGTTCCGGTTTTAGGAGAATCCAACGGTCGGATCTCCCGCAATATCCATTCGAAGTCAATGGTCGAAATTCGCGAACTGCCGCGGCGCGGCGTGTTCTGTTCAGGCCATTATATTATATATATATATTATATACTTCGTCGATTTCTTTTTGAAACGTATTTTATAAATCGTTTTAAATTCGTTTTCAAAACGATTTCAACTTCATTTCAATTTCAAATCAAAATTGAATTTTTCCTTATAGATTCGTTTTAAATTCATTTCAAATTGATTTCAATTCAAATCGAATTTTAATTCAATTTCAGTTCGTTTTCAATTCAATTTCAATTCGAATTCATTTCTGTTCAATTTTAATTCGAATTCATTTCTATTCAATTTCAATTCGAATTCATTTCTATTCAATTTCAATTCGAATTCATTTTTATTCAATTTCAATTCATTTCTATTCAATTTCAATTCGAATTCATTTTTATTCAGTTTCAATTTCAATTCGAATTCATTTCTATTCAATTTCAATTCGAATACATTTCTATTCAATTTCAATTCGAATTCGTTTTTATTCAATTTCAATTCGAATTCAATTCTATTCAATTTCAATTCGAATTCATTTCTATTCAATTTCAATTCGAGTTCAATTCTAAATATTCGATTTTGAAATCACTTTCAATATTCATTATAAAATCGACAAAATTCCCGTTCGTGTTAAAATGGCGTGTAACTACTTAACACGGCTTCGCATTTCTATTTTCAAATATTCTATTTCAAATATTTCTTTTTCAAATATTTCTATTTAAATATTTCTTTTTCAAAACTGGAATGAGGCCCAATCAATTACCATATAATGTTAATTATATGAATTTTCTACAACACATGTATAAAATAACAACGATAAATAATCAACCATCATCTAGAGTGCACCACACAATTGCATAAGCATTAAATATAAATAATTAACGCTTACACAGTCTGTCGACCAATCGATCGACATACAACTAAACAATCGGGATTAGTGTACGTCAAATATCATCCCAATACCCGTGTGGGGTTTCAAACAATCAAATAATGTTTTATTTGTGCAGTTGGGCGATGTGTAAAATTTATCGTCCCAATCAATATCAGTCACATGTGTGTATATAAACAAATTGTTCGATTTGTTTATATTAATTTATTTTATTTCATATATACATTAAAAATTCTATTTTTAACTATATAAATATTTTATTTCATTTCACATCACATTACACAATCAACTACACATCAAAATCAAACAAACAAGCATACAAGCCGTCCATGGTCTGTGGACGACGGGTGTCGGGTGCTACTAAACACCATCTGCATCCTAGTATATATTTCAACTAGAAAATTAAATTAAAAGTGAGAAGTTCTCACAGAGGGTTCCACTCCGCCGTGCTTTGCTTTTGAATTGCTGAACCGTCTGGATCAGCTTGAAATTCCTATGCAGTTCTTTTCACGCTGTTCACAATAAAAAATTATATTTTTATTGCTTCATTTCAATAAATAAAAATCATATTTTTATTTTTACTTCATATATTTTTACAATGCTTCTTTCTATATAAAAATTCGATTTTTATAATCGCTATAAAAATTACATTTTTATTTCAACATATATATAATAAAAATCAGATTTTTATTTCGCTACATAATTAAAGATCAAATTTTTATTATCTAAATAATATAAAAATCGTATTTTTATTCTTTCTATACTATAAAAATCATATTTTTATAATATATACTATATAAAAATCATATTTTTATATTCTATACTATATAAAAATCATATTTTTATAATCTAAAAATTATATTTTTACTTTGCCATTTCAACAATAAAAATTGAATCTTTATATACACTACTTCATGACAAAATGATTTTTTTTTACTAACTTCTAACCTTAAATTAAGTAAAATAAATAAAAGAAGCTTACATACAAATAGGAAGGAGGGGGGAAACGTTCACCATCGAAGGAGGGGGCTGCTGCGAGGTGTTGTAGAAGTGGAGGAAGAGCGATAGGAGGAGGGAGAAGGCTAGAGGGGGGTCGCGGTTCCTGGCAGAGGGAGGAAAATAGGGGATCGACGCGGGGAGGGGGAGGTTGATGCTCGCCATCGGCGAGGAGGTAGAGGGGGGGAATCGCACTCGATTTGGGCTGGGGAGGAAGGAGCCAGGAGAGAGGAGGGACGGTGAGAGGAAGAAGGAGAGATAGAGGGGAGGAAGGAGAAGCAGGTCGGAGGTTGGGGGAACCCGGCGGTGGGCGGCGCCGCCAAGGGGGGGCGCGAGATTAGGGTAGCATCGGGTTTTTTATATTATTTTTTTCTTTTTCTTCTGATTTCGATTTTAAAGGAAGAGAGGGGAGAGGGTGAGAGAGTCAACGGGGGGAGGGGGGTCATATAAATTATTTTATTATTATTTTAATTCAAAAAAAGCAACTTTTATTTTCGACCTCGAAAACCCACCGCCTGTCGTCCATAGCTAATTACCCCCATTCCGAACATAATGGGATATGTATTGCAAGCTGATTCGATCGTTCCGATCAGTTTTCGTCAAAATCAACATATAACTCTATATATTGAATTTGAACGCGCATTTCAATTTACCGGGGTCACATACTAACTTGAAAAATCCCAGAAAATTATTTTCTGGCTTCGTCTTTACGATACGGTCCTAACAAAACTAGTTTCGTCGAATTCCGAGGTCGTTGGAAAAATGGCCATTTTCCAATCGATTAAAATCAACTAAAACTGGTCAAACGCGTTTTCCTTTGCCACGCTCACATTTTGATTCGAAAAATTATGAAATTTGAAACCTAGCAATAACTAGACATCACGGATCCAACAAAAGTGGTTTCGTCGAAAACCGAGGTCGTTTGCAAAATGGCTATTTTTAAGGGCCAAAATTCCATAGCGACTATTCTGAAATTTCAACTGGACATATCTTTTGATTCCCGCTATGAAATTTCAATCTTTCGGATTCGTTGGAAAGATATTTACAAATAGATTCTAATATTTTTGGTTTCACTAAAATCCGGTTTATTTTGCACCCGGTACATTCATTTGAACTTTGAAATCGAATTATCGAACTACCGCGCCATTTTCAGTTCCTTTTATAATTTAAAATAAATATTTATATTCTAACGACGATTCAAATGAATATATATACGTTCTATTTCTATTCAAAATAGATTTCTCGTTGATATTATTTAAAATAATTCATTTTAAATAATCAAAATTCACTAAAATTGCCAAAATAAAAATTTTAAATTGGCTCGGATTTCCGAGTTATTACAATAACTCTAGCATTCATCCTGAAATGTAAGAACGCTAAAAAGTTAAATATTGGTCCGACTTTATGACTATTTTATCTGCAAATTAAAGTACTGATTAATGTTGAAGGATGATTTTATGCTACATAGGCCGAACTTAATTAAGGTTGAAGTATGATTTTTATTGTGACCTTGTCGATTCTAGTCTTTGCAAACCTTCCTTGAACTCGAGACTGACTACATGCGTACCGCAAACAAATATGCATACATAATTCACATATTCATGCGCTACAATGATTTCTTTTTTTCTCCTCAAAATCCAAGCTATCAAAAGTATTAAGGCGTTCTTTGGGTATAGCAGCTACCTTAGTTTTTCTTCCAAAATTCTTTTTGCTCCTATATCTCATAAGATGTTGCATTTTCTCATCGGACTTCGTATCACTAACAGAAACGTTGCATAGCATGAAAATCGCTCATATCAGAAATTTGATCCAATGCATCGCCTTTCGTGAGATCTCGTCACTCACTTATATGCATACAACAAACAATAGATTAGTTAAAACTGATTAATCTGTTGTCGAAGAGCAATTTGGAAGATGAAAATGTGAGGACGTCAGATTGAAAAGAGTGTATTAAAATTTTTAGCATGATTTTTCTTTGAAAGAGTGTAAATCTGGAGGACGCGAACAAAAATATGACTGGTAAGCGACTGCACAGGGACAAACTACCATATTGGTTTATGTCATCCTTATTTCATTAGCAATCATCGTTTCATCAGCAAAAGATATGCTGGTCTGTTATTTACAGTTTGCAAGATTGAGCAGAGTAAACCAGCTTACAACAAAAAGCGGTTGAGCTATAAAATATAAATCCATGTATCTCAATAACTTTTTAGTGCTATCAGTTTGACATTAATTTATAATCCTTAATATGAGCAGGGATTAAAAGTAGAATAATTAGCAGGATCAAAAGACAACATTTCCAATTAATTGTTTTTGTTAGTTTGCTGCTAATATTGTAACTTTTGTAGTCTTGTGCCTAATATCCACAATTACGAATGCAAAGGTTCAAGCATTGCAGGCTTATACATGATTGAATATAAACTATAAATAGTGGCGGATTTAGGGGGGTCGGGTGGGGTCACTGGACCCACCTAGACTTTTTATATTTTATTTTTTACCATTCTTGTTTTTGTGCCATTGGTTATAAAATGTATTTTTGTGCTCCCACTAGTCTAGAGAGCAATGTATTGCTGAAGGCTTTGCCATTGACTACTCCAATGGAGCACTGTATTTTTGGCCGAAATAATGAAATACAAAATATAGTGCTATTTTTGGCCGAAATATTCTAATGGAGCACAACAATACAAAAATACAGTGCTCCATTAGAGTTACTCTAACAGTCGGTATTTTTTCACCATTCAAATCTTCCAAAGCAATGTATTTTTGGCCCCCACTAATCTGGAGCCTTGGCTCCGCCACTGACTATAAATTGAACATTAACTAAGTGCTCCACCCATCCATACTTTTGATGGATATCGAATGTTATATGTGTCGTTAAACTTATTTGCATGTAACCACCATGTTTTTGACCCTTTAATTCTCGCATCCATTGTTTTTATGTGAACCAAAATGGCCCAGTTTATAATGAATTTTTGACCCGTTTTTGAATACAAGAGGGAAGTTGATGTGTATTTAAGCTCTGGTATGAGTGCAACATGATCCATATATGAAGGGCAATATATCAAGCATGCATTAATGACAAATTTCACAATCACAAACTAATGTAAGAAAGAATGACTAAGCTAATAACATCAATACAGAAATCAAAAACCAGTAAACTATTTTTCGCTCCAACCAACCATTCAGAACTAAGAATTTCACATTGTCCCCATATAATTAAATTTAGCGGTCATTGTTCAACATTTTTGTTCTAGAAATTATGTGAATGTTTTCAAGTACACTAAAAATATAAAAATTACTAATCATGTTTAACAATAGCTAAAGATGAGGATGAAACTGCCATCAAGAAAGCATCACTAAAAAAAATATTGATATCAAAAGTAAATAGAATGCAAAAGTTGGACTTACAGAATGCATGTATTCATCCAACTAATGGCGCACTATACTTGTTAAGTCAAACTATCTAGTAGATACTAGCATGCAACTGGCATAAGTGATAATCCAGTATTCCAGTGCAAAGAATCTGAACAAACTGACTCACCTTCCGATTAAAAGGAGTAGCACCAATGATAGAATCTAAGTGCAGAGAGTCTTGCATGTCGCTCTAGCATACAGATCTGTTCTTTGTCGCCCTATCAAACTAATGTTCTCCACTTTTCAAAGCAGACAATTGAACAAACTTTTTCACTCTTTCCAAGGTAAACTAGCAACCTCTGGACTGCTACATAACTACCTTCTGGAAAAAACACTATTTCCCTCATCATTATTAATTAATTTCAGTTCTGGTTACATTTTCATGGTATAAATCCAAAACTTCAGTCCGATCTTCAATAATGTGGGCTTTCATTTTCTAATCTACTACTGTACCATGAACTACACGTAAATGCATACTTCTATCCAAACATGAACATATACCACTATTAAATAGTTCAAACTTATTATAATCTGTTACTTGCACTAAGTGAATGTTGAATGGCCTAAAGATAGTAAAAGTTCAATATCTGATTAACCTGTTATAATTTATGGTAGAAGGCATATGATAATCCATCATTCCTAAAAGGTCAATAACAATGTCAAAATAAAATTATGTTAGATATAAGAGCCCGACCTGCATGAAAAAAATTTATCCAATAAGCAATTTTATCAAGATTAATCAGCTGGAAAAGAAATTAGCACTATAAGTTCAATATTTACGTAGCCAATGCAAATGACATTTTAGAGCTACTGGGCAACTTTCACAATCGCAAACTAATAGAAGCAAGAATGATTAAGCTAATAACATCTATATATGAATGAAATATTGCAACCTGTATCATCTTGCTTGCGTAATTACATGGAAATGTTTAGTCACTCATACACTTAATTTACTTTATAAAATTCCAATGTCGTCAGATTCTAAGTTATTCGCTAATCTTTTAACCTCTACTAACTTATTATGTTTATGAAAACCCTTTATACTAAAACATAGAAAGTAACCTAAATAGCTTATTTCTACTTCTAAATTCTTTCCTGCGATTCTTGACCTCAGAAACTCGACCGTGCCTTATTTCCATAAATTCTAGCCACACTACTTCTGCCAAGAGTCACAAGAAGATAACTCAAGCATGCATTAGTGAACAACTGACCATATACCAAGCATGCATTAATGACAAATTTCACAATCACAAACTGTGACGGCCCGCCCCATACTAGCCGACATTTCCCCCGAAATGCGTTGTTCCAACGTCCAACTAGCATGGGACGGTAGTCAAAAGAAAGGGATTTGAAACTATGAATCATCAAGAACTTGTAGTATATCTAATAGTGCATGGAATAAAATATAATAATAACATAACTTGATATAAAATAGGTGAGACAGTGCGTAAGCTGAAAAATAAACCGTATCCATCAGAGTAGCGGAATCCAAAATATAGCTTATGATCCAAACCATTATTACAACATCAAAATACTGTCTCTAAAAGGAAATGAAAGAGGTACACTACTAGTGCCCAAATTAGTGACAAGCAATAGCACAGGGAGAATATTTGCAAATAGTACGTGGAAGCATCCTGCTCGTCTCCGGATAGCTACTCATGCATAACCACCTAACTTGTCTTTAGTCTGCTCGTTTAGGAGCACCCAGAGTAAAAAGAAGAGACATAAAACTCTAGGTCAGACGAAACTCTGGTGTGAGCGATAACAAATCTATAATGCTAAATAGAACGATAACACGTATAAGAAATCATACTTGACCTGGACCTGCTACCAAAGATTTAGCACAACAAGATGTACAATACTCTAAGGTAAACACTAACATAGAGTGTAAAATGGAAGTGTGCTTGTCATGGTGATAGCACACATGAAATATAGCAATCATCCTCACATCTCTCACTCAGTGCGTAAATCATAAGATATCCACTGCTTTGGTCACCAAATCCATTGGGGCCATGACGGGTCCGTGCCCTTCTGGACAACTATTTCTATGACCATGCCCTTCTGGTCTATCATCAATAACCCTCCCCAGTACAAACTTTCCTAGCTCTGGGATATGGCTAACTAGTCTATACATCCTCCGTCTCTGGTTCGTCTACATGCCCCCTCTCTCAACGGTGAACCAAAGTTATAGATATCGATAACTCCTTTGTGCATGTCCTGCAGCAAAGCCCAACTCTAGAAGTTAACTTGTTGGTTCCCATCTGGATCCTGAGTGATAACTTGCCACTTGGACTTCCTTTGCATCTCGGGTTTTGCTTGAATTGGTGTTCGGCTCGGGTCTCCTCCTTCTATCCAGTTCGGTTCGAGTCTCCTCCTCCTTTTCGGTTCGGTTCGGGTCTCCTTCTCCTATCCAGATCGGGTCTCCTTCTCCTATCCAATTCAGTTCAGGTCCCATCCTCTCCTTCTCCTATCCGGTTCGGCTCGGGTCTCCTTGTCCTATCCGGAACGGTTCGGGTCTCCTTCTCCAATCCGGTTCAGTTTGGGTCTCCTTCTCCTATCCGGCTAAGTTTGGGTCTGCTTCCCCAATCCAGTTCGGTTCGGGTCTCCCTCCTAACCTGTTCGAATTGGGTCTCCTTCCTAACCGAACCTAAAAATCTGCAATTTTTTCTAGCAAGCTATTTTCGCCAAATGACGATGTTTTCCACCATTCTAACTTTCTTAAGCAATCATAAAACACCCCAAGCAACAGTAACAACATATAGGTTCAATCAAAAAGATCAAAACATCAAGCATATAGGTTATTTTAGATCAAACATACCCAAAACCCATGATTTTCCCCTTAACAATGTTTAACCACATCTAACAATAGGATTAACAAACTCAATCCAAATTAATCCAAACCCATGGAAGCCATTTCTAGGGTTCAAGGAATGTTTGTGGCAGCTGGAAAAATGGAAGGGAAGGTTTCTCCAAACCTTTTCAACCCTCCCATAACCCTAATCCCGAAATGGGTTATGGGCCTAGCTGCTAATCACTCTATAAAGCCCGATTAAGCTGTTTTCCATTTCCAAACCATATTTCAGCCGGTAAGTCCGTTTGATTAATGTGAGCACTCTACGGAAAGGTAAACCATCATGTGAATCTAATGGAAGTAGTTTCAGGTCAAAATTCCTTACCAATCAAAAGTTATAGGCAAAACAGGATTTGCCAAGGGCAAAACGGTCATTTAGAATTCGGCAAAAATCGTGAATGTGGGAAATGACCCTAATAGTCGTTTCCTAAAGTTACACGACCATACGACTTCGTATGAAGATAAAATAAATATTCTACGATCCTCCGATACGTAGAATGCGGGTTGTTACACTCTCCCCCCTTAAGAAATTTCGCCCCCGAAATTCCTTAACCAAAACATACAATGGTGTCCCGCATGCCTATCAACCATTTACAAACAATCAAACATACATAATAATACAATAAGCCTATCCTAGCATGCGGTTTACTAACAAGGGAATAATTATATCGTGATTAAAAAACCTTACTAGGTAAAGAGCTTCTGATATGACTTCCTTATGTTCTCTTTGGTTTCCCAATTATAGTCATTCTCATTATCGCCCCACTGGACCTTAACCAGTTTCACCGTCTTCCTTCGAAGTTGCATCGTATCATGTCGGACAATACGAATCATTCTGTGGTTTCCAACTACTTCGGATTCTACCTCGATATGATCCAACTGATCTGGTGAAATAGTCATGTCAGAATCGTGCACGAACTTCCTTAACTGAGAAACATGAAATACGTTGTGCACTCCCGCCTTCTTGTCAGGTAATCCAACATTATATGCTAAATTCCTCACTTGCTTGAGGAATGGAAATGGACCAACAAACCTTGGTGTCAACTTACCTCTCCAGCCAAATCGAATCACACTCTTTAATGGAGAAATCTTGATGAATACCAAGTCGCCAACGGAGAACTTCAAATCTCTTCGCCTTTTATTAGCATAACTCTTCTACCTATCTTGGGCAGCCTTCATTCGCTGTTGAATAACCTTGATCTTATCTGAAGTTTCTTTTATTACATCTGGCCCAAGCACAAACTTCTCACCAGTTTCCAACCAACATGATAGTGAGTTGCACAGTCTTCCGTACAAAGCTTCAAATGGAGCCATACCAATACTGGACTGATAACTATTATTATATGCAAACTCAACCAGATGCAAATGGTCATCCCATAAACCCCCAAAATCTAAAATACAAGCTCTCAAGAGATCCTCCAATACACGATTCACCCTCTCTGTTTGACCATCGTTTGAGGATGGTATGCAGTACTGAGATGTAATTTTGACCCTAAAGCCTCTTGTAAGCTCTTCCAAAACCCACTAGTAAATAAGGGATCTCAATCACTTACAATACCTTTAGGTACTCCATGAAATCTCACTACCCACTTCATATACAGTTCCGCTAACTTTGCTGCTGTTCTATTCGACTTGACCGGCATAAACCTTGCATTCTTGGTCAATCGATCCACAATCACCCAAATACTATCATGATTCGATCTAGTCCTTGTTGAACCATCGATGAAATCCATTGGGACCTATTCCCATTTCCATTCATGTATTTCTAATGGTTGTAACAACCCACTAGGCTTCTTTTGTTTGGCTTTAACTAGCTAGCAGTTCATGCACTCGGATATAAACTTTCCAGTGTCCCTCTTCATCCCTTCCCAGTAGTAGGTCTGCTTCATGTATTAATACATTTTATTACTACCGGGATGTATAGTCAGTTTTGGGTGATTACACTCTCTAAGCACTTCATCTCTCAATCCATTAACATTGGTTACAGCTAGTCTTCCATTCATTCGAAGCCATCCTTCTCAATCAAGCCCATATTTGTTCATCTCCTCACTGCTAATGCCCATCTTTACTTTGGAGATGATTCCAAGTAGGTTAGGATCGTCCCTCTGAATAGAGCCGATCCGCTCAATCAAAGTCGGTCTGATCGTCAAACTTGCTAACATCTCTAGATCTAATTCACACTTAGGTCTGAAATCATATCCTGCTATATACTCCAGTTGCTTTCATTCCAGAAACGTAGCCCCTAAATTGGAATGTTTCCTACTCAGTGCATCAGCTACCGCATTTCCCTTCCCGGTTGTGTATGCGATATTGAAATCATATGAAGCGAAGAACTCTAATCATCTCTGCTGACGAAGATATAAATCCTTTTGAGAGAAAAGACACTTTAATGACTTATGATCGGTAAACAACTCAAATCTTTCTCCCAAGAGATAATATCTCCACATCTTTAACGTGAACACGATCGCTGCCAATTTCGGATCATAGGTAGGATATCTTTTCTCATGCGGTTTCAGTTGACGACTAGCATAAGCTATGACCCTACCTCCTTGCATCAGTACAACACCTAACTCGGTACCACAAGCATCCATGTATACCGTCATCTCTCCGTTCCTATTAGGAATAAATAACACTGGTGCACATGTTAACTTCTCTTTTAGGGTTTTAAATGCATTCTCACACCTTTTGTTCCAAACAAAAGCTTGATTCGTTTCAGTCAACTGAGTTAACAGTGCCACTATTTTGGAGAAGTCTTGGATAAACTTACGATAATATCCAGTTAACCCCAAGAAGGTTCTCATGTCCGTTGCATTCTTGGGCATAGCCCAATATTGCACCGTAGTCACCTTCGCAGGGTCCACAGCAATGTCATTCTCTGAAACAACGTGGCCCAAGAATCTCACTTCCCTCCTCTGGAAGTGACACTTAGAAAATTTCGCTTTCAATTGGTGTCTCCTCAAAACCTCCATCACTGTCCTCAAATGTTCCTTGTGTTCTTCCTCTGTCCTCGAGTAAACCAAAATATCGTCCACGAACACAAGAACAAACTTATTTAATTGATCTTTGAAAACCCTACTCATAAAATCCACAAAATATGCGGGTGCGTTGGTCAACCCGAATGGCATGACCAACCACTAATAGAATCAAGACGGCGTCCGAAATGTCGTTTTAGGTATATTCTTAGCTGCTACCCGGAGCTGCTGAAAACCTATCACAAGATCCAACTGGGAGAACACTCTTGATCCGTTTAGTTGATAAAACAAATAATCTATTCATGGAAGAGGATACTCATTCTTCCTAGTCACCTTGTTCAACTCGCGGTAGTCCACACATAAGCGAAGGGAACCATCGGCCTTAGTAGCGAATACAACTGGTGCTCCCCACTCGTAAACACTTCTTCGGATAAATCCCTTCTTCAAAAGATCGCCTACTTGCACTCGAGCTCTAGCTGCTCCCTTGGCGCCATATGACGAAGTGGCATCTCTATAGGTCTGGCATCTTTCACTAAATCAATTCGAAACTCGATCTCCTATTGTGGTGGAAGTCCGGTCGCTTCCTCGAAGATGTCCGGATACTCGCCAACAATAGGCACATCTGATAACTCATCATGCGGGATGTCGAGGGAATTTAGAAAATAGCTATCACTCAATCAATAGGTAGGCAACCCAATTCCACCCTCCGTCCATCATCCACTCTAATGGTCATCGAAGATCCCTCACAGTCTACCACCACCCCATATCTTTGGAGCCAATCAACTCCCAAAATAATGCCAAACCCAGTGAAGCCCAAAAGAAAGCAATCACAAGCAAATATACATCCATGACTCGATAAGAACAAATTATGACAAATCATACAAACGCTAGTTAAACCACAGATCGGGTTCGTCACAACTAAAGTTCTATCGACAATCTTGGGTTCCAATCCCAATCTATCTACTTGGTCACTAGATACAAAGGAATGGGAAGCCCCGGTATCAAACAATACTCGAATGGGAACATCATAAATGGAAAGCACACCTTGAATAACGATACCCTTTCCTTTCTCCGTCCTAGTTGGGGCATTCGACGAAGAAGGAACAACATTGATAACATATACTTTCACAATCTGCTTCTCTTTAGGAGGTTGCGGACATTCATTCTTGGAATGTCCCACATGGTCACAGTTAAAGCACTTCCTCTCCCCCTTCTTCACTTGACAATCTTTGATATAGTGGCCCTTCTTGTTGCAGCCAAAGCACCGGGCCTCTTACTTATTCTTCTTTATCTGACCATCCTTGGTTTGGTTCTGTTTCCTCTTCTTCTGGGAATTACTCTTGCCTCCACCGCTTGCCTGCGGCTTTGGCTCCTCTACAGATGTAATAGCAACCTCGGTCTTCAATTTTGGGTAAAGGCTCTCAAATCTCAATGCCTTCCCCACAATAGATTCGAATGTCTCATCGATATGGTTTATAAGTATTTCCCCCAAGTACTCATCTAGGCCAATTATGAACTTCTCATTCTTCTTCTCGACAGTATTAATAAGGGATAATCCATATTTCGATAAGGTATCGAATTCTGCAATGTATTCTGAGACTGCCCTATCATTCTTCTTAAGCTCCAAAAAACTTCTGAATAATTCTGACTTCTGTGCAGCTGAAATAAACTTATTACTGAAGCAAGTCTTAAACTGATTCCAAATAATTTGATCCTCGGGAGTAGCTGCTTTAATATCATTTCACCGTTCATTGCCTGTCCTTGAAGCTGACACGATGCTAACTTTCTCTTCATTGCATCATCGATCCCAAATCCTCGAAGATGTGCTCACAACTATCAAGCCAATCTTGAACCACCATAGCCGATTCCGTTCTGTGGAACAACTTCTCACCAATACTAGTATAATCCTTGTTAAGCTTGGCGAAATCGACTCTAGGCGCCTGCAATACTGCACCACCACCATTAACAACATTAGGAGCTGCTCCTTGAGCATCCCTAAGCATCTCCCACATGAAGGCAGTAAACATCATCCTTATATCAGGGATATTCCCATTGTAGGCCCGGGAACCCGTTCCCTTTTCAACTCCTGATGCAGGGTTCCTCGTCGTACTCCTCGTATTTTGGCTCATCGTTCAATCTGTAATGAGAAAACAATTAACCATCTCTTTAGTGGTGCCAGTGCAATGCGACTTCTATACGTATATTATTTCTTCCTGATGTCTTCCCCTAGGTTAAACTATGCAACCTAGGCTCTGATACCAAGTGTGATGGCCCGCCCCGCACTAGCTGACATTTCCCTCGAAATGCGTTGTGCCAATGTCCAACTAGCACGGGACGGTCGTCAAAAAAAGGAATTTGAAACTATGAATCATCAAGAATCTATAGTATATCTAACAGTGCATGGAATAAAATATAATAATAACATAACTTGATATAAAACAGGCGAGACATTGCATAAGCTGAAAACTAAACCATATCCTTCAGAGTAGCGGAATCCAAATACAGCTTATGATCCAAACAATTAATACAACTTTAAGATACTATCTCTAAAAGGAAATGAAAGAGGTACACTACTAATGCCCAAAGCAGTGACCAGCAACAACACAGGGAGAATATATGTAAATAGTACGTGGAAGCCTATTGTTCGTCTCCGGATAGCTACTCATGCGTAACCACCTAACCTGTCTCTAGTCTGCTCGTCTAGGAGCACCCAGAGTAATAAGAAGAGATATAGAAATTTGGGTCAGACGAAAGTATGGTGTGAGCGATAGCAAATCTTTAATACTAAATAGAATGATAACAGGCATAAGAAATCATACCTGACCTACCTACAACCAAAAAATTAGCACAACAAGATGTACAATACTCTAAGGTGAAGACTAACATAGAGTGTAAAATGGGAATGTGTGTGTCATGGTGATAGCAAATATCAAACATAGCAATCATCCTCACATCTCCCACTCAGTGTGTAAAGCCTATGATATCCACCATTTTGATCACCAAATTCATTGGGGCCATGACAGGTCCATGCCCTTCTGGACTCCGTACAACTATTGCTATGACCATGCCCTTCTGGTCTATAGTCAATAACCTCCCCAGTCCAAACTTCCCTGGCTCTGCGGTATGGCTAACCAGTCCATACATCCTCTGGCTTTGGTTCGTCTACATGCCCCCTCTCTCAACGGTGGACTAAAGTTATAGATATCGATAACTCCTTTGCACATGTCCCGCAGCAAAGCCCAACTTTAGAAGTTAACTCGTTGATTCCCATCTAGATCCTAAGTGATAACTTCCCACTTGGACTTCCTTTACATCTCGGGTTTTGGTTGAATGGGTGTTCGGTTCGGATCTCCTCCTTATGTCCAGTTCGGTTCGGGTCTCCTCCTTCTTTCCAGTTCAGTTCGGGTCTCCTTCTCCAATCCGGTTCGGTTTGGGTCTCCTTCTCCTATCTGGTTCGGTTCGGGTCTCCTCCTCTCCTTCTCCTATCTGGTTCGGTTCGGGTCTCCTTCTTCTATCCGGATCAGTTCGGGTCTCCTTCTCCTATTCAGTTTGGTTCGTGTCTCCTTCTCCTATCCGTTTCGGTTCGGGTCTCCTTCTCATATCCGGTTCGATTTGGGTCTCCCTTCTAACCGGTTCGGATCGGGTCTCCCTCCTAACCGGACCTGAAAATCTACAATATTTTTTCCAGTAAGCTATTTTCGCCAAACAATGGCATTTTCAACCATTCTAACTTTCCTATGCAATCATAAAACATCCCAAATAGCAGTAACACCATACAGGTTCAATCAAAAAGATCAAAATATCAAGCATATAGTTTATTTTAGATCAAACATACCCAAAACCCAGGATTTTCCCCTTAACCATGTTTAATCATATCTAACAATAGGATTAGCAAACTTAATCCAAATTAACCCAAATTTTTACCAGTGACATAAAATATGATTTTAGTATTTATGCATATTTTTCCATATTTTTCTGAGTCATAGTTTCTCTAATTATCACTAATCACCCTTAATAAGCCATATTTAGTGAATAAACAAGCTAATCACTCACCTTAGCCACAAATAAATTTTAGATCGGACACCTCCTCTGATTTGGCACAGATTCCTGTGGTAGCAGTAGCTCTATCTCTGATTTGATGCTAGTTTGACTTGATTTGATGTAGTTTTGCTTAATTAGTGATTAGAGGAAGATTTAGATGATGGAGGACATTTCTAGGGTTCAAGGATTGTTTGTGGCGGTTGGAAAAATGAAAGGGAATATTTCTCCAAACCCTTTCAGCCCTCTCATAACCCTAATCCCGAAATGGGTTATGGGCCTAGCTGCTAATCACCCTATTAAGCCCGATTAAGCTGTTTTCCATCTTCCAAACCTTATTTCAGCTGGTAAGTCCGTTTGATTAATGTATCCACTCTATAGAAAGGTAAACCATCATTCAAATCTAATGGAAGTGGTTTCTGGTCAAAATTCCTTCCCAGTCTAAAGTTATAGGCAAAACAAGATTCGCCAAGGGTAAAACGATCATTTAAAATTTGGCAAAAATCGTGACTGTGGGAAATGACCCCAGTAGTTGTTTCCCAAAGTAACACAACCATACAACTTCGTATGAAGATAAAATAAATGTTCTACGATCCTCCGATACATAGAATGCGGGTCGTTGCACAAACTAATAGAAGCAAGAATGACTAAGCTAATAACAACTATATAATAATCAAAAATATGTAAATTATTATTCGCTCCAACCAACCATTCATTCAATGAATCATGAATTGAATTCAATACTAAAAATGCCCATATAATTAGATAGAAAGTGTGAGTTTTAACTCACCTAAACCATCACTAATGTTAAATAAAATACCTTCCGAACCCCATATCCCCTGCGTCAACCACTGCCACACTGCTGCTCGGTTCGAAACACCCTGCCTTTACCTTCACTGCTGCTCCATCGCACCATGCCTTGTGGTCCCTTCAACCACCATGAGATGTTATGCTGAATTACATGCCGTAGGACTAGAACAAATTTGCAGTTGAAATCCACTAATTTGTAAAATTAGATTTTGGTTTGAACAAGAAAAAAGTTTTGCGTTCAAGACTTCTCTTTTGCAAAGGGTTCAGGCTTGGATTCAGACCCGAGGGAGAGGAGCGTGAAGCGGAAGAAGAAGAGGACAAATGGAGCTTGTAATGGAGGAATTTGTCTATGTGTAAGGAGCCTGGATTTAGATCTAGGCTCTGATTTGGGAAGAATGAAGATGTGGTGTTCCAATTTTACAAGTGTTTAGTTTGGAACCGAGGGAACTACAAAGGGAACATGAATTTTTTTAGGGAATACTGAAGCTACAAGAATGAAATCCAAAGAGGAAAGTCATCCTAATCTACCATTTAGTCCTGCATCTTTTTGGTCGAAGTTTCAAGAAGAAAAAAAACAAGACAGATTAGTCTAAAGTACCTGAGCAAGCGAATTAGGGCACTCTAAAATTGAAAAATGAGGGAAAAAGGGAACGACAATATTGAAGAAAAAGGAAAAGAGAGGAAGTAATTTCAAGAAGACGGAAGTGGGAAAAAGAAAAGAGCGAAATATTTCAGAAAAGAAGAGGGAAGATCAAAATAATTGGCCGAGGATACAGTAAAAATAAAGTAAAAAATTGATTGGAGGGTAAAAGGCGTTACGTGAAGGCGACAAATTAGAATAAACAGTAACACAATTAAACAATGTGTTATTAATTAGTGTTATAAAAAACTATTGTTCTTGTAGTGTGTTATTTGAAATTATATATTTCTTTGTTATTACATTTCAAGATCCCTATGCATTTGAAAATCATTACAGGTTGAAATGACATATACCCATCACACTTTATAGATTTAGAAATGAAACTTGAATTTATTATGATGCTAGTTGAAATGCTATATATTCGTAAATTGAATATTAAGCAGATTGAAAAATATATATCTATATTACTTAGCCTAAGTTATAAATTATATATGGACAACACTAGTCAATTTTTATTGTATTTTCAGAATTTATGAAAATATATCCTGATTTAATAAAAGTCATTTATAAATCTAAATTTAGAATTTAATTTAAAATTATATATATTATTTTGAAAATTTAATAGAGCTTTAAAAATTTAGACTTTCAAATTTAAATTACATATTTAAAAAAAATTAATATATAAGTTAATATATGTTTTAAAATAAATTTAAGACTTCTAAAACATAATATTACTTAGTTTTAGCATTCAAGTAATATAAATTATTTTATAAGTAAATTAATAAATATTTTTTTGGTAAGGCCGACCGGGGTTTTATTATGGACCGTGCCACTATCGTTATAACTAGCAATGATATGAGAGTACAGGTGATAGAGAGTAAATCTATCAGCTATATACATTGCTAAACTAGATCTAGAAGAGCAAAAATTACATCACAAGTGCTGTTAGGCAGTCACATACACTCTAATAACTTACAACCAACAATAACATATATAAAATTACACAGGCAAAGGCAGGAAGATGTCCCAATGTTCAAAGTCAAGTCTTCACCACTTCTCGGTACAACTTCAATTTGCGACACACCCGAATTACATGTAAGTAAGAATTGTGTAACTCCAATTAAACTGGTACACAGAGGTACCTGATGAACAACGAACAAGTTACAACAACCACTATTCCTCTGCAAACTCACCTCCAGAATCTCAATAGAGAGTATCAAAGTAAACTATGAAATGTTGACCACTACACCTCCTATCCAGCACATAAATATCTTTCAAGAATCACTTGACAACAGCATAATATTTCATCTAGCCCCAAAACCAACTAACTACCAGACCATAAATCAACACATAAACTAGATCGCAAGTTGTACAGCAAAAGAAAAACCTAAATCACTTACATAACAAGTTGAAATTCTGCTCCAACTACCAGAAGCTAAGGGAGATGAGCCAAAACCAACCACATAATTACAGACAACGCTCAAGATCAGAAAATAAACAACACTCCAGCATGTTGCGTTTCTATTCGAACCCGTGGGTCATCTTTTTGGTATATTGTTCAAACCAAAATCAGTGCGACGGAAGAAGTGGGTTGCGGGTTGACTAGAGAATCTAGGTTGTGAATAAGGAGAGGCCACTGCAGTAAGAAGAAAAGATAGGAGATGTATACTTCAGAGGAACGAAATAGAAAATGGCGAGAATGAATACTAGATCTGAAATTTAGGGTTATGGAAAGAGGCGCCAATACACCATAACATCAAAAACTGACGAGGGAAGAGAGAGATGGGGATACGATTTATCATTTGGGGAAGAAATAGAGAGGAAATCAGGTAGAAAGGGACGGAGGTAGAACAAAGATGAGGGGGGCGATTAGGTCAGTCGTCATTGAGGGGTAAAGACAAACCTCTATGTTATTATTTTTTGGATTTGTGATTAATAAATATTTTAGTATAGTATAAGTATTATTTAAATTTAAAACTATATAAATATAGATTTCTATAGAATACAAGTATAGGTAATAGTTTAAAGAGAAATTAGTCATCAAATGATAACTTGTTTTGTTTAAATGACTTAATTAAGATGAAATTACCAAGTTAAGTTAAACTGATCCTTTAAATGTTATTTGGAAGATAATGAAATAGGTTATACAAATATGTTATGATTATAAAGCTTAATAAATTAAATTGATAATAATTTATTAAGTAAACATTTGAATCTAAATATCATTGAAGTTGAACATTTATTATCAATTAAACTGAAATTAAGATTTAATTGATAGAACTTTATTTGGAAGATGATTTGAAGGTAATTTGAATCTTTAAGAATCAAATTGGATAACCCAATTTGAATACCATTTTGAAATGTACTGAACTTAAGAATATATTGTTTAAAGTTTAAATTGATTTGAGGTATGTAACACCCCACGTCCGTTAGTGTCACTCACAAAGGGAATGCACTAAGTTCTGTGGAGCATTTAGGGTAAAAGATGCAGATAAATTACAAGACAGACAGAAATTAAACAGCGGAAAATAAAACTTTGCTTTATTTATAAAATAGTTTGTACAATGATTTCTTTACAGTATCAGAGTATCATCTGTCTTACAAAATAAAGAAGCATGAAAATACGTTTATATTCCCCAAATTTAGCAAGAGCCAGCCATAGCATCTGAAAAGAGAATCCAAGCAAACTTCGACAAATCTTCAAGCTGGGAAAGGGTGACATTCCAGCTTAACCTGAGCTATACTACTCCCTCCTCTACTACCTGGGGGGGAACGGAAGAAAAGAAGACGAAAGAAAAACAGAGTCAGACATAAAGCCTGAGTAAGTTCAGTAACTTCTAGCATGTGAACATGGAAAACACAAACGACATGAATTAACTGAATCCAAGATTACACCATGACCATAGGGTCAGCATGATTAGACAAGATAATCACAAGATATGCTAAGATAAGATAAACTGGATATGCTCTAATACTTTCGCCGCTTTGCTATTTCCTTGTTATACTGGTTTCTATATCTCTGCACCACCTAACTAGTGTTCCAACTAGTAACGATAACGTGATCCCAACCCCTGTAGTTTCCATTTTCTTCAGGAATACATTTATTATTTATTACATAGATCTAATCTAGGGTTTTCTATCAAGTGCTTTCTAGATTTAACTAGAGTTTACGCTATCTGCTGAACGCTTCTCGAATTCAGGGTTTATGCCACCTAGTCCAACTAGGGATTACGCTACCTGTCGAACGATGCCCCCAAGTCTAGGACACACTACCTAGAGTGGTATATGTTCCTATACTTCCCTACGCATGTATCGCGAATCGTTATCGCTTGTCTAGATGCACATGTCCTGTAATGTGCGGTCCGAGTCCTGTGACAGGGCAAATCAAGGAATACAGAACTCAGTCGGGAACTTTCAGATATCTGCCGATGCAGATGCTAAGGTCTGTTTTTATTCCAGTGGCTATGGTCTCACTTGACCCTTCCCTCAACAAATGAAAGGCACACCTTGTAAAATGAGAACTATACGCCGGCCCCCGGTGCCCCACTATCCTATGGCCATCCTCACCCATAACTAGATAGCAAGTATATGGTCTTTTGGAGTTCTCCGCCTTTCCGCTTCACGTATCTCGATTGAATCAAGACGGATGGTAGACGATGAGTCGCTATCACAGGGCTACCGTTTGCTCGCCGAATCACGCCGGTCCATCCTTGTCTTTAGGTTGCCATGTATTGCAACCAAGGCATACCCCTGGTTCTTCTACGCAGACCTTAACCTCTGTGGGCCCAGGCGGATCATCTGCAGCCTCACAGAGGGATACCAAGAGTACCCTCACGTCCCCTCGAAGCCTTGGGCTTCGTAACCCAATTCGTTGGAGCCTTCTTTTTAATCAGAGGGACGTTCGCTCCTCCTCGTGTTATACTAAGAATTACTACTTAGTTTTGTCAACTAAGGTTTACCACTTAGTTTCCAGAATCGTTGTTTTCTTAACTAAGGTTTACTACTTAGCTCCTTTTAACTAAGGTTTACTACTTAGTTCTCTTTCCCGTCAATTTGGATTGGTTAAGTGTCATTAGTCAATTCAAGCTAACTTAACCCTCTTCATTTATCCTGTTAAGCTGGTTAAGTGTCATCAGCAATTCACGTTGACTTAACCCTACCACAAACCAAGTTATATTGGTTAAATATTTCTTATTACTTAACCCTACCCCTTCATCCTGTATTGGTTAAGTGTTCCTTTTTAACTTAACCTTGCCCGTCTGTTTTAACTAACATGTTATTAATGGTTAAGTATTATCCCTTCATGTTTTAGACTTAACCTCATTCCTTTATCACAACCTAATGGTTTAGTGTTCAGGTTTACTTAACCCTACGGTCTAGCCCAGCTAACATATCAAAATTGGCTAAATGTATTAGATTTTACTTAACCCCAACCTCTAGTCTAGTTAACATATTGATTTGGCTAAGTGTATTAACTTTACTTAACCCTACAAGTCTCGTTTTGCTACCTTGAGTTTGGTTAAGTGTCTCTATGGACTTAGCCCTCCCATTCTAGCTTAACTGTGTTAAGTTGGTTAAGTGTTCCTATGGACTTAACCCTCCCATTCTTGTTCTAGCTTTAACTAAATAAATTAAAGCTGCTACCACTCACATTAGACAGGTATTGTTGCGACTACTGGATGTGCCGGTTGGTTCCGGGCAGGTTTACATCGCAACTCAGTCTAACCTCGGGCTAGGCATATTCGTGTTTTCTAAGTTCAAAGGGTTTCAATTTATTTTCAAATCAAGTTTTGAAAGTAACCATCCCGTTCGTCGGATCAGTTAGGGATAGCCAGGGAGAGCAGGAAACTTGTATTTTCCAAACCTAAGCCTAGACACTATCCTCTCTGTCACCCTAGAACTTTCTGGTGTGTCATTAAAAGAGATGACGTTAATAAACCTTTAATTTGTCTAAATGTATATTTCCTCATTCAGGCCAAATTCTATAAGTAAATTATTTCTAATTTACTTATTTCCTAATTACTCTTTTAATGTAAATTGTCTACATTCATTCTTATGGCCCATTTTCCCTTCTAAATCATATTTATGCTTTTTGGTATGTGGACTATACCAAATTAAGTGTCGCTAACCATGATTTTTGCTAAACCTGCCAATTACTCCCAATTATGGCCAATTTCACATTTATGCCAATATACTTACCGTGCCAAATTAGCTAATCCAATTCTAATTCTAGACTTTCTACTCTAGTTCACTATTCATGTAAATGCTAGATTTACACGTCAATACTAGATTCAAATCACACATCTTATAATTCATGTCAAATTTACCCAATTTGCATTTCTATGAACATGCCATAATACATGTTCCCAATTTATGCCAATTTCCAAGTTAAACAATGTTTTTAGTAAATTTCATATTTTTTCCCAAACCGCATTCCCACCGTTCGTATAATCGTGATTCAGTCTAGATTATAAATAAAGCTAGGTTCATAGAAAATAGGGAATGAACCAAAGATGCTATGCAAAAGATAGACATACTAACTGGCATAAAAAGGGTTGAATAACGTCGTCGGTTCAAGAACATGGGTAGACTAACTTAATAGGTAAATTCCCAAGGTCTAAAACCAAAGAAAACCAAGAAGAGACGTAGGTTCAAGAACATGGGTAGACCTAACTTAATAGGTAAATTCCCAAGGTCTAAAACCAAAGAAAACCAAGAAGAGACGTAGGTTCAAGAACATGGGTAGACCTAACTTAATAGCTAAATTCCCAAGGTCTAAAACCAACGAAAACCAAGGATAGACAGAATAGAAAGATCAGGTTTAGACCGAATTTCACAGTCACAAAACTTAAGCAACGCTTTCCTAGTCAGGAGTCATAGGTGTTTAGTCACAGTTGTCCTTGTTATGTCATAGGCAATAGTTTATGTTTCCAAATCAAAAGCATAAGCTTGGTCAAGGAAATAATTCTCATAGTCACAGTCATAGGCAATGTCCATAGTCATATGCAATGTTCATAGTCATAGGCAATGTTCACAGTCATAGGCAATGTTCATAGTCAAAGAGGCATATGGTTCTAAGGTCCATAGTTTCATAGTCACAGTGTTATTTGTCCTTGAATCAAAACAGTTCTTGATTAGGTCCAAGAATATAGGCACTAATTCGAATAGAGAGAGAGGGGTTTGGCATATTCTTTTATTCCTTTAATTTCATGTCACAAACAAAGAAAAACGTTCAAATCTAAAAATAACTGACTTACAGAAATTATATTAGGATAGAAAGATGGCGTTGCTATGATTCGTAGAAAAACAGTTGTTGCAGTCGTTTGAATCTTCACTTGCAATCCTAGCTTGATTTGAACCCCTTTTTGAAAGTCTTGAGCAACACCTCCTCGTCTTGATTTATCTTTACATATTATTTTATTTATTATTTAATTAAGAGGAGGAGAAGAAGCCATGTTTGCCAATAATCTTTGCAGCATAAGGTTAGAAAAGAATTGTGAATAGAGAAGAAGATCAGGGCTGTTTATATAGTGTTAGGCGGACGAATCTGGTCAGAAGGGCGTCTAGATACAGAAGAACGAACTGGGTGCAGAAAACTGGATTTCGGGACCCAGGTCGACACCCATGTCGACTGGGCAGTCGACATGGGGGGGGGGGGTCGACTGTGCAGTCGACACCTCTGTCGACTTGACCTGGGTGGGAATTTTCCCGCCCTGCCCCCTGTGTGTTTGAATTCGAATTTGGCTCTAGTTTTAAACTGTTTTGAACTTGGAATTTTCTGAAAACTTTGACGGGCCATATCTTGGTCATACGGACTCCAATTTTCGAAAATTCGGACTCTATTTCGCGTATTTTTCCGAGACGAACGCAAAGGGATAGCCCGTTTCCCTTGATTTTGATTTTAACTTTTAATTCTGCCTTGATTTGTGAATCTTAGCGTTACAGAATCACAGGGTGTTACATTCTCCTCCACTTAAAAGGATTTCATCCCCGAAATCTTCAAGTTAGGAAGAACGTGTCCTACCATCCAATCACCCATCTACTCAACCATTCGATCACAGGTATTCATTGTCCTTAAAAGATTTCTAATGCTTTCATGTTCATATGCATAGTGTGTGTATATGTCTTTATCTAATGCAAAATCAGGCGGTCTACTGATTCAGTTGACCTCCTCAATGCGAATTATGTCAGTGCCGTGCGTCCAATCATGTATGCAAGCATCCCTAGTTATGTAAATACTACATGCGTGCACAGCCATTCATCCATATGCAACATCCATATGATAACATATCAAGTTCAACTTACAAACAAATACATATTTGTAAATGCAATATGAAAGCGTCCAAACTTGATCTAGTGCCTAATGCGTATGCATATGCATTCACGAGCAACCATTTGCAACCACTTGCAACCATTCAACCATAACATGTTTCAAATACATGTTTACATCCATTGGCTTCTACCTAAGGATCGATGATACGTCCTAGAGGATATACTTTGGAAAGAGAGAAACAATTATGCGTAAAGCTCCTAAACAAAGAAATCAAGGATGCACCTTAAGGAAAAAGGGCATGACGCTAGTATCTAGCCTTCTTGAGCTTTACTCCACTGTGTCTTAACTAATTTAACTTCACGATTGTGAAGTTTCTGATATCCTTTTCCAAAATAAACAGATGTTAACTATGATACCTTGTGTACATACCAAGATGGTTTGCGGTCTCTCCTCTTAGCTTATCCATCATGCCATAACTATGAGGGTTAAAAGGTCACTACGCACTTTTTAGAGTGCCTGCCACAACTATTCACTTCTCACGCAAACCACCCTAATCGAACTCGACATTCCTCAAGTACAAGCCCCAAAGGCCTAAACCAATATCAGACAAGCATCCAAGGAATATCTCCTCCGAATTTAGACGATCTACGTGAGATGATATAAGCAAACTCGATAGCTATCCTCAAATCCCTACTAAAAATAGACTGGTTGGACCACCAATTGGATTTGAGACTCTAGTGGGACCTTTCTACTATACAAGTACTATGGTGCAGAGACTCAACTATGGAAGCAAATATGAACAAATGCGAAGCACTAAAACCAAAGGAAAGAATACGAACAGCAAAACTAGACTCTTCCAACAGAACTTCACTACCCTTCTCCTAGGTATGCTTGGTGGTGAAAGTATGTACTTTCCCTTCTGAAAATCTTGTTCCTCGTTCTCGCCCTTTCCTTAATTATATGCCCTATCATACCCTAGTAAAGATACTCCCTCTTGTCTTAGGTTTTATGATTTCTTCCTCCTTTGTGAGCTAAATCTACATCCATGAATTCCTCATCCTCGGGTTGTGCTCCTTAGCCAAACTCCTCATCCCCTTCTGTGTGTAGTCATGTTGACAAATCCCTCGAAAGCTGCCTCCATCGTACGGAAAACCCTACTAAGCTTGGAAGAAAACTAACCGCGGGTGAAACTACTACGGTTATAGATGGAAGTCGGGCACTACTTCGCCCATTGATGAGGTTACCTCCTAAAAGCCAGGAGCCCCAGAGACTCAAGAAAGAAGGAGACAAGAATTCAAACAGAGGAAGAGAAGATAATGCGTATGGCTTTGGGGGAATAAGCCTTTAAAACAAATCTTTTCTTTTGAAAATGCTTCTTTTAAAATTGTTTGAAAATAATTTTTCAAATCCTTTATCTGATCTGGTAACCTTCAGCTCTGATACCACGTGTAACACCCCACGTCCGTTAGTGTCACTCACAAAGGGAATGCACTAAGTTCTGTGGAGCATTTAGGGTAAAAGATGCAGATAAATTACAAGACAGACAGAAATTAAATAGCGGAAAATAAAATTTTGCTTTATTTATAAAATAGTTTGTACAATGATTTCTTTACAGTATCAGAGTATCATCTGTCTTACAACATAAAGAAGAATGAAAATACGTTTATATTCCCCAAATTTAGCAAGAGCCAGCCATAGCATCTGAAAAGAGAATCCAAGCAAACTTTAAAAAATCTTCAAGCTGGGAAAGGGTGACATTCCAACTTAACCTGAGCTATACTATTCCCTCCTCTACTACCTGGGGGGGAACGGAAGAAAAGAAGACGAAAGAAAAACAGAGTCAGACATAAAGCCTGAGTAAGTTCAGTAACTTCTAGCATGTGAACATGGTAAACACAAACGACATGAGTTAACTGAATCCAAGATTACACCATGACCATAGGGTCAGCAAGATTAGACAAGATAATCACAAGATATGCTAAGATAAGATAAACTGGATATGCTCTAATACTTTCGCCGCTTCGCTATTTCCTTGTTATACTGGTTTCTATATCTCTGCACCACCTAACTAGTGTTCCAACTAGTAATGATAATGTGATCCCAACACCTGTAGTTTCCATTTCCTTCAGGAATACATTTATTATTTATTACCTAGATCTAATCTAGGGTTTTCTATCAAGTGCTTTCTAGATTTAACTAGAGTTTACGCTATCTGCTGAACGCTTCTCGAATTCAGGGTTTATGCCACCTAGTCCAACTAGGGATTACGCTACCTGTCGAACGATGCCCCCAAGTCTAGGACACACTACCTAGAGTGGTATATGTTCCTATACTTCCCCACGCATGTATCGCGAATCGTTATTGCTTGTCTAGATGCACATGTCCTGTAATGTGCGGTCCGAGTCCTGTGATAGGGCCAATCAAGGAATACAGAACTCGGTGGGGAGCTTTCAGATATCTGCCGATGCAGATGCTAAGGTCTGTTTTTATTCCAGTGGCCATGGTCCCAGTTGACCCCTCCCTCAACTAATGAAAGGCACACCTTGTAAAATGAGAACTATACGCCAGCCCCCGGTGCCCCACTATCCTATGGCCATCCTCACCCATAACTAGATAGCAAGTATATGGTCTTTTGGAGTTCTCCGCCTTTCCGCTTCACGTATCTCGATTGACTCAAGATGGATGGTAGACGACGAGTCGCTACCACAAGGCTACCGTTTGCTCGCCGAATCACGCCGGTCCATCCTAGTCTTTAGGTTGCCATGTATTGCAACCAAGGCATACCCCTGGTTCTTCTACGCAGACCTTAACCTCTATGGGCCCAGGCGGATCATCTGCAGCCTCACAGAGGGATACCAAGAGTACCCTCATGTCCCCTCGAAGCCTCGGGCTTCGTAACCCAATTCGTTGGAGCCTTCTTTTTAATCAGACGGACGTTCGCTCCTCCTCGTGTTATACTAAGAATTACTACTTAGTTTTGTCAACTAAGGTTTACCACTTAGTTTCCAGAATCGTTGTTTTCTTAACTAAGGTTTACTACTTAGCTCCTTTTAACTAAGGTTTACTACTTAGTTATCTTTCCCGTCAATTTGGATTGGTTAAGTGTCATTAGTCAATTCAAGCTAACTTAACCCTCTTCATTTATCCTGTTAAGCTGGTTAAGTGTCATCAGCAATTCACGTTGACTTAACCCTACCACAAACCAAGTTATATTGGTTAAATATTTCTTATTACTTAACCCTACCCCTTCATCCTGTATTGGTTAAGTGTTCCTTTTTAACTTAACCTTGCCCGTCTGTTTTAACTAACATGTTATTAATGGTTAAGTATTATCCCTTCATGTTTTAGACTTAACCTCATTCCTTTATCACAACCTAATGGTTTAGTGTTCAGGTTTACTTAACCCTACGGTCTAGCCCAGCTAACATATCAAAATTGGCTAAATGTATTAGATTTTACTTAACCCCAACCTCTAGTCTAGTTAACATATTAATTTGGCTAAGTGTATTAACTTTACTTAACCCCTACAAGTCTCATTTTGCTACCTTGAGTTTGGTTAAGTGTCTCTATGGACTTAGCCCTCCCATTCTAGCTTAACTGTGTTAAGTTGGTTAAGTGTTCATATGGACTTAACCCTCCCATTCTTGTTCTAGCTTTAACTAAATAAATTAAAGCCGCTACCACTCACATTAGACAGGTATTGTTGCGACTACTGGATGTGCCGGTTGGTTCCGGGCAGGTTTACATCGCAACTCAGTCTAACCTCGGGCTAGGCATATTCGTGTTTTCTAAGTTCAAAGGGTTTCAATTTATTTTCAAATCAAGTTTTGAAAGTAACCATCCCGTTCGTCGGATCAGTTAGGGATAGCCAGGGAGAGCAGGAAACTTGTATTTTCCAAACCCAAGCCTAGACACTATCCTCTCTGTCACCCTAGAACTTTCTGGTGTGTCATTAAAAGAGATGTCGTTAATAAACCTTTAATTTGTCTAAATGTATATTTCCTCATTCAGGCCAAATTCTATAAGTAAATTATTTCTAATTTACTTATTTCCTAATTACTCTTTTAATGTAAATTGTCTACATTCATTCTTATGGCCCATTTTCCCTTCTAAATCATATTTATGCTTTTTGGTATGTGGACTATACCAAATTAAGTGTCACTAACCATGATTTTTGCTAAACCTGCCAATTACTCCCAATTATGGCCAATTTCACATTTATGCCAATATACTTACCGTGCCAAATTAGCTAATCCAATTCTAATTCTAGACTTATTACTCTAGTTCACTATTCATGTAAATGCTAGATTTACACGTCAATACTAGATTCAAATTACACATCTTATAATTCATGTCAAATTTACCCAATTTGCATTTCTATGAACATGCCATAATACATGTTCCCAATTTATGCCAATTTCCAAGTTAAACTATGTTTTTAGTAAATTTCATATTTTTTCCCAAACCGCATTCCCACCGTTTGTACAATCGTGATTCAGTCTAGATTATAAATAAAGCTAGGTTCGTAGAAAATAGGGAATGAACCAAAGATGCTATGCAAAAGATAGACATACTAACTGGCATAAAAAGGGTTGAATAACGTCGTCGGTTCAAGAACATGGGTAGACCTAACTTAATAGGTAAATTCCCAAGGTCTAAAACCAAAGAAAACCAAGAAGAGACGTATGTTCAAGAACAAGGGTAGACCTAACTTAATAGGTAAATTCCCAAGGTCTAAAACCAAAGAAAACCAAGAAGAGACGTAGTTTCAAGAACATGGGTAGAACTAACTTAATAGGTAAATTCCCAAGGTCTAAAACCAACGAAAACCAAGGATAGACAGAATAGAAAGATCAGGTTTAGACCCAATTTCACAGTCACAAAACTTAAGCAACACTTTCCTAGTCAGGAATCATAGGTGTTTAGTCACAGTTGTCCTTGTTATGTCATAGGCAATAGTTTATGTTTCCAAATCAAAATCATAAGCTTGGTCATGGAAATAATTCTCATAGTCACAGTCACAGTCATAGGCAATGTCCATAGTCATATGCAATGTTCATAGTCATAGGCAATGTTCACAGTCATAGGCAATGTTCACAGTCATAGGCAATGTTCATAGTCAAAGAGGCATATGGTTCTAAGGTCCATAGTTTCATAGTCACAGTCTTATTTGTCCTTGAATCATAACAGTTCTTGATTAGGTACAAGAATATAGGCACTGATTCGAATAGAGAGAGAGAGAGAGGGGTTTGGCATATTCTTTTATTCCTTTAATTTCATGTCACAAACAAAGAAAAATGTTCAAATCTAAAAATAACTGACTTATAGAAATTATATTAGGATAGAAAGATGGTGTTGCTATGATTCGTAGAAAAACAGTTGTTGTAGTCGTTTGAATCTTCACTTGCAATCCTAGCTTGATTTGAACCCCTTTTTGAAAGTCTTGAGCAACACCTCCTCGTCTTGATTTATCTTTACATATTATTTTATTTTTTATTTAATTAAGAGGAGGAGAAGAAGCCATGTTTGCCAAGAATCTTTGCAGCATAAGGGTAGAAAAGAATTGTGAATAGAGAAGAAGATCAGGGCTGTTTATATAGTGTTAGGCGGACGAATCTGGTCAGAAGGGCGTCTAGATACAGAAGAACGAACTGGGTTCAGAAAATTGGATTTCAGGACCCAGGTCGACACCCATGTCGACTGGGCAGTCGACATGGGGGGGGGGGTGTCGACTGTGCAGTCGACACCCCTGTCGACTTGACCTCGGCGGGAATTTTCCCGCCCTGCCCCCTGTGTGTTTGAATTCGAATTTGGCTCTAGTTTTAAACTGTTTTGAACTTGGAATTTTCTGAAAACTTTGACGGGCCATATCTTGGTCATACGGACTCCGATTTTCGAAAATTCGGACTCTATTTCGCGTATTTTCCCGAGACGAACGCAAAGGCACAGCCCGTTTCCCTTGATTTTGATTTTAACTTTTAATTCTGCCTTGATTTGTGAATCTTAGCGTTACAGAATCACAGGGTGTTACAAGGTAAAACTGCTGAAACTGAATTGTTGACGTAGGGAATTGCCGTCGATTCAGCGTACGCCAACACTTGAGTGTATGTGTAGTATAAACACAATAATCCAAATCCAAAGTAAAGTAATGCAAGGAGAACATAACTTTTTATAGTAGTTTGGCACTAACACCGTTGTCCACTTTGTAGTAATCATTCATCATATAATATCAGATTATAAGAGTTATACAAGTTCGGACAATATTTGTGTACAAAGCATTGCAACAAACCAACAAGATAATTGTTCATTCTGAACTTTGACCAAAATGCCCTTCTTCTTGTTCGTTGTGTGAAAAATATGTTGACTCGGTCAACAATATCCAAAAAGCAGCTTTAATGTCCAAGAAACCCAAAAATATCTATGAACCGTCCAAAAGCAATGTAAATGTTCTTGTAAATGTCCAAAAGTAGATGGAAAATGTTTGTATAACGTTTTAGTGGTCCAAGCTATGTCCAATAGTCATGGAGAAGAAGATGGAAGCCATTAATGGTGCCTGAGAGCTTCAAGAATTCCAACTAAAATCCCTCTTTTAGAAGAATGAGGTAGGTGTATTTATAGGTAGGAGTAGCTGAGATTTGGCGGCTACAGTACGAAATTTCGCATCCCCAGGAGGTGGGATACAAAATTTTGTATCCCTCACATCACATCCAGAAAAATTGCACCACTTAACCATCCCAAAGTGTAAAAAAACGCATCCATGCTCAAACAAGCTTGTGTCCTAAAAATGGGTAGAAATCGCGTGCAGATCAGGGCAAAACAACTAATCCGCACATTGGACCCTTCGTGCCAAGAGTGTTGGCATTTTCCACTTTAACAACATCGCATCTTGCTTCTTCGAAAATCCGCATTCCATAAATCATACCAAACACAAGTCACTTCCTAAAAATTCCATGATCTGCACGTGTGTTCTTTGATTGCCATAGCCTCTTGGCATTTTCCAAACTCCCAAACCCATCCAAAATTCTGAATCACTTTTCACTGTATTGCACTCATGAGAACATCACATCCTGCCTATGTGATCAGCATAAATCGCATTGCTAAAAAACTCGTACCTGCCTCCTTTTCCAAAATACCGCATCGCATCCCTCGTGTGTGCATTGGGCAAACCAGTGTCCAGGCTAATGCAATCAGCCAAAATATCGAATTACTCTTTGGGACGAGATTTTTGCAAAATATCCAAGCCGAGCTTGCAAAGTTTGATTTGCCAGAGCCGCGCATGTGGAAAATGGCCAATTCACCGTGTTGATCACTCTTTTCTGAATGTGCCAAGTTTACCGGATTTACCAAATTTTCCAAGAGGATCTGCCATGTTTTACATGTGGTTTTTCATGATTTTCTCGTGTCGATCAAGCAATTTTGACGTGCTAGATCAGTTTTTGCTAATTTACTAGATTAAACGTCATGAGTCACGCAAGCCATTTTTCTTGATCATGCCATGCCGATTAGTTTTTTTTGAATGCGCGACATTGCTTTTTACCAAAACCATATATTTTTGCACGACGAGTTTTGCCACGTGATCGAACCGATAAACTCAAACATTTTGAGCTGAGCGGACCAATTTGATCATGTATTTTTATTGCGCCAGTTTTTCCGAGTCCATCGAGGATGATTTTAGGAATTGACACCATTTTGTATCCTTTTCCAAACACGTCGCGACTTCGACCAAACCGCTTTGTGTTTTCTGATGACGTTCCCGATGCCTGAGTGCGTCGTTAACCTAAATCTTCACATGTGACTACTTTAGTAAAAAGGGTGTTAACATTTTGCTCGCTAAAACATGTCTTACTTGATTGAAGGAATATGTGTATTGCGAGAAAATCAAAACTCCAGAAACCAAAGCCAAGAGGAGTCTGAAGCGAACAGCAAAAATCAAAAATCTAAAAAGCCATGATCACGCCGGATCGTATTAACAAGAAATTCACGATCACTTTGGATCATATTTAACCAAAGAAACCAGAAACCAATAAGCCTGAAATCCAATGAAAGCCGATGATCGCTCTGGATCATTTAGAGATGACCAGAGTACCAAAATAACTGGAGGACTGTAGGGGTCCAATAAGTTGAATAACCAGAAAATCCATAGCCAGAGAATCGGGGAAACCTAAAATACATAAATCGGAAATAACCATATATCCATATGAAACGTCCTGTGACGATGAACCAATAACCAAACCAGTAGGATCCACTGACCAGACGCCTGAGATCCGAGGGCTCGCTAGAAGTTGACACAATTTTGCCAAAGTGGGACAAGAGGCAAAGATAGCGACGAGTGGACAATCTTGTCGTGTCACTGACTAGTCCACCCGATGTAATCCAATATCCAGGTGAGTCGTCTTGACAGAATGACCCAAAACCAAATGACCAAGATCCGCCGACCAGGTGCACAAGATCTAAAGCCAGCCACAAATCAAGGAAATCTTGTCGAAGTCGGACAAGAGGCCGAGATAGTCAGACGCTTATTAAAGTTTGCAATCTCGTTGTCGATTTCATACTCCACAAGCAAGTGCCTTTACTTTGTGAAGTAATTTTATTAATGTTATAAAAATTAAGGATATTAGTAAAACCAGAGGAAAACCTAAGGTTTATCGCAAAGAGAATGCCTAGGGATGCTTATTCCCATACATGGGTAGGCGAATGTTTTCGATTTCAAATTCATTTGTGAGGGAGAGTGAATGATTTGTTATTCACGAAGAGCATGCCTAGGAACTTGCCTGTCCCCGTCACATGGGTAAGCAAACTTAACCATTCGAAATCCGTAGTCAGGAAAAGTAAACTTTTCATTAATAACTAGAGGGGGTGATGGTGTGTTGTCAAACAAAAAGCATGCCTAGGGATTATAACAACTCCCGTACATAGGTATGCTGACTCAACCATCTTATAATCAAAATAATGAAAAGAGGATACATCCAGAGAACCGAAGTCCTTAAAGACAAAACCATAGGCAGAAGCACGTATGGCCAAATCCTAGAAATCCAAGGGAGCCAAACCAAAAGCTCAAGAAATCCAAAAGATTGAAAACCAGGAGTAAGAAATTCATGAGTAGGGAGCTCATTATCTGAAAGCCATAACATCCAAAAGCCAAGAAACCAAAGAAAATCTAAGTCCAAAGCCTAAGCACCGAAGGCTAGAAATCCAAAATCCAAGAATCCAGAGAATACCAAAATGCTTTTTGGATGAGCGATGTTGACTCTGAACTATTCCAAAAACCTTCTAATCAAAGCATTCCAAGAAGTGATAGAGTCCGTCTCCAGCTGTCTGAACCACATAGCAACTATTTTTGTCAACTAAAGCGGAAAACACTTTGCCATGACGCCTTATGAAGCAGAGAGGACTTCCATATGACCAATATATCTTAGCAAGTGGGTAGTCGGATCCTTCTGACCATTATAAGGACCAGTAATTTGAAGTCCGATGGGTTACAAGAATTCCATATATCCAAAGAAAATGAATTGTGAGTCACACAATCCAAGTCTGAAGAAGACGCACCGCCTCGAGTGAATTGATAAATAACATCCATGATTTGAGAACCATTAACAAAAGCAAGCAACTAATTCAGATTATCCAAAGCGATCTGGTGCCCCCAATGTTTAAGTCCAAATTAGGAATCAGTTGGTTAGAGAGATGAATATCTGGTTGAATTCTTACCTGAGGAGCCGCATCAGGCACAATCTGACTCCCGAAACCCTAGGAGCACTACCATCCATGGCTGCGCGCCCCAACACTTGAGCAATATTACCAATAGCGGATCCTGCAACTTGACCAATCAAAGCATCATAGGCTAGAGCAATGTAGGGATCAGGGGTACCCCCGAGTGTATTGGGATTGAAACCTGTTTGAGGATTGGCGTCGACCAGCAGATTAGTTTGCGGGGTTGGCCAAAGTCCTGAGTCGTAGCTTGAGGAACGCTGGTACTTGTTCTAATAATATCTGCCTGACCAGTCAACCTTTTAGAATTCCTTATCCTGTCCTCAATCCGAGCAAGAAAGGTATTAAAAGCTTCTTCCTATTGCTCGAGCCGAGTGTTTAAATCCATAACCAAGTTCTTTATCATCCCATTGATCCTCTATGCTAAGAGTGTTGGCATTTTCCACTTTGCCAACATCGCATCCTGCTTCTTCGAAAATCTGCATCCCGGAAATCATGCCAGACCCGATGCGCTCCCTAAAATGTTCGTGATCGGCACGTGTGCTCTTCAATTGCCATAGCCGCTTGACATTCGCCAAACTCCCGAACCCATCCAAAATTATGAATCCTTTTTCGCCGCGCACACTTGTTAGAACATCGCATCCCACTGATGCGATCAGTGGAAATCGCACTGCCAAAAAACTTGGACCCGCATCCTTTGCCAAAATATTGCATCGCATCCCCGTGTGCACATCGGGGAAACTGGTACCGGGGATGATGCGATCAGCCAAAATATCGCATCACTCTTTGGGATGCGATTTTTGCCAAATATCCAAATAGAGTTTGTTAAGTTTTATTTGCCTGATCCATGCATGTGGAAAATGGCCGATCCAATGTGTTTATCACCCTTTTCTGAACATGCAAAGTTTAGCAAATTTAATAAATTTGCCAAGAGAGTCTGTCATGTTTTACATGTGTTTTTTCATGATTTTCTCGTGTCGATCAAGCAGTTTTGACATGCCGTATCAGTTTTTTCTAATTTACCAGATTTTAACGTCGTGAGTCAAGCAAACCATTTTGCCATCATGCCACGTCGATCAGTTGTTTTTGAGTGCATGACACTGCTTTTTACCAAAACCATATATTTTTGCATGATGAGTTTTGCTACATGATCGGACTGACACGCCCAAGTATTTTGATTCGATCGGACCAAGTTGATCATGTATTTTTACTGCACCAATTTTTTTGACTCAATCGACAACTATTTTTCGAATCGATGCCATTTCCAACCATTTTCGAACACGTCGCGACTTCGACTAAATCGCTTTGTATTTTCTGATGACGTTCTCGATGCTTGAGCGTGTCATTAACCTAAATCTTCACGTGTGACAAATTTACGAAAAAGCGTGTTAACATGAATCAATGAAACTGAACTTTGGAAATGCAAGTGAGTAGTTTGGATTGGAGAAATGTTTGAAATTGTGTTATCCTATATTAAACTAATTAAAAAAGTTTACTATATAAAGTTAACTATTGTTTTATAACTATTTAAACTAACAATTTTATTATTAACTAAATTACTATACTTTCTATAACTATTTTTAATATTTTTTTGGTAAGGAAATATATTGTTTTATCCTAAATCTTACTTTATATATTCATAATTATTTTATATCACTTTTTTTATATCATTGTAATCATTTTTAAATATGACTATTTTATATTATATAAACCATTTTAGATATAAGTTGTATCCAGTATGATCTTTTGTACCTGAAAAGTTAATATAAAGATTTTAAAATAGTGGATTTGACATAAGAATAAGAAATCAAAGGTAATTTTGTAAGTGAACTATTTTGTAAATACGAAATGCGTATCATGAACTTAATACAATAATAAATCGATCTATGATTTATGAATTTAATCAAATGATGAATTGATTGAATTATGATAAATAATACTGAAACATTTAAACGTAATTATTTGAATATAAACCAATGTTGTTATTACATTGATTTATTGTATTTAAATATGGTTTTTGAATATAAATGACCTTGGAGTGAATTAATTGTTTGGTTGTTAAGAGACCGGAGTCGGTATTGTCATACTCTGTGCCAATATCGATAGCACTTTAACAACTATATATGTGGTGGAGAATCCAGAATAAAGTAGGTTAGTTTGGTGAACACTACTAGAATGAAGTGAGAGAACGATGATGGATTTTAACCTTCGGATCATAATTAAAATGACCAAAATAGGAGATACCATGATTAATGGAGGCAACACCTCTTATCGGACACACTTCTCCAATACCATATCTATTATCTTGTGATTTGATTGGGGCCCTTTGATTTTGGAAGTGTGGTTTGAGGTGGACGGTAGTTGCTACTATGTGTTACCACCGGTCCAAACGTGAAATTGGTAGAATCCTACATTGGGTATTGCCTCGTATGGCTTTTCATATTATCCTAATCGAGCCCCAATGATTTTCATTTATGTCACACCTATAGAATGCCCAATGATGCCACTAGTTTGGGCGGGTTTACGGTAGTGTATACACTACGACATTATAAACAGTGTAAAGGTAAAAATGTAATCCCACTTATGTTATTTTCAAATTATATTTAACCATAGACATTATTATAACAACATATTATATTATATAACATCAGTTTAACATATCCTTAAAGAATGGAATCTCAAACATTAAGTTACTTGTGTAGTTCATGTGAGAAAGTTGATTTATTATTGAGAATGTTAATCTTGACTCAATTTTTTTGACTTAATGCTCGTGTTAGATTGAGAAGTTTAGCTTTGGTGATTCATCTTTTGAGTGCTGAGAACCATTGGAAGTTCATATCATTATGTGTTTACTGTTGGTATCTTGGTGATTCGGTTATTTCATTCCCATCACTTGCTTATGTTCTTGGCATTTTTGTATCTAAAATTTTCTAACGTATTTAATTATGACCCTAATACTTTATATTTTGATTTTGTAATTAGCAGCTTCAGGAACTATTAAGTTATTTATTCTGCTATGAGATATTCTGCTATATTGTATTTGTGACTAGTCTGTGTTCTGTGGTTTGATTTTGTTAAACCCTATAGTTAAAACAAACTGCTATTACAAATGATTTGAGTTGGTTTCATTGCCAACTTAAATGGTAAGAAAAAGAAGGTCCTTACATTTGTGTATATGTTAGTAGTTGTTGAGTTACTTGTTTATTTTCTTAACTCTCTTTTGGGTTATGTAAGTATTTACGGGTATATGGAAGCAAAATCTTTCTAGCTTACTTATAAGTTTTGGCTTAAGGGTAAAGATAGTTTCTCAACAAAATGATAATTATTTAAGATTAATGGGTGTATGTATGTTATGTGACGTACACACTCTACAAGTACAAATATGTAATAAATATTGTTGTTGTTGACCCTAGATCAGAAATGAGCATATATTGGTATTGTGATGTTTTTCGGACCTAACCACACAAAGGGGGTGCTTTAGAAAATTTCCACAATTTCAAGTGTTAGGAAAAATTAAGTTAATTTTGTAAGAAATAGTTTTGGAGTAAAATTGCTAGGTTTCATAACATTTTTGTTAACTTGTAATTTTAGGGATGAAATCCTTTTAAGAGGGGAAGAATATTACAACTAGTATTTTTGATACAAGAATAATTGATTATTTTAAATATTAAAAAGATTTATTTTAAGATTAAATGGCTTGAATTAAATTTAAAAGAGAATATAAATATGGAATTAACTTGAAAGTTCGAACCATGAATTCAAAATCTTGTTAAATTTATTTTGAAGCTATGCAAATTACATTTGAATATGAATGATAACAATAAATTATTATCGATGTATGCTAGTGTTTTAAATTGAATTATCATTACTCGATTTCGTTAACACATGAAAATAGCCACTTTGTAAACGATCTTGAAATTCGACGAAATCATTTTTTAGGGTCCATAACAATAAATTATTGTAAGATGTCAAGTTTTGTGACAATTGAAATTGTCATACGAATGTACTTGGTATAAATGTGTATCATTAAATGATATGAAATTGTAATGTTGTAATTTGACCTTACAGTGAAATAGAGTGTTTTTGTGATTTTTTTCAAAATTCAACAACTAGTGTATTTTTTATATATTAGATTCAAATTGTTGTCATGAGGGCGAAGACATTTTTGCCTTTTAATTGAGAGTTTGTACGCAAGAAAATATTGTTCAAAGTGACATGGAATTTTGATAATAAAAGATATACTCTGTGCTTATGTCAACATTTAACATCGTAGTCAGTCGCTACATCGTTTCAATCGCGTATGCTTCTTCTTTTTCATCATCAACATCAAAAGGAAAAACTTTGAGCTTCTCTCATCTTGAAATTCATTTTGAAATCAAGCAAAAATCGAATGTTATTAAAGCTTGCATTTTGAGCTTCTGAAGCTAGTATCTTCACCTTAAAGTGCTTTGGAGTGGTGCATCGCGAGTTTGGAAGTTTTGGAAAAGAGCTCGGCTAATTAAGATTTAGCCTAGGCTCAGTTTAGGCGTCAATAGTTGCAATGAAGGATGGAGTGGAGTTTCTAACATGGAATACGTGGTGTCGATGGATTTTGGTATAATTTGGACTTGATTTGGGTCGCGCATCTTTGGGCTTCGAGCTGAGGATGGTCAGGTCGCAATTTGTGCGAGCAACTTGTAGATCCGAGGTGTAGAGTTTATCGAGACTTTGATGTGAAGTTAGATGTGCATTTGGCATTGAAGTTTTTCGATGGTAGAAGGAGAGGAGGGAAGAGGAAGCTATCATGCTTGGAAGAGAACGTGTACCATTTACGGGGTATTGAATAGGAGAGGGAAGATGTATTTGCTCAGGATGATGATTCTAAAGGTAGTTAAAGATTGTAATTAGTGTACATTTATTTTAATTTTTAAATCAAATCTTAGAAATATTGTAACCCCCTTATACAAGGTCTGATCGAGACGTCATTTGTCACGTTGATTTTGTGGTTACATTCTCTATGTAATGGAATCAAAATCACTAGATTGGTAGCTTGCTGAATTTCAAGCTAAAATTGAACCTCGTTCAATTTTAGTTGGAACCAAAGTACTAAGAAACTACTTAAATAATGGCGAGTTAAACCTCATCGTACTTTCTAGAATATTGATGTCGTATAATATTCGTTTTTGATTTTATATTAAACTGTGTGATTGGTCATTTGATGATTTATTGTTTATTCGGTTGGTTAGTGGTTATATATTCCCGCCTCTGGAGCAGATGACCTATGACATGACCTTCTTATTGTGGAGGGTTCATCTTAAATGAACTAGATTATATTTTCTTAATTATATACATGTATGTGCTGATATATGAGTTGTGATGCAAAGGGACAAGTTGGAAGGATCCAACAAATTCCTCAAAATTTTGGATGTTACTTGCTTTCATATTTTAAATATATGGAATATATGACATTTGTAACATTAAAATATGATTTGGACGATGATAATTGAAGTAAATTCGGCTCTGATATGTATTTAATAATAAATAGTATTGGTTAAGTGATTGACAGCAAATGGCCTAGATTCTACATTTTTAGGACATTGATTTCCTATAAGGCAAACTAACTAAGTTCGAAGTTATAAAATTATTTTTAGGACAAAGTTAATATTTGAATCGAATTTTATATAAGTAATATAAAATGAAAGTTTTATAAAAAAATTATAAAATAATTTTTGTAGCTAAATTCTTATTTTATAAATAAATTTATAATGGAGATTTTGAGTGCTAAATATTAACCAGGTTTTATAAATTAGTTTTATAAGGTTATAAAACCCAATTTTGCATTTAAATGAGTTTGTAAGTAATTTCAACTATTTTGAACAAGTTTAATAAATAGGTTTATAGAACTCATAAATCAACTTAAAGAAGATCTTGGATCTCATAATAGAAATTTATGAAAAGTTAGATATTCATAAAAGAACTTATAAATGATTTAATATGATTTCAAGATAAGTAATAAAATATTTGATTTACAATCAAACAAGTCTTAATAAGATTTTAGTTTTATAAAGAAATGAAAATGAAGTTTATAACTAGATTTCTAAACGAATTTTTAGAGGACTTTATAAAGTAATTTTTTTCTCAATAAATGAAAGTTTTATAAAAAGAGAATTTTAATCTAACAAGATTGTTTTAATAAGGATTTACTTAATAAAATAATTAAGTGAAAATGGTTACAATGAGGGAGAGATTTTTAAAATGCAAGAAATAGTTTATAGAATGTTACTTAAATGAATTGTAAACGAAACTTGTTGTGACATATATTGGATATTAATTTTTTTCATTAACAAACTTATATCTATCTTGAAGGTAAGAATGTTGTCGATTCAAGATCTAAGAGGTAAATAAAATACCTTAATTTGAACGACTTCATTGTTATCCAAAGAATGGTACTAGTTTGAAAATGAAAGTTGATGTTGGAAATTAAAATATTATTTCCACAAATGATATTACAAACTTTAACTTGCAAATTTAGAAGCTAAATAAAAATTTTGAGTTTTATAGTAGACAATGTATTACAGGACATTGTTTAGGCCTAGATATAATTTGTGACTATACTTATACCATTCGGTTAAGTATATAGAACTATTTTCTAAGTAATGGAGGTAACACGGTTTGTGAATACACATATTCCAAAGAGATAGTGCATGACTATGGTTTTCGAAGTAATGATAACAAGATATTTGTGAATATGCTTATTCCGTTGAGATAGGTATATAGAATCAATTTTTAGGAATCAATGAAATGGTTTTAATATATAACTTAATTAAAGTGGCTTCTTGTAACGACCCGGAGAATTCGACGCTCGAATTTCGACAATATTAGATAAACCCGTATCACTTGTCAAAACCCAAGTATCAAAAACACTAGATAGTTAATAGAAATAAATTAGAGGATGAGAGAAGAAAGGAAGAAATATTAGAATAGAAGAAAAAGTAGAGGAGTAACAACACCAAAGAATCAGAGTCTCACATCGCAGCGGAATAAAATATAATATAGAAATAAATCTTTATTGAGAGCTTGAAATAAATATTTATAATCACCAGAGTACAACTTGCAGTCAACACATTCGGACAGTTACAATAACATGTCCCTATATACAACAATCAGTGGTATAAATGCTAATACATCTGAACTCCTCGAGTATGTCATCTGTAGTCCGTAGCATCCGAACATGAACCTGGTAAACTCGGTCTAACCGAGCATTGCAAATGCCACGGACCAGTCTGGTGAACCAGTGTGAGAAAACTCACTAAGTTTATAAGCAACTTCCAACCTGATTTTAAGTTTAAAATTCTTTTCTTCAAAAGAAAAGGATAATCATAAGAATAGTCCACACATAAACACAGACGATTTTTACCTTACGATAACCCAAAAAAATTTTGATATCAAATTCTATTTTGATATTATAGTAGTGTCTAAATAAAATAAATAACCATCTTGCAGAACGCTTGCATCTCATGCTTTACAGACATAGTATATAATAAAAAACTGCAGGCTCTTATTGGGGAATGGATTTACAACTATGACAAGGTATGGTAACATCTTCCAATAGTGTACCTCTAGAGAGAAATACACTTGGTTCAATAAGAACATCTTGTAACCCAACCACACATGACCGACCACTCATTTCTTTGAGTGTACCGAATGTATATCACCAACAGTTGGGATCAGCAACCAACACCGAAGTATACAACATCGATAGAATAAAGAAACAAATGAATTTTTCTCTAGATCATGTGATAATACACCCTAACGGGAGCGACCTACATAGCCATGCTGCCTGTCTAATTTTTTTCATTTCCCGATCGATGAGGCTTGAGGCTACTATTACCTTTTTAAGAATATCACACCAAACTTTGAATTCCACATTGTCAGATCCGCCAAATCACTAGTTGATGTCCACAGAAATATCTTGGGTGTTATGCTAAGAGAAGGTATCTTCTCCACCACCAAGCAGAAATACATTTGTAGAAATCAATGTATGTAACTCTTAAGAAATACTCCGTCAAACAACTGTCCGTACAAGTCATGCAGGAATAGGATGAACTGAAGGTACTTTCCTACCACATCATAAGAATCAACCTATAGATCGGTAGCGAGTAGTCCTTGTAATCTGAAGATTTCAATCACGACATAATCACTGTCAAAACATCTCCAGGAGCTACCCCGAGAAATTCATCAAGTAATTCTCCCGCTCATGAAGATCCACGGTCTTCAATTTCTTTATCTTCATCAGCATATGATATCTTCCACATTTTCGTATTTGCTAGGAGGAATGTTTTTCGAATATAAATTCGATTTCGGTCTTTCCATACCAACAATCGTTTAAGCAAGATAAGATAGTCGGTTATTTAACTATCAAATAAACTACCATTTTACCATGAAAATAAAATGAATTCACTAGTTCAGTAACTAGGATTACTTGGCTTCATTAAAAATAATTAATGAATGGTTTATTAAAACTTCTAAATCTTTCAATAGTTCAAACATATCTTTTATTTCTTATTTAACATAAGATTATTCTCAAAATTATTTTTATTTTTGTTTACGAGCAAAGTTGTCACACGCCAACAACCAAATGTGTGTGTGTCAACAATTATCTAAATAAGTTGTAAAGTATGTAAACGCGAGGAGGCACAACTTTTATAGTGGTTCGGCACTAACACCTACGTCCACTTTATAATCATCATTCATCGTATCTTTTGTCGATTACAAGGTTGTACAACTTTGGACAATAGCTAAGTTCAAAGTGTTACAATAGAATAACAAAATATATGTTTGTTCTACACTTGGACTAAATTGCCCTTCTTCTTCTTCGTTGTGAAGCGTTGACTTGGTCAACAATATACAAGTTTAGTTTTCATGTCCATGAAGGTCAAAAGCAGAATAACAATCCTTGTTAATGTTCAAGTGTTGAAGGAAAACATGCATGCCATGTTTTAATTGTCAATGCCATCTCCCATGGCCATGGTGTAGGTGTTGGAAGCCATTAATGAGTATTTGGATCTCTCAAAGTCCAAAAATTTCAAGGGAGAAGCCCCAAATGAAGGCCAAGGCTTGGGGTATTTATAGAAGCAAGGTTAGGTGGGAGTAGGTGAGCAGCGGGACCCATAAGAGCAAATTTCGAACCCCAAACAAACTATATGCAGAAAATTCGCACCCCCTGATGCGGGGTTCGAAATTTCGTATCCCTTCCCGGGGGGTTCAATATTTCGAACCCACTAGTTGGGTTCGAAATTTCGACCCCACCAGGGGGTTCGAAATTTCGAACTCACTGGTGGGGTTCGAAATTTTGACCCCGCAAGGGGGGTTCGAAATCTTGAACCCACTAGTGGGGTTCGAAATCTCGAACCCACTAGTGGGGTTCGAAATTTCGATCCCACAAGGGGGTTCGAAATTTCGAACTCACCAGTGGGGTTCGAGATTTTGACCCCACCAGGGGGGTCCGAAATTTCGACCCCACCCAGGGTTTCGGAATTTCGACCCCACCAGGGGGGTTCGGAATTTCGACCCCACCGGGGGGGTTCGAAATTTCGACCCCACCAAGGGGGTACGTAATTTCAAACACCTTGGTGGGGTGTGAAATTTTGAACACCCTGGAGAGGTTCGAAATTGATACAGATGACGTGGAAATCATGTTGCCGAGGGAGTTGAAATTCCTGAATGCGAAGTGAAGGAATCCAGGGTTTTGCTGGTCCAAAGCGAAGGAATTTGGGTTTCTGGCATGGAGAAAATCGGATGAATCGAGCGGTGCCCACAGTTTCGACCTAATCGGCTAGGTCGATCGTCCTCGGGACTGTGGGGTCCCGGACCCCCACCGGCGTTGCGCCCAGACACGCTTGACGGCTCGCCTTCTGCTCGGATGACGGTTTGCTTAAGAGTTCATTGGGCCCGTAAGAGGCCATCTGATTGAAGTTTCGGGTCTCTTTGTGTTTGCGACGCGACTTCGACCCTACTGCTTTGTGCTTTTTAACGCTTGAGCGCGTTGCTCACCAAATACTTGAAGTGTGACAGCTTTGACAAAAAAGCATGTCAACATTTTACTTTACATGGAAAAATATCTTATAACCATATCAAATTTTCCATCTTACTATCATTTCAAAACATTGGCTACATCATTATTCCCTTTCAATAACTGGAAAATCAATTCAACTTATCATTCGTTAAACAATGTTATGAAATCTCTTTTGTTTCATTATTTGAAAACAATAACTAACTCTTATTCTTTTAGAATAAACTCATTCCAAAACTCAACTTTTCATTTCCTTTAACCTCGAAAATATCGTTATATTTTCATAAAATCTCCTTTTATTTCCATTACTTTGGAAATAAAATTATATAATCTCAAATCTTTTCATTTCCCTTACTTTGGAAAAAAAATTATATATATTAGACCAATGGAATAAATGTAATTATACTTTAAATCTTGGCCGAACGATGTCAAATAATACATTGTTTACATATAACTCAATAGTTTTATAATATCCCAAAATCTTGCAATTTACGTTGCATTATTATTTCTCAATGGACTATTAACATCTTTACGATTACAAACTAATATCATCCTCAGGTAATCCTGAATTCATTCAAGTTAGAGTATTTTGTTTAACTCTCGGATCTTGATCAACAAAGTTCTTATCTTAAGACAGATACGAATTTGTAACTCAAAAACCGATATTTATTCTAATATCAAAACAAATTCCATTTAACTAATTTATTTAAAATGTGGTTTTATAAAACCTTCTTATTTTTAAAAAACTCCTTTTTAAACATAGCTATTATTACTTAATTCATTGATTAAGTAAATGATTTCTAAATATCACCTTTTAACTTCTAACTTCTTTAAAAAACGATTTTCTTTATACCTTGGGATTTTATACAAAATCCTATTACTATATCTTTTGCCAATCCAATTAAAAAAATCCCTTTTACCAATCCATTTAATCATTTTCCTCTTTGAAAATATCCTTTCACTTTCATTCATTTTACTTAATTCCATTATTTAGTATCACCAATTTCAAATCAACGTTTGGACTTCCCACTCCTTTTATAAACCTCGTTTATAAACTCAGGTTTAGCATAAACCCCTTTTTATCTCGATTTCTTTTTACTTAATTCAAATATTAAGTAAACATTTATTTTATGCTATCGCATTCGCTTAAACCTCTTTTATAACTTAGTTTATACAATTCGGTTTTAATATAAAACCCATTCATAACCCGTTTCAAAATTCGGATAGATTTCATTATAACTTCGATTACATACTTAAATTAATTTCATATTAAAAGTAATTACTTAAATTATTTTTAATTAAAATAATAATTTACTTCATCATTAAGTACCATAAAAGTATTTAACTACTTAATTAACTAAAATAAATAGTAAATTTCTTTTTGAAAACTTATTGAAATTCAATAAATATTCGTTAAACTATTTCATTAGATTTATTTAAAGATAGATTAATCAACTAACCAGTTTTAGTTAAAATAATTGGCTTTGTCAACATTAAAATAAAATAAAAGTTTACCCAATAGGAGAATAACTCTACTTTATATATGTTAAACGACGAATTCAATTTATATATATGATCTTAAAATATTCAATATCGATTTAAATTCGATTCCAACAATTCTTATGACGGTATTAAAAAGCCAAACTGCCGCTAAAATACCAAACTTGTGAAATAAGGGTTTTCACATTTTAATTGAATCAAATATATTCAACACACTTGATAAACATTATCCATATTGGTGAGGAATCCAGTTGGATCCCTCTAACCTGTCATTTCCTGCATCATAAACACGTTACCTCAAAAATAACATCATCTATTTTAAATAAATAGATATAATATTCAACAACAATCAATAATAGCAATTCAAGCATTTATCTTTCAATTTAATACATTTATATTGTCATAAACGTAACCAAAAGGGTAAGTTACCTTATTTGGAAATAATCGTTAAAATAACGACGGGATTTCATTTAAATTAAACTAATGCTTAAATCAACCAATTCATCCAATATATAAATAAATATTTAGCATACAACAAACAATTGTCAACCATAGCACACAAATTAAATCCCGACTTATATGAAATATAAGTGGTTTAAAACTGAGTAAGTTATACTCACTTTGATTCCACTTATTTCTGAAGCAGTTTGTTTTAGTTAAACTAAACAAATGCGACAACTCAAAAATTACTGCCTTTTGAATCGACTATAAGACACACAAGTCCGATCTAAAAGGCAAAAATTCTCGAACCGTTATGTGATACAACACATCAGAACAAAAAAATAATCCCTCATTGTTATTACAACAATTTTACATCAGATTACAGAACATATCAGAGAACATCACAAATATCAGAGAATAGACAGTGCAATATAATACATAGCAGAAACATAATTACATTCAGCGGAAGACTATCAAATTCTCTGGACGCATCTTTAGCTTCAATCCAAAATTCTGCTCTACAAATTACCTGCAAAACCAAAACTGCTAGTTTCCTTTGTGGCAAATATGGGCACCCAGAGTTTAGGTGGGAAACAATAAAATCTGAGTCAGTCATGGGACTGGTATAAGAAAGAAATAGTTATTTACTTTATTTTAAAGTTTGGTAAATCACTGGACCATGTCGTAAAACATGGAATGGATTTTCTCCACATGAATACCATTCATAAAACTCACAATGCTTTTTGAAAAATAAAGCTATTACAAGACTCAAGTCCCATCACATAACGCAACGCAAACCAGAGGATAGAGTTTTACCTTATAATAGCCAAACATGAATGATACGCAAAATTTATCTTTTATTATTACTGGTGCATAGTGTGGAATTCATTTTCACAAATAAATGAATCAATCTTACACGGCATAATGCCCCATCCCATTACGTCGCCATATAGGTTTATAACTGAAAACGCAAAGCACATATTGGAAATTGGATTTCCATCAATGACTAAGGAAAAAGGTCTTACTTAACCATTCAGATTCTAGCACATGTCCTAGGAATCACACACATGTGACCTTAGATTGGCAGAGCCGACCCACCAATTCCCGATGAGTTCAGGTTACTCCTGAACGTAACGTCCCCCGATCGTATCTGACCGTCATCTTGGCCATTGTTTGACCATCATCTGAGGCGCCTCAATCCATCAATCCACATAAGTAAATTGCCTGTCCTCTATACCATGTCATCACTTTTCAGCTAGATGGAAACGTCAATCCTTACTCTGTGGTTCATCATCTTGTATTTGTCCATTCACGGGGAGCTAGGATTGTCGAAGTCACGTTTCAACACAAAGCCATGCTTTGATCACCATCCACAAAGCTCTGCTTTTCAACAAAATCTTCAATCTATCCGCACTTAGCATGCCACATTTCCAATTCACAACATATAATAAGTGTCTATTAATATATAACCCACTGTGTTCATAAGTCTCGGAGGAGGGTGTTAAGCTAGGAGAATAAATCCTCCGCCACCAACTGATATTACATCAATAGACATTAATTTATTATGTCATAACTTACAATATCAGACATACATCCATTTACAAGTTCGTTCTGGGTTTGAACGAAACCGAAGGCACATATTCCTCGTCGAATAATGGAGAGAGGCCCTTGCATATCCGGTTAATCTCTAAGTACGTCTGGATGACGACCACTTATAACCTCGTCTTAGGTGTACCTCCCAATCGAGACATCGGCAATAATACAAATTGTTTGAAGATCTTCGGTCTTCAACCACCGTCTTCGGTATCTTCAATACTCGTCGTATAGTTATTCAGAATGGGTTGAAACACGACCTTTCCAAATAACTATCGCATCTTTAAAATCAAGTGATATATAAGCATATCATAAGTCTCATTCCAATTCGGAATATTCTTCTTGCTAAACTTATTCTTTAGATTGGGAATTACTCCCTTAAATATTATCAAATAATTATATTTTTTAAGCTTCTTATTTAAATCTTTCCTTGTAAATCATTTCCCATCCTATTCATCCCATGGAGAAAAACTGGTGGTACTCCATATCTAATACTCCTCGTATTTTGGTATGTTTAATTACCTTCTTTCATTTCAAATATTTGTTCAAAGATTTATTAAAACTCTAACATAGTTTTGATACCCTTTTGATTCAATCAAATATTTATTGAAAGATTTATTAAAACTCTAACATAGTATTAATCTCCATTTCATTCAATCAAATCTTTATTGAAAGATTTATTAATTCTCTAACATTGTTTTAATCTCCATTTCATTCAATCAAATCTTTATTGAAAGATTTTTTAAAACTCTAACATAGTTTTAATATACATTTGAAAACTCTTTTCATTTTGAACATAATGTTTTTTGTTTCGGAAGAATCTGATGGTCAGATCTCCTGGTATATCAATTCAAAGTTAATTCGAAGTTCGCGATCTATTCGCTTTCACCCTTTACTATTGGTTTTCAATTTAAATTTGAAAACATGCCTTTACTACTTGAAAACTAGTTCAACTAAAATTCTTACTTTTATGAAAATTATTCGTAATCACTTAAACTACATTTCCACATTATTTTGACTTTAAAATTCAAACTTTCATTTTTCATTGAATATTTCATTAATAAAATATTCAAATTAATTCCGAATTGGATTGAGGTTCAACCAATCACCATATAATTCAATTCATACAGATTTAATACATCATTAACTTCCAATAATAGTTATTAACAATTATTAACATCCAATCACCATCTAATGGCATCATCAACATAAGTGTTAAGGATATTGACACTAAATACCCAATCAACCCATTGTTAATTAAGGCTTTAAACCTCATTAATACCCTATTTCTATAATTGGCAAAACAAATCCATATTAACACATGTCACCATCTGATGATCATCCATATCACAATCAATACAAACCAATGTCATATATTATTAACAATATCATATATTTGTGTTCCCTTTACTTGTTAAGTGAACAAGATGAATCAATTCTTCGGGTTACTTAGTGATTAAATCAACTACAACTAAACATATCGTTTCAACTTCTTTTTGGCTTAACAATTAACCAAATTAAACATGTAAACCATATCACATAGCATCGATATGTATATCACTTAATGATTTGTCACTGACACATGTATTAACTAATTTAACCAAACTAATTAACTACATGGTGAATGCAGAGTTTCTCACCATAGGGATCCAATCCTCCAACCTCTAGGGTAGGAATCCTCCTAGCTTGCTATCACTTTATTTCCACTTAACCACTCCAAAACAGCAATTTTCTACCCTAAACAACCTCAAACTATAACGTATATATATTAAAATTGCATTTAAAGGTGAAAAAGGTGGGATTTTTGTAAACGAATCTCGGTTTAAGGAGAGTATAGGTCACGCATGGGCTGTGTATGGTAGGAGTGGGTGTAGGAGCTTCTGGGGAATAGGGGGTAGGGTATAAGGGAGACATAGGGTATCTGGGGTTTGCAGTAGTGAAGAATTGAGGGTAAAAATTGGATTTTTGCAAAGGAAAGAGAGGTTTAATGCATGTGGGGACCACGACCTAGTGATATGGGGTCCACGTGAGGTGTGCAAGTTTGGTGGTGGTGTATGGGGGTGGTTTGTGATGTGGGAGGGCCTAGGAAAGGAGCTTATAGTGATGGATTTTGGTTTAATGTGGAAAGGAGTGTTTTTAAGTGTTTTAAGGGAGATGGAAGGATTTTGTAGCCAAGGGAGCCCATGGCTAGAGCTATGGGTGGTGGAGACTGGTAGGGGGTTGCGCAGGTGATGGAGGCGGTGGTGGGCTGGTGGGAGGAGGCATGGGGTGTAGGAGTGAAAGAGGAATAAAGGAAGACATGGAAATGGAGTTTAAAGAAAAAAAACGAACTTTTGGAAGAATGGAAATGACATAATGAGAAAGGCATGTGCCTAAGTACCATGTTGAAAATGGTGAAAAGGAAGTGGGTGACATGTGTGCAAGGGTACATTGTATTATATAAACGGTGGAGATGTGGAAAATGGTGTAAAAGAAAGTGTTTAATTGAATTAAATGTTTAATTAGTAATGCAGGTGTATCTTAGGAAGGTAACATCTTCCTTCGTAATTTAATTTGAACTATATAAAATCATTAATACATGTTTATATGTCATTTAGGTTGTCATTTACCATTTTATCAATATTTTAAAATTGTTTAATATTATCCAAAATTGCCTAATTTAAAGTCAAATTTCGATAAGACGATTCCTATACGTTTTCAATTCATATGATCAAACCGTAGATCTAATCAATATGACACTTGAATCCCTACTATATTTCACTAATATAGATTCAATAAAATTGGTTTCGTCGAATTCGGAAACCGCTCGTAAAATGGCCTTAGTTCTAGCTTTTGTTGAATTCTAATTGATTTTTCAATACGCATTTATATTGTGTATGCTTACCCACTAACTCCGATTGACTTTAAATTTGGAACCTAATAATAATTTACTATTCCAGATCTGATGAAAGAGGTTTCATCGAAATCCAAGGTCGTTTGCAAAATGTCTATCTTTAGGTCATTGAAATAATATTAAAATATCAAATTTTAATATGTTTACTTTTAAATCACCTTTTGAAAGTCAACTAATCTTATTTAAATTCATATTATAAATCGACCAAAAACCTGGGTCGTTACATTCTCCCTTAAAAATATTTTGTCCCCAAAATCGAAGACAGAACTAAAGGTCGTTTACTTAACCAATCAGCCTTCGTTCTAACTTAAGTTCTTTAACTTTTCAATTCCTATGAACTTCTCAATTTCTCAAAATTTGGCTAACGCCTTATATTTTCGGATTTTTTTGTCATAACCACCTATGTACGGGTCGATCGGTACAAATACAACTTGCCTCTCTGGGCCCTCATCAATCAAAAGGAAATCCCAAAATCCTGGCGGCTCATAAAATTATTACACCATCAATACAATAATTATGTACCTTTGTGTTGGGCATTCAATTTTGTTCCTCTTCTTAGCTTCCATGCTATAACCTGTTCGATATGTATATATGTTGTGTGTGTGTGTGTCCAATCCCAACTAATTTCTAAATCAATTCAATACTGATGTTAAATTTAACTTAACTCAATTCTTCATTCTTACATTGGTTTTATCATTCTAATCTTATTTATCTTCACTTAAATTAATTTTAATTCCTTCGATTCACTTTTATCTTTTCTATCTATTTAACTTGTATCGGTTAAACTCAAAGTTCAAATTGTCTTAATCATTTGTCAAATTACAAATATTAAATCTTAACCAAGTTGTTGGTTTTCACACCAGTAGATTGGGATTATATAGTCATCCCGCTTTCGAAACTGAAAAATAAACACAAGTGATGCGGCCGCAATTACCAGAATTATCTACAAGCGACTAGAGTGTGATTCTATATCCATCCAGTATATTTGAGACTTCATATATACGTTTGCAAGGCATATATTCAAAATCTTCTTATACTCGATAGTCCAATTTCGACATCAAATAAAATACTCAACTCTTATTATACGATATAATATGTCATAACCAAGTTATTTTTTATGAATACCTAACTTCATTCTTTCCTAGATATAATACTCTTCAAACTCGTTCTAGGGCATTACTAACCCTATCTTTAGTGAGGTACTGATTCTAAGATACTACTGATCCTATCTCTAATGAGTTTTTTTTATAGGATGTTACAAATCCTACCCTAAATGATTCTTTTCATCTTGTTCTAATGTATAATATCCCCAAAGCTTTGTCAACCAAAGCTCTGATACCAAATGTGACCACCCAAAAATTCCCGCCTTTCGAATCGACTATAAGCCACACAAGTCTGATCCAAAAGGCAAAAATTCTCGAACCATTATGGGATAAAACACATTAGAACAAAAAGAAAGAACGTCTCACTGTTAATGCAACAATTTTATATCAGAGTATAGAACATTTCTGAGTACATCGCAAATATCAAATAATACACATTACAATACAATACATAGCGAAAACATAATTACATTCAGTGGATGACTATCAAATGCTTTGGACACAGCCTTAACTTCAATCTAGAATCCTTCTTTACAAAATCATTTGCAAAACCAAAACTACTAGATACCCATATGGAAATATGGGAACCCGGAGTTTAGGTGGGAAACAATAAACTTCGAGTCAATTATGGGACTGGTATGATAACCAAGACAATTATTTGCTTTATTTAAAGTTCGGTAAATCACGGGACCATGCCATAAAATATGCAATGGGTTTTCTCCACATGAATACCAGTCATAAAACTCGCAATGTCTTTTGAAATATGAAACTAATAAGACTCAAGTCCCATCACATAATGCAACACAAACCAGAGGATAGATTTTTACCTTATAATGGCCAAACGTGCTTGATATGCGAAATTTCTCTTTTATCATTACTAGTGCATAGTGTGGAAATCATTTTCACAAGTAAATGTATCAACCTTAGACGACATAATGCCTCATCCCATTATGTCGCCATATAGGTTTACAACTGAAAACACAAAGCTCGTGTTGAAAGATAAAATTTCCATCAACGACCAAGGAAAAGGATCTTCCTTAACCATTCAGAACATTCTATCACATGTCCCAGGAACCAATGCATGTGACCCTACGTTGGCAGAGCCCGCCGTCCAATTCCCGGTGAGGTATGGTTACTCTGAACATAACGTCCCCCGGTTACATCTGACCGTCATTTTGGTTATTTTCTGACCATCATCCGAGGTGCCTCAATCCATCAATCCACATAAGTAAATAGCCTGGGCTCCATACCATGACATCAATTTTCAGCTAGGTGGGAACGTCAATCCTTACTCTACAGTCAATCATCTTGTTTTCGCCCATTCACGGGTTGTGAGGCTTTTCGAAGTCATGTTTCAACACAAAGTTATGTTATATCAGCCATGCTTTCTCATCATCCACAAAATTTTGCTTTTAAACAAAAGCTTTGATCTATCAACATTTAGCATGTCACATTGTCAATTCATAACATATAACCAATGTCTATTAATATATAACTCTCTGAGTTTATAAGTCTTAAAGGAGGGTGTTAAGCTAAGAGAATAAATCCTCCGCCACCAATTGATATAACATCAATAAACACCAATTTATTATGCTGTAACTTACAATGTCAGACATACATCCATTTACAAGTTCGTTCTGGGTCTGAATGAAAATGAAGGCACCTTATTCCTCGTCCACTAAAGGAGAGATACCATTACATATCCGGTCAATCTCTAAGTACGTATAGACGACCGCAAATTATATCCTTGTCTTGGATGTATCTCCAAATCGAGACATCAACAATAATCCAAAGGATGTGAAGATCTCCGGTCTTCAACCACCATCTTCAGTATCTCCAATACTCATTGTATAATTATTCAGAGTGGGTTGAAACCTGATCTTTTCGAATAACTATCGCATCTTTAAAATCAAGTGATATATTAGCATAACATAAGTCTCATTCCAATTCAGAATATTCTTCTTACTCAATTCATTCTTTTCATTGGGAATTACTCCCTTAAATATTATCAAAGATTTACATTCTTTAAACTTCTTGTTTAAATCTTTCCTTGAAAATCATTTCCCATTCCTATCCTATTCATCCCATAAAGCAAAACTGACGGTACTGCATATCTAATACCCCTCGTATTTTGGTATGTTTAATTACCTTCTTTCATTTCAAATCTTTGTTGAAAGATTTATTAAAACTCTAACATAGTTTTAATCTCCATTTCATTCAATCAAATCTTTATCAAAAGATTTATTAAAACTCTAACATAGTTTAATCTCCATTTCATTCAACCAAATCTTTATTGAAAGATATATTAAAACTCTAACATAGTTTTAATCTCCATTTCATTCAATCAAATCTTTATTGAAAGATTTATTAAAACACTAACATAGTTTTAATTTCCATTCAATTCAGTCAAATCTTTTTTGAAAGATTTATTAAAAATATAAGATAGTTTTAATCTCCATTTGAAAACTCTTTTCATTTTGAACCCAATGTTTTTCGTTTCGGGAGAGTCCGACGGTCGGATCTCCCGGTATGTCAATTCAAAGTTAATGGTCAAAGTTCGCGAACTACCACTGCACGACAGATCCTGTTCAGACCAATTTTTGATTTATAATTAAAATTAAATTGAAACCCTTCCAAAATAATTTATTAATTATACAAAATATATAGAATTACTTTTGTAATTATATTTGCATTTATTTTACTCAAATATCCAATAGTCCATTATTTAATCTTTTAATATTATTTTAATCATTAAAGTAATATTATTTTTAGAAACTTATTATTTGAAGTTCAAATATTCCTGACATACTTATAAACATAAATAAGACAGTTTTCTAAAGAAAATCTTTTTAGAACTTTTCCTAGATTTCTAATAGAACTTCACTTTCACCCGTTACTATTCATTTTCAATTTAAATTTGAAAACACACCTTTATTACTTTAAAACTAGCTCAAAACAAATTCTTACTTTTATGAAACTATTCTTAATCACTTAAACTACCTATCCAAATTATTTTGAATTTAAAATTCAAACTTTCATTTTTCACTGAGTATTTTATTAATAAAATATTCAATTAATTCCGAATTGGAATGAGGTTCAACCAACCACCATATAATTCAATTTATATGGATTTCACTCATTATTAACATAAAATAATAGTTATTAACAACTATAAACATCCGGTTACCATCTTATAGTGTCATCATCATAAGTGTTAAGGATATCAACACTTAATACCCAATCAACCCATTGTTAATTAAGGCATTAAACCTCATTAAAACCCTATTGCCATTATTGGCAAAACAAATCCATATTAACACACATCAAAATATTATGATCATCCATATCATAATCAATACAAACCAATGTCATATATTATTAACAATATCACATATGTGTGTTCCCTTTACTAGTTAAGCGAACAAGATAAATCAATTCTTTGGGTTACTTAATGATTAACTCAACTACCACTACCCAATCGTTTCAACTTCTTTTTGGATTAACTATTAACCAAATTAAACATGTAAACCATATCACATAACATCGATGTGTAAATCACTTAACAGCTTGTTACTAACACATGTATTAACTAATTTAACCAAACTAATTAACTACAAGGTGAGTGCAGAGTTCTTACCACAGGGATCCACTCCTCCAATCTTTAGGGTAGAAATCCTACTAGATAGTTATCACTTTACTTCCACTTAACAATTCCAAAATAGCAACTTTCTACCCCCAAACAACCTCAAACTATTATGTATATATATTATATAGCATTTATAAGAGGGAAAAGTGGGATTTTCGCCAACGAATCTTGGTCTAAGGGGGATATAGGACAAGCATGGGTTGTGTAGGGTAGGATGGTGGGTGTATAGGCTACTAGCGGTAAGAGGTAGAGTATAGCGGTGTCATAGGGTAGCTAGAGTTTTAAGTAATGGAGAATTAAGGTAAAAAATGGATTTTTACAAAGGATATAGGGGTTTAGGCATGTGGGGCCCACATCCTAGGGTGATGGGGTCCACCTGAGGTGCGCAGATATGTTGGTGGTGTATAGGGTGGTACGTGAGGTGGTGGGGCCCAGGGGAGGAGCTTATGGTGATGGATTTTGGTCTAAAGGGGGAAAAAGGAGTGATTTTTAAGGGTTTTAAGGGAGATGGAAGTACATAGGAGCCAAGGGGGCCCACGACCGGAGCAATGGTTGGTGGGGCTGGTAGAGGTTCACAAGTGGTGGAGGTGGTAGGCTGATGGGAGGTGGCGTGGGATGTAGGAGTGAAAGAGGCAGAAAGGAAAACAGGGAAATGGAGTTTTGGAAGAATGGAAATGGAAATGACATAAAGGAAAAGGCATGCGCCTAAGTATCATGTTGAATAGGGTGAAAAGGAAGTCCGTAACATGTGTGCAAGGGTACAATGTGTTGTCTAAATGGTGGAGGTGCAGAAAATGGTGTAAAGAAGAGTGTTTAATTTAAGTAAATGTTTAACTAATAATGTAGGTGTATCTTAGGAAGGTAATATCTTCCTTTGTAATTTAATTTGAACTATATGAAATCATTAGTACATGTTTGTATGTCATTTGGGTTGTCATTTACCATTTTATCAATATTTTAAAATTGTTTAATATTACCTAAAATTGCTTAAATTTCATGTCAAATTTCAATAAGACGATTCCCATACGTTTTCAGTTCATATGATCAAACCATAAGTCCAATCAATACGAAATCTGAAAACCTACTATATTTTACTAATACGGATCCAATAAAATTGGTTGCATCAAATACAGAGAGCGTTTGTAAAATGGCCTTATTTCTAGCTTTTATTGAATCTAACTAATTTTTCAATAAGCGTTTATATTGCGTATACTTACCCACTAACTTTGGTTAACTCGAAATTTTGAACTTAATAGTAATTTACTATTACGGAACCAATGAAAGTGGTTTTTTCGAAATCCAAGGTCGTTTGCAAAATGTCTATTTTTAAGTCATTGAAATAATATTAAAATATCAAATTTTAGTACATTTACTTTTAAATCATCTTTTAAAAGTCCACTAATCTTATTTAAATTCATATTTTAAATCAACCAAAAATCAGGGTCGTTACAACATGCGTTTAATTTAATTAAAAATTCCAATGTCTTCTAGCTTCATCGAGACTGGTTCTAGTATGTAGGGTTCGTCACCACCGTCCCGATGCTTCTTGGTTTGTTCCATTCTGATAACCAAGCAAAAGTTATTAAAATTTATAAGTATATGATTTTTACTTAATAATTAATCTCTTCATTAATTTATTATTTAAACTCAATTACTTTTGGGTTAACCAATTTAAACAGGTTGACTGTTTTCTTTTACCATCCATTTCGTTGCTTCAAACAACCCAGGCCCTAACTTTCTTCCACGTTCACTGTTTCTTCATTCAAATACGCTACATCACAACACACGAACGATACCGCCTTCAACACCTTGCTGCAGCGCCCAACGCCGACGATCGAAGGTTGATCTGCAAACACCAAACGATGCTCCCCAAGCCCCTCTCCCTTCGATCCAAGCCTCAAGCAACCCGACACCTTTGTATGACCTCAAAACCACTTCAAGCACCGTGCCTTCGAAACGGAATTCTGGCCATGACACTGCTTGAAACCCCAACACCGCTGTAACAACCCGAATTTTAATAACATGTTAAAACAAGAAATCAAGGCAGAATTAAATTTTAAAATAAGAATCAAGGGAAACGGCTTGCGCCATTGTGTTCGTGTCGAAATTCTTCTTGGAAATGAGTCCGAGTTTTCGAAAATCGGAGTCCGTATGACTGAGTTATGACCTCTAGAAGTTTCACGAATTTTCGGGATCAAAAACAGCTCAGAAATTCGAATTCAAGACCCAGAAGCGGGCTGAGCGGGAAAATTCCCGCCCAGAGCCCAGGTCGACTAGGGGGTCGACCTAAACAAACCAGGTCGACCTGGGGGGTCGACCTGGCCAGACCAGTCGACCATAGGGTCGACCTGGCCAGACCAGGTCGACCATAGGGTCGACCAAGGGGTCGACCTGCCACCCGAACCCATTTTCTGAACCAGATGCATTCTGATGTATTTAGACTCATTTCGTGACCAGATTCATCTGCCTAATCCTATTTAAACAGCCTCCTAGCCTCATTCTCTTTACACCATTCTTCTCTAACCTTATGTTGCTCAAACTCTTGATGATCATGGCTTCTTCTCCTTCCTCTAAATTAAATTAAATTAATTAAATTAAAACATGAAGATTTATTTCTTGAAGACTACGGCTAGGAATTGGGGATTTGCTTCTACAATCAAATCAAGATTCAACAATTCAACAATTCGACGACTAGTTTATAGATTCAACTTCTGCATCTCAATTTCTTAGACCACCATCTGTAAGTTCCAGTTACTTTTAAATAAAAACTATAAATTTAATATGGGCATGTTATAAATTGGAATTAATCTATGTATGATTCATATATATTCTTGTTCGTCTTGGATCTTGACTTTTGGGAATGTTGCCAATGACGTTGAAATTATTATTAATGGCATAAGACTATACCTATGCCTATGACTGTGAACATAAGACTGTGCCTATGCCTATGACGGTGAACATAAGACTACGCCTATGACTGTGAACATAAGACTATGCATATGCCTGTGAACATAAGACTATGCCTATGCCTATGACTGTGAACATAAAACTATTGCCTATGACTATGACAAGGAGAATTGTGGCTAATCACCTATGATTCATGACCATGAGGTTATTGCCTAGGATTATGACTATGAAATTGGATCTAAGCTTGATTTTCTAATCAGACCTATTTTCTTTCTTTATCCTTGGATCTTGATTTTGGGAATTTTTCTATTTAAGTTAGATCTATCTATGTTCTTGAACCTCTATTATTATTAAACCTTTTCATGTTCATAATGTTGTCAGATCTATATGCCTACGATGTTTTAATCAAATTATTCAGTTATGTCATGCCTTGGAAATAAATTGATTATAGGACAATGTTTATTATGTTATTGAATAATATTGATCTATGCCCGTGGTTCTATTTTTGGGAATTGATGAATAAGTCTATTCATATGTATATGAACTTGGAGTATAACCTGTTATGACAAGTTGTGTAGTTTATCATGTTATGCAAGTTTTAGGTTGTAAAACCATATCACATATGTGATCAAATATTAGATCTACATGTTCATGTGTATATGTTAAACCTATGTCATATTTCAAGTTCACACTTATTCATATGTTCGTGATTGATTTGCAAGTTCACATATAAGTAAGTTGATTTAGTCTATGTTTCAAATTCACATATATGTATGTTGAATTAGTCTACGTTGCAAGTTTGCGCCTATGATATTCATGTTGATTACTTTGCAAGTACACATCTATGGTGTTCATATTGACCATGCCAAAAATGCCAAGTTTACACCTATGTTATGTTTATGTTAATGAATTTCTTTATGAAAATTTTGTGTATGTTAAATTAGGATAAGTTTTTAGCCTAATATTATATGTCAAAAAAATCATGCTGACGCAAAATTAGGCTAAGATTCGTTAGCCTAATATTTAGGCGGGGTAACGTTGGGAAAAAATTGTAATTATAGGAAACTTGGCATGAAACTTATCCTTGAAACTTGACACGAACTTGACATGAATCTTGAACATGGACATGACACTAGAATGAACTTGAAAATGGCCAACTCGAGGTTGGGTTGAGTTTGCAGCGTAATTCTGCCTGGAACCGCCCGGCAAATCCAGTTACTGCAAACAATAGGATCCAGTGTGGGTAGTTGGTCATATCGCACTTAAAAACCCGAGGTCAGACTGAGTTGTGGTGTAATTCTGCCCGGAACCGCACGGCATATCCAGTGACCACAACAACAGGTCTGATATGAGAGGTTGGGGTGCATTAATGAATTAATACCACATGATGGGGTTGAGTCATGAACATGAAAGACAACACTTAACCAACTTGACACATGATTCGTAGGGCTAAGTCATGAACTTGAACGACAACACTTAGCCAATTTGACCTGACAAGTAGGCGGCTAAGTCATGAACTTGAATGACAACACTTAGCCAATTTGACATGAAATGTAGGCGGGTTAAGTCACGAACTTGAATGACAACACTTAACCAACTTGACATGCTAGACTGATAAGGGTTAAGTCACGAATTTAAATGACAACACTTAACATATTGGACGGAAACCCTAGTTACGCGGTTCATTTCAGCAGTAACCCACTAAATGTATCATGGTACCCTGGAACTAGGCAGGGTGGGGCACGATTACTGGGCTGATTGTAAGCGACCAGAACGATGGCTATGTTGGTGCGCCAGTGTAGGTTCAGGCAGGCTATGGCCGTGCACGTGGTCCGGAGTTGAAAAAGAAGGCATTGGGTATCAGTAGGTTTATCTGTGCATGCTTGATTCGTGTCGATGGTTGGCACCATAGGGCTAGATACACCCTATGGTGGACCTAGCACAAGTGACTACATTCGTGATAGGGCCGTATGACACAAACACATGACGGGCTAGAACTTGTAGAGAGCCGATCGACAAGTGGATCGTTTCGTTGGACCTAGAAATGAGTCATTTCATGATATTGGGCCAAGGGATCATTTCATGATTAATATAAGACATGGGTTTGGGATTCTAGTATAGTTGATGCAGCGAACCTTGAATATGTGATGTTATACTTGATTTATACTTAATTTATCATGTTATCTTAGTCTATCTTGCCCATCTTGTCATCATCCTTATGTTTACTTTCAGTTTATACGTGTCATGTTACTTTTATCTATTTTTTTGCTAAAAGTCACTTGGACTTACCAGTCTTTATGACTGACCCGTTTTCTTTTGCCTCTTTTTCTTCCGTTCCCCCCCCCCCAGGTTCTTAGGGAGGGAACTCTAGCACTTAGCTTGGATTTCGCTTGCTTTCGGTTCAGCTCATGTACGGTTTGATCTTGAGCTATATTATGGCTGCATTTCTGCTACCTTTGGGGAATTAAGCTACTTTTGTCGTTTTAAGTTTATGCTTCTTTGTTTATGCAAGACAGAATTTGTTGTAATGGAAAATATTGACTTTGGCTATTTGGTACTTTGTATGAAAAAGGCTTTGACTATTTTGAAAGTAATGAAATTTATCTTTTGATTCTTCCATTGTTTTATTTATGTTCTGTCTTGTAATATTTCTATGTTTGTTTACCTCGATAACACTCCTCCAAAACTAGTGCATTCCCTTTGTGAGTGACCATAGCGGAGGTGGGGTGTTACAATTTGGTATTAGAGCAGAAGGTTACCAGACTGGGCAAAAGTTTTTAAAAAACCTTCTAAAACTATTTTCAAAACCGTTTAAAAAGAAGCATTTTTTTTCAAGAAAAGTCTTGTTTTATTTAAAGGTTATTCCCCAAAAGCCATTAGCACTATCCTTTGTTTCCTCGTTTGAATCTCTTCTTTTTCATTTCAGCATGTCTGGGAATCTTAACTTTCCAGAGGGCGTGCCAATACCCGGCTGGTTCAGGAGGTACTTAGAGGCTAGGGCCAACGATGCAGGACCAGCAGATATTCCTCCTCCAGCTGCAGCGATTCCTCCTCCTCCACCCCCTCCTCGTGCAATTGTTTTCTCGAAGATCTGTAAAGATTTTAGGGCCATGGGCGGAAAGGATTTCAGGGCAACTGAATCATTCGAAGAAGCGAGGAACTGGCTCAAAGAAACTGAAGATTTGTTTGTTATCTTCGAGGTGGACGATAGGCAGAAGGTACAGTTGGCAGTATGGTTGCTCAAAGACGAAGCTTCCTATTGGTGGGAAGTCACTAACGCTGGACCTGTTGACACATGGATGGATTTCCGGATAAGATTTGAGATGAAATTCCTCTCGCAAGCTGAACGAAGTCTACAACTGGAAAAATTCTTATCTCTTAAGCAAGGAAGTATGACGGTCAAAGAGTACGTCAATCAATTCAATCAGCTGGCTCGGTTTGGACTGGACTTAGTAAATACCCCTCATAAGAAGGCTCTTCGTTTTGTCAAAGGATTGAATGAGCCACTTCACAACTTGGCTATGACCCACGTACCTATGGGGGCTACTTACGAAAAGCTAGTAGACATAGCGCTCTTAAATGAAGAAGACAAGAATGGCAAGAAGGAGGTCAAGGCGAATGAGTCTCAAGACAAGAAGGTAAAATCCGAGAAAGGAGGCAAGATTAACAACAACAATAATGATAACAAGACACGCGAGAAAAGAAAATGCCACTTCTATGGTATTGAGGGGCATATAGTTCAGGATTGTAGAAAGAAGAAGATGAAGATGGGAGCATGTTTCCAGTGTGGTGAAACTGGACATATCAGCAAGAACTTCCCTAAGAAGTAAGGGCAAGCCCCGTAAGCAGGACCTTCTGGGGGTACATCTTTGATTTCTTCTCCTAGATTCTTTGTTTTATCTTGCTTATCTTCTCAATCCTATCTTGAGAACCTTAGGTAGAACCCTTTTGGATGTAAACATGTGATTGAAACATGTTATGGTTGATGTTTGCAAATGGTTGCAAGTGGTTGCTCATGGTTGCATAACACACATTAGGCACTAGATCGGCTCAGACACATTTTCATATTGCATATGCATGAGTGTTTATAATTGTTTATGGATGAAATTGAATGTGTTATCATGTGAATGTTACATATGGATGGATGTTTGTGCACACATATAGTGTTTATGTGACTAGGACTATTTGCGTACATGTTGGATTCATGACACTAAACATATTTTGCATTAGGAAGATCAATCAGGCCTGATCATTTGCATTAGATAAGGAACATATACACACTTTCTGCATATGTTCATACAACACTAGAAATCTCTTAAGGACAATGGATGCCTGTGATTGATGATTGAGTAGATGGATGATTGGATGGTAGGACACATTCTTCTTAACTTGAAGATTTCGGGGGGACGAAATCCTTTAAGGAGGGGAGAATGTAACAACCCAAATTTTAATAACACGTTAAAACAATAAATCAAGGCAGAATTAAATTTTAAAATAAGAATCAAGGGAAACGGGTTGCGCCATTGTGTTCGTCTCGAAATTCTGCTTGGAAACGAGTCCGAGTTTTCGAAAATCGGAGTCCGTATGACTAAGTTATGACCTCTAGAAGTTTCACGAATTTTCGGGATCAAAAACAGCTCAGAAATTCGAATTCAAGACCCAGAAGCGGGATGGGCGGGAAAATACCCGCCCAGAGCCCAGGTCGACCTGGGGGTCGACCTGACCAGACCAGGTCGACCATAGGGTCAACTTGGGGGGCCGACCTGGCCAGACCAGGTCGACCATAGGGTCGACCTGCCTCCTGAACCCATTTTCTGAACCAGATGCATTCTGATGTATTTAGACTCATTTTGTGACCAGATTCATTTGCCTAATCCTATTTAAACAGCCTTCTAGCCTCATTCTCTTTACACCATTCTTCTCTAACCATATGCTGCTCAAACTCTTGATGATCATGGCTTCTTCTCCTTCCTCTAAATTAAATTAAAACGTGAAGATTTATTTCTTGAAGACTACGGCTAGGAATTGGGGATTTTCTTCTACAATCAAATCAAGATTCAACGATTCAACATTTCGACGACTAGTTTATAGATTCAACTTCTGCATCTCAATTTCTTAGACCACGATCTGTAAGTTCCAGTAACTTTTAGATAAAAACTATAAATTTAATATGGGCAGGTTATAAATTGGAATTAATCTATGTATGATTCATATCTATTCTTGTTCGTCTTTGATCTTGACTTTTGGGAATATTGCCTATGACGTTGAAATTATTATTAATGGCATAAGACTATGCCTATGCCTATGACTGTTAACATAAGACTATGCCTATGCCTATGACGGTGAACATAAGACTACGCCTATGACTGTGAACATAAGACTATGCCTATGCCTATGACTGTGAACATAAGACTATGCCTATGCCTATGACTGTGAACATAAAACTATTTCCTATGACTATGACAAGGACAATTGTGGCTAATGACCTATGATTCATGACCATGAGGTTATTGCCTAGGATTATGACTATGAAATTGGATCTAAGCTTGATTTTCTAATCAGACCTATTTTCTTTCTTTATCCTTGGATCTTGATTTTGGGAATTTTTCTATTTAAGTTAAATCTATCTATGTTCTTGAACCTAGATTATTATTAAACCTTTTCATGTTCATAATGTTGTCAGATCTATATGCCTGCGATGTTTTAATCAATTTATTCCGTTATGTCATGCCTTGGAAATAAATTGATTATAGGACAATGTTTATTATGTTATTGAATAATATTGATCTATGCCCGTGGTTCTATTTTTGGGAATTAATGAATAAGTCTATTTATATATATATGAACTTGGAGTGTAACCTGTTATGACAAGTTGTGTAGTTTATCATGTTATGCATGTTTTAGGTTGTAAAATCATATCACATATGTGACCAAATGTTAGATCTACATGTTCATGTGTATATGTTAAACCTATGTCATATTTCAAGTTCACACTTATTCATATGTTCGTGATTGATTTGCAAGTTCACATATATGTAAGTTGATTTAGTCTATGTTGCAAATTCACATATATGTATGTTGAATTAGTCTACATTGCAAGTTTTCTCCTATGATATTCATGTTGATTACTTTGCAAGTACACATCTATGGTGTTCAAATTGACCATGCCGAAAATGCCAAGTTTACACCTATGTCATGTTTATGTTAATGAAATTCTTTATGCAAATTTTGTGTACGTTAAATTAGGCTAAGTTTTTAGCCTAATATTATATGTCAAAAAATCATGCGGACGAAAATTAGGCTAAGATTTGTTAGCCTAATATTTAGGCGGGGTAACGTTGGGAAAAATTGTTAATTATAGGAAACTTGGCATAAAACTTATCCTTGAAAGTTGACACGAACTTGACTTGAATCTTGAACATGGACATGACACTAGAATGAACTTGGAAATGGCCAACTCGAGGTTGGGTTGAGTTTACAGTGTAATTCTGCCCGGAACCGCTCGGCAAATCTAGTTACTGCAAACATCCAATGTGGGTAGTTGGTCATATCGCAATTAAAAACCCGAGGTCAGACTGAGTCATGAACCTGAAAGACAACACTTAACCAACTTGACACATGATTCATAGGGCTACGTCATGAACTTGAACGACAACACTTAGCCAATTTGACATGACACGTAGGCGGCTAAGTCATGAACTTGAACGACAACACTTAGCCAATTTGACATGACACATAGGCGGGTTAAGTCACGAACTTGAATGACAACACTTAACTAACTTGACATGCTAGACTGATAAGGGTTAAGTCACGAATTTAAATGACAACACTTAACCTATTGGACGGAAACCCTAGTTACGCAGTCTGTTTCAGTAGTGACCCACTAGATGTATCATGGTACCCTGGAACTAGGAAGGGTGGGGCACGATTACTGGGCTGATTGTAAGCGACCAGAACGACGGCTGTGTTGGTGCGCCAGTGTAGGTTCAGGCGGGCTATGGTCGTGCACGTGGTCCGGAGTTGAAAAAGCAGGCATTGGGCATCAGTAGGTTTATCTGTGCATGCTTGATTCGTGTCGATGGTTGGCACCATAGGGCTTGATACACCCTATGGTGGACCTAGCACAGGTGACTACATTCGTGATAGGGTCGTATGACACAGACACGTGACGGGCTAGAACTTGTAGGTAGCCGATCGACTAGTGGATCGTTTCGTTAGACCTAGAAATGGGTCATTTCATGATATTGGGCCAAGAGATCATTTCATGATTAATATAAGACATGGGTTTGGGATTCTAGTACAGTTGATGCAGCGAACCTTGAATATGTGATGCTATACTTGATTTATCATGTTATCTTAGTCTATCTTGCCCATCTTGTCATCATCCTTATGTTTACTTCCAGTTTATACTTGTCATGTTACCTTTATTTGTTTTTATGCTGAAAGTCACTTGGACTTACCAATCTTTATGACTGACCCGTTTTCTTTCGCCTCTTTTTCTTCCGTTCCCCCCCCCCCCCCCCAGGTTCTCAAGGAGGGAACTCTAGCACTTAGCTTGGATTTCGCTTACTTTCGGGTCAGCTCATGTACGGTTTGATCTTGAGCTATGCTTTGGCTGCATTTCTGCTACCTTTGGGGAATTAAGCTACTTTTGTCGTTTTAAGTTTATGCTTCTTTGTTTATGCAAGACAGAATTTGTTGTAATGGAAAATAATGACTTTGGCTATTTGGTACTTTGTATGAAAAAGGCTTTGACTATTTTGAAAGTAATGAAATTTATCTTTTGATTCTTCCGCTATTTTATTTATGTTCTGTCTTGTAATATTTCTGTGTTTGTTTACCTCGATAACACTCCTCCAAAACTAGTGCATTTCCTTTGTGGGTGACCCTAGCGGAGGTGGGATGTTACAACCGCCATTCAATTTGTCGATCTCATAGCCCTTAACATTTTTTTAGTTGATGGATGGATGCGTGGATTTGCAGGAAATCGGTGAGAAAAGAATGAGATTATGGTCATTCATCATTGAAGATGGCGGCTACTGCCTGTTTGACCATGGGGTGATTGTGTTGACCAAATATTAGGGTTTGGGTATTTGAGTGGTATTTATATAGGCAGGGTTTAATATAATATTAGTTTTATGAAACTTCACGACAAAGTGACGTGCAACCATAACCACATACGACCTTTGATTGCGATGAATATCGTAATCCTAAAAAAAATATTCCGGACATGATGGAACCGGTTTCATCGAATTCCGAGATCGTTTGTGAAAATCCCTTTATAATCCACAATGTGAATCGACACGCGTTTAAATCGCGCATGATCACAAAATAAATCCAATTAACCTAAAATTTGAAATACTACAATGATCAATCATTACGGATTTAAAAATTAGTTTCGTTGAAATCTGAGTTCGTTTGAAAATCGGTTATTCTTTAATTTCAAATTAAATCAATAAAACGACTAAATAAAAATCAAGGCGTTTACCATCTGCACGATCAAACACTAAGTCTAATCGATACGAAAATCGTAATCCTACAATAACTTTCTAATATTAATCCATTGACATAAGTTTCGTCACATTCCGAGGTTGTTTCCTTGGAATGATATTTTATACGCAAAACAACGCTATTCTTGTCACCAAAATACTTGACCTCTAGAAATAACGAACTATATACCTATCCTGACTCTAAACGTCAATACGAATTCAGCGGAATTTGCTTCGTGTCTTAATTCGATTGTTAACTCAAGTTATACACAATTACTCGTCCATTAAATTAAATTCGTTTAATTACGCACTATACAAAATGATTAAATGTTGTGGCTACCTTGTCGCATACGACATCGGAATGCCACGAACTTTAGTTTCGTACAATAATTTAACGTTACAGTTCCAATGAAATTCGTTTCATCGAAAACCGAGGTCGTTTGCAAATTCTTAAGGTTATAATAATATCGATAAGCATTAATAAATTCCAAACAACCCAATTATAAAATAAATTATTATCATTATATATATAAATGGAATCATATATATAGCTTCAAATATAAACCAATATATATTTTAAACTCAATGCTTAAAATTTCGAGTGAAACGATACTCAAATTATATAAAAAAACCTTTTATATTTATTAAATAAACGTTATAGTTTATAAACGATTTCATAGTGACTTTTTGAAAATTTGATTTTGACATAACTAACAATCTATAATACGAAATCTCCATTTTTCTCTTTTATTAGAAAATTATAATCAAATAGATTAGATGATTGCCGTTTCAAAGAAATCCAACTTAAAATAGATTATGTATATAAAGTTGATGTTCAAAATGTAATATTACGAACTACCACGACATTACGAGCTCGATTATAATTAAATATATACTATACGTTCAAACTTTGTTTTAATTAACGAATACTATATTATAAATCCATTTATAATTCCAAATCAATATTTAAAATAAAAAATTTAAGTATTTGACTACCAAAAATACGGGATGTTACATTCCTTCATGTTTAAAAAATTTTCGTCCCCGGAATTACTAAGGTAAGAAAAATGCTACTAATCCTATTAACCTTTCAAAAATCTGTTTATAAAATTTTCAGTTTCGTTTTTTGAATTTATAATTCCACTAATTCATTTGGTTTTCATTTAAAACACGAAATTTCTAATGAGAAAATTTTTCAAAATTTTTCTAACACCTTGAATTCCTGGAAAAATTTGGTAGAGTCTCTCCAGTACAGAAGCACTTCTACGATATAGCAGGAATAACAAATGTATATACATCAAGCCACTCGGTCAAAAAATAAATTTCAAACCTAAAATTTATATTTTCGTGTAGGCGTACCTTATATGAGCGCTACTAATCATGCTTGCTCAACTTATATGCGATCTATGCAACAAAATCTATGCTCATAGTCTTTTGGTACCTGTACTTATCTCAACTTACCACGTAAGTAACAATCACAATAACCTAATGGCTTTATCTATGGCTGCTTCTCTCTGAAATTTCTGGTAATTCTACTCTTTACAATATGAATTCGGTCATTTGTCTATGAAATCTTGCTCTTGTATACTCTCTCTGTGTTACTCCTCCGCTATTTCATCGTTCTTCACATCTTTCGAATTCCCGTAAATTTTACGGTTATGGATTCATGCTTGGTTGTTGGTGATTTCATTGATCTCGGCTCTTTCATTCGGCTTGCCCTTCGATTGAAGCAATACTGTTGCTATAGAAACGGTTGCTTCAGGTCCGATGTCGGTTGAGATTTCCAGTTAGCTTTCTGCTGTTGTTCGTTTGGCTTCTCTGGCGCTCTTCGTGGTTTTGACGCGTCATAGATTTGGTTGTTGAGGGTTTGTTCTTGGATTTGATTCCATTCTACTCGGGTTCTTTAGCTTTGTTACCCCTTTCTGATCGAGGGAACATTGTTGGTGTTCGGACAGATATCGGCTTTTTGGACAGATATGTGGCCAGTCAGGGCAAAGGGGAATGCATCACCCTTTTATGCCTCATTGTTTTTAAAGGGTCTGGCCCATTCGCTGACTACCAATGAGCTTCAAGCCTTGCCTAATGGTATTCTTATTGGTTCATTGTATTGTGGTGGTTTGCCAGGGTTGTCCGCTTTTGTTGGCCCGTGCTTGGAAAGAGTTGGAGATGGGGATTTGATGCCCCCAATCTGATTCATCCCCCATTTCCCCCTCAGTTTCTACTTCTAGCAGTTCGAGGTCTAAGAAAGGTGAATTTGGCATGTCACATAGCCCTAAGCATCATCGGAGGCTCAATCATTGATCTAAGAAGGATGTCGAGACTCCTTCTTCCCCTATTTCTTCAGCACGAACTTTTCAGGAGGATTTAGTCGGTTCTTCAATGGTTGATCGTGCGTAGGCTCCCCCTACGCTAGCCATTTCTAACTGTTTCTCTGTCCTATCAGACAACCTAGATCTAGAAGCTCATGTGGCTTCGTTCATTGAATTTCCGTCAAAGTCTACTATGGACAGAGTGGCAGTGACTGGTTTAGGAATGGCGTCTGTGCTATTAGGTCGTCGATTAGATAGGATGTAGGAAATCTCAGTTTGGAGCCACATTATGAGACAATTGGTGAGGCAGCTAAGACTTTTATGGACCTCAAATGGAATTTATCAGCACTGGAAAGCTTGCAGGTGTGAATCTCTCCTTTTTTTCTAGCTTTCAATTAACTTTAACTTTGCTGGCATTATTTCTGTTTTGAGGTATGGTATTGTTTTGGTTTTGCCGAGCCTTTTCAGGCCTTGTCTTGTGCTCAATGCGTCTTTGGCTATCCTCGGTTTTGATCCGATTACATTCTGTGATCTAGATTTGGTTACTGTTGTAGCTTGTATAGGTGCTTTTTCGTTGCATGATTCGTTCCCCTTGAACACTCGAAATTATGCTTGTATTCAGCTAGTTATGGTTTTTTCTAGTCATTCCTTGTACACTGTACCTGGTTTTTGGGGTTTGGCCATTTTGGGTAGTTTGGCTTTCAGCGTTGATTGCGGTATTATTATCTATGATTGATTTTTGGGAGCACTGCCTTTTCGCATGCTATTTGGTTCGATCTAAGAGCATACCGGTATTTATGCCACTACTACAAAAGTGGGCATATTCGACACTAATTTGTGTGCATTAGACGTGAATGCACTGGTTTGGTGGGAATTCTAGTGTTTTGACGTATAAAACCAGTTAAAAGCGTAGCATTACGTATATACAATCCAGCTCAGTGATCCGCGTTATCAGCATAAAAAAAACCAACTGTAGATACATGATTAATCCAATGGTTCAAACCATCCATGGTTCTGATGATTCTAAACATTGATCATCACCCAATCAATGACAGCCACTTCACTGCATTCTTTTGATGAAATTTTGGCGTGATCTTCCCCCTTCACGAAATAATGTAAAAATAAAATGGTCATAAATCGTTCTTCTTCTTTATCATCTAATCATTCTTTCCCCCTTTTTACTATTGATAATTTTAAAACTAAATTCATGCAAGTATCGCTCCTATCCTCCACAACAAATTTTATTCCGAAAAGGTTGAAGCTTTGAAACACTTCTAGCTTTGATTGCTCAGGGCGTTGACAATGCCAGTTATTTCCCTTAGGTTTAGTTTGGATAGCACTGGGAATTAGTTGCGCTTTATATAGATTAGATTATGAGTAATTAGTAATTAGTTCATTTGTTACACTTTGGAAAACTCATTCTCTTATGAGTAATTAGTTGCGTGGACATCCCAAACATTGGAAAATCCATTCTCTTATGAGTGATTAGTCGGTGAAAGATTAGATTATGAGTAATTAGTTGCGCTTTGACTATTGATTTGGGATTAACATTGAGTTGGATATTGTTCCTGAAGTTGATTTCATAAATGTGAACCATGTTTTTGGTAGTTTGGGTGAGTGTGAGGTTATCAACAACATGTTTTCGTTTTTTTATACACTGATTATGAAATAAGAAGAGTCTTGACAAGTACACTAACATACCATGCAAAAACCTTTGAAGTAAGGGTATTTTTATATAAAGGTAAATCACTTTACTGTTAAAATTGATTTGCAACTTGGGTTCATTTTCATTAACATATAATTGTATTCTTGAGGTTTTGCGATACAGATACATGTTTATCAAACAGTTCTATTTATGAACAAAGGTTTTATAGTTTATTATTCAAACATAAACATTTGTATATGAGTAAACTTATATGTTATATATGGTATATGTGTAAACTTATATGTTATACATGGGTCAGCAAATACTGATGTTTATGACTTACTACAATGTGTTTGCACTGCGGTGTGTTTGTGTAGAGGCTTTGAAACTACCAATTTCCCGATTTGGACGAGTCGTTCACCCGTATCTAATCTGCTAACGCACAGGTATTTTCCATTTGATTTGGAAACTACCAATTTCAATGTTTCGATTTTAAAAACGTATGCTCACTTTTGCAAACTGAGCTCAATTCAGTATGCATCCATATTATGCCTTGTTAAGTATCATAAAGCAGTTATACAAAATACTATGTATCAGTTCATACTAGATCAGGGAAGGAAATGTATCATAAAGCAGTCATACATAATACTACGTATCAGCTCATACCAGATCAGGGCAGCAAAAGTATCATAAGGCAGCAAAAATTAACTTAATACATACATATATAGACAACCAAAAAATGGCATTATAGTAGCACCAGTTCATACCAAATCAGTGCTTTGCGGGGCTGTGGAGGTTCCAACATATTCGTTAGGGATTTGCGGCTGTGGAAGAGCCAGTCCGAAGTGAACAGCCGCATGTGATGGACCCGCAGCATCAGGACAAGGGGTGAGGTAGTTTGGCCAATCATATTCCTGATCAACTTCCAAGTCTACCCACTGATCATTCCTCTGGTTCATTGGAGCTTGGTTATCAACATGTATGTCATGGGTGGCTTCACGAAATAAGCTTGGCAAGCGGGGTAGCGAGGCAACTTCATGTATCATTGAGTCAAATCTTTCATCTTCATTCATTTCCACTTTGTCATCACACAAACATGGTACCACCTGTTCCTCCTTATTTCTCACGAAAAGAAGTTCAGGCCTTATTCGAGGATGAGCATGGGTACGGCGCTTAACCTTAATGAGGCGAACCTTGTTATTGAATTGAGCACCAAAAGTATTGATAGAGCCAATGCCTTCATAAAATTGCATTTTCAGGTAGAAAGATCTATGGTGATAATAGGACCAGTTACAGTCGTTAATTGCAAGGACATGCCCCATTGGCTTCATTATTTCTTCAACAGCAGGAACATTCTTCTTTAGGAACTCGGGAAAGCCATCAGCTTTAGCCCATGATTCCACTTCTAACGCTATTTCAAGCTCAAATTCTTCATCAGACCATGCTGTCAGGTAAATAGCACATCCAGCTTTTGTGAAAACTTTCAACGTTAGCGCATGATCATGCTTAATGTAAGATGGGCATGATACTAGAAAAGAGTTATTGGGCATTACCCGCATAGGCCACGAATTATGATTCGAAGTTACCTGAAGCGTGCGATGCATAGCTTCAACATTCCAATGTCCTTTAAGAACAGTGGCAGTGATGTATAGCGACGAGTCCTCCAATGATTTTTTTTTTGAAACTTTCGAAAATTAGGGTTTAGGGGATATGAAGATGATGATGTTCTGAAGCTTGGAAGGGTATGCGAGGGACCCATTGTAGGGTGTCAAAAAAATATGCGGACTGGAAATATTTGCACAGAAGACGAAGCATACTCAATTCTGAGGTGGCACGAGTGACCAATGGTGAATAGTCAATTGATATAATTGTATGCATAAGATTTATAAGTTAAGATGGCCAGATGGTTAATTGCAATGATATATTTATATGATATACATGCACAGATGCACTTATCAAATAGCTTGTGAAAATCAAATTGCAGGATCTGAAATGACGAGGAGAGATACCACCGACAAGTGGAGAACTTGAAATGACGTGGAGAGATACAGTTTCTGGTTCATGGCATTGTTACTTTGTAGAATGCATTCAATCGTATGTGTTGGCACTTGTATTGAAGGTGGTATGTGTTGGCACTTATGGTATGTAGAATATTTGAATTGTATTTTTAAATTATGTATTTATTCGTATGTGTTATATTTGAAGAATTGGTATGAAATGTAGAATATTTTGGATGTGTTTCTTCTATGTATGGAACTGGTATTGCAAAAATTATAATTAAAATGTTGTATTTGCCTTCTTTTACTATTGCATTTGCTTTTTTCCTAAATTTGTATTTCAAGATAATGGTGTTGCATTCCATAATATAGTGGTGTTGCATTACATAAAATAGTAGTAATTCCACATGGCACGTAGACACCACAATTGACGTGGCATGTGATACGTGGGCAGCTGACGTGTCGTGTGACACGTAGGCTGCTGACGTGGCTCCGCTATCATGACCTGGTAGCTAGGCTCTAACTAATGCTCAAGCAGCGTTGAGTATTGTTGCATTACGTGCAAATAGTATTGCATTCCGTCTATAATGCAACAATTTCTTTCCGTGACAGTAGATGGGAAAAAGCGTTGTCTTAGAGGGCTAAGGCAATGGCCACGAATGCTACACCCTTCCGGTGTTGCCTATTTGAAAAAGGGGGAAAATGCAACGCTTTTTCAATCTAAGGCCACACAAAACTTGTGTCGAATTTGCCCACTTTTATAGTAGTGTGTTGTTTTGTTCATTTCGGGTGTCCCTATTTTGTGGTTGCATAGGCCGCAAGGTGTTCGATTGTTTGTGGGTATCGATTGGTTAGTTGCGTCACGGCGCGGCCTTTTTGTGTCGTTTGTGACTCGTTGGTTTCAATTTGGACTAATGGACTTTAGCGGGAATTTCTGATTGGTATCTTGGGAAATATCAGCTAGGGTGGGGCGATCATCTGGGTGTTGCTATATAGAACTCCTTGTTGTGGATACTTATATGCACATCCCTGGTGATTGCCGACCTATGCTGCACATTCCAGATGTAGACCGTGGTATTCTAGCGACCGTCTGTCGTTCTAGGATCATGTCTTCATTCGGCTGTTGGGTATTACTACTAATGCGGGGTCATCAATCCAATGACGATTTGTCTTTGGTTTTGGCCATATAAGAATTCGTGTCGCATTTCCTCGCGACCCTACAGTTTGTCCGCGTCCCAGTTTCTCTGTCGTTCCTCTGTCTTCAGCTTCTATTTATCTTCCCCTTCTTAGTAAGGAAGGGATAGTGATCATTAACGATCGCCTATCTCGCCAAACTAATATCTCTTATCTCTCACTCTCGTTTTAGTCGTCTCCTGCTTCTCCAAACCATATTTTCGGGGAGTTTCTAGGGTTCCCCGAGATCGGTGTGGTGATGGTTCGCTCTCCTTCCATCCATACTCGGTCATTGAATCGTAGATTGAGATCGACCTCTCGCATTCCCTACACCATTCACACACGCTCCATAGAGGCATATGAGAAAATCGTCCGATCTACTTGACATATGTTATATCTTATGTGAGCTGCTCTGTTGTGTCCTCCTTCTCCTGGGGTGTTTCTTTTCCCGGTATTATTGTTTGCATTTTGTTTTCCTTCGATGGCGAATTTCCTATTCTACAACATTCATGGTATAGGTAACGATGCGTCTATATCTAGGCTTAAGCGCATCATTAGGAAGCATTTGGTCTGTCTGGTGGCACTTCTGGAGCCATTTTTGGGTATAGAAGAGGTCACCAAGTCTGTTCTTCCTCTTGGCTTGGGTAATGCCTTAGCCAATGTTTTCAACAAAATTTGGATCTTTTGGTCCAAAGACATCATGGTTTGCCCAGTTTTTGACTCTGTTCAAAATATATCTTTGGATTGCTCTTCTTCTTCTTCTTTCTCCTCTTCCTTTCTTTTTTTGGCGATTTACTCTAAGTGTGTCCGGATCGAGCGATTGGACCTTTAGTCGGATATCCTCTTGCTTTCTGATTTGGGTTTTGGTGTTAGGAAGCAACTATAATGTTGTCACTTGCTAGGCCAAAAGAGGCACAGATCCCCTGCCAACCGGGCGGTGGTGGTAGATTTCCACTCTTTCATCGCCAGCTTCGGTCTCTCAGAGGTTTCTTTTGAAGGTTCGATGTTTACTTAGTGTAATAACTAGGATGGGCCTAACCGGATTCTCTCTAGGTCTGACAGAGTGTTCAGATCAAAAGGTTGGTTCAAACTTTCGTTCTCATTTTTCGTTTTCCATCTACATCGTGCTTTCTTAGATCATGCTCCGATAATGCTATGTTGCTCTCCCTTCGCCCTGACTAGTCCTTCCTCCTTTCGGTTCCAAAGTATGTAGAGATCTCACCACACATTCCACTAAGTGGTGGAAGATTCCTGGAACTCTCCTGTCTTTGGCTCCCCTTTTGTTGTTTTTTCTCGTAAGCTGGAGCATAGGTTTTCAAGAATATCTTTGACCGAGTTAAGGAGACCGAAGAGACACTTATTTTAGCAGAATCATCTTTCAATGAGGATCCTTCTTCTGCTAACAACGAGGCGTGGGCGCTTGCCCAGCTGTCCTTCTCGTTCGAGCTCGGCATTGGAACTCCTTCATGTACCAAAAGGCTAGGATCAAGTGGATCATCGATGGAGATACAAACTCTAAATTCTTTATTTTTTCTATTCATAAGAAGAATAACCTCCTTTCAATTCAATAGATTCATCGCCCTGATCTCTCTTTGGCTTCCACTCCGGTGGAGGTTAAAGAGACTATTCTATCTAACCAGTCCTTTTTGGTGCTCCCTCTGTGTCCGTCCCTTTTATCATTTATCCCCAGATAATTGGTTCTTCCTTCTGACAGCGTCAACCTTATCATCCCCTTTCTTAGATGAAATATAGGCTTGTGTTTTCGCTCTCAGCAAGGATAGTGCGAGTGGACCTGATGGTTTCAACGAGGTGTTTTTCAGGTATGTTTAGCCCACCATCCAGGCAGGTTTTTGTCTTGCCATTCAGTTTTTTCTTCTCTGGTGGAGCTCTCCTTTTGGGATGAAATTCTACCAATTTGGTCCTTATACCCAAATGCGAAAATCCTTGCTCATGCGTAGATTTTCGCCCGATCAGCTTATATAATTTCTCTAACAAGGTTATCTTTAAGATCCTAACCACTTGTCTAACACCTTTTCTAGATTGTGTTATTTTTTCTTCTCAGATTGGGTTCCTTAAAGGACGTATGATCACTAATAACGTCCTTTTAGCCCAGGAGCTAATTCACCAGATGGATCGTAAGGTCAGAGGTTCTAATATGGTCGTTAAGACGAACATGGCTAAAGCTTACGACCACATATCTTGGTTTTTCATTGTTAAGGTGCTGAGGACTTTTGGCTTCCCGGAATCCCTTATCGATATTATATGAAGGATCATTTATAAATGTTGGTTTTTTGTTCTCATTAACAGATCAAATTGCAGGTTTTCTAAGTCCAAAAGGGGTCTACGACAAGGAGACCCTCTATCCCTGACTTTATTCGTCATTGTCGCTGAGGCATTCGTGCGAGGATTGCATTCTCTTATGATAGCTAGTTGGGTTCAGAGGTTCGACATTCCAAGAGGTTGTCCTCTCATTTCTTTTTATCCTTCACGGACGACATTTTCACTAATGGTAACCATAATTCCGTTTGTCGCCTTCTTAGCCTCATTCAACAGTATGAGAGGTGCTCGGGACAACTCTTTAATTCTGCTAAAAGTTGCTTCGTCCCTTCGAAAAACTTGACCCAGGATAGGTCTTCTTAGATAGAAACCTTCACTAGTTTCAAAGCTGCCTCCGCCCCCTTGTCTTACCTTAGTATTATACTTTACAGAGGAAGGAAGATTAACGCTATTTTCGATCCTCTTATTGACAAAGCCAAGAATAAGATTATCAGGTGAAACACTGAAACACCCCATAATTTTAAAATATTAAAATTAGCAAATTAAAGAATACTTAATTTTTAGAAGAACTAAGGGAAACGGGCTATGTCATTGCGTTCATCTCGGAATTCTGCTTGGGATAGGTTCTGGGTTTGCATAAATCGGATATCGTATAAAGAATTTATAAAGCTTAGATGATTTCAGTTTAAAGCAGAATTTAACTAAATAATAATTAAATAACCAGAGTAGTTAAAAATTCGAAACCAACACAAAATAGCTGAGCGGGAAATTTCTCGCTCGTGGGTGTCGATCCCCCCAAGGGGAGTCGACTTGGGAGTCGACCCCTCTATAGGGTGTCGACCCCCATCGGCCAGATCTGTATCTGACGACGTGTTTTTCTAGGATTGGCTGGATGACGTGTTTATCTGGTATGGATGGTTCAGATGGTTCCTAATCTAATCTAAAGGTCCTAATTCACCTAATACACCTATAACTAAACACCTAAACCTAACCCTAATCTCACTGTTTTCATCCGTGGCGCCTCCATGCTGCTCTAATCTAAACTAGCCTTTCTTCTCCACCAAAACAAATCAGAATAGGAGTATTCCAATTAGAAGATCGGATCTACAAACAATCAAAGTAAAGTTTCTTCAAGATCAGATTTGCTACAACAACGCCTAATTCTCTTTTTTAAGAATCCTATCGTTGTGAGTTTATGTCACTTTCACATATAATTGAATTAAAAAGTAATTGTGATAGGATTGTAATTGGATCTAATGTATATGCCTGTAAATAAGATGAATCATACCAAGTTTTGTAATTTGTTATCCCTCAGATTCATACCCAATTGCTATTATCATATGCCTGTCTGATCTACTTTATCGTTATTCATTTCACATGCCCATTTATATGTTTATGCCAATTTGGATGTTTTGATTCTCTCCCCTTCTTCTTTTCCTTTTTTATATTAGGCTAACTTCGAGCCTAAGCATATTGCGTTGAGATTTACATACGAATAACGTTGAAACGATTGGGAAAAGTTTGGGAAATACGAAATGAAATGAGATTATTGGCATAAATTGTTGATGAATATGGAAATTGGTTTGGGCATAATTGAGTATAACTTGTATACATGAGATTTGGCATAAATTGGTTTGGGCATAATTGATATAACTTGTATACATGAGATTTGGCATAAATTGTTAATAACTATGGAAATTGGTTTGGGCATAAATTGGCATAACTTGTACACATGAGATTATAGGCATAATTTGGATTAAAATTATAAACATAATTTAGTTTGGAAATTATGGGTGATTGGAATATATTATAATCCAAGATTTAAAATTAGGCTTGAATCAAGAAAGTGATAATAAACGCCTAAGACATGAGGTTAGATTCGGATTGCGGTATAAGCTTGCCTGGAACCGCCCAGTATATCCAGCAATCGCAATTTGGCAATCAAATGTGAGAGGTCAAAGGCAGAATTGTAACGACCCAGAAAATCTGAACCAATTTAAAATCTTTAAATTGGCTAAAATAATGGATTTTAAATATTTAAAATATATATTTTAGATAATGGCAATTAAAAGTGAGTTTGAATCGACAATTGAAAACGAATATAATTAATTATAATTATAAACAAGGCTTGAAAAGGCGCTGTAGTTTCAAAAATTGAATTCAAACTTTGTCGGACTGTACCGGGTGCAAAACAATCTGGATTTTGGTGAAACCAAAAATATTTAAATCTGTTAGTGAATACCTTTCTAACGAATCTGAAAAATCAAATTTTCATAGCGGAAAGCAAAAGTTATGGCCGAATGGATTTTCAGAACGATCGCTATGGAATTTATATAGCCCGTGAAATTGGCCATTTTGCATACGACCTCGGAATTCGACGAAACCACTTTTGTTGGATCCGGGATGTGAAGTTATTACTAGGTTTCAAATTTAATAATTTTTGAAGCTAGTATGTGAGCGTGGCAAAGGAAAATGTGTTTTGGTCAATTACAGTTAAATTGGATCGACAAAAAATGGGCCTTTTTGCAAACAGTCTCAGAATTCGACGAAACTAGTTTTGTTGGGACCGTGTCGTCAAAACATAGCTAGATTTGTTTTTCTGGAATTTTTCGAATCAGTTTCTGGCCCTGGAAAATTGAAATGAACGTTCAAATTAAATATTGAATGTTCTATATTTTAATTTAAAGGAAAACTGACTGAAACAGTCGAATGGGCCTACGAAACATATCCCATTGTGTTCAGAATGGGGGTAAAACGCTAGGGACGATAGTCGTTGGGTTTGGACTGGGGTTCGTGAGAGGCAAGGGGTATTTTCGGATTTTAAAACTTTATAAATATATATAAAAAAAACCAAATATTCTCTCTCCCCGATCTCGACGGCGGAAGCTGCTCGAACTTTCCCGACCAGATCGCCGCCGCCTCAGGCCACGTCCGACCCCGCCACCACCCAGATTCGAGAGCTCTCTCCTTCCTCTTCCAATCCATAGCAACCCCAACCCCTATCGTTCGACGAGCATCGAGTTAGACGCCTCCAAAGTCGGAGACTTTCCTCCGCCGCCGCCGCCCGATCTCGCCATCGATCTGAGGGAGACTACCATCGCCGTGAAGCCTGTTCCAAGGCCAAGGTCGTGGCACTAGCGGATCGTGATATCGTGCATCGATTCGCGAGAAAATCGAAAACCTAGTTTCGAAGAAAAAAAAAACTGGTATACGGCTTGTTTATTTTTCAATTGAAAATAACACTTTTTAGTGTTGCAAACCTTTGAAAAATCATATCTTTTTGCTATGTTAAGGAAATTCGATGAAATAGGAAACATCGTGACCGTGTGGACGTCTTCTACATTTTAGAAGAAACCGCATATTTTTTTGAGCCTTCTGCTATTTTTGGTGGAGTGGAACCCAATGTGAGATTTCTAATTTATAAACAATATGGAAAACGACGATGTATAAATTACATAGCCGATGTATGAGTTATATAAGCGTTGTACACTTCATGTATATGCATTGTATAAGTTGTACGTTCGATGTATAAGTTATATATGCGTTGTAAAATTTATATATGTGTTGAAATAAAAGTGAATTGCTATATATAAATATATATATATATACGCCCCTCGTCCACAAACCATGGACGATATTTATTGATTGTGATTGGTGTGAAAATTGATTGATAGCGAATGGTTGTTTGGGATTGTTTGTGGTTGATATTGATTGATTATGGTTGAAAAATACCCGTTTGTGGTTGAGAAATATTTGGTTGAAACCACATAGGATTAGTTTGTGGAAATGAAATAAATATATACATGCCGCTTGCGTGCGAACTAGATGCATGATCCCCATTGTCAAAAACCACGAGGTTTTAAGGTAGAGCGAGGAGCCGTACTGGGGATGGTCCCGGTTTTAACTACCCTGCCGTTATGCTGCCGAAATTTTCTGAAATATACATGTGTTAGAATAATTTTCATTCATTGAAATAAACTACATATGTTGAAAGAATATTCATGTGTTGAGCTACAATTCATTCGTTGAGTTGAAATTCATGTGTTGAATATTATTTGAATTTAAACAAATAGTTTTAGCAATAAAAATCACATTTTTATATATATACAAACTATAGAGAATATTCATGTGTTGAGCTGCAATTCATTCGTTGAGTTGAAATTCATGTGTTGAATATTATTTGAATTTAAACAAATAGTTTTAGCGATAAAAATCACATTTTTATATATATACAAACTATAGAGAATATTCATGTGTTGAGCTGCAATTCATTCGTTGAGTTGAAATTCATGTGTTGAATATTATTTGAAATTAAACAAATAGTTTTAGCGATAAAAATCACATTTTTATATATATACAAACTATAGAGAATATTCATGTGTTGAGCTGCAATCCATTCGTTGAGTTGAAATTCATGTGTTGAATGTTATCGTATTTTAAAATAAAATGAATAGACAATAAAAAAACTACATTTTTTATTGTGAATATGAAGTGTTAAAAACATTCACGTGTCGAATAAATATTTTTGATAATAAAAATATTTCTTTTATCATGTATACGCTTTGATAAAAATACACACATGTTGAAATAAATAATAGTTTGCTAGAAATATTATTATTGGCTTTGTTCTGCATATATATACATGTGTTGAACAGGAAAAATGGATTAGCTGTAGAGTAAAGAAATTATTTGCGTGCCCGACAAATAGGTAAGCCTTGATGAGTTGGCTGCGCAATTTTATTTTTATATCAACTCCTGTGAATGCCATTGGATGCGGAGCGCTGGTTATTCTGTGTGAAATAATAAATATCGCCATAGGATAGTAACAATTAAATTTGAACTACGCTACATGGCATACTTCTTGACGATAGGCATACTTCATCATATTCCACATAAGCAATTGGAGCTTGTGTGACGAGGTGGAAGATTTACCATACGAGCGAGAGGCTTGTATGGCGATGATTATATACTACAGGTTGAACTGATGACTGATATGGACTCTATAAAATATAACGATAAATTGCCAGATTAATAAAAACCCCACAGGGTCTGGAGTTGACAATAATCACGTCTCTCTAGTTATTAGATACGGCATATGGACTATTTATTTCCACATGGAAACGGGGGTGACGAGAATTTATTCTCTGGAGTGATTATCTGTACATGCTCCCCTGTAAACACCAGAATATATCACTATAAATATGTGAATGCTTTTTAGGATTTATTGGGTACCTAACACGGCCCAATAAATTTCCAAACCCCTCCCCGTACAAAGGAGGTTATGGTGAAATTTTTCGAAATATTAAGGCGTTAGTGAAATATTTGAAGTGAAAACGAAGTTGAAAATATAGAATGAACTATAATTGGAATTATAGAATGAACTATATTTATATATATAAATATAAATATAATTAAAAGGAATCGAAACCGTGCAGTTCGCGTTTCGGAATCGAAACTTCAAACGATTGTACCGAGAAATCCGACCATCGGATTTTCCCGAAACCGCAACCGTTGGTTTCTCCTTGGAAATATCTTTCCAACGGCACCAACTTCGTAAATATCCAACGGTTGGATTGTCTGGAATGTTTAATTCAAATCTGAAGAAAAACAGCGCCAGAAACGATTGTATATATATATATATAATTATATTTAATCGAATAACGACGCTGCAGTTCGTATTTTGAAATCGAAACTTCAAACGATTGTACCGGGAGATCCGACCGTCGGATTTTCCCGAAACTGGAACCGTTGGATTCGCTTTGAAAAGACCTTTCTAATGATGTAAATTTTGTGAAGATCCAACGGTTAGATTTTCAGATATGTGTAAATCAAATCTGAAGAAAAACAGCGCCACGACCGCATTATGGCCCGAAGCGTCGTTTTGAATATATGGGCTATTTTAAAATAAATAAAAATAGCGATAAATCGTTATAAAATATCATAAACGATATGGAATGGAAATAAACTGAATTTGCTCGATTTATGTGGCTTTTGATGGTTGAATGTGTTTGGTGTGAAAATTACATTTAAGAACAAAATTGGTGTTGTCGAATAATTTAACCATTGAAATAAATTGATTTGAAATTTGAAATATACGTGAATTATTTGAAAAGGCCGAGTTAATTCTCATTTCAAATAATTGACCGACGATTGAAAGTCGAAGATGAAGACGATGGTCGAAGACCGGAGATCTTCACCTCGTTTGGATGGTAACCGAGGTCCTGATTGGGAGGCATCCCGAAATATGGATAATGAGTGGTGATCGTCCATACGTACGTGGTGATCGATGGGTTTGCGAGGTATTTAGTGCCTCCGGTTTCGTTTAGACCCAGAACGGACTTGTAAATGGACTGTGTGTCTGACATTGGATTTATTCTGTGTGGCATGCTAAGATGCAATGATCAGGGCTTCTGTTGAAAAGCAAAGTCTTGTGGTGATGATCAAAGCACCGCCTGGGTGGCGTAGCTTTGTGTATAACGTAAAATTGCGAGCCTCACACCCCGTTATGAACCAGAAACGGGAGCAGGACCTCAGGGGGGACGTGCGTTTTCTTTCTAGCTAGGGTGGTGTCAGTGACCTACCAGCCCTGACATTTATATACTTTTCACCTATGTGGTTATTGCTGTTGCGAGGCGCCTCGGTTTGATCGGACGATCCGGGTCCGATGGAGTCATTCGTTGGCTCGTTTACACCCCAAAGGGTGGAGAAACGCATTGTTCAGGCATTATAATCCACTTCGTGTGGACCGGCCCTGACGATCCAGGGTATGGTCGCGGCTGTACCTGTGGCTCGGGCTAGAGAGTCACGAATTCGGTAAGGACTATCTTTTGCCTTGGTTCAGGACAGAAATCCAATTTCCGAATACGTGACGATGCGGTTTCGATTGTATATATATTTGGCGACATAGTGGCATGGGACGCTCATGTCGTCTATGATTGATAGTTATGATCTGAAATTGTTTTCAAAACATATAAACACTAGCAATAAAATCAAATGCCTTTGTTTTATTCGTATCAAGCATATTTTGGTCGTTATAAGGAAAAAAAACTCTATCCTCCGGTTTGCGTTGCATTGTGTGATGGGAACTGAGTCTTATAACGGTTTCATTTTATAAAATGCATTGCGTTGTTTAAAAGAATGATTTGTTTAAAGCACTGGCAATCCAATGGAGTAAACCCGTTCCACGAAAGTGGCGTGGTCCTGTGATTAGCCATATTATATATATGTGTTGGATAGGTTTCTCATACCAGTCCCATGACTGACTCGTAGTTTGTTTCACTTTCAAACTCGGGTGCCCCTTTTTCTACATGGGCAGCCTTGTATTCAGGTTTAGCTGGTTCTTTCTGGATAGCTGGAGCTGAAGATGGATTCTATCATTTATTTCTTTTTATGTTGTTCAGCTCCTATTGTACATATTATGTTTGTTTTCCACTGTAAACATTAATGTATAGCTGAACTGTATTTGTTCTAAGTAAGATCCGGTATACTGTGTAACTCTGATGATTACTTTTATCCAGTATATTCTATTGTTCATTATCCGGTGTATTTATTTAATTCTGTTCTGCTATTATCTGTTTCTGTATTATATTACAAAGATAACCCTTGTCTCTGTAAGTACGGGATTTGGGGTCGTCTCAAGAAACTAGATGCGTAATAATGCAAAGACACGAGGTTAGATTCAGATTGTGGTATAAGCCTGCCCAGAACCGCCCGGCATATCCAGCAACCGCAAATGGTAATCGAATGTGGGAGGTCTTGCAAGATTACGGTTATAATGAATTAATGAACAATTAACCAAGATGAGACATGTGGCAAGACATGGGAATAATAAAGGGTTAAGTGGGTAACATGGGTAGCATGTGAAACATAATAAAAGCACTTAACCAAGATGGGGCATGTGATAAGACACGGGGATAAAAAAGGGGTTAAGTGGGAATTCCTAGTGGGGACCAAGCTTAGGACGGAAGCTTATGTCAAATGTGTGGACCCTTTTCAACCAATAACCCATTTTTGTATCTATATGAGCTCGACCTAGGTCGAGGACAGGGACACGCTTACTGGGGTTGATTGTAAGAGGTCAATAAAGAGTTAGCGGTGGCAGTGCAAGTCCAACGGAGTCATGTGCATGTGTGGGTCCGGGCTGGTAGGTAAGACGTTGTTGCATCGTCTATGTATAAGCTGTGCATTTAAGTAGTATCGGGGTTGCCACCTTAGGGAGTGATACACCCTATTGTGGGACCATCACATGTATCTACGAGGTTAGAGAGCCGATCGAATGGGGAGGGTAGTGGGTACAACTAGTGGTGGTAGGAGCAATTGGGCACCTACGAGAGCAGCTAAGAGAACACGAAGCTACCATTATTATGATTAGTAGGGAGGGATCATCTTTTAGTATGTAACTATTATGTTGGTACGGTGCAGAGCATACCTTATAGTGGTTAGGAGCGCAGTCGATGTTCTATCTTGCTTACATTGTTTACCTTATCATATCTGCTTATGTTACAGTCATCTCTAATATCCAGTTTATGTTCTTATCCTGTTACTTACTGGTTATATTGTTAAAGTCGCTGGACTCACCAGACTTTATGTTTGACCCTTTTTGTTTCGCCTCTTTTCTTTCTCCCCCTCTCCCCGCTCCCCAGGTCCTCAGGGTGGGATTAGTGGAGCTTGACTCAGATTTCTTTCTTCTTGAAGTGCTTGGAAGTGTCGAAAGTAATGCTCTGCTTTATCTCTTTTTCATTATGGCTATTTGGAATGGGATTATGGTTTTTCTTTTATGTACTCTGATAATAATTTTGTTCAAGGGATGGATATTTGTGTACTTGGCTTTAGTATATGGTTTTGATGTTGTAACCAGACATGTTTTGCGTTTCCGCTGTAATGAATAAATTTTGAATTTTTAAGTACCATTTTATATATCTGTCTTGTGATGTTCTTTTCTATACTCTTATAATGCTCCATGAAAGTTAATGCATTCCCTTAGTGAGTGACATTAATGGACTTGGGGTGTTACACGTGGTATCAGAGCAGAAGGTTACCAGAACAGATAAAAGATTTTGAAAACCATTTTCAAAAGCATTTTTAAAAAGAAGTATTTTCAGAAACATGCTTAAAGAAGGTATTTTCAAGAGAAAGGTTTATTATGAAAAACATAATCCCCAAAAGCCATATATCTTTCTTTTGATTCTCTTCCTTTTTCCTTTCAGCATGTCTGGGGAACCCGATACACCCGAGGGCGTACAGATATCAGGCTGGTTCAGAAGGTATCTTTAGACTAGGGCTACTGCTGCAGGCCCAGCAAACGTTCCTCCTCCCCCAGCAGCAGCCGTTCCTCCTCCTTCTTCCCGTGTAGACGTTTTTTCTAAGATATGTAAAGACTTCCGTGCGATGGGCGGAAAACCGTTTTATGGAACTGAGACGTTTGTTGAGGCTCGAAATTGGCTCAAGGAAGTGGAGGACTTATTTGGTATCTTTGAGATAGACGATTGAAGTAAGGTTCAGCTAGCTGCTTGGTTAATGAAGGATGAAACTTCATTTTGGTGGGAAGTAACTAATGGAGGACGTGCAGTGGAGACGTGGATGGATTTTAGACAAATGTTCGAGTTGAAATTTCTTTCACAAGCAGAGGAGAGTTTATATATGGAGAGGTTCTTGGCTTTGAAACAAGGGAGTTTGTCTATGAAGCAGTACGTTAACAAGTTTAACCAGTTAGCAAGATTTGGTATGGAATTAGTTAATACACCACATAAGAAGGCCTTGGGATTTTCCAAGGGTCTGAATGAACCATTACACGGGTTAACTATGTCCCACATTCCTATGGGGGCTACTTTCGAGTATCTTGTTGATATGGCGTTGATACATGAAGAGGAGAAAGGTACTAATAAGGTATAAGATAAGAAAGGGGATCCAAAGAAGGCACAACAACAACAAAAATAGGGCGGTAAGGATAACAAGGGTTCAGAGAAAAGAAAGTGTCACAATTGTGGAATACCTGGCCATTTGAAGAAGGACTGTAGGAAGAAGAAGAGGACGGGTCGCTTCCAATGTGGTGAGGCAGGACATATGATCAAAGACTGCCCAAGGAGGCAAGGACAAAGGCAAGGACAGAGGACAAGATCTACTTCTGGAGGGCAGGTTCATGCTCTCATGGCAGCTATGCAAGAGAGAGGTAGAAACATTTCTGTTGAAAGTTTGATTTTCCTTTTCGATCATCCAGTACGTACTTTGTTTGATTCTGGCGCTTCACATTCATTTATATCCGCTTCTGTTGTTGAGTCTCTACACCTAGATACTAGTATAATAGTGGATCCCGTTGTTGTCTCAAATCCTATTGGGGGTACGGCTCATCTGTTTATGTTATGTCGAGATTTGAGAATATCAGTGTATGGCATTGAGTTCGAATGCAACACTTATGTGCTTGGTTTCACGGGCTATGGGTTGATTCTAGGGATGGATTGGCTAGCTAGGTATGGTGCCATTCTCGACTGTGAAAAGAGGGTAGTTAGACTGTTGACTAGTTTGGGTAATACTCTCGATATCTCATGCGACCGAAAGGGTTCTGTTATGCTTAGCTACCTAGAATCTCTTGACACATCTATTGATGAATTGCAATCTGTTCGAGTAGTCCGTGAGTATGCAGATGTCTTTGAGGAGGTTAGGGGCTTACCTCTAAAACGTAAGATAGATTTCCTATATACTTGGTGGGCAATGCGAAGCCAGTTGCATTGCCTGTGCGCCACATGGCTCCAACAGAAAGGAGGGAGCTTAGTAAACAAGTGAAAGAGATGCTTGAGAAAGGGTTCATAAGAAGTATCTCGGAGCGGGGTGCTACAGTTGTTTTTGCTACTAAGGCCGATGGTTCGCTTAGATTGTGCGTGGACTATAGGGAGCTGAATAAGATCACGAAGAAGAACAGACACCCATTACCGAGGATAGATGACTTGTTTGATCAGTTGGTTGGTGCTTCGGTTTTCTCGCAGTTGGATTTAGCTACAGGATTTCATCAACTAAGGGTGGATGAGGACAGCATAGATAAAACTGCCTCTAGATGGTTTCTTTGAATGGCTCGTCATGCCTTTTGGTTTGACGAATGCACCCGCATATTTCGTGGACTTGATGAGTAGGGTGTTTAGGGAGTTTCTAACAAGTTCGTGGTAGTCTTTGTGGATGATATCCTGATCTTCTCTAGAAGAGAGGAAGAGCATGCCTTACATCTTAAGGAAGTTTTAGAGACCCTTCGAGTACATCAGCTAAGGGCTAAGTTCTCCAAATGTCACTTTTGGAGGAAGGAAGTAAGATTCCTAGGGCACGTGGTCTCTAAAGAGGAGATGGCAGTGGATCCGACAAAGGTGGTAGCAATCCAAGATTGGAAGATTCCTAAGAATGCAACGGAAGTAAGAAGTTTTCTTGGTTTGGCGGGATATTATAGAAAGTTCATCAAGGACTTTGCTAAGATATCAGCCCCACTTACTCGGTTAACGAAAAAGAATTTGACCTTTTCTTGGGATGTTGACTATGATGATGCTTTTCAACGATTGAAGAGGGCTTTGATGACAGCTCCAGTTTTAGTTTTGCCAGATGGGAGTAAACCATTCACAGTGTATACGATGCTTGCGGGACAGGGCTTGGTGCAGTTTTGATGAAAGAGGTAAGGGTGATATGCTATGGTGGAAGGTAGTTAAAGGTCCATGAGAAGAATTACCCTACCCACGACTTAGAATTAGCTACCATAGTTTTTGCGCTTAAGCCTTAGCGTCATATTTGCTTGGAGAGAGGTTTGAGTTGTATACAAATCATAAGTCACTTAAATACTTGTTCTCTCAAAAAGATCTAAACTTAAGGAAATAGAGGTGGATGGAGTTCTTAGCATCCTACGATTTTGAGATTACATTTACCCCTGGCAAGGGTAACGTCGTGACTGATGCCTTAAGTAGAAAGAGGTTGACTTTGAGTCCTTTGTTTGTCGAGCTGCAGAGTTTAGAGTATATATCCACCTTTGACTTTAGACCTTCTATAGATTATGTACATGGTTTGTTGGCATCATTAGAGGTGTGAACTACGCTTTTTGGATAAATAGGAGCGGCATAGCGAGATGACCCATAGTTGACAGAGATATTAGACAAGCTCATAAGAGGGGAGTCTTCGAGCCATCTTAGTAGGTATACTATAGACAAAAAAGGTTGGTTGCGTAGGGATGGAAGACTTTGCATATCACAAGACGAGAGTTTGAGAAGGACAATCCTTGAAGAAGCACATCGTTCTAAGATGACCATACATCCCGGTGGTGACAAGATGTATAAGGACATGAAGCGGGTTTTCTTTTGGGTCGGAATGAAGAAGGATGTGGCTGAGTTCGTTTTTAGATGCTTAATGTGGCAACAAGTCAAGGCTAAGCAAAAGAACCTAGTGGTTTGCTTCACCCTTTAGAGGTTTCACAGTGGAAATGGGAAAGTGTTTCCATGGATTTTGTCGACGGGTTGCCGAGGTCAAGGAAGGGTAATGGGTAGTAGTAGATAGACTTACCAAGAGTGTCCATTTCATTTTCATTAAGAGTAAAAGAACAACGACATGGTTAACATCTATTTATCTCCGAGAGATAGTTCGTCTACACGACATACCTTCTAGTATCGTAAGCGACCGAGATCCCATTTTCACTAGTGAGTTTTGGAAGAGCTTGAAAGAGGCGGTAGGAACGCAATTATCACCCTCAGACGGTAGCACCGCTTATCACCCTCAGACGGACGACGAAACAGAAAGAGTGAATAAGATTCTAGAAGATCTTTTGAGATTATGCATCTTGGACTTTGGAGGGACATGGGAGGAAAATCTTCCATTAGTAGAGTTCGCCTACAACAACAGCTATCAGACTAGTATTGTCATAGCACCTTTTGAAGCTTTATATGGATGAGATTGCCGATCACCGACTTGTTGGTGGGAATCTACGGATAAGATTTTGCTTCTGCCCAAGATGGTTAGGAAAACTTCAGAGAAGATAGACTTGATTCAAAGACGCATGAAGATGGCACAAGACCAGCAAAAGTCATACGCTAATAAGATACGAACCAATCTTGAGTTCGATGTTGGAGACACGGTTTTTATTAAAGTGTCGCCATTGAGGAACGTAGTTCGCTATGGATCTGTAGGGAAATTGGCACCAAGGTTCGTAGGGCCATTTCCCATTACAGAAATAATTGGACAGATGACCTACAGAGTGAAGTTTCCTGAGAAGCTTAGTGGTGTTCATGACGTTTTTCACGTATCGCATTTGAGGAAGTGTTTACATGATACCGCGGAAGTAGTAGAGCCGAGCATGCTTAGAGAAGTGGAAGTAAAGCGGGATGCCACATTTTGACGAGTTCCTACATGCATCCTTGGATCGGAGGTCAAGAAGTTACGCAACTGAGAGGTCAAGTTGGTTAAAGTCCAATGGGGAGATGATCAAGGAGACGCGACTTGGGAAACAGAAGACAAGATACGTGCGTCGTACCCTTTCCTTTTTGAGGGTATGTTCTCAACTTCTCCTTTTTTCTACCACTTTGTTTATATTTGTTCTATCGTTTAGTGTATCCACTCGATTATGTCTTCGATCTTTAGGTAGAAAATCCTATAGTTGTAAACATGTGTTTGATACATGTTATGTTTCGTGGATGCAAATGTTTGCTAGTGATTGCTCGTGGATGCATTTACACACACTTTAGGCACTAAGATTGGCTCAGTCACTTTCATATTGCATATTGTATAAGAATACATATGTTTGTATACTGATTGAAATTTGATGTGTTATCATGTGGATGTTGCATTTGAGTAAATGATTGTGCACTCATATAGAAGTTATAAAGTGCATTAGGAATAATTGCATACATGTTGGACTCATGGCACTAACATAATTCGCAATAAGGAGGTCAACTAAATTAGTAGACCGCCTGATTTCTGCATTAGATAAGGTACATGTACATACACTTTTGCATATGTTCAAATAGCATTAGAAATCTTTTAAGGACAATGGATGCTTATGGGTGATCGATGAGTAGATGGATGATTGGATGGTAGGATATACATTCTTCTTAACTTGGAGATTTCGGGGACAAAACCCTTTAAGGAGGGGAGAATGTAACACTCCATAATTTTAAAATATTAAAATTAGAAAATTAAAGAATACTTAATTTTTAGAAGAAGGGAAACAGGCTAAGCCATTGCATTCGTCTCGGAATTCTGCTTGGGATAGGGTCCGGGTTTGCGTAAATCGGATATCGTATGAAGAAGTTATGAAGCTTAGAAGATTTTAGTTTAAAGCAGAATTTAATTAAATAATAATTAAATAACCAGAGCAGTTCAAAATTCGAAATCCAACCCAAAATAGCTGAGCGGGAAATCTGCCGCTCGTGGGTGTCGACCCCCCTATAGGGTGTCGACCCCCATTGGCCAGATCTATATCTGATGACGTGTTTTTCTACGATTGGCTGGATGACGTGTTTTTCTGGTCTGGATGGTTCAGATGGTTCCTAATCTAATCTAAAGGTCCTAATTCACCTAATACACCTATAACTAAACAACTAAACCTAACCGTAATCACATTGTTTTCATCCATGGCACCTCCATGCTGCTTTAATCTAAACTAGCCTTTCTTCTCCACAAAAACAAGTCAGAATAGGAGTATTCTAATTAGAAGATCAGATCTACAAACAATCAAAGTAGAGATTATTCAAGATCAGATTTGCTACAACAACGCCTAACTCTCTTTTCTAGGAATCCTATCGCTGTGAGTTTATGTCACTTTCACATATAATTGAATTAAAAAGTAATTGTGATAGAATTGTAAATTGGATCTGATGTATATGCCTATAAATAAGATGAATCATACCAAGTTTTGTAATTTGTTATCCTTCAGATTTATACCCAATTGCTATTATCATCTGCCTATTTGATCTACTTTATCGTTATTCATTTAACATTCCCATTTATATGTTTATTCCAATTTGGATGTTTTGATTCTTTCCCCTTCTTCTTTTCCTTTTTCCTTTTTGATATTAGGCTAACTTCGAGCCTAAGCATATTGCTTTGAGATTTACGTACGAAGAACGTTGTAACGATTGGGAAAAGTTTGGGAAATATGGAATGAAATGAGATTATTGGCATAAATTGTTGATGAATATGGAAATTGGTTTGGGCATAATTGATTATAACTTGTATACATGAGATTTGGCATAAATTGGTTTGGGCAAAATTGATTATAACTTGTATACGTGAGATTTGGCATAAATTGTTAATAACTATGGAAATTGGTTTGGGCATAAATTGGCATAACTTGTACATATGAGATTATAAGCATAATTTGGATTAAAATTATAAATATAAATTAGATCGGAAATTATGGGTGATTGGAATATATTATAACCAAGATTCGAAATTGGGGCTTGAATCGAGAAAGTGATAATAAACGCCTAAGACACGAGGTTAGATTCGAATTGCAGTATATGCCTGCCTGGAACCGCCCGACATATCCAGCAACCTCAATTTGGTATTCTAATGTGAAAGGTCAAAGGCAGAAACTAGATGCGTAATAATGTAAAGACATGAGGTTAGATTCAGATTGTGGTATAAGCTTGCCCTGAACCACCCAGCATATCCAGCAATCTCAAACAGTAATATAATGTGGGAGGTCTTGCAAGATTACGATTATAATGAATTAATAAACACTTAACCAAGATGAGACATGTGGTAAGACATGGGAATAATAAAGGGTTAAGTGGGTAACATGGGTAGCATGTGAAACATAATAAAAGCACTTAACCAAGATGAGACATGTGATAAGACATGGGGATAAAAAGGGGTTAAGTGGGAATTCCTAGTGGGGACCAAACTTAGGAGGGAATCTTGTGTCAAGTGTGTGGAACCTTTTCAACCAGTAATCCATTTTAGTATCTATATGAGCTCGAACTAGGTCGAGGACAGGGACACACTACTGGGGTTGATTGTAAGAGGTCAGTAAAGAGTTAGTGATGGCAGTGCAAGTCCAACGGAGTCATGTGCATGCGTGGGCCCGGGTTGGTAGGTAAGACGTTGTTGCATCGTGTAGGTATACGCTGTGCATTTCAGTAGTATCGTGGTTGCCACTGTAGGGTGTGATACACCCTATTGTGGGACCAGCACAGGTATCTACGAGGTTAGGGAGCCAATCGAATGGGGAAGGTAGTGGGTACAACTAGTGGTGGTAGGAGCAAGTGGGCACCTACAAGTGAGTGCAGCTAGGAGTACACGAAGCTACCATTATTATGATTAGTAGGGAGGGATCATCTTTTAGTATGTAACTATTATGTTGGTACGGTGTAGAGCATATCTTGTTAGGAGCGCAGTCGATGTTCTATCTTGCTTACCTTTTTTACCTTGTCATATCTGCTTATGTTACAGTCATCTCTTATGTCCAGTTTATGTACTTATCCTATTACTTACTAATTGTATTGTTAAAGTCACTGCACTCGCCAGACTTTATGTCTGACCCTTTTTGTTTTGCCTCTTTTCACTACACCAGAAAACGCCTTTAGTAGCATTTAAAAAATGCTACCAAGGACTTCGGTAGTGTTTTAGAGAACGCTACTACAGGTCCCGCAATTAAAAGTCTGTTTTTTTCTGTTGCGTTCCATAAACGTTGCCAAACTAAAGCAACCAAATATTTTCTGCAGCATTTAAAAAATCCAAACAAAACTAACATTTTTTTGGTTACGTTTTGCTTGGCTCTTTTATTGAAGTTTCTGTAGCGTTTATTTTATGTAGCTAAAAAAATTTCGTTGCATTTAATTTATGCCACTATAAATTTAAATATTATTTTACGTTTATTTCTGAAACGTTTCAGTAACGTTTCTGAAACGCTGCTGAAATGTATTGATTGTTTTGTAGCATATTTTAAATGCTACTATATACTGTTAATGGCTTACATTGTTTCCTGCAACCATCTTTGTAATAATCATACCAAAATCATCAACAATCATATAAAGATCATATTTAAACCAACAATTAATCAATCATATAATCAACATATTTATATAATTGAAAACATGTAATTACAAAACTACTATCCATAACCATTTAGATAATAATTGTTTGACAAAATGAGCAAGTTCATATACCACAAACATTTTCAAAGAGTTTTACTTAAGTACCGGCTAATATCATAATACATATAACAATTGAAGTCACGTCCGTTGTTGGTGGTGGTCTTTACTCCGGAAAAGCTAATTACCTGTAAACACATTCAATAATCAACAATAAGTATTTGTCATGAATTATCAAATAACATTCAAATAATGTTAATTGATTGTTATTAAAACAAACACATAAATAATTAAAATGAATATCAAATAACATTCAGACAATATTGTACATTATGATGAAAGATATGGTGCATTTAAAATATGACTACAGATATGAAGCCGTATGCATTGTCCTACATAGTTTCGTAATTTCAAATCTCTGTGTTTTTTCAGATAGAACCGTAAATTTACATGATTTGGGTACAACATTGGCTAAAAACTGTAAAACTCAAACATTTTGTACTTATAACCAGACATATTTCTTTAAAGCCCTTGATTTTGCAATAAATTACTGTTAAAGCTAACTGAATTTATGCCTTACAATTTTTTTCCTGAAGGTTCTAGCTTCTAAGAGAACTCAGTGTTAAAAAGCTTCTAAGAAAACTCAATGTTAAAACTGGCAGTCGTGGTCCTTGTCAAATACAAATGTTCTATTAGTCTGCTTGTTACCACTGTTTTGCATGATAGAGGATTTTCGTTAGTTTCCGCTGCAAGTTATAGCGCTTTGTGTTCTGTCTCATTTCTTCGTTGTTTAATGGCTTGGTATTGTAATAACCCGGAAATTCTGAGCCAGTTTAAAATTTTTATTTTGGCAGTTTTAGCGAATTTTTGTTCTGTCTCATTTCCCCGACGCAGTCAAGCCACCCAAATCGACCGAGCCCCTCCTCCCACCACCGCTTCCAGCACCTCCGCACCCTCCCTGTCCACACTCCGACAGGCTGCGCCCCCCTTGCCTTGCGTCAGCAACCCCCTTCTCTGAAACGAAGACCGACGCAGGACAGCCCCCCCCCTCGAACGGTGACGCCCTTCAGTTTTTTTTTCTTCGCTGTAAGTGTTTCTTAGTTTATTTGTTTTAATTATTTAATGTATTAGAATCGAATTGAAAACAAAAAGGAATTTGCTTTTGAAAACAAAAAAGAATTTGCTTTTGAAAACAGAAATGAATTTGCTTTTGAAAACAAAGTTTGCATTCTTTTTGAAAATAAAATTAACATTGTTTTTAAAATAGAAGAGACGATTTTCGTTTATACAAAGATTAGATTTTCAATTAAGTAAAAATGTGATTTTTATATATTGAACATCGAAGTAAAAATGTGATTTTTATATATTGAACATCGAAGTAAAAATGTGATTTTTATATATTGAACATCGAAGTAAAAATGTGATTTTTATATATTGAACATCGAAGTAAAAATGTGATTTTTATATATTGAACATCGAAGTAAAAATATGATTTTTATATATTGAACATCGAAGTAAAAATGTGATTTTTATATATTGAACATCGAAGTAAAAATGTGATTTTTATATATTGAACATCGAAGTAAAAATGAGATTTTTTATATATTGAACATCGAAGTAAAAATTCGATTTTTATATATGTAGAGGCTACGGGCGAAGAAAGTGATAAGAGACGAGAACAGTGAAGATTTCCTGCATTTGAAGAGTCGTGGTATTGGATAGCCATTGGTGAGAACTTCTCACTCAAAATTCTTTTTCTAGTTATATATATATATACTAGGATGCAGACGGTGTTTAGTAGCACCCGACACCCGTCATCCACAGACCATGGATGGCTTGTTTGTTTAATTGTTTGGTTGTGTAGTTAGTTAGATTGTTTGGGTTGATTTGAATTGTTTGGTGAAATGAAATTGATATGATTGATGTGTGAATGGCGTGGGCCTTCACTAGACCGGGGATAAGGCTAGGCCTCGTCCCGTTTCTAGTATCGTGCCGTTATGCCGCCGAAATTTTCTAAAAATAAGTTAGAAAAATAAAAATATCATTTTATTTAAAGAATGAACTGAATAGAAATTCAGGTGTTGAAATAAAATATTTTATCGTTAAAAATATAATTTTTAACGTGGAAGTGAATAAAATATTCATTTACAAACCGGACGGTTTGTTTATGTACACCTATTTGAAGGACTTTGATTGGGTCGATAAATTTTACACATCACCCAACTGCACAAATAAAATCTGTGTTTGTTGTTTGAAACCCCACACGGGTGTTGGAATGAAATTTGAAGTTCACTCATCCTGATTGATTAAAGATATGTCGATCGATTGATTGACAGGCAGTTATAAGCGTTAGATATCTATATTTGATGCTTATACAGTGTAGTACACTTTGGTTGATGGTTGATTATTTTTCAATGCTATCCTATACGTGTGATGTATGAAAATCCATATAATTAACATTATATGGTGATTGATTGGGCCTCATTCCAATATAGAAAATAAAGAATAATATAAAATAAAGGTTCATGTGTTGACAGTACACATCCGTTGAGATTAGTCATGTGTTGAACGAAATATTTTAACAATAAAATTTATATCTTTATCACTATAAAGTAAAGGTTCATGTGTTGACTGTACTCATCCGTTGAGATTAGTCATATGTTGAACGAAATAATTTAACAAAAATAGTCACACGTGGACAGTACTCATTCGTTGAGATTAGTTGTGTGTTGACAAAAATAAATACTCATTTGTTGAAATAGAAATATATGAAGCCGAGTTGATTGGATTAACGCCATTTTGACGTGAACGATATTTATATCGATTTTATTCATTCTAAAATGAATATTGAAAGGTGATTTCGAAATCGAAAATATTTGAAATAAATTTGATTTGAATTGAATATAAAGTAATTTCGAAATGAATTGAATATAAAGTGATTTCGAAATGAATTGAATATAAAGTGATTTCAAAATGAATTGAATAGAAAACCACTTTGAAATGAATTGAAAACGAATTCAAATTGAATTGAAATTTGAATTGAATAGAAATGAATTTTAAAACGAATTTATAAAGAAGAATTCAATTTTGATTTGAATTGAAATGGAAGTTGAAATTGCTTTTGAAACGAATTTAAAACTATTTATATAATTCGTTTTAAATAGAAATCGACGGAATATATATTATATATATAATATAATGGCCTGAATAGAATGCGCCGCGCTGCGGCAGTTCGTGAATTTCGACCATTTATTTCAAACGGACATTACGGGAGATCCGACCGTCGGATTCTCCTAAAACCGGAACCGTTGGGTTCGTATCGAAAAGAGCTTTCTAACGAATTTTAGAAATTCAAAATCTAACGGTTGGATTTGGAGATACGTCCAAATCAAATTTGAAAAAGGTCGCTATAAGTGCAGTTCGATGGCCATTGTTGAAAATCGACTGTACAGGCCTTGATAAAATTATTAAAAATAGTAATAATTTGTGTAAAATCATAAGAAATGATTTAGAAAGAATTGGGATGAAAAACTCCATATTTGAAAAGATAAAAATAGATTTTTTTCGAAATGAACTAGTTTTGAACTAGAATTATAATTCTATTTATTTTTAAAATAAATAAACTGGATTAGAGATGGCTTTGAAAAATAACCAGAATTTCCAATAATTATATTGGAATGGATTTGAATCGAAATTGTCTTTGGATTATTTCGATGTTGGATTTTGTGATGATACGGATATTGTTATGGGAATTTGAAAGATATATATATCGTTATTTCCAATACGATATTTGTTAGTCGTAGAATTTGATATTGAATATAAGCCGATATATTTTCTATTCAGAGCCTTGTATTGAATATCAAATGTGATTTGGGTTTGTCGTGAATGGTGTCTTCACTAACACTGTTCTTGAACCCAGTTGAGAAAAGATTAAATCTTTTTATTTAGATTTAATGAAGTGTACCAATTAAATAATATTTAATTGGAATTGAATTGATATTGATTTTTGGGTTTATCGTGGACAGTGTTTTAAATAACACTCGTTTTTTTCCCGATAATTAATAAATGTGATTTTGGGTTTATCGTGAACCGTGTTTTAAATGACACTAATTCTTTAACCCAGTCAAAGATTAAAACTAAGTGGAGTTTTAATGAATCTTTAATTAGATTGAAATGATCGAGAATGGAGTATCACCAGTTTTGCTCCAGGCGATAGTTAAATCTTTAATTAGATTTGAACGAGAAATGGTAATTGAATTTACCGGTAACACCGTGGTGTTAGATATGAAGTATTACCAGTTTTACTTCATGGGATGAATAGGTTGGGATTGGGAAATCAAAACAAATGACTACTTCGGTAAGGTTCGTTAATCCCGATTAGTTGAATCAAAATTCAAAAGTAGATTAAAGAATAAATTTTAATGATTTATCTTTGATAAAATTAATGGGGACCTTTCCCTATGAATATAAAATTTAGAAACTAACTGTCAGTTAGCCTAGCAGAATGGTTTTCTGGATATTGATCTGATGTTGGTTTCGGCCTTCGGGGTTAATATTTGGGGAATTATTCTCTTGATTAATTTACGGTTAGTGACTGATGAATTGGAATAAGGCGTATGTTGTGTTTGTGTAACACTTACTTAAAATATACGCGAGTTATTCGGAAAGACCGGGTTTATCCCATTTTGAATAACTGATACGACGATAAGTCGAAGATGAAGACGGTGGTTGAAGACCAGAAGTCTTCACGTCGTTTGGGTGATTACTGATGATCTTGATTGGGCTGTACACCCAAGAAGATGGAAACAGTTGGTGATCGTCCAGACGTGCTTGGAGATCGATGGATATGCGGGGTACTAGGTGCCTCCGGTTTCATTCAGACCCAGAACGGACTTGTAAATGGACTGTGTGTCTGATATTGGATTTTAGTCCGTGTGATTGATCTCTATTAAATATATATCTGTTTGGCGGCGGAGAATTTATTCTCTCGCTTAACGCCCTTCTCTGAGACGTACGAGCTCAGGGGTTATATATTGATGGATATCAAACGCATGGAGTGAATTGCCTGTGTGGCATGCCTAAGTGGCAAATGATCAAGGCTTCTGTTGAAAAGCAAAGTCTTGTGGTGATGATCGAAGCACGGCCTTTGTGGCGTAGCTTTGTGTAACGTTTACTTCGCGAGTTTCACACCCGTTATGAACCAAAAACGAGAGACGGACCTCAGGGAGGACTTGCGTTTCTTTCTAGTTAGAAGTGGCGTCAGTGGTTTTACATGCCCTGACGAGTTTGACTTATGTGGTTGTTGCTGTTGCGAGGCGCCTCGGTTTGATCGGACGATCCAGGTCCGATGGAGTCATTTGTTGGCTCATTTACGCCCCATAGGGCGGAGAGAGGTATTGTTCAGGCATAATAATCCACATCGGTGGACCGGCCCTGACGATCCAGGGCCCACCTGAGTCTGGGACCTGAGACATGGGCTAGATTGTCTCGAATCGGTTGAGGACTGTCTTTTGCCTCGGTTCATAGATGGAAATCCAATTTCCAAATACGTGACATTTGCGGTTTTATTTGTAGAGCCTAGTATGGCGACATGATATATGGTACCCATGCCGCCTATGATTGATACTTATGATTTGAAGTTGTTTTATACACTATACACTTATACTAGTATCAAATGATTTGTTTTAAACGTATCAAGCATTCTTTGGCTGTTATAAGGGAAAACCCTATCCCCCGGCTTGCGTTGCATTGTGTGATAGGACCTGGGTCTTATAACAGCTTCATTTTTCTTTATTTAGCATTGCGCCGTTTGTTTTATACACTGGTATTATTGGGAGGAAACCCGTTCCGTGTTATACGGCGTGATCCCTTGATTTACCTAACTTTAAAAATAAAGATTAATAACTGTTTTAGTTCTTACACCAGTCCCATGACTGACCTGGAGTTTATTGTTTCAACCTAAACTCTGGGTGCCCTTATTTTCGACACGGGCAGCTAGTGGTTTTGGTTTTGCAGATTTATATTCACAGGATCCTGGTTTACAGCTGGAACGATATCCGGAAATCTTTGTATCCGTATATCTCTTTCTAGTTGTGTATTGTATTATTTTCCGCTGCGATGTATTTAAATGTAATTTAAATCTCTGATATTTCTGTGTAATATTATTCATTTATACTCTGTATATTCTTGTAATCTGATGCATTGTTGTAATATACAATGAAATGTTCTTCTGTATGCGTTATGTTGTGGCTTGTTCTCGAACTATCCGACGCTTTCCTTTACGGGGAAATTACGGGTTTTTACAGGGATTATGATTCATTTCAAACAAAAGTACAATCAATAAAATGCTAACTAGCTGGAATGACGCTAACAAAATTATAGAAACTAGAAAAAAAATCTATGCTAACACTTCCAAAACAAGTGAAATAAACTGAAATTCTTAAAAAAATTGGAACACTGAAACCAATACCAAAACTGTATTTTCTAAGGATTCTTGCAGCCACATTGAATAAGGATATAATTTTAGTGCAACTTAGTATATCAACTGGCAGAAACTAACATTCATATGTGATACTTACCAAGCGTGCTATGTGTATTATGGGCAAACTGAAATGCAAACAATACAATAGAATCAACCCCTTAAATCTTCAAAAGTGTCACCAACACCTGAGGTTAACAGGCTGTAAATCAAAATGATTTAATTGCAAATAAGGATTTAACTCTGGAGAACTATTTCTTCATGTTAAAACTTTTATTATTGTAAAGGTTTATTATTGTACAATCAACTTTTATTACTTTACAGGTTTATTATTGTACTGGTTAAAATTTTTATTATTGTACAGGTTATCACCAACAACGTGAAGAAATATCATGTTAAAACTTTTATTATTGCACAGGTTTATTATTGTACAATCAACTCAAATTGACATTGCGAACACTCTCCAATTTGGTCTTTTTAAAACTTTTATTATGAATTAAATGACTTTGTTGTACAACTAACACCAAATGCCTCCTTTCACACTGCGAACACTCTCAAATTCATTCATATAACTCAAATTTTTAGTGGAACTCATATTCAAAATCAGCTGCTTCCAGTGGAAGATCCGTTTGATAAATGAACCAAATGTAAAAAAAAAGAAAAAACTGGTACTTGAAAACATCATACCCCTTAATCAACCATAAATCATTAATAATACATCTACCGTAGATAGTATATTTCATATATTATATGTAGTTTTACTTTGCATTAACTATGTTTACCCAACAGACCCATCCAGATTAATGGGTTTGACCTCACTTATTCACCGTTGAGTAATTTGATTGGCTAAATGGGTTAGTTGTGTTTTTGACGGCCTTAACATATAAACTACAGGCTACATCAGCCATTTAAGGTCTTAACCACTATAAATAGTACAACACACTACACAGTACATGCGCACATCTGCTAAACACCAGCACCCAACCAATTGTCATCAATTCTCCATCACAAACTAGGCGAGAAAATACTGAATTTCAAAGTGTTCAAACTGACGAACATTTTCTAAAAATCCAATCAGTTATGGAATACGCTAAACTGAAAAATAATATCTCTTGAACAGTCTGATAGGAAAAATAATAGTTAGGATGATGTGTACAAGTCAATGTCTAATTGTTCGATACTAATTATTGACTAATTTATATATTTGAGTCGCACAACTATAATTTTGATTTCTCCGAAAAAAACCACAATCTAATCATTTATAAAATACTGTAAATTAATTAAAAAAAATCATACTTGAGAAATATTAATTACTTTTTAATTTTTGAATGTTTGGGAGTTGTCTGTAATTATTTAAATGCATACATAAAATTATATTTGTATTCACTGATGGAGTATTAAAATCAGTTTAGTTAAAGATAGCTGCATAAAGGGATTTACATAAACTTTTTCATTTGAAGGCAAGCAATTTTTGCTTTACCATGTAAGAGGGGTGGGGGAGAGAGAGAATTAATGATATTAATTAGGGAACTTTGGATTTAAAAAATGTAAAAAGTCACATTCTTCCAATCAAAACATTTCCATTAATTCATTTCTAGTAAAGATTCATTCGTCCTGGCCTGGCAAAAACCATTGTCATTTTTCTCTTTTTCTTTCTTTCCTTAACTCCTCTAATGCTTGAAAGTTACTGTCTTCGTGAAGAGATAAATTATTCAAGCATCAAATGAAATAGATTGAATGGTATATCGTTGCAATTTTTATAGATGACCCAACCAGTTATAAGCGTATTCCTACATGCACAAAGTGTGATTTACTGTTATGCTGACTTTTCAAACGCTAAAGAAAACGATAGCTCTTGAACAGTCTGATAGGAAGAATTCATAAAAAATATTGTTAAACTGAAAAATAATACTTACTTGAACTTGATTCCCCAATGACACAGGCCGTCGGCCAAGCTACGGTAGTTCCAAAAGAATCTTCCATGTACATGCACTCCAATGTAGATCTCCACGGTTATGCGTCATTAACTCTGACCAAATTCTACCCAAACTTTTACCGCATCTTTTCCTAAAGGATCACAGTGAACCATTGATGTTGGATCAGTTGAAGCGATAGTTCCTCCGGCCACTACTCGTCCAGTTTCAGCCATGTCAATCAACTTGCATTTATTATTTGCTACCAAAATCGAGCCATGCTGGATAAGTAAACCAAAATAACATTTTTTTTACAAGATAGATCAATCAAAATATTATGTAATTTGTTATTAAAACTGAAATGAAGCATTTACAACATAAATGCAATATATTATACCACTTTACCATGATGATTCAGTGTCCAATAAATTACTTGACGAGTTGATTTAGCCTTGCGAGGAGAAGTTGAAATGTTTGTTGCAACCTTGAAAGGAGAAGACACGAAGCTTGTTTTTTCAGCTACAACTTTTGACTTTGGCCATGCTATTTTTTTGCTAACGGCCTCTTTAATGCATGACATATCTACTGTGGGGCATCCCAAGTAAGCATCCTCTTTTTTTGCGTGGTCTACCCAAACCACCACGGCTAACGAACCAAGCGGAATACCATTCACAATCATGTTTGAATCACTTGAGCAAAGTCTTCCTTCGGCGACCAACGCCTCACCCTTATTCCAATCATAAAGCTTGCATTTGTTGTTAGTGCTACTAGTTTTACTCTAAAAAGAACAATAAATGTATTTAAAGGAATATATATATATATATATATATATATATATATATATATATATACACAATCGCAAACAGTTACCGTGAATCATAAATTTTATCGTAAGGTCTTCTATCATGTGTCCTCCCAGAGCAACAACACAATTTGCAGGCCATGCCACTGACTTATCCTTAACTTCTCCTAATACTGATAAACTAGATGTAGGCCTCCATAAATAAGCATCTGGTCTCTTTATGCAACTTACAACAACTTTCACAGCATTTGGTCCAATATGGATGTCATTGACAGCTTCATTTGGATCGGTGGACGCCACTATCCCTTCGGCCACAATTTCATCGGTCCCATCCCAATTCAACAGCTCACATACGTTGTCATTATTCTACAATCATTCAATCAAAAATTATGTTGGTTATTGGATTTAAAACTAAACTCTAAATGGTATTATATCAATATAAATGATTTAAACCATTTCAGTTGTGCTTCCTTCTTTTGAAGTCAAGGTAAAATACATGTTAACATTCATAGAAAACCAGCAAAAAGCAAAAGTCATTTGGCTAACGAAATTCAACTAATGATTTAGAATGATCAGATCTCTCGATAATTGAAGACCAGGACTTGTGGACAGATTTAAATCGCAATAGAGACACTACTGTTAAATATAATAAAATGTCGAATAGTATATGGTAGTGTATATCAACCATTTTGTATCTATATCCACTGATCAATATTTGATGATGCTCTGCAAATAATGAATGAACACATAAGGTCAATTTGAATACATAATTTTAAATCATCAAATTATTGCAATTCAATGCTCAATGTATTTGATGAAACTACATAAATAACTTAATATGACAAGTCCGAAAATATCAAAATTTGAATACAGCAGCAGATGGTTCTACAAAATGCAAAAAAAAAAAAAGACTCATTGGTTTGAAAGACTCAACTAAAGCCCAAAAATCATCGAATAATAAACATTGCAAAGTCCACTCAGATAATACATTCATTTCTCTTCAAAATTCAAAAGAAAACAGTTTCAGAAGCTTGTAGAAAAAAAATGAAAAATACACATTGGTGCTTAGATTACTATTTGACAACATCATTAAAAATGTGGCATCAAACCAAAGTCACAGCATTGAAGATAATTATGTTTGATAAGGTAGAATGCCAAAAGGACGTGGTTGGACAAAATGCAAGAATGTGATTAAATACCAACGACAACAAGGCCTGGCTTTGATGATATTTGGTTGGGTGTGTGTTGTTCAGGATGGCTGGGTGATGTACTACGTCTAATTATATGGATTTGCATGTACGTACATAACTTAGCTCCATGCTACTGCTATCGTATTTTTGAGCCTGTATATTATTTATGACTAGCAACTAGGTATGTTAGTTGGATGTACTACTATTATTTTTATGCACATCGCTTTCCAACTCTAGGTCGTGTATCCTTCCTCTCTAAAAATTAGAAAAGTATTCAGCTCTCTAGGAAGTTTCTCATCATTAGCCTCAAATCTAAGAACGCACAAGCGCATTTCATGATTTGGAAAATTCATCATTTCCAAACAAGAGGCGTCTAAACATAAGATTCAAATCTGTCAATTCACATTGTGTGTTTTTATGGAGTGCAATTTTGTTTACACTTTATAAAAAATTACACAAGTTATCAAAAAACGAAGCAAATAAAAAGAAAGCAAAAGGAAAGACAAAGGGACTACACCAAGTATAAAAAATGTTACAACATTATTTACTTAGTGAGCAGACGAACACGGGGGCAACCCAAGTGTTCTTACATAAATATACATTAAATTATACATTATTAAAATAAAGAGCATTTTCAGTGTAAACAAAGGGGATCTATATTAAAATATGAATTTCACACATAGTTCATGTACAATCTGCATTTTCAGTGTAAACGTAGGGGATGCAGTCTTGCCTTATTTATCTGATTTGATGTTAGATTATTTGAAACATTAGAAATTTTAGTAAAATTGAAGAGTGAAAACAAATGTAGTTATATGGGAATATCTTTATTTCAGCATTTGATATTCTCAGTTATTTCATAACAAACTGAATGATGGTTTGGAATGAGTTTCTTAATTAGTGATCAAGTAAACAAACTACAAAGGGTGAGAACACCGGTTTATAGAAGAATCATTGACTAAACTGTAAAAGGTTGATTAAAAGACCTATATATGATGGTTTCTTGGCCTATTGTTCCCCGAGTGCTAACACATATCCTCGATAATGGCAACCAGATATATGAAATTACATAATAGACACTTATAGGATAAAATTATAGCTTTGCTACCTTTTTCTAAAAGGGACCTATGCTTGAAAAGGAAATGCTAAAGGTCAGTTCACCTGTGATAACCCAACACTTCCACGGAATGAAAGTAAGGAATAATCATTTGGAATACAACATAAATACAATAATATAGATCACAGATACAACATAGTATAGGAAATTCATAGAGCAACAACATCATAACAGCGGAAATATAATGTCATCAACCACAGAAAACCCACAGTCGCAGAATTCTAAATTATTACATAAAGTTTGCAGAAAATGAAATAAGTTCCAACTCCAACTTAAACAACGTGGAATGAAACAAGTTTGATGTCTGGAATTAAAAAGAGAAAAATGCAATAGTTGCAAGTGATAGATGTCTTCAAGCTCCAAGTCATCACCTCTCCAGGAAAGCAAATCCAAGAAAGATAATAAGCAGCTCCAAAGGAAAGACTCCAAGCAAAGAATGAACCTGTTTACTTGGCTGCCCATGCAGAAAGGAGGGCACCCGAGTTTGCAAAAAGGTGGAAACAAACAACGGGTCAGTCGTGGTACTGGTGTGAGAATTCTTAATCAATCAATCACTATTAATAAGGCAAATCCAAAGACCACGCCGCTAACGCGGAACGGGTTTACTCTAATGGATTGTCGTGCATAAAAGTGTCAGAACAAATAATAAGTAAATCGTAAAACAACGCTATGCTTTTAAGAAAAATGGAATCACCATAAGACCCAGGTTCCATCACACAATGCAACACAAACCAGAGGATAGAGTTTTACCTTATGGTGATTAAACATGCTAAATATGGCAAATACGAGTTTAATATTATTATTAGTATATATGGAAAACATTTTAAAATAAATGTATCAATCCTAGGACACATAGATACCATAATACTATGCTTCCGTACTAGTAAAACAATCAAATCCGTAGGTTCGTATTGGAAGTTTAGATTTCCATCATGAGTCAAGGCTAGGGAGGAGCTCCTTACCGATTCGAGACACTCTAGCTAATGCCTCAGGATCCCCGCAGTGAACCCTTGGATAGCTGCAGGGCCGGTCCACCATACGAGTTGCGGATTAGTTATTCCTGAACACAAGTTTCCCGGTCCTATAGGACCTATCATCCGAGGCGCCTCATTCCATCATCCACATAAGTAAAATGTCGGGCCGTGTTAAAGCCCAATCAGCACTTCTAGCTAGAAAGAAACGTGCTGCTCTGCCTGCGTTCCCTTCTCCCGTTTTAGACTCCGCCGGTGTGTGAGGCTCGCGAAGTCACGCTATACACAAAGCTATGCCTAAACAGGCTATGCTTTGATCATCCCACAAGGCCTGCTTTTCAACAAAGCCTTGATCATATGCATCTTAGCATGCCACATCATCACTCCATATCGCACTACCAATCCTTTGCTGAAATATATGAATGGGTGTTAAGCAAGTGAATAAATTCTCCACCACCAAACATCCATACATTTGACAGAAGATTAATAACATGATATTTAATGGAGTACGATGTCAGACACACAATCCATTTATTAGCTTATGCTCTGGGTCTGAGCGAAAACCAAACCCGTGAATCAACACGTACGTTTGGGCAATGACCATGACCCTTGAATTGGGAGCAAGTCAAATCAGGGCCTCGATCGTTGTCCATTCGAGGGAAGATTTACGGTCTTCATACGCCATCTTCATACTTCAATTAACGTCGTTTGATTATTTGGAATGAGAGAACTCGGACTTTCCAAATAATCCTCGTATATATATATATATATATATATTTAAAATCCTTCGTATCACTTTATAATGATTACTTCCTATTTTAATTATTTAAAATAATTAAATTTTTATATAACGACGTCTTGAGTCAATAGGCGACTATGGCGCTGCCTTCAACCAATTTTGATTTTTACGTTTCTTAGAATCTAACCGTAGGATCTTAACGTAATATATATCGTTGGAAAGATTTTTCCAAGACGGTCCTAACGGTTTCAGTTTCAAGAAAATCCGACGGTCGAATATTCTTGTATAGTCGTTTAAAGGTACGATTTCAAAACGCGAACTACCGCGCTCCATTCGTTTTATTTTAATTATATATATATAATCGTTTCATCGTAATAACGTCGTTTGATTTGAACAACGCTCTAACAACTACCGATCCTTATTAAATTTTAATTCATTTGAAAATGAAGATAATATTACAGCATCCTAAATTCATTCTTTACTTACATTGAAAATGTAAATTCCATCCTCTTCATTTACATGTAAAAATGTAAATTTAATTTCTATTTTCTATTTACTTGTAAAAATGTAAATTTTGGATACATTGCAAAATCGTACCTTTAAATTACATATAAAATGTAAATCCCAACTTCAATGCACATTCTCATCTTAATTACATAATAAATAAATAAAATGTAACTTATATTTGCAGTGTGAATCCTATTCTAAACTTACATATAAAAATGTAAATTTAATTAAAATGCAAACTCTACTTTCTATTTACATTATAAAAATATGATTTTTAATTACAATGCAAAATCTCATCATATGTTACATTATGAAAATGTAAATTTTAATTTCAATGCAAACTCTCATCATATGTTACATTATAAAAATGTAATTTTTAATTTCAATGCAGACCCTCATTCTAATTACATAGAAAAATGTAATTTTAATCCTACGGCGTAAATTCACATTTTAATTACATAGAAAAATATAATTTTTATCATACGGTGCAAATTCACATTTTAATTACATAGAAAAATGTATTTTTTATCATACGGTGTAAATTCATACAGTGTAAATTCACATTTTAATTACATAGAAAAATGTAATTTTTATCATATAGTGTAAATTCACATTTTAATTACATAGAAAAATGTAATTTTTATCATACGGTGCAAATTCACATTTTAATTACATAGAAAAATGTAATTTTTATCATACGGTGTAAATGCATATATAAATTACCTAGAAAAATGTAATTTTTATCATACGGTGTAAATGCATATATAAATTACATAGAAAAATGTAATTTTTATCTTATGGTGAAATTGTATATATAAATTACATATAAAAATGTAATTTTATCTTACGGTCCTAATTCACATCTAAATAGTATACAAAAAGATCATTTTTTATTTTACCGTTCTAATTTACATCTAAACTACATATAAAAATGTAATTTTTATTTCATCGTTCTAATTTACATCTAAACTACTTATAAAAATGTAATTTTTATTTCATCGTTCTAATTTACATCTAAACTACATATAAAAATGTAATTTTTATTTCATCGTTCTAATTTACATCTAAACTACATATAAAAATGTAATTTTTATTTCAACGTTCTAATTTACATCTAAACTACATATAAAAAAATGTAATTTTTATTTCAATCCAAATTCATGTCTAAATTTACATTATAAAAATGTAAATTTTATTTCACTACAAATTCCTAACTTTTATTTACATTAAAAAAAATGTAAATTTATATACATACAACATTCCTACTTTTATTTACATCATAAAAAAAAGAATGTAGACTTTATTTACAATATTGAATTGATAATCTAGATCAATTCAAATAAAAAGACAAATCTTTATTTTCTATGTTGAATTGATAATCTAGATCAATTCAAATAAACAAAAGCACTAACATAACGATGGCAAACCATGTCTCTTTTATTATAAATCGATAAGTTTGATTAATTCAAATCATACAAAAGCAATAACATAAGAATGTGATAATCATATTTCTATTATTTTGAATTGATAAATTAGATCAATCCAAATCGACACAAGTGATTACATAAGAGGTGATAATCATACGTATCTAAACTATCCATCACAAACACATACCAACCATCATCAAATATGACAAAACAAAATAGATCTGTATCGTAAGCATGATATTTACCATTCAAAACTTCTCATAACGCTAGGATAATAATTAAATTAATTAAATTTAATTAAAATAAATTCTCACATTGCTTGGGACTGAAATGAAGGTCCAAACTCGATCAGATCTCGTGTTCGAAGTCACAGCGGTTTCGGATCTGAAAGATTTCAATTTGAAGTTCATATGTATAAATTAGAAACTGACTTTTTACAAGTGTAGTTGCCACATCTAAAAGCGTGGAAAATTATGAAATGAAATTTCATACCTAAAGCATTCAAAACTTTGATTTGTGATTTCGTGAGCTGTAGTTAACGGTTTTGGGTGCTGTAGTTTGGAGATTGGAGAGCTATGAAAGGGGAATCAGCGCCGAGAAGGGGGGAGGATGCGCACGTCTATGGTAGGGCCAAGGGGGGTGCGACGGCGGTGGGTTTAGGGGGGTGGGGCGGCGGCTACAGTTGATGAGAGGTGGTGATTTGGGTATGGAATCGAAGAGCTTGGAATTCTCTTCGAAACGTGTATTTGTATGAAGATTTTCGTTGAGAAACGAAGGAGAAATCGAAGGATGAAAATTTGAGATGTTATGGGTTACGGCGGTTGAATTGAACGGGAAGAGGAAGAAGAAGACGTACACTATTTATAATATAATATTAGGTTTATCTAATTATTATTTAATTCTTAATTACCCAATAAAGGCCCGTTTAGTAACTTTCACCAATTTCAGCCCAACGACTGTCGTTTTTACCTATTAACCCCCATTCCGAACTCATCTGGCTATGTCTCGCAGGCCCAAATGATCTTCTTGGACCCCATTTCTCAGTTTTAAATTATAAATCATTTATTTTAATTTAACCGTACAAATAAATTTACCGGGGCTACAAATTAACTCAGAAAAATCCAGAAAAAATATTTTTGGCTTCCTTATGACGATACGGTCCTAACAAAATTTATTTCATCGAATTCTGAGACTGTTTGAAAAATGGCTATTTTTCAGTCAATTAATTTTGACCAAAATTGACAAAACACAATTTCTTTTGCCACACTCACATACTAGCTTCAAAAATCATGAAATTTGAAACCTAGCAATAATTTTACATCCCCGATCCAACAAAAGTGGTTTCGTCGAATAACGAGGTCGTATGCAAAATGTCTATTTTCAAGGGCGATATATTCTCTATAGCGACCTTTCTGAAAATTCATTTGGCCACAACTTTTGATTTCAGCAATGAAACTTCGATTTTTCAGATTCGTTAGAATGATATTCATTAACAGATTTAAATACTTTTCGTTTCACCAAAATCCTGTTTATTCTGCATTCTGTGTAGTCAATCAATGTTCAGGTTTGACTTTTCAAACTACCGTCCTTTTTTTAATTCCTTTAATAATTAAATTAAATATATTTGTATTAAATCCAATCAAAATAAATTTCTAGTCATTTTTATTTAAAATAATTCATTTCAACTATTTAAACACCTTTAAAATCTCTAAAATGAAAATTTTAAATTGGCCCCAAATTCCGGGTTGTTACAATCTCCCCCGCTTAAGAACTTTTCGTCATCGAAAAGGGAAGAAAAATGGAAGAGTAGGGACCAACACAGAGACTGTTCTTAAAAGAAATAGTACCACCTAAAACATCAGGCTTACCTGCTCCTTCTAAAGAAGTAGGTGCGGAAGAAGGTGGTGCACTTGCTCCCTCGTACACATGGGCAACTTGGGAACTCCTCAATAGTGGACAATTAAGTTTGATGTGACCCTTTTTATGGCATTTATAGCATTTTCTAGTGTCCTCTCTTCTGGCCTTCTTTGGATTCCCGTAGTCCTTGCTAAAGTGCCCAAACTTCTGGCAGTGGTAGCATTGCAGCTTAGTCTTATCATGAGTCTTAGCGGCTCCAGAACTGCTTTCTTCAGACTTCTTCTCATAGCGACAGGAAAACTTATCATAAAGCCTTTCCACCTCTTGCCTTGCAATATACTCTTCATTAAACAGCTCTTTAAATTTGGTCCAAGTCATATTTTCTTCATCTCCTCCTATATTGACCTCTTCCCACCAAAGCTGTGCTTCGCCTTGGAGCATCCATGAAGCCACAAATCTCTTCTTTTGATCTTCCAGTTCTAGCGCTCTAAATATCTTTTCACAATTCTTAAGCCATGCCCGAGCCTGCGTCACGGTCCCCATACCTTTGAATGGTACTCCTCCTAAGTTTTTGAACTTCTTCGCCACCTTATCCAAATCAAAGGGCTGCGGTGGTGGTGGTGGTGGTTGTTGGACAGTAGGCTCCTCGGTTTCGGTAGTATTTTGCCTTCTCCTAGCTCTAGCAGCTCTGGCAGCAGCGGTACTCATTTCTTGTTAGTTCTGTACGATCAAGGAAAGAGTCAGAACAACTATAATGGTGATTTGAAGAAATGATAAAGATGAAAGGACGGATGAAAAGATGACGATAGAATGACTGACTATTATGTATTCATATGAAATGTTCGCCATAGAATATTGTGATTCTATGTAAACGAATTATCATAAATATGTTATATTCCAAAGCTAAGTTTAACCAAAGCTCTGATACCAACTGTGATAACCCCAAACTTCCACGGAATGAAAGTAAGGAATAATCATTTGGAATACAACATAAATACAATAATACAGATCACAGATACAACATAGCATAGGAAATTCATAGAGTAACAACATCATAGCAGCGGAAATATAATGTCATCAACCACAGAAAATCCACAGTCACAGAATTCTAAATTATTACATCAAGTTTGCAGAAACTGAAATAAGTTCCAACTCCAACTTAAACAACGTGGAATGAAACAAGTTTGATGTTTGGAATTAAAAAGAGAAAAATGCAATAGTAGCAAGTGATAGATGTCTTCAAGCTCCAAGTCATCACCTCTCCACGAAAGCAAATCCAAGAAAGATAATAAGCAGCTCCAAAGGAAAGACTCCAAGCAAAGAATGAACCTGTTTACTTGGTTGCCCGTGTAGAAAGGAGGGCACCCGAGTTTGCAAAAAGGTGGAAACAAACAACGGGTCAGTCGTGGGACTGGTGTGAGAATTTTTAATTAATCAATCACTATTAATAAGGCAAATCCAAAGACCACGCCGCTAACGCGGAACGAGTTTACTCTAATGGATTGCCATGCATAAATGTGTCAGAACAAATAAAAAGTAAATCGTAAAACAACGCTATGCTTTTAAGAAAAATGGAATCACCATAAGACCCAGGTCCTATCACACAATGCAACACAAACCAGAGGATAGGGTTTTACCTTATGGTGATTAAACATGCTAAATACGACAAATACGAGTTTAATATTATTATTAATATATATGGAAAACATTTCAAAATAAATGTATCAATCCTAGGACACATAGATACCATAATACTATGCTTCCGTACTAGTAATACAATCAAATCCGTAGGTTCGTATTGGAAGTTTGGATTTCCATCATGAGTCAAGGCTAGGGAGGAGCTCCTTACCGATTCGAGACACTCTAGCTACCTCAGGATCCCCCGCAGTGAACACTTGGATAGCTGCAGGGCCGGTCTACCATACAACTTGCGGATTAGTTATTCCTGAACACACGTTTCCCGGTCCTATAGGACCTATCATCCGAGGCGCCTCATTCCATCATCCACATAAGTAAAATGTCGGGCCGTGTTAAAGCCCAATCAGCACTTCTAGCTAGAAAGAAACGTGGTTCTCTCCCTGCGTTCCCTTCTCCCGTTTTGGACTCTGCAGGTGTGTGAGGCTCGCGAAGTCACGCTATACACAAAGCTATGCCTAAACAGGCTATGCTTTGATCATCCCACAAGGCCTGCTTTTCAACAAAGCCTTGATCATACGCATCTTAGCATGCCACATCATCACTCCATATCGCACTACCAATCCTTTGCCGAAATATATGAACGGGTGTTAAGCAAGAGAATAAATTCTCCGCCACCAAACATCCATACATTTGACAGAAGATTAATAACATTATATTTAATGGAGTACGATGTCAGACACACAATCCATTTATTAGCTTATGCTCTGGGTCTGAGCGAAAACCAAACCCGTGAAATCAACACGTACGTTTGGGCAATGACCATGACCCTTGAATTGGGAGCAAGTCAAATCAGGGCCTCGATCGTTGTCCATTCGAGGGAAGATTTACAGTCTTCATACGCCATCTTCATACTTCAATTAACGTCGTTTGATTATTTGGAATGAGAGAACTCGGACTTTCCAAATAATCCACGTATGTATATATATATATATATATATATATGTATTTAAAATCCTTTGTATCACTTTATAATGATTACTTCCTATTTTAATTATTTAAAATAATTAAATTTTTATATAACGACGTCTTGAGTCAATAGGCGACTATGGCGCTGCGTTCAACCAATTTTGATTTTTACATTTCTCAGAATCTAACCGTAGGATCTGAACGTAATATATGTCGTTGGAAAGAATTTTTTCCAAGACGGTCCTAACGGTTTCGGTTTCAAGAAAATCCGACGGCCGGATCTTCTTGTATAGTCGTTTAAAGATACGATTTCAAAACGCGAACTACCGCGCTCCATTCGTTTAATTATATATATATATATATATATATATATATATATATATATATATATATATATAATCGTTTCATCGTAATAACGTCGTTTGATTCAAACAACGCTCTAACAACTACCGATCCTTATTAAATTTTATTTCATTTGAAAATGAAGATAATATTACAGCATCCTAAATTCATTCTTTACTTACATTGAAAATGTAAATTCCATCCTCTTCATTTACATGTAAAAATGCAAATTTAATTTCTATTTTCTATTTACATGTAAAAATGTAAATTTTGGATACATTGCAAAATCGTACCTTTAAATTACATATAAAATGTAAATCCCAACTTCAATGCACATTCTCATCTTAATTACATAATAAATAAATAAAATGTAACTTATATTTGCAGTGTGAATCCTATTCTAAACTTACATATAAAAATGTAAATTTAATTAAAATGCAAACTCTACTTTCTATTTACATTATAAAAATATGATTTTTAATTACAATGCAAAATCTCATCATATGTTACATTATGAAAATGTAAATTTTAATTTCAATGCAAACTCTCATCATATGTTACATTATAAAAATGTAATTTTTAATTTCAATGTAGACCCTCATTCTAATTACATAGAAAAATGTAATTTTAATCCTACGGTGTAAATTCACATTTTAATTACATAGAAAAATGTAATTTTTATCATATGGTGCAAATTCACATTTTAATTACATAGAAAAATGTAATTTTTATTATACGGTGTAAATTCATATTTTAATTACATAGAAAACTGTGATTTTTATTCATACGGTGTAAATTCACATTTTAATTACATAGAAAAATGTAATTTTTATCATACGGTGTAAATTCACATTTTAATTACGTAGAAAAATGTAATTTTTATCATACGGTGCAAATTCACATTTTAATTACATAGAAAAATGTAATTTTTATCATACGGTGTAAATGCATATATAAATTACATAGAAAATTGTAATTTTTATCATACGGTGTAAATGCAGATATAAATTACATAGAAAAGTTTAATTTTTATCTTATGGTGAAATTGTATATATAAATTACATATAAAAATGTGATTTTATCTTACGGTCCTAATTCACATCTAATAGTATACAAAAAGATCATTTTTTTATTTTACCATTCTAATTTACATCTAAACTACATATAAAAATGTAATTTTTATTTCATCGTTCTAATTTACATCTAAACTACATATAAAAATGTAATTTTTATTTCATCGTTCTAATTTACATCTAAACTACATATAAAAATGTAATTTTTATTTCATCGTTCTAATTTACATCTAAACTACATATAAAAATGTAATTTTTATTTCAACGTTCTAATTTACTTCTAAACTACATACAAAAAAAATGTAATTTTTATTTCAATCCAAATTCATGTCTAAATTTACATTATAAAAATGTAAATTTCATTTCACTATAATTTCCTAACTTTTATTTACATTAAAAAAATGTAAATTTATATACATACAACATTCCTACTTTTATTTACATCATAAAAAAAAGAATGTAAAATTTATTTACTATGTTGAATAGATAATCTAGATCAATTCAAATAAAAAGACAAATCTTTATTTTCTATGTTGAATTGATAATCTAGATCAATTCAAATAAACAAAAGCACTAACATAACGATGGCAAACCATGTCTCTTTTATTATAAATCGATAAGTTTGATTAATTCAAATCATACAAAAGCAATAACATAAGAATGTGATAATCATATTTCTATTATTTTGAATTGATAAATTAGATCAATCCAAATCGACACAAGTGATTACATAAGAGGTGATAATCATACGTATCTAAACTATCCATCACAAACACATACCAACCATCATCAAATATGACAAAACAAAATAGATCTGTATCGTAAGCATGATATTTACCATTCAAAACTTCTCATAACGCTAGGATAATAATTAAATTAATTAAATTTAATTAAAATAAATTCTCACATTGCTTGGGACTGAAATGAAGGTCCAAACTCGATCAGATCTCGTGTTCGAAGTCACAACGGTTTCGGATCTGAAAGATTTCAATTTGAAGTTCATATGTATAAATTAGAAACTGACTTTTTACAAGTGTAGTTGCCACATCTAAAAGCGTGGAAAATTCTGAAATGAAATTTCATACCTAAAGCATTCAAAACTTTGATTTGTGATTTCGTGAGCTGTAGTTAACGGTTTTGGGTGCTGTAGTTTGGAGATTGGAGAGCTATGAAAGGGGAATCAGCGCCGAGAAGGGGGGAGGATGCGCACGTCTATGGTAGGGCCAAGGGGGGTGCGACGGCGGTGGGTTTAGGGGGGTGGGGCGGCGGCTACAGTTGATGAGAGGTGGTGATTTGGGTATGGAATCGAAGAGCTTGGAATTCTCTTCGAAACGTGTATTTGTATGAAGATTTTCGTTGAGAAACGAAGGAGAAATCGAAGGATGAAAATTTGAGATGTTATGGGTTACGGCGGTTGAATTGAACGGGAAGAGGAAGAAGAAGACGTACACTATTTATAATATAATATTAGGTTTATCTAATTATTATTTAATTCTTAATTACCCAATAAAGGCCCGTTTAGTAACTTTCACCAATTTCAGCCCAACGACTGTCGTTTTTACCTATTAACCCCCATTCCGAACTCATCTGGCTATGTCTCGCAGGCCCAAATGATCGTCTTGGCCCCCGTTTCTCAGTTTTAAATTATAAATCATTTATTTTAATTTAACCATACAAATAAATTTACCGGGGCTACAAATTAACTCAGAAAAATCCAGAAAAATTATTTTTGGCTTCCTTATGACGATACGGTCCTAACAAAATTTATTTCGTTGAATTCTGAGACTGTTTGAAAAATGGCTATTTTTCAGTCAATTAATTTTGACCAAAATTGATAAAACACAGTTTCTTTTGCCATGCTCACATACTTGCTTCAAAAATCATGAAATTTGAAACCTTGCAATAATTTTACATCCCGGATCCAACAAAATTGGTTTCGTCGAATAATGAGGTCGTATGCAAAATGTCTATTTTCATGGGCGATATATTCTCTATAGTGACCTTTCTGAAAATTCATTTGGCCATAACTTTTGATTTCCACTATGAAACTTCGATTTTTCAGATTCGTTAGAATGATATTCATTAACAGATTTAAATACTTTTCGTTTCACCAAAATCCTGTTTATTCTGCATTCTGTGTAGTCAATCAAAGTTCAGGTTTGACTTTTCAAACTACCGTCCTTTTTTTAATTCCTTTAATAATTAAATTAAATATATTTGTATTAAATCCAATCAAAATAAATTTCTAGTCATTTTTATTTAAATTAATTCATTTCAACTATTTAAACACCTTTAAAATCTCTAAAATGAAAATTTTAAATTGGCCCCAAATTCCGGGTTGTTACATCACCTTTCACGTAGTTTTTGAAGGGACTCACCCACAATATTCAACTGTTCAGTGCTATAAATCGATACGGAGTACGAATGATGACCCCAAAATGGTACATGTTACATAGAAGGCTCTTATTTTAAGGCTTTCAACGAAGGGTATACATCTAAATTAGGGGATTTTATAGGAAGAAAACTGCACCAAGTATAAAAACTGTTACATTATTATTTACTTAGTGAGTAGACGAACACGGGGGCAACCCAAGTGTTCTTACATAAATATACATTAAATCATACATGAACTACATCCCCTTCGTTTACACTGAAAATGCAGATTGTACATGAACTATCTTTGCGCAAATAAGAGGAAAACTGCCAGAATTTGGAGAGTAAGTTTAAAGAAGACAACACCAATTTAAAGAGTTTGCAAGATAAGAATAAAGAGCATGAAAACCAGCTTGAGTTCAAAGTGCAATTACAAGATTTTCTGTTAATGATAGAATCAAATTTGATGTTGTAGCACTATAAGACTGGAGCATGGGAACAAATGCAATGACATGATGTTCATATTCAATTGGCATACACTCTGAAGTCAAAATAACACAAAATGCATAAATAAAAATATTGTGCATTAAAAAGTATACCTGTTTGTTTATTAGAAAGCGAACCATATTCTCCAAGTCTGAAATTCTTTTATGACACTGAGTTATTTGGGTATCCCTTGATTGTGACAAAGCTCATTTGGTTTTGGTATACCCCCTTCCTAGTGCTCTTATACGTTCATGTTTATCTTGTCCCAAAATTTGTACAATCGCATCTTCTTGGATATTCTTTGTTGAGTCAGATTGTTTCGCATTTTCAATTTTTTTAATCTTTTCCTATTTAAATTAACATACATGTATGTTATATACAATGGAAAAAATGTCACAATATTCAATTAGTGACCAAAAAAATATCAAAATACGTACAATAACATTTGCAACATCTGTATTCACTGGTTCACCAAGCTTTTTAGTATGCGATTTAATCCAAATATCCGTTCTACATATGGAACATGAATCTTGACTATGCGTTTTCTAAATTTAAAAACACAAAAAATAAATCAATCGATATCTAAAAACTAGCTAGATAAATAATGCTACGTTTAATTAACTAACAAATCGTCGGTAAATCTAGCCAGTCCTCTTCGTCCAGTTGTGTGCGCCAATTGCTTTTTCCTAATGGATCTATATTTCTCACTTTTTGCCTGAAAATACATAATTTAGCCTTAGACTCTAAACATAATTTAATCCACAATTTAGCTTTATAGTAAATAAGCATATCTTAAACTCCAAACTTAATTTCTCCTTTACAAATGATCTCCACTCGTTCATGCTTTTTATATTGTACGGTTTCAAGCTAAGTCTTTCCTTTTCCGTCGTTGCATTAACTAATTTTCGGACCAATTTCTTTTTGACGATCTCCAAATAGTTCCCATTTGTTGAAATATGGAATTTTTTTGCCATTCTTCCACTTTGAATCTAGCCTACAATTAAAAAAAATAAGAAGAAATTAATCAAGCAATTTGATAACATGAATTATTTTCAGTTTAGTGACTATTAGCAACTGAAATTAAATGAAATTAGTAATATCTAAACTGGACTAAATTGTGATGTGTTTTAAAGTTCATGAGGGTTTTTTGTGAAGTCTGCATTTACACTAAATGTGAAGTCTGTATTTGGTAATGTTATTTTCTATTGTTTGGTTATTGTCATATTAATAAACTTCATTATAGTAAGTAATCTGTCAACAGTTTTGTGTACCCAGTTCAGTTCAGTTCAGGGGTATGTATATCAAGTATTCTAATTCATGAATGCATACAAACTAAAGTGAGTCGCATGGGCGTCAAAGTTCTAGCAAGGTAACAGTATGTGTACCAATTTGTACATGCCGGATTTTCAAACAAGGCACATTCATGCATTTCAGTAAAGTAAATAGGTAGGAACTGAGGTATACATGCCAACCAATTCACGGTCATGAAAAGATTTGGTTAGAAATCAAAGCAATATATGATTAATTTCAAAAAAACAGTGTATATATGAGTATATAGACATATATGCAATAATATATATATATATACATATACAAATGCATACTGGCGTACATATATACACTATAAAAAACCACCAATTCTGATGGCATGGTGAAAGACTTATATCAGTATGAAATACTCAACTCCATATATATTTTCGTTTACACAAAATATGATATGCAACAGTCAAGACAATATATGTATTCAGGGATACATGGTATGATATATATTTCTAGTTTTACGGAAAATTAAGCTGGGTATATATCAATCTCAATGTATATTCAAACAAGGCAATAGGTTTTATTTCAATATAGGAACACATGTATTTTCCAGTTTCAAAACCAAGCAGGGGTGAACGTGATAAGAAGGTTAAGGCCAAATGAATTTCCAATTTCAATAAGGTAGGGTAAGACCTAACAAACAAGTGACAGATCTAGTTTGCAAATCAGGTAGGGATGAATAAATATAATGTGGCAGCTACGTATGTTTTTTTGCTCATTAAGATCCCATACCTGAATTGATTCCCACAATACAGCTTTTAATTCAACGCTTAGAAGCCTCCAATCGACAAGTGTAACTGGTACATGTTCTCATACAAGCGGCCCAAGAAAGGAAGATAAATGTACTTAGCCCTCTCCTATGGGTATGGCTACCTCATTGACTTCAACTTCAATTCGATTCCCTGGACATAACGGAAGTTTTTTTGCTCTTATTGGACCTCTAGGACGTTTTTTCACATCTGTATTTGCAGTTTTAACTTCAGTTGATCCATTGATTTCCTCCTTGGCATGAACATTTTCTTCTGAAGTTATTTCAACTTCTTCACGTATTTCATTTCTTCACGTATTTCATTTTCTTCATGGAGCATTTCAGTTTACTCATGCATTTCAGTTTCTTCACGAGCCATTTCAATTTCCGCACACGGCATTTGTATTGTCTTGTGCCGTAATTCTTGTTCTTTGTCTACATTACAAGCTTCAACGGTTGACTTGTTATATTTGACTTTTGGCTTATACTTTCGGGATTTCTCGTTCTTCAATTGTTGGAGAGTATTGTAATAACCCGGAAATCCGAGCCAATTTAAATTTTTTATTTTGGCAATTTTAGCAAATTTTGATTATTTAAAATGAAATATTTTAAATAATATGACGAGGAATTTATTTTGAATAGAATTAGAATGTATATATTTATATACGTCGTCGTTAGAATATAAATATTTATTTATATATATAAAAGGAAATGAAAATGGTGCGGTAGTTCGATAATTCGATTTCAAATTTCAAATTTCAAATGAACGTACAGGATTCAAAATAAACCGGATTTTAGTGAAACCAAAAATATTTGAATCTAATTGAGAATATCTTTCCAACAAATCCAAAAAATTGAAATTTCATAGTAGGGATAAAAAGTTATGTCCAGTTGAAAATTCAGAATAGTCGCTATGGAATTCTGGCCCTTAAAAATGGGAATTTTGCAAACGACCTTGGTTTTCGACGAAACCACTTTTGCTGGATCCGTGATGTCAAGTTATTGCTAGGTTTCAAAATTCGTAATTTTCTGAATCAATATGTGAGTGTGGCAAAGGAAAACGCGTTTGACCAGTTGTAGTTGATTTTAATCGACCGGAAAATGGCCATTTTTCAAACGGTCTCGGAATTTGACGAAACTGGTTTTGTTAGGACCGTATCGTCAATACGAAGCTAGAAAATATTTTTCGAGGATTTTTCGAGTCTGTATGTGGGCTCGGTAAATTGAAATGCGCGTTCAAATTCAATATATAGAGTTATATTTTGATTTTGACGAAAACTGATCGAAATAGTCGAATCAGCCTGGGATACATATCTCATTGTGTTCGGAATGGGGGTAATTAGCTATGGACGACAGGCGTTGGATCTCGTTTCGAGGTCGAAATAAAAAGTACCTTTTTGAAAGTAAATAATTAAATAAAAAAACCTCTTCCTCCTATAACCTTCAGCGCCCCCCCCCCCCCCCCCGTTCAGATTCAATTCAAATAAATAAAAAAAAGGGGGCAGAGCCCTCGTCGAGGTTGCACCCCCCATCGATCCACCACCGCCGTCCAAGCATCGGCGCCTCCTCCCTTAGGTGATGCCGCACCTCCCCTCTCGAACGTGGAAACCCCCGATGCCCCAAACCAATTCAAATAGCCACCGCCGCCCTGTAGGACCCACCTACGCATGCGCCGACCGTCTCAGCCCCCCCAACCTGTGACGACGGTGAACACCTCCCCCTTCGCTGAAAATCAAAAAAAGGTGAGATTTTTATGTTATTTTATTTATTTATTTAGTTTAAATACATTTTAGGGGTTAAGTAAAATCGGTTTTATAGCTATTAGGCCATTGATCAACACATATGACTTGTATTTATGTAGTTTGGGTATAAAAGAACGATTTTTATATATTAGAAATAATAAAGATATGATTTTTATATAAGTAGAGAATAAAAATATGATTTTTATTAGGTGGAAGATATAAAAATATAATTTTTATATGATGTAGAGTATAAAAATATAATTTTTATAGATGTAGCGAAATAAAAATCTGATCTTTATTTTATATACGTTGAAATAAAAATGTGATTTTTATAGCGATGATATAAAAATTCGATCTTTATATTAGAAGTAGATATAAAAATATAATTTTTATATAGGAAGGAGAGTTATAAAAATATATTCTTTATTGGAAGAAGAGCGATATAAAAATATATTTTTTATATGGAAAATAGCGTTATAAAAATATAATCTTTGTTATATGAACACCGGTATAAAAATGGAATTTTTATCTATATAATAGCGGTATAAAAATGTGATTTTTATCCATATAGCGTAGTTATAAAAATGTGATTTTTATATATGTAGTGACTACGGACAATGAAAGTGACGAAAGGCGAGCACGACGAAGATTTCTACATATGAAGAGTCGTGGTGCTTGGTTTATCTAGTCTGTGAGAACTACTCACCTTTAATTTAAATTTCTAGTTAAAAATATATACTAGGATGCAGACGGTGTTTAGTAGCACCCGACACCCGTCGTCCACAGACCATGGACGGCTTGTATGCTTGTTTGTTTGATTTTGATGTGTAGTTGATTGTATGATGTGATGTGAAATGAAATAAAATATTTTATAGTTAAAAATATAATTTTTAACGTGTATATAAAATAAATATTTATAAACAAATCGGACGTTTATATACACTGATTTGACTGAGTACTTGTCCTGAGGCTCGGGCTAGAGAGTCTCGAAGTCGGTGAGGACTATCTTTTGCCTCGGTTCACAAATGGAAATCCAACTTCTGAATACGTGACATTTGCGGTTTTGATTGTAGAGCCTATTATGGCGACATGATATATGGTACCTATGCCATCTATGATTAATACTTATGATTGAAATTGTTTTAACACTATACACTTATAGTAATAATAAAAGATGAAATTTAGCGTATCAAGCATTCTTTGGCTATTATAAGGTAAAACCCTATCCTCCGGCTTGCGTTGCATTGTGTGATGGGACCTGGGTCTTATAATAGCTTCATTTTTCTTTATTTAGCATTTCACTGTTTGTTTTATGCACTGGTATTCTTGGGTGGAAACCCGTTCCGTGTTATACGGCGTGGTCCCTTGATTTACCTAACTTTAAAATAAAGATTAATAACTGTTTTAGTTCTCACACCAGTCACATGACTGACCTGGAGTTTATTGTTTTAACCTAAACTCTGGGTGCCCTTATTTTGACACGGGCAGCTAGTAATTTTGGTTTTGCAGATTTATATTCACAGGATCCTGATTTACAGCTAGAACGATACTCGGAAAGCTCTGTATCCGTGTATTACTTCTAGTCGTGTATTGTATTATTTTTCCGCTGCGATGTATTTAAATGTAATTTAAATCTCTGATATTTATCGAATGTATTTTATTTGTTTATGCTCTGTATATTCTTGTATTCTGATGGAATTGTTGTAATTAACAATGAGATGTTCTTTTGTCTGCGTTCTTTTGTGTGTTGTTCTCAAAGTATCCGCTCTTTCCTTACAGGGGAAGTTACGGGTTCTCACAGCTGGTATCAGAGCTTTGGTTAAACTCAAATCTTTGGGGTTCAACTCGTTAGAAAAGAATAAAAGACTCATCAGAGATAGGATTAGTAATATCCTATTGAAAAATCCTCATTAGAGATAGAATCAGTAGCATTCTAGAATGAGTAACTCGTTAGAGATGGGGTTAGATATACCCTAGAACGAGTTGAGAGTGACAAGTTTATAAATAACGTATTTGTGATTATATATATAATCAAGTTTTAAAAATAGGATTTTTGAGTATATATAAAGTTATATATTTGAAAAGTTAATCAATAAATTGATTGTTGGTTGTTGTTTGATTTTTGGTTGATTAGTTAGAATTTTGAACCGTTTAGCCAAATTGAATAAATATTGAACCGAATTGAAATTGTTTGGAAATGCATGCATGTACATATATATGTGTGAACAGGTCATAGCAAGAAGGCTAGAGAAGAGGAATAAAATTGTTTTCCCGACAAATAGGTACATGTTTATTGTATTTCTTGGGTTTTGGGTGATTTTATGAGCCGATTGGCTAGTCGCTTGGCTTTTTCCTTTTCTTTTGGATTGAAGAAGTCCATGGGAGGCTATATGAAATATCCCGAAGTCCCCGGTGCAGGAGAGGTTATGGCGAAAATTTTCAAAAATTTAAGGTGTTAGCCAAATTTTTGAAAAATTTGAAAAGTTCTTAGAAACTGAAAAGTTGAAGAACTTAAGCCGTAATAGAAATAGTGGAAGTTGAGTTGATTTGTGAAACAACTTTCGGCTTCGTTCCTTTTCGGGGACGAAAAGTTTTAAGTGGGGGAGATTATAATAACCCGGAAATCCGAGCCAATTTAAATTTTTTATTTTGGCAATTTTAGCAAATTTTGATTATTTAAAATGATATATTTTAAATAAAATGACGAGAAAATTATTTTGAATAGAATTAGAACGTATATATTTATATACGTCGTTGTTAGAATATAAATATTTATTTATATATACAAAAGGAATTGAAAATGGCGTGGTAGTTCGATAATTCGATTTCAAATTTCAAATGAACGTAAAGGATTCATAATAAACTGGATTTTAGTGAAACCAAAAATATTTGAATCTAACTGAGAATATCTTTCCAACGAATCCGAAAAATTGAAATTTCATAGCAGGGATAAAAAGTTATGTCCAGTTGAAAATTCAGAATATTCACTGCGGAATTCTGGCCCTCAAAAATGGGAATTTTGCAAACGACCTCGGTTTTCGACAAAACCACTTTTGTTGGATCTGTGATGTCAAGTTATTACTAGGTTTCAAAATTCGTAATTTTTTGAATCAATATATGGCCGTGGCAAAGGAAAACGCGTTTGACCAGTTTCAGTTGATTTTAATCGACCGGAAAATGGCCATTTTTCAAACAGTCTCGGAATTTGACGAAACTGGTTTTGTTAGGACCGTATCGTCAATACGAAGCTAAAAAATACTTTCGAGGATTTTTCGAGTCTGTATGTGGGCCCAGTAAATTGAAATGCGCGTTCAAATTCAATATATAGAGTTATATTTTGATTTTGATGAAAACTGATCGAAATAGTCGAATCATCCTGCGAGGCATATCCCATTGTGTTTGGAATGGGGATAATTAGCTGTGGATGACAGTCGGTGGGTCTCGTTTCGAGGTCGAAATAAAAAGTACCTTTTTGAAAGTAAATAATTAAATAAATAAAAAAACCTCTTCCTCCTATAACCTTCAGCCCCCCCCTGGGGTTCAGATTCAATTCAAAGAAATAAAAAAAGGGGGCAGAGCCCTTATCGATGTCGCGCCCCCCTCCCCCCATCGATCCACCGCCGCCGTCCAGGCATCGGCGCCTCCTCCCTCAGGTGATGTCGCACCCCCCCTCTCGAACGTGGAAACCCCCGACGCCCCAAACCCATTCAAATAGCCACCGCCGCCCTGTAGGACCCACCTACGCCTGCGCCGACCGTCTCAACCCCCCCAAACCTGTGACGATGGTGAACACCTCCCCCTTCGCTGAAAATCAACAAAAGGTGAGCTTTTTAGGTTATTTTATTTATTTAGTTTGAATACATTTTAGGGGTTAAGTAAAATCAGTTTTATAGCTATTAGGCCATTGATCAACACATATGACTTTTAATTATGTAGTTATGGTATAAAAGAATGATTTTTATGTATTAGAAATAATAAAGATATGATTTTTATATAAGTAGAGAATAAAAATATGATTTTTATTAGGTGGAAGATATAAAAATATAATTTTTATATGATGTAGAGTATAAAAATATAATTTTTATAGATGTAGCGAAATAAAAATCTGATCTTTATTTTATATACGTTGAAATAAAAATGTGATTTTTATAGCGATGATATAAAAATTCAATCTTTTTATTAGAAGTAGACATAAAAATATAATTTTTATATAGGAAGGAGCGTTATAAAAATATATTCTTTATTGGAAGAAGAGCGATATAAAAATATAATTTTTATATGGAAAATAGCGTTATAAAAATATAATCTTTATTATATGAACGCCGGTATAAAAATGGAATTTTTATCTATATAATAGCGGTATAAAAATGTGATTTTTATCCATATAGCGTAGTTATAAAAATGTGATTTTTATATACATAGCAACAATATAAAAATGTGATTTTTATATATGTAGTGACTACGGACAATGAAAGTGACGAAAGGCGAGCACGACGAAGATTTCTACATATGAAGAGTCGTGGTGCTTGGTTTAGCTAGTCTGTGAGAACCTCTCACCTTTAATTTAAATTTCTAGTTAAAAATATATACTAGGATGCAGACGGTGTTTAGTAGCACCCGACACCCGTCGTCCACAGACCATGGACGGCTTGTATGCTTGTTTGTTTGATTTTGATGTGTAGTTGATTGTATGATGTTATGTGAAATGAAATAAAATATTTTATAGTGGAAAATATTTTATAGTTAAAAATATAATTTTTAACGTGAATATAAAATAATTATTTATAAACAAATCAGACGATTTATTTATATACACTGATTTGACTGAGTACTTGTCTTGAGGCTCGGGCAAGAGAGTCTCGAAGTCGGTGAGGACTATCTTTTGCCTCGGTTCACAGATGGAAATCCAACTTCCAAATACGTGACATTTGCGGTTTTGATTGCAGAGCCTAGTATGGCAACATGATATATGGTACCCATGCCATCTGTGATTAATACTTATGATTGAAATTGTTTTAACACTATACACTTATAGTAATAATAAAAGATGAAATTTAGCGTATCAAGCATTCTTTGGCTATTATAAGGTAAAACCCTATCCTCCAGCTTGCGTTGCATTGTGTGATGGGACCTGGGTCTTATAATAGCTTCATTTTTCTTTATTTAGCATTGCGTTGTTTGTTTTATGCACTGGTATTCTTGGGAGGAAACCTGTTCCGTATTATACGGCGTGGTCCCTTGATTTACCTAACATTGAAATAATGATTAATAACTGTTTTAGTTCTCACACCAGTCACATGACTGACCTGGAGTTTATTGTTTTAACCTAAACTCTGGGTGCCCTTATTTTGACACGGGCAGATAGTAGTTTTTGTTTTGCAGATTTATATTCACAGGATCCTGATTTACAGCTGGAACGATACTCGGAAAGCTCTGTATCCGTGTATTACTTCTAGTTGTGTATTGTATTATTTTTCCGCTGCGATGTATTTAAATGTAATTTAAATCTCTGATATTTATCGAATGTATTTTATTTGTTTATGCTCTGTATATTCTTGTATTCTGATGGAATTGTTGTAACTAACAATGAGATGTTCTTCTATTTGCGTTCTTTTGTGTGTTGTTCTCAAAGTATCCGCTCTTTCCTTACCAGGGAAGTTACGGGTTCTCACAGCTGGTATCAGAGCTTTGGTTAAACTCAAATCTTTGGGGTACAACTCGTTAGAACAGAATAAAAGACTCATCAGAGATAGGATTAGTAATATCCTATTGAAAAATCCTCATTAGAGATAGAATCAGTAACATTCTAGAATGAGTAACTCGTTAGAGATGGGGTTAGAAATACCCTAGAACGAGTTGAGAGTGACAAGTTTATAAATAACGTATTTGTGATTATATATATAATCAAGTTTTAAAAATAGGATTTTTGAGTATATATAAGATATATATTTGAAAAGTTAATCAATAAATTGATTGTTGGCTGTTGTTTGATTTTTGGTTGATTAGTTAGAATTTTGAACCGTTTAGCCAAATTGAATAAATATTGAACCGAATTGAAATTGTTTGGAAATGCATGCATGTACATATATATATGTGTGAACAGGTCATAGCAAGAAGGCTAGAGAAGAGGAATAAAATTGTTTGCCCGACAAATAGGTACATGTTTATTGTATTTCTTGGGTTTTGGATGATTTTATGAGCCGATTGGCTAGTCGCTTGGCATTTTCTTTTTCTTATGGACTGAAGAAGGCCATGGGAGGCTATATGAAATATCCCGAAGTCCCCGGTGCAGGGGAGGTTATGGCGAAAATTTTCGAAAATTTAGGGTGTTAGCCAAATTTTTGAAAAATTTGAAAAGTTCTTAGAAACTGAAAAGTTGAAAAACTTAAGCCGTAATGGAAATAGTGGAAGTTGAGTTGATTTGTGAAACAACTTTCGGCTTCGTTCCTTTTCGGGGATGAAAAGTTTTAAGTGGGGGAGATTGTAATAACCCGGAAATCAGAGCCAATTCAAATTTTTTATTTTGGCAATTCTAGCAAATTTTGATTATTTAAAACGATATATTTTAAATAATATGACGAGAAAATTATTTTGAATAGAATTAGAACGTATATATTTATATACGTCGTTGTTAGAATATAAATATTTATTTATATATATATAAGGAATTGAAAATGGCGCGGTAGTTCGATAATTCGATTTCAAATTTCAAATGAACGTAAAGGATTCAAAATAAACTGGATTTTATTGAAACCAAAAATATTTGAATCTAATTGAGAATATCTTTCCAACGAATCCGAAAATTTTAAATTTCATAGCAGGGATAAAATGTTATGTCCAGTTGAAAATTCAGAATATTCGCTATGGAATTCTGGCCCTTAAAAATGGGAATTTTGCAAACGACCTCGGTTTTCGACGAAACCACTTTTGTTGGATCCATGATGTCAAGTTATTGCTAGGTTTCAAAATTCGTAATTTTCTGAATCAATATGTGAGCGTGGCAAAGGAAAATGCGTGTGACCAGTTTCAATTGATTTTAATCGACCGGAAAATGGCCATTTTTCAAATGGTCTCGGAATTTGACGAAACTGGTTTTGTTAGGACCGTATCGTCAATACGAGGCTAGAAAATATTTTTGAGGATTTTTCGAGTCTGTATGTGGGCCCGGTAAATTGAAATGCGCGTTCAAATTCAATATATAGAGTTATATTTTGATTTTGACGAAAACTGATCGAAATAGTCGAATCAGCCTGCGATACATATCCCATTGTGTTCGAAATGGGGGTATTTAGCTATGTACGACAGGCGGTGGGTCTCGTTTCGAGGTCGAAATAAAAAGTACCTTTTTGAAAGTAAATAATTAAATAAACCTCTTCCTCCTATAACCTTCAGCCCCCCCCCTCGTTCAGATTCAATTCAAAGAAATAATAATAAAAAGGCGGGGCAGAGCCCTCGTCGATATCGCGCCCCCCTCCCCCTCCTCGATCCACCGCCGCCATCCAGGCATCGACGCCTCCTCCCTCAGGTGATGTCGCACCCCCCCTCTCGAACGTGCAAACCCCCGACGCCCCAAACCCATTCAAACAGCCACCGCCGCCCTGAGGACCCACCTACTCCTGCGCCGACCGTCACAGCCCCTCTCCCCAGACTGTGGCGACGGTGAACACCTCCCCCTTCGCTGAAAATCAAAAAAAGGGGAGCTTTTTATGTTATTTTATTTATTTATTTAGTTTAAATACATTTTAGGGGTTAAGTAAAATCAGTTTTACAGCTATTAGGCCATTGATCAACACATATGACTTTTATTTATGTAGTTAGGGTATAAAAGAACGATTTTTATATATTAGAAATAATAAAGATATGATTTTTATATAAGTAGAGAATAAAAATATGATTTTTATAAGGTGGAAGATATAAAAATATAATTTTTATATGATGTAGAGTATAAAAATATAATTTTTATAGATGTAGCGAAATAAAAATCTGATCTTTATTTTATATACATTGAAATAAAAATGTGATTTTTATAGCGATGATATAAAAATTCGAACTTTATATAAGAAGTAGATATAAAAATATAATTTTTATATTGGAAGGAGCGTTATAAAAATATATTCTTTATTGGAAGAAGAGCGATATAAAAATATAATTTTTATATGGAAAATAGCGTTATAAAAATATAATCTTTATTATATGAACACCGGTATAAAAATGGAATATTTATCTATTTAATAGCGATATCCAAATGTGATTTTTATCCATATAGCGTAGTTATAAAAATGTGATTTTTATATACATAGCAACAATATAAAAATGTGATTTTTGTATATGTAATGACTACGGACAATGAAAGTGACGAAAGGCGAGCACGACGAAGATTTCTACATATGAAGAGTCATGGTGCTTGGTTTAGCTAGTCTGTGAGAACTTCTCACCTTTAATTTAAATTTATAGTTAAAAATATATACTAGGATGCAGACGGTGTTTAGTATCACCGACACCCGTCATCCACAGACCATGGACGGCTTGTATGCTTGTTTGTTTGATTTTGATGTGTAGTTGATTGTATGATGTGATGTGAAATGAAATAAAATATTTTATAGTGGAAAATATTTTGTACTTAAAAATATAATTTTTAACGTGTATATAAAATAAATATTTAAAAACAAATCAGATGATTTGTTTATATACACTGATTTGACTGAGTACTTGTCCTGAGGCTCGGGCTAGAGAGTCTTGAAGTCGGTGAGGACTGTCTTTTTCCTCGGTTCACAGATGGAAATCCGACTTCCAAATACGTGACATTTGCGGTTTTGATTGTAGAGCCTAGTATGGCGACATGATATATGGTACCCATGCCATCTATGATTAATACTTATGATTGAAATTGTTTTAACACTATACACTTATAGTAATAATAAAAGATGAAATTTAGCGTATCAAGCATTCTTTGGCTATTATAAGGTAAAACCCTATCCTCCGGCTTGCGTTGCATTGTGTGATGGGACCTGGGTCTTATAATAGCTTCATTTTTCCTTATTTAGCATTGCGCTGTTTGTTTTATGCACTAGTATTCTTGGGAGGAAACCCGTTCCGTGTTATACGACGTGGTCCCTTGATTTACCTAACTTTAAAATAAAGATTAATAACTGTTTTAGTTCTCACACCAGTCACATGACTGACCTGGAGTTTATTGTTTTAACCTAAACTCTGGGTGCCCTTATTTTGACACGGGCAGCTAGTAGTTTTGGTTTTGCAGATTTGTATTCACAGGATCCTGATTTACAGCTGGAACGATACTCGGAAAGCTCTGTATCCGTGTATTACTTCTAGTTGTGTATTGTATTATTTTTCCACTGCGATGTATTTAAATGTAATTTAAATCTCTAATATTTATCGAATGTATTTTATTTGTTTATGCTCTGTATATTCTTGTATTCTGATGGAATTGTTGTAATTAGCAATGAGATGTTCTTCTGTCTGCGTTCTTTTGTGTGTTGTTCTCAAAGTATCCGCTCTTTCCTTACCGGGGAAGTTACGGGTTCTCACAGCTGGTATCAGAGCTTTGGTTAAACTCAAATCTTTGGGGTTCAACTCGTTAGAACAGAATAAAAGACTCATCAGAGATAGGATTAGTAATATCCTATTGAAAAATCCTCATTAGAAATAGAATAAGTAGCATTCTAGAATGAGTAACTCGTTAGAGATGGGGTTAGAAATACCCTAGAACGAGTTGAGAGTGACAAGTTTATAAATAACGTATTTGTGATTATATATATAATCAGGTTTTAAAAATAGGATTTTTGAGTATATATAAAGTTATATATTTGAAAAGTTAATCAATAAATTGATTGTTGGTTGTTGTTTGATTTTTGGTTGATTAGTTAGAATTTTGAACTGTTTAGCCAAATTGAATAAATATTGAACCGAATTGAAATTGTTTGGAAATGCATGCATGTACATATATATGTGTGAACATGTCATAGCAAGAAGGCTAGAGAAGAGGAATAAAATTGTTTGCCCGACAAATAGGTACATAATTGTTGTACTTCTTTTGTTTTGGATGATTTTATGAGCCGATTGACTTTTTCATTTTCTTTTGGATTAAAGAAGGCCATGGGAGGCTATATGAAATATCCCGAAGTCCCCGGTGCAGGGGAGGTTATGGCGAAATTTTTCGAAAATTTAGGGTGTTAGCCAAATTTTTGAAAAATTTGAAAAGATCTTAGAAATTGAAAAGTTGAAGAACTTAAGCCGTAATGGAAATAGTGGAAGTTGAGTTGATTTGTGAAACAACTTTCGGCTTCGTTCCTTTTCGGGGACGAAAAGTTTTAAGTGGGGGAGATTGTAATAACCCGGAAATCCGAGCCAATTTAAAAATTTTAATTTGGCAATTTTAGCAAATTTTGATTATTTAAAACGATATATTTTAAATAAAATGACGAGAAAATTATTTTGAATAGAATTAGAACGTATATATTTATATACGTCGTCGTTAGAATATAAATATTTATATATACAAAAGGAATTGAAAATGGCGTGGTAGTTCGATAATTCGATTTCAAATTTCAAATGAACGTACAGGATTCAAAATAAACTGGATTTTAGTGAAACCAAAAATATTTGAATCTAATTGAGAATATCTTTCCAACGAATCCGAAAAATTGAAATTTCATAGCAGGGATAAAAAGTTATGTTCAGTTGAAAATTCAGAATACTCGCTATGGAATTTTGGCCCTTAAAAAAGGGAATTTTGCAAACGACCTCGGTTTTCGACAAAACCACTTTTGTTGGATCCGTGATGTCAAGTTATTGCTAGGTTTAAAAATTTGTAATTTTCTGAATCAATATGTGAGCGTGGCAAAGGAAAACGCGTTTGACCAGTTTTAAATGATTTTAATCGACCGGAAAATGGCCATTTTTCAAACGGACTCGGAATTTGACGAAATTGGTTTTGTTAGGACCACATCGTCAATACGAAGCTAGAAAATATTTTCGAGGATTTTTCGAGTCTGTATGTGGGTCCGGTAAATTGAAATGCGCGTTCAAACTCAATATATAGAGTTATATTTTGATTTTGACGAAAACTGATCGAAATAGTCGAATCAGCCTGCGATACATATCCCATTGTGTTCGGAATGGGGTTAATTAGCTATGGACGACAGGCGGTGGGTATCGTTTCAAGGTCGAAATAAAAAGTACCTTTTTGAAAGTAAATAATTAAATAAATAAATAAAAAACTCTTCCTCCTATAACCTTTAGCCCCCCCCCCCAATTCAGATTCAATTCAAAGAAATAATAAAAAAGGGAGGGGCAGAGCCCTCGTCGATGTCGCGTCCCCCACATCGATCCACCGCCGCCGTCCAGGCATCGGCGCCTCCTCCCTCAGGTGATGCCGCACCCCCTCTCGAACGTGGAAACCCCTGACGCCCCAAACCCATTCAAACAGCCATCGCCGCCCCGTAGGACCCACCTATGCCTGCGCCGACCGTCTCAGCCCTCCTCAACCTGTGACGACAGTGAACACCTCCCCCTTCGCTAAAAATCAAAAAAAGGTGAGCTTTTTATGTTATTTTATTTATTTATTTAGTTTAAATACATTTTAGGGGTTAAGTAAAATCAGTTTTATAGCTATTAGGCCATTGATCAACACATATGACTTTTATTTATGTAGTTAAGGTATAAAAGAACGATTTTTATATATTAGAAATAATAAAGATATGATTTTTATATAAGTAGAGAATAAAAATATGATTTTTATTAGGTGAAAGATATAAAAATATAATTTTTATATGATGTATAGTATAAAAATATAATTTTTACAGATATAGCGAAATAAAAATCTGATCTTTATTTTATAAACGTTGAAATAAAAATGTGATTTTTATAGCGATGATATAAAAATTCGATCTTTATATTAGAAGTAGATATTAAAATATAATTTTTATATAGGAAGGAGCGTTATAAAAATATATTCTTTATTGGAAGAAGAGCGATATAAAAATATAATTTTTATATGGAAAATAGCGTTATAAAAATATAATCTTTATTATATGAACACCGGTATAAAAATGGAATTTTTATCTATATAGTAGCGATATAAAAATTTGATTTTTATCCATATAGCGTAGTTATAAAAATGTGATTTTTATATACATAGCAACAATATAAAAATGTGATTTTTATATATGTAGTGACTACGGACAATGAAAGTGACGAAAGGCGAGCACGACGAAGATTTCTACATATGAAGAGTCGTGGTGCTTGGTTTAGCTAGTCTATGAGAACTTCTCACCTTTAATTTAAATTTCTAGTTAAAAGTATATACTAGGATGCAGACGGTATTTAGTAGCACCCGACACCCGTCGTCCACAGAACATGGACGGCTTGTATGCTTGTTTGTTTGATTTTGATGTGTAGTTGATTGTATGATGTTATGTGAAATGAAATAAAATATTTTATAGTGGTAAATATTTTATAGTTAAAAATATAATTTTTAACGTGTATATAAAATAAATATTTATAAACAAATCGGACGATTTGTTTATATACACTGATTTGACTGAGTACTTATCCTGAGGCTCGGGCTAGAGAGTCTCGAAGTCGGTGAGGACTATCTTTTGCCTCGGTTCACAGATGGAAATCCAACTTCCAAATACGTGACATTTGCGGTTTTGATTGTAGAGTCTAATATCGCGACATGATATATGGTACCCATGCCATCTATGATTAATACTTATGATTGAAATTGTTTTAACACTATACACTTATAGTAATAATAAAAGATGAAATTTAGCGTATCAAGCATTCTTTGGCTATTATAAGGTAAAACCCTATCCTCCAGCTTGCGTTGCATTGTGTGATGGGACCTGGGTCTTATAATAGCTTCATTTTTCTTTATTTAGCATTGCGCCGTTTTTTTATGCACTGGTATTCTTGGGAGGAAACCCGTTCCGTGTTATACGGCGTGGTCCCTTGATTTACCTAACTTTAAAATAAAGATTAATAACTGTTTTAGTTCCCACACCAGTCACATGACTGACCTGGAGTTTATTGTTTTAACCTAAACTCTGGGTGCCCTTATTTTGACATGGGCAGCTAGTAGTTTTGGTTTTGCAGATTTATATTCACAGGATCCTGATTTACAGCTGGAACAATACTCGGAAAGCTCTGTATCCGTGTATTACTTCTAGTTGTGTATTGTAGTATTTTTCCGCTGCGATGTATTTAAATGTAATTTAAATCTCTGATATTTATCGAATGTATTTTATTTGTTTACGCTCTGTAAATTCTTGTATTCTGATGGAATTGTTGTAATTAACAATGAGATGTTCTTCTGTCTGTGTTCTTTTGTGTGTTGTTCTCAAAGTATCCGCTCTTTCCTTATCGGGGAAGTTACGGATTCTCGCAAGTATGTATTGAGCTTATGTGCATATCCTTATCCTTTGGCTGTGAAAAAACTATCGACAAACAAAACAAAATTAGATGAGCACTCAATTAACATTTATTAACAAACACTACATACACTCCCATGTAAGTCTAATATTCTCTGAATATGTCTAATATTTTCTATAATATGCACGTGCACAAGTAGAGAAAAGTTGTGTTAAATAATATGGTGAGAAAGGCTAACATTATAAACTTGACGATTCATGATCACTTACATTTTAGCTATGATACGTACACACTAACCAACCGAAAAAAATGCTATGTGTATATTAACCTAAGTAGCAAAGGAAAGGCTCGGTATACGTGGATTAAATTTCAAAATTGCAAAAAAAAGAAAGCGGCAAGATTGTCAAACTCTCAACCTGAAAATAACTTTATTGTTTGATTAGAAATATTATTAGACTTTTATTCTTGTATGAACTTAGCTGTTATGTCCAAGGGACCAGTCAAAAAGACATGTCTTTATCATACAAAAAAATCTGATAGCACTGGAATTTCTTGTCCAAATTGATTTTGATATTAAATACCTTAGATCCTACAATATAAAACTGCTGACAGTTGACACACAAGTAATGGAGTTATCTACAAGATCAGTTCTCATAAAGCGAATTATAGATGAATCTGATTATGATAAAATTCATAAATTAAGATTTACATAAAATATTTAACAGTTTATGTATTTCGTGCGTAAGCATATTAAAATTACAAATATTATGCAACTAGTCAAAAATTATTATTTTAATGTATTGGAATTTTTCTGGAATCCTTCTTTAAAGAGTAAAGATGAGAATTCCATAAATTTGCCCTTACCTTACCAGCTCCAGTTAAATCGTGCCCTTACCTTACAACTTGATTTAATGTGGCATTTGCTTCGGTGAATAAACCAGATACATTGCTAGTGTTGATGGAAGCAATTTTAAGAATTGCAGGCAATACTAATTCTAAAACATATTGCTTAGGAAACATAATGCTAGTGTTGAATGAGATTTACCATGTGGCTGTATAATAATGTTTACACAGTATTGCTTAGGAAACAACTAGAAATTCAATGCTATTAAATGATAAACTAACTTGACATATTTCACCAGAAAAAAAATGATTTAAAATTAACTTCATACCTTCATGATCAAGATTATGAGCGTCTTCAAATATGAAAATCTCTATGATAATCAATAACTCAATACCTACATATATGAAATAATAAATTTTATGAGATATATAACTCAATAACTCCTCTGGTGATCACTAATTTTTTTATAATTAAATGTATCTTATTGATTTAGATATTAAAATGGAAAACATGAAGTCAAAATCATTTATATAAATCAACACATATCGAACACAATAATTATTGCATAAAAACTAAAATACTGAAATATAACTAAACAAAAACTTCCTTGTGTGAAGAGTAGCTATACCTCTCTTAAATAATGCATGTAACAATATTTATTGACTCTCCATAGGGTAACAAATTCAGCAATATTGAGTTATTCGAGTGTGCATTTGCAGTCCTCTCTAACATAGCTAACATCGTCAACTTCCATATCGGTTACATCGAGATCTTCTGGAATATTGATAGTTTCTTCTACATAATCATTTGTTTCTAAATCAAGAAAACCTATTGGCGGTGCTTTCATTACCACGTACCAACTTGAAGAATCGTTTTCTCTTTAATAAAATACTTGTTTCGCTTGAGATGTAAGAATGTATGGATCTTTTGAAAATGATGCTTGGTTTTGATGTAAATTGACAACGGTGAAACCATCTTCATCAACTTTTACTCCATTTCCAACAAGCACCCAATGACACTTAAAAATAGGAATATAAAACACGTGATAATCTAATAAAATTATATCAGTCAATATTCGATAATAAGTGACCACATCGGCTACTTGAGAAATATATTTTGCACTTGCTCTACATAAAGTAGTCGCATCGTAAGTCACTCCATGTAACGATCCATCTTTTTGCCTGATTTTTCGCCGGTAATTAAACCAACTTGAATCGTTCATAAAGATGAATTGTTATGGGTACAGACATCTATTGAACAAATAATAGAACTTTTATTGCATAACACAATAATTACATCAGAGTTACATCGAATATCAGAGTTACAACATATGCAGCGGAAGAAAAGTAAATATACTCTCAACGGAAGAAATCATATGATATGGCGGAAGCTCCAAATCCTAGCTTGAACTCAAACCTCAGAAAGCGCTCCAAGTCCAGCTCTAACGATATATAAGTGTAAACTAAACTCTAGCTGCCCGAGTAAAAATTTGTGGGCACCCAGAGTTTAGGAAGTAACTATAAACTCCAGGTCAGTCATGGGACTGGTGTGAGAACATAAAACAGTTGTTTACAGGATTTATTTAAAGTTGGGTAATTCACCGGACCACGCCACTAATGCGGAACGGGTTTACTCCATGTGACTTCCTGTGCACATAAATTCGAAAAGACTTTGAGAAAATGAAGTTATCATAAGCTCGTCCCACATCACACAATGCAAGCGCACACCAGATGGGCGAGTTTATCTTATGATAACCAAACATGTTTTCATACGTAAAATCCTCTTTCAATACTAAATATAGTGTGGAAAACCATTTCACAATTTAAATGTATTAATCCTAGACGGCATAATACCCATAATATTAGGTCGCCATATATATACACAATCAAAATTGTATGGCTCGTATTGGAGGTTTGGGGTTTCCAACTTGATGTTTCCTGGCACGAAAGATCAATCGGAACACAAACGAGATGTAATCGCGGGTTTTTCATCCAGACGCGGACACCAATACAAATCGCGAGGTAGGTCAACGGTTTTCGACCAGACACGGCCCCCTGAACATACCCTATTCCATAAGTCATAAGTGGTTTCCCACTGCTGCAGCGGTCATCATCGATTCATAAATATATACACAACCAAACCGCCAGTTTCTCATCATCCGGGGTGTGAGGTTTGTCGATGTCACGTCATACACAAAGCATGCTTAGATAAGCCATCCCCTGATCATACAAGCTTATTTCATATCTTAAGTATGTCACATTGTCCATTCACAACATGACCACTGATTCCCATCATTACATAACCATTTGAGCTCGTACGTCACAACCAGCAACATATCAACGGAAATCAGTGTTCTGCCGTCAATTACAATATCAGGCATACAATCCATACAAGTCCATTTTGGGTTTGAACGGAACAAAATCCGAAAATCTCCCAATATACCCAGACCTTATGCCGCTTATAACTCGTATTGGGTGATCAGCCCAACCAAGACATCGGCGGCCATCAATCCAAGCAAATTCGAAGATCATCGATCTTCACTCGTCGTTTGACCAAGTCTCGAATAACGTCGTATTATTACTTGGAATGGGTTTCGAAATAATATTCGATCCCAGTCTTTCCAAGTAATAAACGCAAATTTAAACAATAGTTATGGATTATGCGTGGTTCCGATTCAAACCTCCTTCCATATCATTATCAAATTCTTCTATCATCGAGGTTAGATTATATTTCATAACTTGTTATCGCCTTACCATTCTTTGAAACAAAATACACTTGAAGTCTTATATCTTCAAACAAAAATGTTTAATCGTTGTCATCCTTTCATAAGTTTCCAATTTTATCAAATTTAAATTGGTTTGGCTTTCATTCAAAATGGTTCCTCCAACTTATGTTTCAATAGACTTCAATGATTTATTATCCAACCTCGCTCCTTAACTTAGGAAAGTATCAGATTGCCTTGAAATCAAATATTAGATTAAAATTCACTAAACTCATTTTGTTCTTACATTTCCTAACTTAAAACCGATAATATTCGTAAATATTATACAGAAATGACTTTTAAATCTTTAAGATATTTAACAAGCTCTTCCATAAATCTAACAAAACCTCAATTGTATAACTGCTCCATACTCAAATCCTTTATAACAACGTTAAATGTTACTGATAGTGCTGCAGTGGTTAATTAGATCAAATAGATCCAAAATATTTCAAAAACTTCGAGTAGTTCAAGTTACATAAAAGAAAGAAATGATTTATCAGTTTCCATATAACGCTCAAATGAAACGCATCGTCATTTTCATAATAAATTCAACCCTCATAACTTAACTTTTTAAACCATTTTCCGAATGTTTTATATTTCTATTCGAATACAAATAATTTTCAAAAATCATCAATTTAACTTCCTAAGTGTTTCAAATTACCATGGAAAAATTTAAATAATAAAATTTTCCACATCCCAAAAATTCATGGTTAAATCAAAGGAAGGAGGGTTAAATTTATTTCTCCACATAAAATCCATAACCGTGGTGAGTGCATTTCATACAATCAAATTCGATAGTATCAGACGATCATACAACAGACATGCATCATTCAACAATCAAATTTCGCGTAAGCGTTACGTTCCATAATGCTCACAAAATTTCACTTCATGTCATCCACTTCATGCAAAAACCAATTTCATAAATACGCGTTGGGTCACTAACGCGCTTTGATATGATTTTTTTTCTTTTTATATGATAACTATAGCAATATTATCTCGATTTCATGGTATCATTTCAAAACTTGCAAACCAACAGTTCATGCAACCAATACTGTATATTATCACAACCATCAGATGTAAGCAGCAAGTCATGAAACTAAATAAAAATTAAAGTTACGTGTTCTCACCTGCATTGCTCTCCGTTCCTTCGTTGATCGGGTCTTTCTACGGTCAGCGGACTACCTAAAAGGTTTGTTTCTTCACTACACAAACGGTCGGGCTCGCGGACACCACTGTCTTCTTTTGAACGGACTGTTTTAAGGAACCAACAGACCACTTTTTGTCTTCTTCCTGGACTGTTTTTTTTTTCTATAGATATAAAGGGGACTTGCGGTTCTGCAAATGGAGAGACACTCACAACAAAAGAGAAGCTGTTGCAGAAATAGGAAACAAAAGGTGGCAAACTTTAGTACACGCTCTGGTTCACTTTTAACACAGTGAGGGGCTGATGTAAAATAAGGAAGTGGGCGGATTTTTTTTTTAGCTAAAGGATTGTTTTCAAGTAAGAGAAAAGAGAGTAGGGATTGATGATGGTGGACTTGGTGCACGCAGTTGCAAGGTGGTCGGCTGTTAAGGGAAAGATGGACTGGATGCGGCGGCAAGCTGACTGATGAAGGGGTGGTGATGCTTGGCTGAGGAGCGGATGTTGTCTGTTGAGGCTTGAAAGGGAAAGGCGGAACAAATCTTGCAGGTGGAAAAAGAGAAGGTGGTGGAAGAATGACAGTACACGGTGGAGTGAGTGGAGAGGAAGGCTGATGTTGTGGTATTGATTTAAGGAGAGACAGAAAGGAGGATGCGGTGCAGAAAAGGGTGGAGAGGTGCGGTGAAGTGGAACTGAGGGAAGTAGAGCTTGCGGTGCAGGATAATGATGGTGGAGTGGTGATAAATGCGCATGTGGGTGAAGTGAAAATGACGGAATGGTTGGAGCAAGATGATGGTTTGCGTTGAAGAAGTAAGGTGGCAGTGAGTTGAAATGGTGATGATGGCTGCTGTTAATGGAAGAGGACGCGATAAATAGAGAGGAAGGGGGTTGCGTGTACGGGAGAGTTTTCTCTCTTTCCCAGACGAAATCATCACAGGAGAAAGAAACTGCCGTGCTCTCCTCTTTATTTGATTTTTCAAATTTTATTTTCATATAATTTTCAGCTGAACCTAGATACTTGGCACAACTATTATCATGCATAGAGACAAATATGCAGTTATTTATTTTTATAAAAATTTCCTCCAATGCATGTCTTACAAAATAAATTAAATTATTTATTTGTAAATTTTGATTTATGGCGGTGCTTTTGTAACAAATCTTATGTGTAACTAATTCAACCCTCTTATACACCATAACATTTCAACATAAAACATAAAAAAAAAAATTCTACTTCTAAAATATATTAACAAAATAGAAATAAATAATAATAGCACATTCTTATATACATAACCATCTTGTAAAAATTTACATGAACATCAAAAGTTATAACATTTAAAATTTACAAATCTTCATATGAATAAACACTATTACTTTACATATGCATTCTACCCAAATATAAATCTAAATTATATTTCGAATATATATATAATCAAATCATCACATATTATCCAATGATATTTCAATTTTTTTTTTATATATACTTATATTACCAAATATACGATGAAATTTTTAAATATTTATAAATCTATATCTTGTAGTAAATATATATATAAAATAAAATATCTTCGTATCTTACAAAAAATCATATTCCTATATTAATACTAATCAAAATTTGGTAGTGTTTGCACAAATAAAATTTTATAATCTATCATATTCTTAAAAATAAATTTTATTCAAATCATTATAAATAAACAAAGCGCATATCAAAATCAAAATATAAAGGCTTATTATCTATGTTTAAATCTTATAAAATTTTAGAAAACTCAATTTATACCATTGAATTCCATTTAACTTAGTTAAATACTTGGGTTATTACATTCACCCCTCCTTATGACTTTTCGTCCTCGAAAAGGGAAATGAAACTTTTAAACCTTATGATTTAAATCAAAAACCCTTACACAGTTGGAAACATATACCAAGGTACAAGAATAACAGACTAATATTGCTACATAAACATACATATCATAACCGTCCAATAGATCATACAATCAAGTCAACATACAAAAAGTGTAACTATCCCTACCTGAGTACGTGTCACGTACTTGAGGTAGTCCAAAACATATAGTCACAAAAGGTATACCTACCTAGGTACTAGCCCTTCAAAAACCTTTCTAACCCCAAAATATCTTAGTGCGCCTAAGCACTTAAGATAACATACCTACCATATATACAAGGTCAATATCCATCACCTTTCTAATCATCAGACGTATCCGATCCGTCATCCGATGGACCAGGCAAACTAATCTCTTCGGGCTCCTCATCTGCGAAAGGCTCCTCCCAATCCACGAATTATTCCTCGTCTTCAACCATAAAATCATCATCCTCAAATTCTTCATCATCTGCTATAAAGTCATCCTCCTCAACCACAAAACCTCCCTCAACCTCATCTATGGGCTGCTCAACCAACTCTAAAACCTCATCAACTGGAAAACCATCGTCGTCATCCACTATCATATCATCTCCAGCTTCCATGTTCTCTTCGCCGGCTACCACTTCATCCACGTGTAGAGGCTGCTCCACCTCCTCTGCAACCTCGCCATGTCCCTCGGCCCCTGCCTCTGGTAGTGGTTCGTTCTCGACTATAACCCCCAGCTGCTCTACCTCCTCTGCGATATCGTTTAGCTCACCATTTCCTGCCTCAGGGACTCCTGGCTGTTCTGCGTAAAGCATCTCCTCGAATCTCTCAACTAATGTCGGGTCCAAGACTAAACCAAAGAGATCCGGTATCGTTTCATGGCCTGTTAGGTGCTGGTCTCTCTCGTTGAGGATCTGCTGCCATACAGCCTCTACTGTAGCGTCATCAATCCCTGGTGGAACGTTAACTCCAAAATAGTCTATGGCCGCAGCACCCGTCATCTGGTCTATAATCAGTGGGCCTGGAATACTTTCCAATCTCTTCAAATACTCCCTCTGCTGTGGATCTAACTCAAGGCCACTCGAGTTACTAGAACTATCTGAGTCAGACTCTGAACTGCTATTGCTGCCATTGTAATTACTAGACTGAGACTGCCTTATTCTAAGGGATCGGTCACCCTAGACAAAAGAAAATCTAAGCTTATAAAACATCCAAATTCATTACTAAATAAAAATTATATAGGTTTCTATATGCCATTCCTATTTATTATAAATCAAGGATCATTACTATACCAACGGTTCTTAGGTTCAAATTTAAATCCTACACCCCAAATCTTCCAAGTATTCAAAACATGCTCAAGGTTTCTATTTATAATTGTCCAAAATCATTATCATTTCTGATTAGTTAATATCCTTTACCTAAGTTTCAATGCAAATCCAACAATCCCAAGTTATCTTATTAATGTTTGTCGAGTGTTCACTCACCTTTATTCACACATCACCAATTTAAGAATCATATTTAAATTTTAAATTAATTTTGAATTATCTAACCATCATGAATTAATACAAAATTTCCCTAAAAGCAAATTTAATTCATATGCTTGCACTAGATTCTATGCCATTCAAAACTTTTGAAATTTTAAGGTTCCATAGAATCGTTTCTATTTCATAATCCTCTTAACGCATTTAGATCGACTTTCGATAAAAGTTGTTTCAATGTTTCAAAACTTTAAATTCACGTTTCGCATTACCCAAGAAATTATATCGACTACCCTTTAGATCTATCTGAAAGTCAGACACATTAAATTTTGGAGAGATAAGTTAACAACCAAGATTCCAATTAATACAAGCATCCGTACATTCATTCATTCCTGATTCTTAGTATTAATACATTCACTTCTTAACCTTGTACTATTCTTAGAACTAACCCTATGGATTGAATAATTTACTTCCTTGCGCTACGGTCTGTGACGCTGCTACTACTCCCTTCTTTACTGGACAATCTCGAACTACATGTCCCACCATCCTGCATCTATTGCACTTCTTTTCCGTTGCAGGTTCCTTGGTTTCTTTCTTTTTCTTAGGACAATTGTTCCTAAAATGTCCAATTCTCTTACACTTGAAACAACGTATATTCTTCCGAACGACTTTCTCCTTCTTCTTAGACTTATTCGGGCAGTTGACTGCAAAATGACCATCTCTAAAGCACTTATAACACTGGACATTACTAAGCTTCCTCAGTTCTTCTATCTCTTCTTTTTCCCTTCGAGCCAATGCTCTCTTTGCTTGCTTTTGTGTCATCCAGAATTCCACTGTGCTTTTAGGGGTAACCCAAGATTTCAAAAGGTTATACTATTTCTTGTTTACTCAACTAGCTTATAATTGCATATTTATTCACTAGATATTCATAGCCATATACATTATTTATTATTTGCTAACATTTGTTGAAATAGTACTTACCCGACGTCTCGACCGGAATCATGTAGTCATCCCACTTCCGCAACTCGGAATGGATACCGATGATGCTGCAGACATCAACAGAATCATCCTCGAGCGTAAGAGCGTGATTTTATATCTATATCTAGTACATATAATATTTCATACATACGCCGACTGTGAAGACCCGCAACTTCCCCGTAAAGGAAAGCGTCGGATAGTTCGAGAACAAGCCACAACAGAACGCATATAAAAGAACGTTTCATTGTTCATTACAACAATGCATCAGATTACAAGAACATACAGAGTATAAATGAATATTACATAGAAATATCAGAGATTTAAATTACATTTAAATACATAGCAGCGGAAAATAATACATTACACAACTAGAAGAAGATATACGGATACAAAGCTTTCCGGATATCGTTCCAGCTGTAAACCAGGATCCTGTGAATATAAATCTGCAAAACCAAAACTACTAGCTGCCCGTGTCAAAATAAGGGCACCCAGAGTTTAGGTTAAAACAATAAACTCCAGGTCAGTCATGTGACTGGTGTGAGAACTAAAACAGTTAATCTTTATTTTCAAAGTTAGGTAAATCAAGGGGCCACGCCGTATAACACGGAAACGGGTTTCCGTGTTATACGGCGTGGCCCCTTGATTTACCTAACTTTGAAAATAAAGATTAACTGTTTTAGTTCTCACACCAGTCACATGACTGACCTGGAGTTTATTGTTTTAACCTAAACTCTGGGTGCCCTTATTTTGACACGGGCAGCTAGTAGTTTTGGTTTTGCAGATTTATATTCACAGGATCCTGGTTTACAGCTGGAACGATATCCGGAAAGCTTTGTATCCGTATATCTTCTTCTAGTTGTGTAATGTATTATTTTCCGCTGCTATGTATTTAAATGTAATTTAAATCTCTGATATTTCTGTGTAATATTCATTTATACTCTGTATGTTCTTGTAATCTGATGCATTGTTGTAATGAACAATGAAACGTTCTTTTATATGCGTTCTGTTGTGGCTTGTTCTCGAACTATCCGACGCTTTCCTTTACGGGGAAGTTGCGGGTCTTCACATTTGGTATCAGAGCTTTGGTTTACAAAGCTCAGAGAACAAGGCACATTAGAACCGTACGAAAGAATTCATCAGATATTGGATTAGTAATATCCAATTAGAATGACTCGTTAGAGATGGGATCAGTAGTATCCTAGAACGAGTGTGAAGAGTATATTTTTGAAAATGAAAACAATTTTTGTTTTGAAAATTTAAATCGATTATTCGTATTTGATTATCTATTTAAATTGATTTGGACAGTCCAGTATATAAAGAATTTGCATATACGCCTTGCAAACGTATATTCGAAGTTTTAATATACCGGGTAGATATAGAACCGCACTCTAGTAGCCCGACAATGTTCTGATGGTGGTTCGAAACATCATCAGCATTTATTTTCGAGTGACGAAGGTGTGATTTCTATATATTTCCATTAGACTGGTGTGAGAACCAAAATTAGATAGGGCCTATTGTTGTGATTTGGCATCAAAAATCTGATTTTTTGTATATGTATCAAAATTATGAATTTGAAACGTTAAATTCACTAATTGATTGATGTTTGTGTTGTTTGTTTAAATTGTTTGCTAATTTTTAGCCATTTAGCCTAACAGAATCAAATATTGACTTGTATTGAAATTTGGTCGCATTTGCTTGCATATGCATATATATCTTTGAACAGGTCATAGCAAGGAGGCTAGAGCCAGAGAATAAAATTTGTTTGCCCGACAAATAGGTACATGTTTACTACATAATTTCCTGTTTTGTTTGGGTGATGATGATTTTGTGAGCCTATTGGCTAGCCGCTTGGCTTTTTCTTTTTCTTTTTGAGATCTGAAGGACCGGGGAAGCTATTTGAAATTCCCCGATGCTCCCGGTGCAGGGGAGGTTATGGCGAAATTTTTCGAAAATTTAGGGTGTTAGCCAAATTTTTGAAATTTTAGAAATTCTCAGAAACTGAAGAGTTGGAGAATGGAAGCCTGATCGAACGTAGAGCTGAATAATCAAACCACTTTCGACTTTGTTCCTTTTCGGGGACGAAAAGTTTTAAGTGGGGGAGATTGTAACAACCCGTAAAATGCGAGCCAGTTTGAAAATTTTAAATTGGCAATTTTAGCGAATTTTGATTATTTAAAATGAATTATTTTAAATAATATCGACGAGAAATTTATTTTGAATATAATTCGATCGTATATATTATACGCGTCGTCGTTAGAATATATAATAATTATATATAATTATAAATAGAATTGAAAATGGCGCGGTAGTTCGATAATTCGATTTCAAACTTCAATTGAATGTACCGGGTGCAAAACAATCCGGATTTTAGTGAAACCAAAAATAATGGAATCTAATAGTGAATATCTTTCCAACGAATCCGAAAAATCAAAAGTTCGTAGCGGGAATCAAAAGATATGTCCAGTTGAAAATTCTGAATAGTCGCTATGGAATTCAGGCCCTTAAAAATGGACATTTTGCAAATGACCTCGGATTTCGACGAAACCACTTTTGTTAGATCCGCAGTGTCAAGTTATTGCTAGGTTTCAAATTTCATAATTTTTCGAATCAATATGTGAGCGTGGCAAAAGAAAACGCGTTTGACCATTTCAGTTGATTTTAATCGACTGGAAATTAGCCATTTTTCAAACGGTCTCAGAATTCGACGAAACTAGTTTTGTTAGGACCGTATCGTCAATACGAAGCTAGAAAATATTTTTCTGGAATTTTTCTAGTTAGTATGTGACCCCGGTAAATTGAAAGGTACGTTTAAAATTCAATATAAGGATTTAAATGTTAATTTGAACGAAAACTGATCGAAACAGTCGAGTTGGCTTACCAGACATATCCCATTGTGTCCGGAATGGGGGTAATTAGCTAGAGGCGACGGTCGTTGGGTTTTATTTGGTGTTCGTATGTAAAATCTCTTTTATTGAAATTAAATAATAATTTAAAATATATAACCCTAGGAATTTTTGGATTGGTCAACCCTCACTTCATTCAAACCCGCGGTCAACATCTCCTTTCCACCTCCAGGAGCGATTCGACGGTGGGAAAGCTCCATCGTTCTCCACCAATCTCCACTCAATTCGCTCACCAATGCCACCAACCCCTAATGCGAAAACGTTGGCCTCCCCGACACCCACCTCTTCAACGATCAAGATTGGAAATCAGCGCCGGAGGTGGCCAAATCGGAGGCTTAAAGTTCGGGGGTTTGTCTGGGTTTTCTGCGCCAACGGGAAGCTCGAGTTCGCTTGAACTCGAGGTGGAGGAGGAGGGCTCCAAGGCGTTTCAGGTGGCGGTCTCGGATGGTCGTCACGGCGATCCTAGGGGGGGTGCGACGTTCGCTTCTGGAAGAGAATGGGTTCCAGACTTCGACGAGGCAACGAGAAAGAAAGGTTTTAACTCTTTTTTTTTATATATATAAATATTATAGTTTATTAAATCTGAAAATTTATATATATATAGTATAGTTTTAAAATATGAAATTTATATATGTTGGTATCGTTTAAAATATGATTTTCGCTTATTAAAAATATGGTTTTAAAAAGAATATATATATATAGATAGCAATATATAAAAATAGCAATATGTTTTGGAAATATAAAAATAGCATTGTTTAAGATAAAAATTGACTTTGTTTAAAAAAAAAAAAAAAATCGTTTTATAAAATAAAAATAGCAAGTGTTTTAAAATAAAATTGGCATTGGTTTTAGAATAGGATTAGCATTGTTTTATTTTATTTTCAGTTTTGAAATATAAATTTCCTTTGATTTGAAATGTAAATTTCCCTTGATTGGAAGATATACAAAAATTCGGTTTTTATATATTGAACTTCGAATTAAAAATTCGATTTTTATATATTGAATAACATAGAAAAAAATTCGGTTTTTACATAGGTAGTGAAAGCGGACAACGAAGATGACGAAGATGCGATAGCGATGAAGATTTCTATCAATGAAGAGCCGTGGAGCTAGGATAGCTATCTGTGAGAATTTCTCACCTTTCAATTTATTTTTCTAGTTATATATATATATACTAGGATGCAGACGGTGCTTAGTAGCACCCGACACCCGTCCACAGACCATGGACTTGTTTGTTTGACTGTTTGGTGATTGATTGCGATATTGGTTTGAATGTGATTTGTGGTGTGAAAAATCGAATCGATAAATTGGTTAGGATTAGACGTGCGCCGTTATAAGGCGATGGAGTAAGGCTAGGTTAGACCCTTACTCCAAGTTTTGTGGTTTGCAAAATGAAATTGATTTGATTGATGTGTGAATGGCGTGGGCCTTCACTAGACCGGGGATAAGGCTAGGCCTCGTCCCGTTTCTAGTATCGTGCCGTTATGCCGCCGAAATTTTCTAAAATAAGTTAGAAAAATAAAAATATCATTTTATTGAATAAATGAATTGAATAGAAATTCATAGGTTGAAATAAAATGTTTTATCGTTAAAAATATAATTTTTAACGTGAATATGAAAATAGTGAAGTGAATAAATAAAATATTCATTTATAAACCGGACGGTTTGTTTATGTACACCTATTTGAATGACATTGATTGGGACGATAAATTTTACACATCGCCCAACAGCACAAATAAAATAGGTGTTTGATTGTTTGAAACCCCACACGGGTGTTGGGATGAAATTTGAAGTTCACTCATCCTGATTGATTAAAAATGTCGATCGATCGATTGACAGGCTGTTATAAGCGTTGAATATCTATATTTGATGCTTATACAGTGTAGTGCACTTTGGTTGATGATTGATTATTTTTCAATGCTATGATATACATGTGTTGTATGAAAATCCATATAATTAACTTTATATGGTAATTGATTGGGCCTCATTCCAATTTGAAAAATAAATAATATTATAAAATAAAAGTTCATGTGTTGACAGTACTCATTCATTGAGATTGGTCATGTGTTGAACGAAATATTTTGATAATAACAACTATTTTGAAAATAGAAATTTATGAAGCCGTGTTGATTAGATTGACGCCATTTTGACGTGAACGATATTTATATCGATTTTATTGAATTCAAATTGAATTGAAAACGATTTCGAAATGAATTGAATTGAAAACGATTTCGAAATGAATTGAATTGAAAACGATTTCGAAATGAATTGAATTGAAAACGATTTCGAAATGAATTGAATTGAAAACGATTTCGAAATGAATTGAATTGAAAACGATTTCGAAATGAATTGAATTGAAAACGATTTCGAAATGAATCGAATTGAAAACGAATTCAAATTGAATTGAAAGCGAAGTGAAATAAATTCAAATTAAATTGAAATTTGAATTGAATGGAAATGGATTTTAAAACGAATTTATAGAGAAGAATTCAATTTTGATTTGAATTGAAATGGAAGTTGAAAATGTTTTTGAAACGAATTCAAAACTATTTATATAATTCGTTTTAAATAGAAATCGACGAAATATATATTATATATATTATATATATATATAATATAATGGCCTGAATAGAACGCGCCGCGCCGCGGCAGTTCACGAATTTCGACCATTTATTTCAAACGGACATTACGGGAGATCCGACCGTCGGATTCTCCTAGAACCGGAACCGTTGGGTTCGTATCGAAAAGAGCTTTCTAATGAATGTTAGAAATTTGAAATCTAACGGTTGGATTTGGAGATACGTCCAAATCAAATTCGAAAAAGGTCGCTGTAAGTGCAGTTCGATGGCCGTTAATGGGAATCGACTGTACGGGCCTTGATAAAATTATTAAAAATAGTAATAATTTGTGTAAAATCATAAGAAATGATTTGTGAAAGTTTGGGATGAAAAACTCCATATTTGAAAAGATAAAAATAGATTTTTATCGAAATGAACTAGTTTTGAACTAGAATTATAATTCTATTTATTTTTAAATAAATAAATTGAATTTGAAATGGTTTTGAAAATAACCAAAATTTCCAATGATTGCATTGGAGTGGAGTTGAATCGAAATTGTCTTCGGAATATTTCGATGTTGGAATTCGTGATATTACAGGTGTTGTTATGGAAATTTGAAAGATATATATTTGTATCGTTATTTCCAATACGACATTTGTTAGTCGTAGAATTCGATATTGAATATAAGCCGATATATTTTCTATTCAGAGCCTTGTATTGAATATCGAATGTGATTTGGGTTTGTCGTGAATGGTGTCTTCACTAACACTGTTCTTGAACCCAGTTGAGAAAAGATTAAATCTTTTTATTTAGATTTAATGAAGTGTACCAATTAAATGATATTTAATTGGAATTGAATTGATATTGATTTTTGGGTTTATCGTGAACAGTGTTTTAAATAACACTTGTTCTTTAACCCGATAATTAATGGAATGTGATTTGGGTTTGTCGTGAATGGTGTCTTCACTAACACTGTTCTTGAACCCAGTTGAGAAAAGATTAAATCTTTTTATTTAGATTTAATGAAGTGTACCAATTAAATGATATTTAATTGGAATTGAATTGGTATTGATTTTTGGGTTTATCGTGAACAGTGTTTTAAATAACACTTGTTCTTTAACCCGATAATTAATGGAATGTGATTTTGGGTTTATCGTGGACCGTGTTTTAAATGACACTGATTCTTTAACCCAGTCGAAGATTAAAACTAAGTGGAATTTTAATGAATCTTTAATTAGATTGAAAAGATCGAAAATGGAGTATCACCAGTTTTGCTCCAGGCGATAGTTAAATCTTTAATTAGATTTGAACGTGAAATTTAGAAACTAACTGTCGGTTAGCCAAGCAGAATGGTTTTCTGGATATTGATCTGATGTTGGTTTCGGCCTTCGGGGTTAATATTTGGGGAATTATTCTCTTGATTAATTTACGGTTAGTGACTAATGAATTGGAATGAGGCGTATGTTGTGTTTATGTAACACTTATTTAAAATATACGCGAGTTATTCGGAAAGACCGGGTTTATCCCATTCTGAATAACTGATACGACGATAAGTCGAAGATGAAGACGATGGTCGAAGACCGGAAGTCTTCACGTCGTTTGGGGGATAACTGATGATCTTGATTGGGCTGTACACCCAAGAAGATGGAAACAGTTAGTGATCGTCTAGACGTACTTGGAGATCGATGGATATGCGGGGTACTAGGTGCCTCCGGTTTCGTTCAGACCCAGAACGGACTTGTAAATGGACTGTGTGTCTGACATTGGATTTTAGTCCGTGTGATTGATCTCTATTAAATATATATCTGTTTGGCGGCGGAGAATTTATTCTCTTGCTTAACGCCCTTCTCTGAGACGTACGAGCTCAGGGGTTATATATTGATGGATATCAAACGCATGGAGTGAATTGCCTGTGTGGCATGCCTAAGTGGCAATTGATCGAGGCTTCTGTTGAAAAGCAAAGTCTTGTGGTGATGATCAAAGCACGGCCTTTGTGGCGTAGCTTTGTGTAACGTTTACCTCGCGTGTTTCACACCCGGTATGAACCAAAAACGGGAGACGGACCTCAGGGAGGACTTGCGTTTCTTTCTAGCTAGAAGTGGCGTCAGTGGTTTTACACGCCCTGACGAGTTTGACTTATGTGGTTGTTGCGGTTGCGAGGCGCCTCGGTTATATCGGTTTCGGCCGATGCATTCTGGTCGGCTGACGGACCAGACTTACACCCCATAGGGTGGGGAGACGTAGTGTTCAGGCATAATAATCCACATCGGTGGACCGGCCCTGTCGCTCCATGGGGCAGTTGCGGCTGTTCCTGAGACACGGGCTAGAGCGTCTCGAATCGGTTGAGGACTATCTTTTGCCTCGGTTCATAGACGGAAATCCAATTTCCAAATACGTGCCATTTGCGGTTTTATTTGTAAACCTATATATGGCGACATAGTGGTATGGGGCATTCATGCCGCCTATGATTGATACTTATGATTTGAAGTTGTTTTATACTCTATGCACTTATAATAGTATCAAATGATTTGTTTTAAACGTATCAAGCATTCTTTAGCTGTTATAAGGGAAAACCCTATCCCCCGGCTTGCGATTGCATTGTGTGATAGGACCTGGGTCTTATAACAGCTTCATTTTTCTTTATTTAGCATTGCGCTGTTGTTTATGCACTGGTATTCTTGGGAGGAAACCCGTTTCCGTGTTATACGGCGTGGCCCCTTGATTTACCTAACTTTGAAAATAAAGATTAACTGTTTTAGTTCTCACACCAGTCACATGACTGACCTGGAGTTTATTGTTTTAACCTAAACTCTGGGTGCCCTTATTTTGACACGGGCAGCTAGTAGTTTTGGTTTTGCAGATTTATATTCACAGGATCCTGGTTTACAGCTGGAACGATATCCGGAAAGCTTTGTATCCGTATATCTTCTTCTAGTTGTGTAATGTATTATTTTCCGCTGCTATGTATTTAAATGTAATTTAAATCTCTGATATTTCTGTGTAATATTCATTTATACTCTGTATGTTCTTGTAATCTGATGCATTGTTGTAATGAACAATGAAACGTTCTTTTATATGCGTTCTGTTGTGGCTTGTTCTCGAACTATCCGACGCTTTCCTTTACGGGGAAGTTGCGGGTCTTCACACCGACCATGCATATATTTGAACTCTTCATATATACTGGTAGTCGAAGCGGAACGTCGAATAACTACTAGAAATTTTACCTTAAAAGTTATATTCCAAAACAGTTGTTCTAAAGTCATTTACTTAGTTCAAAATAATTTATTTTTCCGATACGCTCTCTCAACGAAATATTTCAAAATCTCGTTCTAGGGCATTTCTAACCCTATCTCTAACGAGATATCATAACTCTAATGGGTTCTACTTTCATTCAAAATATGTCGTACCCTATAGCTTTGTATAACCAAAGCTCTGATACCAACTTGTAACGACCCATCTTTTTGCCCGATTTTTCGCCGGTAATTAAACCAACTTGAATCGTTCATAAAGACGAATTGTTATGGGTACAGACATCTATTGAACAAATAATAGAATTTTTATTGCATAACACAATAATTACATCAGAGTTACATCGAATATCAGAGTTATAACATATGCAGCGGAAGAAAAGTAAATATACTCTCAGCGGAAGAAATCATATGATATGGCGGAAGCTCCAAATCCTAGCTTGAACTCAAACCTCAGAAAGCGCTCCAAGTCCAGCTCTAATGATATATAAGTGTAAACTAAACTCTAGCTGCCCGAGTAAAAATTTGTGGGCACCCAGAGTTTAGGAAGTAACAATAAACTCCAGGTCAGTCATGGGACTGGTGTGAGAACATAAAACAGTTGTTTACAGGATTTATTTAAAGTTGGGTAATTCACCAGACCACGCCACTAATGCGGAACGGGTTTACTCCATGTGACTTCCTGTGCACATAAATTCGAAATGACTTTGAGAAAATGAAGTTATCATAAGCTCGTCCCACATCACACAATGCAAGCGTACACCAGATGGGCGAGTTTATCTTATGATAACCAAACATGTTTTCATACGTAAAATCCTCTTTCAATACTAAATATAGTGTGGAAAACCATTTCACAATTTAAATGTATTAATCCTAGACGGCATAATACCCATAATATTATGTCGCCATATATATACACAATCAAAATCGTATGGCTCGTATTGGAGGTTTGGGGTTTCCAACTTGATGTTTCCTGGCACGAAAGATCAATCGGAACACAAACGAGATGTCATCACGGGTTTTTCATCCAGACGCGGACACCAATACAAATCGCGAGGTAGGTCAACGGTTTTCGACCAGACACGGCCCCCCGAACATACCCTATTCCATAAGTCATAAGTGGTTTCCCACTGCTGCAGCGGTCATCATCGATTCATAAATATATACACAACCAAACCGCCAGTTTCTCATCATCCGGGGTGTGAGGTTTGTCGATGTCACGTCATACACAAAGCATGCTTAGATAAGCCATCCCCTGATCATACAAGCTCATTTCATATCCCAAGTATGTCACATTGTCCATTCACAACATGACCACTGATTCCCATCATTACATAACCATTTGAGCTCGTACGTCACAACCAGCAACATATCAACGGAAATCAGTGTTCTGCCGTCAATTACAATATCAGGCATACAATCCATACAAGTCCATTTTGGGTTTGAACGGAACAAAATCCGAAAATATCCCAATATACCCAGACCTTATGCCGCTTATAACTCGTATTGGGTGATCAGCCCAACCGAGACATCGGCGGCCATCAATCCAAGCAAATTCGAAGATCATCGATCTTCACTCGTCGTTTGACTAATTCTCGAATAACGTCGTATTATTACTTGGAATGGGTTTCGAAATAATATTTGATCCCGGTCTTTCCAAGTAATAAACGCAAATTTAAACAATAGTTATGGATTATGCGTGGTTCCGATTCAAACCTCCTTCCATATCATTATCAAATTCTTCTATCATCGAGGTTAGATTATATTTCATAACTTGTTATCGCCTTACCATTCTTTGAAACAAAATACACTTGAAGTCTTATATCTTCAAACAAAAATGTTTAATCGTTGTCATCTTTCATAAGTTTCCAATTTTATCAAATTTAAATTGGTTTGGCTTTCATTCAAAATGGTTCCTCCAACTTATGTTTCAATAGACTTCAACGATTTATTATCCAACCTCGCTCCTTAACTTAGGAAAGTATCAGATTGCCTTGAAATCAAATATTAGATTAAAATTCACTAAACTCATTTTGTTCTTACATTTCCTAACTTAAAACCGATAATATTCGTAAATATTATACAGAAATGACTTTTAAATCTTTTTAAGATATTTAACAAGCTCTTCCATAAATCTAACAAAACCTCAATTGTATAACTTCTCCGTACTCAAATCCTTTATAACAACATTAAATGTTACTGACAGTGCTGCAGTGGTTAATTAGATCAAATAGATCAAAAATATTTCAAAAAATTCGAGTATTTCAAGTTACATAAAAGAAAGAAATGATTTATCAGTTTCCATATAACGCTCAAATGAAACGCCTCGTCATTTTCATAATAAATTCAACCCTCATAACTTAACTTTTTAAACCAATTTTCGAATGTTTTATATTTCTATTCAAATACAAATAATTTTCAAAAATCATCAATTTAACTTCCTAAATGTTTCAAATTACCATGGAAAAATTTAAATAATAAAATTTTCCACATCCCGAAAATTCATGGTTAAATCAAAGGAAGGAGGGTTAAATTGATTTCTCCGCATAAAATCCATAACCGTGGTGAGTGCATTTCATACAATCAAATTCGATAGTATCAGACTATCATACAACAGACATGCATCATTTATTCCGACACAGCAATCAAATTTCGCATAAGCGTTACGTTCCATAATGCTCACAAAATTTCACTTCATGTCATCCACTTCATGCAAACAACAATTTCATAAATACGCGTTGGGTCACTAATGCGCTTTGATATGATTTTTTTCTTTTTATATTGATAACTGTAGCAATATTATCTCGATTTCATGGTATCATTTCAAAAATTGCAAACCAACAGTTCATGCAACCAATACTGTATATTATCACAACCATCAAATGTAAGCAGCAAGTCATGAAATTAAATAAAAATTAAAGTTACGTGTTCTCACCTGCATTGCTCTCCGTTCCTTCGCTGATCGGGTCTTTCTACGGTCAGCGGACTACCTAAAAGGTTTGTTTCTTCACTACACAAACGGTCGGGCTCGCGGACACCACAGTCTTCTTTTGAACGGACTGTTTTAAGGAACCAACAGACCACTTTTTGTCTTCTTCCTGGAATGTTTTTTTTCTATAGATATAAAGGGGACTTGCGGTTCTGCAAATGGAGAGACACTCACAACAAAAGAGAAGCTGTTGCGGACCGTAATAGGAAACAAAAGGTGGCAAACTTTAGTACACGCTCTGGTTCACTTTTAACACAGTGAGGGGCTGATGTAAAATAAGGAAGTGAGACGGATTTTTTTTAGCTAAAGGATTGTTTTCAAGTAAGAGAAAAGAGAGCAGGGATTGATGATGGCAGACTTGGTGCACGCAGTTGCAAGGTGGTCGGCTGTTAAGGGAAAGATGGACTGGATGCGGTGGCAAGCTAACTAATGAAGGGGTGGTGATGCTTGGCTGAGGAGCGGATGTTGTCTGTTGAGGCTTGAAAGGGAAAGGCGGAACAAATCTTGCAGGTGGAAAAAGAGAAGGTGGTGGAAGAATGACAGTACACGGTGGAGTGAGTGGAGAGGAAGGCTGATGTTGTGGTATCGATTTAAGGAGAGGCAGAAAGGAGGATGCGGTGCAGAAAAGGGTGGAGAGGTGCGGTGAAGTGGAACTGATGGAAGTAGAGCTTGTGGTGCAGGAGAATGATGGTGGAGTGGTGATAAATGCGTAGGTGGGTGAAGTGAAAATGACGGAATGGTTGGAGCAAGATGATGGTTTGCGGTGAATAAGTAAGGTGGCAGTAAGTTGAAATGGTGATGATGGCTGCTGTTAATGGAAGAGGACGCGATAAATAGAGAGGAAGGGGGTTGCGTGTACAAGAGATTTTTCTCTCTTTCCCAGACGAAATCATCACAAGAGAAAGAAACTGCCGTGCTCTCCTCTTTATTTGATTTTTGAAATTTTTATTTTCATATAAATTTTCAGCTGAGCCTAGACACTTGGCACAACTATTATCATACATAGAGACAAATATGCAGTTATTTATTTTTATAAAAATTTCCTCCAATGCATGTCTTACAAAGTAAATTAAATTATTTATTTGTAAATTTTGATTTATGGTGGTGCTTTTGTAACAAATCTTATGTGTAGCTAATTCAACCCTCTTATGCACCATAACATTTCAACATAAAACATAAAAAAAAATTCTACTTCTAAAATATATTAACAAAATAGAAATAAATAATAATAGCACATTCTTATATACATAACCATCTTATAAAAATTTATATGAACATCAAAAGTTATAACATTTAAAATTTACAAATCTTCATATGAATAAACACTATTACTTTACATATACATTCTACCCAAATATAAATCTAAATTATATTTCGAATATATATATAATAAAATCATCACATATTATCCAATGATATTTCAATTTTATTTTATATATACTTGTATTACCAAATATACGATGAAATTTTTAAATATTTATAAATCTATATCTTGTAGTAAATATATAAATAAAATAAAATATCATCGTATCTTACAAAAAATCATATTCCTATATTAATACTAATCAAAATTTGGTAGTGTTTGCACAAATAAAATTTTATAATCTATCATATTCTTAAAAATAAATTTTATTCAAATCATTATAAATAAACAAAGCGCATATCAAAATCAAAATATAAAGACTTATTATCTATGTTTAAATCTTATAAAATTTTAGAAAACTCAATTTATACCATAGAATTCCATTTAACTTAGTTAAATACTTGGGTTGTTACACTCCACTATTTTGAGTTTCTCTCGCTACATCTTTTATGTGAAACCGTTTTCCATTGATGACATATCCTTTGTAAGACAAAGCATCAATTTTCGGACCAAATGCAATCCACTTCAGCATGTCATCATGATCATTGGAGTTAATAGGTATCTATAAAATATTTTGAATTACATTGGCTATTTTAGAATAATATTCTTAAAAAAATGAGAGTATGTTTAAAAAATTCATTTTACCTTATTTTTAATCCAATCAGCAAAAAAATTTGTATGCATTTGCCACAGCAAAGCTGAATCTCTCTCCATGCGCTTGTTTGAATTTTATAATTCCCCTAAGTGCAAACTAGTATAAAACAAGGAATTTAATGTTATATTTACTAGCAGAAACATATTAAAACAATTGAAACATAATATATAATATACTTACTCTAAAAATAGTTCAACCACGGCCATATTCATTAATACGGCTAAATGAGCACATTCTTTTTCATTTAAGGATTATGTAATTGTCTTAGACGCTAAAATTGGACGTCCCTCGAGTATTACATTGCTTTCATAATCTTCATTTCGACCATCTGTCTCCTCAATGTGCCTTGATTTTTTCAAGAATTCACAAAAAAATTCATGCATTCCTCCGCAAGATAAGATTCTGCAATACATCCCTCGGGTCGTGAGTAGTTTCTTACATAATCTTTGAGTGTTTTCATATATTTTTTAAAAGAATACATCCAGCGAAATTGAACTGGTCCACATATAATTGCTTCTCTACCAAGATGAATTGACAAATGCACCATTATGTCAAAAAATGAGGGTGGAAAATATTTTTCAAGCTCACATAAAATTTCTATAATCTCAATGTTCATTTGTTGCAATTTTTCTCTATCAAGGACACGTTGACATAATTTGTTGAAAAATGAACATAAGAGAATTATTGATTTTCTTGCCCTTTTTGACAATAACCCTCTTACTACTACAGGTAATAAGTGTTGCATTAAAACATGATAATCATGAGATTTCAAGCCACCAATTTTACAATTCTCTAACGATATACGATTTTTTAAATTTGAGCAGTAACCATCGGGTCCTTTGAAATCATACAGTCTTTTGCAGAATATTTTTTCTCTGAATTTGACAACATATAAGGAGCCGGCGGAAGATATGTTTTCTTCCCACGAGGTTGTGCATGAAGCTCATGTCGATTCCCCAATCCTCTAAATCCTTTCTAGAGTTCGTTCCATCTTTTGATTTGTTATCATGCAACATTGATCCTAAGATGCTTTCACCGATGTTTTTGTAACACCCCACGTCCATTAATGTCACTCTCAAAGGGAATCCATTAATTTTCATGGAGCGTTATTAGTGTATAGAACAGAATATAACAAGACAGATACATATATTGGTACTTGAAAATTTTAAAAGAACTTTTATTGCAGCGGAGAAATAGTTTGATTACAACAACTTCATAAACCAACATTAAAACCAAGTACACTTAATATCCATCTTGACAAGTTGTTTTCTGAGTACATAAAGTAAAAAAGCATAACCCCAACATAAGTAGCCATAAAAGAGATGAGCTAAACTTTACTTTCAGCAATCCAAGCACTTCCAAAAGAGAGAGAAAGAGATCCAAGATAAAGCTCCACTAGTTCTAGTCCCACCCTGAGAACCTGAGGGGGAAAGGAAGAAAAGAGGCGAAAACAAGGGGGTCAGACATAAAGTCTGGCGAGTACAATAACTTTGACAATATAATTATTAAAGTAATTAGGATAAGGCATAAATTGGTAAAACAAGGAATGACTGTGAAACAAGTGGGCATGACAAAGCAAACAAGAGGAATATTCTGGCGTTAACCTCATTCCTAATCACTATAGGATAATTACTATACTGCACCATTACTAGTCACCCTAAAAGTTGATCCTGCCTACTGAATATAATAATGATAATGGTAGTTTCGTGTACCCCTAGTTGCCTTCATAGGTGTCGCCTGCCCCTATCTACACTAGTTGTACCCACTAACCCCATGTGATCGGCTCCCTAACTCATAGATACCCATGTTGGTCCCACAGTGGAGTGTATCACTTCCCAAAATGGCAACCCGATACCACTAAAGATGCACGGCTTATACCTACACGATGCAACAATGTCTTACCTACCAGCCCGACCTCACGTACGCACATGACCCCGTTGGACTTGCGTTGCCACCGCTAACCCGTTTTGACCTCTTACAATCAAACCCAGTAAGCGTGTCCCATCCTTGATCTGGATCGAGCTCACTTTGATACTAAATGGGTTACTGGTTGAAAAGGGTCCCCACGCTTGACACAAGCTTTCCACCTATGCTTGGTCCCCACTAGGATTTCCCACTTAACCCCCTCTTATTCATGTCTTCTTACATGCTTCAACTTGGTTAAGTGTTTATAATTATTTCCCACATCTCACCCATGTCACCCACTTATCAAATCAACATTTGTTATTGGTTAAGCTTATCTTAACCCTATCCGCTTATCAGATCATTATATATATATATATATATTTGGTTAAGCTGGTCTTAACCCTATCCACTTATATATTATTGGCTAAGTTGGTATTAACCCCATCCACTTATCAGATCAATACGTATTATTGGTTAAGTTTGTCTTAACCCTATCCACTTATCAGATTAATATATATATATATATATATATATATATATATATATATATATGGTTAAGCTGGTCTTAACCCTATCCACTTATATATTATTGGCTATGTTGGTCTTAACCCCATCCACCTATCAGATCAATATGTTATATATATATATATATATATATATATATTATTGGTTAAGCTAGACTTAACCCTACCCACTTATCAAATTAATATATATTATTGGTTAGGCTGGTCTTAACCCTACCTACTTATCAGATTATTGGTTAAGCTGGTCTTAACCCTATCCACTTATCAGATTATTGGTTAAGCTGGTCTTAACCCTATCCACTTATCATATTATTGGTTAAGCTGGTCTTAACCCTATCCACTTATCATGTTATGTATCATATATATATATATATATATATATATATATATATATATATCATATAACATGTTTTACTTAATTTATGATTAAGTACATCTTAGTTCACAAATACATTGGTTATGAGAATAACTCCCTAAGTATCAACCCCGAAGACCGAAATCAATATCAGATTTGTACTCAGAGAATTACTCCGCTCAACCAAACTTCTGTTTGTCATTCATATTCGTCTTTGATCAGCATTAATTAATTATTAATGCACATACCTCCCATATTAAGTCGATTGCTTGTGGCCGGTGGATATGCCGGGCGGTTCCGGGCAGACTTCCACCATAAGCCAGACTTAACCTCGTGTCTAAGCATCTTTTAATTATGCCTTTGACCTCTCACATTAGACTACTGTTTGTGGTTGCTGGATGTGCCGGGAAGGTCCGGGCAGTCTTATACCACAAACGAGTCTAACCTCATGTCTTAGGCGTTTATTACGCATTTAATTTATGCCTTTGACCTCTCACATTAGACTATCATTTGTGGTTGCTGGATTTGCCGGGCGAGTCCGGGCAGTCTTACACCACAAACGAGTCTAACCTCGTGTCTTAGGCATTTATTATTACATATTATTATTCGACCCCAATTTGAATTAATATCTCCATTTCAAATTGTCAATAACTTCCAAATTAATCTATGTCCATAATTGTCACCTAAATTATGTCCATAATTTCTATGCATATAAATTAGGCCAATTAATGTCTCAAATTTATTATATGCTTTTAAGCCATTATTATGCCAATTCACAATATTAATATTTAATATTTTCCCATTGCCTCCACGTCGTTCACACATTTAATATGAAATATGTTAGACCCACAAATAGTCTAACTCATAAAAAGAAAAGAAACATCACAACTTGCATAGCACATAAAAATAGATCTAACTTGCAAATAGGAATTATAACATAAATTCGCATAACCAATAATTTGCATAGACAATGGTAATATAGAATCATATATTTGCATAAACTACCATGGATCTAAATATAGATCTAAACATGAAATTGTGGACTTGCATATATAAATTATGGGTCTCACTTAACTTGCATATGTAAATATAATTTTCACCCAAAAATATGAATATAGTTCTTCACCCAAACTTGCATATGGATTTCTACAACTTGCATATGAATTTACCACATGTTTTTGCATATAAAATAGCATATGTATATACTTGATTCACATATAAACTTGTCTACAATTCACATATAGACTTGCATAAGATTCATATTTAAACGAACATACAATTTAACATCCCAAACTTGTATAAAATTCACATATGAATTAGCATATGATTTAACATCCAAACTTGCATAAGATTCACATATGAATTAACATATGATTTAACATCCCAAACTTGCATAAGATTCACATATAAATTAACATATGATTTAACATACCAAACTCGCATAAAATTCACATATGAATTAACATATGATTTAACATCCCAAACTTGCATAAGATTCACATATAAATTAACATATGATTTAACATCCCAAACTTGCATAAAATTCACTTATGAATTAACATATGATTTAACATCCCAAACTTGCATAAAATTCACATATGATTTAACATATAAAATAGATCCACAATAAAAAAAACTGTCAATGACAACATCACATGATTCAAAGTCATATTCTCATAATCCCAATTATAACTTATCACGATTAAATTAATTAATTAATTTGTGAAAGAAATTATACTCACAAACAAAAGAACGGTCTTGTTTTTCCGGGATTTGTATTCTGAAACTGAATTGCTCGCCTTTGATGTAGACTAATTGTTATTCTAATTTAGATTTAGATTTTGATTCTTGCTTCTATCTTCCTTTTGAGTAGAAAGAGAACGGCGGCTACTCTAGGTTCCCCGTTGGCGGCATGGCGGCTCTTGGTATGAATTAGTGTGATTAGGGTTGAGGGTTTGGGGGTGTTTTTATAGAAGTTTAATTTAATAAGAGCCGTTGGATTAACCTAGGAATAACCAAAACCATTCAGATAGCCACTTAAGCCCTAGTGACTCAGCAATGACTCATTGTTCGGATCAGAACACTCCAGAAATCTATGCAGGTTTTTAGCCCGATATGGGCGCACTTAGCAGGTGCGCCAGTGCATTTTTGTACTGGCGCACTTCACAAGTGTGCCAGTGCATTTTGGACTGTTTCCAGTTTTTTTGCCTAACTTCGTTCGTCCATATCTCCTTCATACGGTGTCCGTTTTACGAAACTCGGACTCTATCTCAAGCAGAATTCTGAGACGAACGCAATGGCATAACCCGTTTCCCTTAATTCTCACATTTGAAATTAATTATTCTTTAATTTGTTAATTTTAATATTTAAAATTACGGGGTGTTACAGTTTTTCTCCAGATGCATTACATCTAAATTATGCCATAACGGAAGTTCCTATAGCAATCAATAATGCAACTCATAATTATATTATATTATAATTTTAAATTTTAAAAAATAAAAAAAGCTACCACTAACCTTCAAGTACGGCAAATCAAAGAAAATCAATCTATTTTTCCACCTTGTTAACTCCAGTTTAATAGGATCTTTATCTTCATCATATTCATCTTCCGTACCATGGACAATCTTCATCTTCCTCTTTTTCAACTTGATGGATTTTATCTTAATGGCCTTTTTCTTACTATTCCTTTACTTCTTCTTTTTCTTTTCATTCTCTTTTCCAAAGTTATTTGGAAAATCTTTTAACAATTCAAAAATATTTCTTCCGGTTAAAATTCTAGGCGCATTTCCATTCTCCACGGTGTTATCAACCCATGTCTTTTGTTTCCTATGTGCATCATATACAGATAGATATCTTCTGTGACCCATGTAGACATTCTTTCGACTATAATTCAACTTACGATGATGAGTGTTAACACCACACAATGGGCAAGCTTTTTCTCCCTTCACACAACATCCAGCTAGATTTACATAGGTTGGAAAATCATTTATTGTCCAAAGCAAGATTGCGTTCAGTTTAAACAATGTTTTACTAAATGCGTCATAAGCATCAATTCCATCACTCCACAAATAATGCAAGTCTTCAATCAAAGGTGCCAAATATACATCAATATCGTTTCTGAGTTGTTTCGGGCCGGGAATAAGTAATGTTAACAAAACATTTTCCTTCTTCATACACAACGTAGGTGAGAGGTTGCACAAGCATTACTGGCCAACAACTATACCTAGAATTTAACGTAGAAAATGGATTAAATCCATCCGTAACAAGACCGAGTCTAAGATTGCATGGATCGGCAGAAAAAGGTTTCCATCGTTCATCCACCATATTCCATGCCATAGAATCCACAGGATGACGCATTTTTCCATCCCTGCTTCTATTATTGAAATGCCATCTTAAATTTTCTGCCATTTTCTGAGATCTAAACATTCTTCCAAATCTTGGAATTATAGGAAAATATCTCAAGACTTTAACTGGAGCACCTTGTACAACCTCCTTGGTATCTTGATTTATTTTCCATCTTGAAGAACCACATTTTGGACAAGCATTTAAATCTTTGTATTCTTTTCTGAAAAGACAACAGTCATTCTCACAAGCATGTATCTTTTCAAATCCCATGTCAATTGCGTTAAGAATTTTTTTTTTTACTTCATATAAAGTCTTAGGAAGTATGTTGTCTTTCAGCAAAAGTAGTTGTTGCACATTTAGAAGCTTTCCAAACCCACTATCTGATAGACTAGTCTCACATTTAAGATTATATAAGACAGTGATGGCTGATAATTTTGTATGATCTGTGTAACCAGGATATAATGGAGTTTCCGCATCTTCCAAATTTTTAAGCAACTCATCCTATCTTCTTTGAAAATCAACATCATCTTTACCATCAGCAAGAGAATCATGATCCACAAAATCTTCATCTTCATAGTGAATCATCTTGAATAAGCCATACGTGTCGGACGAATTTGTCTTTTCATCTACATTTACTTGAATGCCATGGCTATACCACCTACTGCTCTTATATTTAGGATCCATTCCTTTTATAACTAAATGCTCAACAATGATGTGGTCATCATGACGTCTAAGATTTCGATAATCCTTGCACGGGCACAAAATTTTCTCCACATTTCTCAGCCACACGCACAGAATTCAAAACACCTTACCGATACTATACACTAGTCCTATGACAAAAATAAAAAACATAAAAAAATTAAATTTTAATATTAACATATATGTGCTAATTCTTAAAATAAATTTAAGTATCATATACTCACCTGTTTAAATTCACCCAATCTTTTTCCATCAGCGATATAGGCAGTCAAGTAATTTCTCAAGCTTTGATGTAGAATATGTTTTTTCTGTTTTGATCAAACAAAATACTACATGTTTCATAATTCAAATTTATATTTTCCACTTCAAGATTCATATTGAGATTTTTAAAACTTTTTAAATGATAAATCAGAAGCCGCTATAAGATTTTATATTTGAAAAATTGACTTTAATTTTATTTAGGTTTCCACTTGATCATGCTTGGTAGTGTATGACGTTGGAGAGTGGCAACATTGTTATATCGTTAACATATGAATAAAGTCATCAGCCAAAGACAAAATATAGATGTAGCAGTTGTTGACCGAATGAGAAAATAGAAAGATAACATCAAACAAAGTCACATATGAACAAAAAGGTTTCTGATCAGATGGAGATGACTTGAGGTCAATATTCAACACAAATCCATATAAATTTTTAAAAGGTGAAATATCTGAAATATGACAAGTGTCTATGTTTTTTATATATCAAGAAGGGTAGGATGCTAATTTCACTACATAGACCTGACATTAGCATGTATATATAGTCATCAATAAAAAAAACAGTGTGTATTGCAGGTAGGCCAGCACATCTGATTGAATCATATCAAATAGAATCGAAGAAATAAAGATGATATCATTATGGTAAAGTGGAAAACTTTTCCTATTTAGACCTGCTACCAAGGTAGTCAAGGCGAAAAAGCCCCCCAGGCTGGCGCCTGGCGCTTTTTGGAGCCTAAGGCTTTTTTGAGCGCCTTGAGCATGACTTTTATTGTTTTACAGCAAAAAAACTGCACTTAAATCTGCACCGGTTTAACAAAAATCTGCACTGGTTTAACAAAAAATCTGCACTTGTTTAATTTTCTGAAACTACACTCCTTTAAAATACAGCTCTTGTTAAAAAAATGCACTGGTTTAACAAAAAATCTGCACTTGTTTAATAATAAAAATCTGTATTTCTTTAACAAAAATAAAATGCATTTGTTTTGCTTAAAAACTGCAGTTGTTTTATAATTACCAAAAAATTGCACTTAAAAAAACATTGATATATTCAAGTGCTGCTAATTTGTACATCCTGCAAAACTAGGATCAGAATTAAACATTGATATATACAAGTGCTGTAAGTTTTTTTTATATATCAAAAATGGTAGGATGCTAATTTCACTACATAGACCTTACATTAACATGTATATATAGTCATCAATAAAAAAAACATTGTGTATTGTAGGTAGGACTACACATCTGATTGAATGAAATCAAATAGAATCGAAGAAATAAAGATGATATCATTATGGGTAAAGTGGAAAACTTTTCCTGTTTAGACCTGCTACATAACACACTACAGTCATCCTTCACTTCCAATACATCATGATCTAGTACACAAACCATACACCAGTCCTCACGTCAACTTCACAGCTTCACTATTACAGAACCTAGGATCCGTCGCATCACCTGCATGCTCCGCGTCAAAGTGGTGAACCCGAGAGATACAGCAGCTCCATCTTCTTCCTTTTCTTTTGGAACTTTGCAGTACCACTGTGTTGCTTCATCAGACTTTCCTCACACTGATAGAAATTCTTCTCGAATCACTACACTCACGCTCCACATCTCAACCCCCAACAACGACCTTCTCTTCTCCCTTCCCAAAAACTGCACTTACTTTCTGTGTAAACGAACTCGTTTCTTTCATCATGACCATCACGTACTTTCTTATACCCTGCGTTTTAACTCCTTCCCTTCACCTCATATTTACACATCAACTTCACCATTTCATACACCCACTCGCGTCCCCTTCCCTGATTCTACACCATTAACCACACTTCATGCCTGCATTACCACAAATGGATACTACCCAGAACGCAACTCTCCTCCTATTCTTCTAGATCCATACACTTACTTGTTTCTCCACCAATAAAAAGACAGCAATACTCCTCCTTCCCCTATATTTTAATGCATTTCCTCCCCTAGTGAGAACTCCTTACTTCTTGTTTCTCGTCAATATCTCATGTTCAGATTCATAGCCTCCCTCCCCACACGTTACTTCATTGCACACTCATCACATATACACTGCGCGGAACAGATCGACATCTCCCCTTCTTCTTAGAACACAGCTTGCATGCTGTGCTTAAACCCAGCTACACTTTTATAACCGAAGCCCTCCCTGGCTCTTACATATATAAAATATTGGAATTTATAGTGGAGGGTTTGTTTTCGAATTACTGGTTTTTGTAGTATTTGATACAAAGTTTTGAATTGGCGGCACGTTTATTGAAGACGTGAAGAAAATCAAGGAAAAATATAATATGTATATTTCAGTGCTTATATAGGAAGCTACTTACTTCGCAGCTAAGTATTTGGTAGTAGGGGTCTACATATGTCTGCAGTATGTTTGATGTAACTATTCGAAACTTCTTTTCAACGATATTACTTCATTGCGAAGGAAAAGGAAATGTATATATATAACACTTCACTATTTGTCTGGTTATCTTGACAAGCGCTACTGTATATTTTGACATTAGTTGTATTTACATAGGACCTGTGTGTGAAACTGTTGGAAATGACGCATTATTATAAAGTGACTCTAATATGTTTGTCTAGGGATGTCTTCTGATTAAATTTTAGAACATGCAGCTAACTTAACTACTAGCGCATTTGGTCAAAGCAGCACAATTTTGTCAAATTAATACAATTAAATATAATCTATAGAGTAAATAAATAAGAATACAGTAACATAAATCTCAAACGCATACCTTTCCAGTCTAATCTTGGAATTTCTTCAGAGTCTCTACACTAGATGGAGCCAAAACTCGCTCAACTGATTGTTCTGCATGGAAATAGTACATGCATATTAAATCTAACATTTACTTCAGATGTTTAACCATTTTGCTTCAGTTTAAAGACCAAAGCAATTGTAGACAGTGTAAAAGACTAATGTTTATTGCTTTGGTTATTTAGCTATTACAAATGACATATTTCGCTTCAGTCATTTGGCAATGACACAAAAATAATGCGCTTTTTCTTTTGTTATAAAGGAATTAATGAAGCAAATAACTTTATTTGCTTTGGTTGTTATCAAACGGCCAAAGAAAAAGTAATCATGTGCTACAGTTCAGTGACCAAAGTAACGGAAGTTAGCTTGCATCGATTGCATTTGCTTCGATTGTTGGATCAAAGTAGCTAAGGTTAAACGAGAGTATTATATTTTGTACGAGTGCAACAGCCATTGCACAGAAGTAAGTACTGCATAAACATTTGTTGACACTGATAAATTTTGAGTTTCCTTATACATACTAGGGTATAGGTTTTGAATTCAGGAAGAACAATACTAATATTTATAGGGCCTTAAAATTTTCAACTATTATATAATTGAATAAGTAATGGTCGTATAAATAGTACTACATGTACATTACGACTACATGTACATCATACCAATAATGGTCATATAATAATAAGTTATTGTTATATAGTGGAATCAAACAATGACCACATATTATAATAAAAAACAATCATATTAAAATTTCACTTTTCATTATGGCTATAATGATTACAACAAGAACATAAAATCAACAACGTGCATATAAACTATAGTAGAGCAAATGTCCAAATAATAGAATCTACTAGAACATATAAGTAATACACATGTCCCTAAATAATAGGATCTAAAGTTTTACTAAGTGTATTGAACAATCATCATCGTCTATGCATTATCAAATATGACAATTATCACCAATGTAACAAACCCAAAATTTGACCACCTTAATTAAAGAAATTTTAACTAATTTAGGTTCAAATAGGGATTATATCAAAAAAAAAAATCAAGATTGAAGAGATAATATAGGATAATAAATTTATTTTCGAAGATTATTCTAGAGAATTTTTCCTTAAGGAAAATACTGATGAAATAAATAAAATCATTTTATCAAAAAACTAATTTTTATCCATAACAATCGTGAATGGTTCTAATTACATAATTAATTTAATAATTGATAAAGAATATAAAATAAACTTTGATATTTTATTTTTGAAAGATAAATGGATTGAAGACATTTGAAGTAAATGTTAGTTGAAGTAGCATAGGCATCCTAGCCTATTTGTATTGATTTATACATTTTAGAAAATAGACAAGCATCGATTTTCAAGCATTTGCACTGATTTTTTTTTTTGAACAACATTTTAGCAAAGATCCAGTTATACTCAAATTTCTACTTTCATAGCCAATTTTAACAAAGATCTGTTGCATAGCCTATTTGTATACCTATAGCTATCATCCTAGACTATTTGTAAACTAACAGTACAAACAAAAATTATTGTCTTAATCGCTTAATCAAATTAGTGCGATTTGTTATCTTAATCTGAAACGCTTGAACAAAAATCACAATTTGAAAGCAAAATTGTAGATCTGTGAATCAAAAAACAAAAATAGTTAGAAAACAACTGCAAAACATATGTGGATCTAAACAAAATCGAAGAGAAGAAGAAGTGAATGGGGATTTGTCGGTCGAAGGAGCGAACGTGGGAAGAGTAGGAAACCGATCTAACAGGACAAAACGTTCACAAAATTTTCGACTGAAGGAGAAGCTAGGGATTTGTGGATTGGAAACTGTGATGGAAGGAAACGATACGAGGATAACGAAGAAGCTTTGGGTGGAAAAATGAAATAAGGGGGGGGAGTTAAACGCAACGGAACCCTAGAAATAAAGAAAATAAAAAAACTTTGCTGCATTTTCATGTAAATGCTGCCATCATGAGTAACCATATCCACATTTTCTTGTAGTGTTTCTTTCTCTCTTCCCCCCGAGGTCCTCAGGGTGGGATTAGCGGAGCTTGACTCGGATTTCTTTCTTCTTTAAGTACTTGGATGTGTTGAAAGTAATGCTCAGCTTTATCTCTTTTTCGTTATGGCTATTTGGAGTGGGATTATGGTTTTGCTTTTATGTACTCTGATGATAATTTTGTTCAAGATGGATATTTGTGTACTTGGCTTTAGTATATGGTTTTGATGTTGTAACTAGACATGTTTTTCTTTTCCAATGCAATGAATAAATTTTGAAATTTTAAGTACCATTTTATATATCTGTCTTGTGATGTTCTGTTCTATACTCTTATAATGCTCCATGAAAGTTAATGCATTCCCTTAGTGAGTGACATTAATGAACTTGAGGTGTTACAAACGCGACTTTACTTTCTCAGGTAGAGAGACTGGTTCTTAAGAAGTCATTTCTTGACTCTAGAGGATCACATGTCTTTGTTGTTATGACTCCTACTTCTTCGTTCTTCCGAGCTTATCGTTCTTTCGCTTCGTCCTTTTTCTAGGGTAAAAAGCATAATGCTTATCGGCACCACTGGATTTCTTGGGACACCATTTGTCATCCCAAAAGTGAAGGTCGTCTGGGCCTTCAAAATTCTAAGGATATCTATAATGTCTTTGCTTGCAAGTTGTGGGTACGGTTTGGAGTGAACGATTCACTTTGGGCGAATTTTCTTCATGCTAAATATCACAGACTTCAGGGCACGAATTTCACCAATATCCCATCTTACGCTAGTTAGTTGTCGAAATGGATGCAATCCATGAAGTCCTTCTCTGACTTACATGGTGGTGGGTCTAGTTGGGATGGAAGTCCTTTCTCAATCAGGGCGGCTTGGAGTTTGGCGAGGACCCAATCTCCAAGCATCCTTATTTTTTCTTTCATTTGGGATGTCCGACTTCCTCCAAAAGTCTCCTTGTTTATGTGAAGAACTCTTCATGAAGGGTTACCGCTAAACGATAACCTCTAGAAGATTGGCATCCCGCTCGTTTCCCGTTGTAGATGCTGCGGAGAAGGTGACATGGAGTCTAGTGCTCATTTGTTTTTTCTTGGCTCTTGTGCCATATATGTTTGGAATCACTACAGGAACTTGGTTCATCTCCAAGGTGATGCGGCCTCATAGATTTACTGAGACACTGGTAGGCCAGCATCCTAGGAAAATTTATTCAGTCTATCCTTTTTCGTCTGATTCCTTGTCTTATATGCAGGCATATTTGGTGCTCGCGGAACAAGGCCATTTTGATGAGTCTCTTATGAACCCTCCCAACATCATTTGGAGGGTAAGGAATGACATTTTCCTTGCCTTCCATGGTAGGCCTTTTAAGGGAGCAATTGGTTTCCGCTCATGCTGGTGGGCTCTTACCTTTGATATTTCATCTGGTGCGCCAATTCCACGAACGGGGATTGGTTGAGTTTTTTATTTGCCAGGCCCCACTTCCCTCACCTCCACCCCCTTTATAGGTCTTATACAGTTTTCCAGTCTTGTAGGTCCCAGATTTATAGGTTTCTTTTTGGATTGTTTGATCGAAAGTTCCCTTGCTTCTGGGTGGACTGGTCCGTAGATGGAGCTGGAGCATATGTTTGGAGAAGACTGGCATTGGAAGATTTATTTTCAGGAATCAGGTTTCCTCCTTTAGGATATGGGCCCTTTCTGCTTCTCTGGGTTGAGGAGGTGGTATCTTTGGATTACCAGAGCTCTTTCTGTTGATTGCTTGGGTGCAACTCTACTAGCTTGTGCATCTATCTTGGAGTGTTTGTTCTACTTTTGTGGCATTGGTGAGAGGTTCTCGGCATTATCCCTCCTCTTCTGACACGGTGGTTTTTTAAGTTACCCATGGTCTTTTTCATGTGTTCTGTTGAGTTGGTGGTGTGAGTGGCGATTGACTGTTTCCTTTTGTTTTGGCGGGTTTTGTAATCCCTTTTCTTTTCTTTTTACAATCCTAGTTCTTTGCCAGACCTTTTTGTGAGCCACAGGAGATTGGCTATTATCTCCTTTTTGGGTTGTTTATATATTTCCTCTTTAAAAAAAGTAACAATTACATGAAATTCTTAAATAATATTTCATTAATCAACCAGTAAATATACAATTTCCTAAAACTTAACATATAGCGTCATTCATTTGAAAAGGTATATGAAATACAGGTTTAAACCATTCAGTTTAATTCATAAGTAGTTCCATTCAAATTTATAATACTGGAATTCATTTCTTTAGTTTTTTATTCATTCAACTCCATTAAATCATTGATGAATCATATTTACTCCATCTGACATTTAATAAACAAATAATGCACAATCAACATAACCAAATCAATCAATTGAATTTATATTCAACATTAATATTTATTGGATTATAGAATGATCCCTTAAGTGAATATACGAGAAGAACGTTAATGGCGACTGCGGAAACCTTCTTCCTTCTTCCACCTCCTCTGCCCTTAACATCTCCTTCCCTCATCTTCCCCCTCGCATTTCTCCATTAATTCCCCCTGATCCACCTTCCTCTTGAGTTAATTCCTCCTCTTCTGCAAACCCCTCTTTGGCATGTCTTGGATCCAAATCGAATTATAATCCTCCTACTTCGTAGATTCCTTAAAATCCTGATAACCACAATTCGTCTAAAGCCTCTTTCCCATCGTTCACGAAATTGGACTATGTTTCGCTCTTCAATTCTTTACCGAGGAACACAAGTGTGTTCAAGCCTCAACACTTTGAAATTCACAGAGATGGATTGCCAAAAAAGATTCCTGAAATCGTCAAGAACGAAGGAGTGAAGTATTAGAGCCAAATCTTTCAAGTTAATCACAATAATTGGAATAATGTTAAGCTTAGGAAATTTTGGAGGAGGAAATATGTGAGCAGTAGTAAACAAAATGATGTTGAACAACCTACTGTGGTGAATGTGGACTCAAATCCCTTTGATGTTTTAAATGGTGAGGTAAATGATGGTAGTACAGGGATAACTCAGGGTTTTAATGAGGATATTAATAATGGAGGTGATAAAGCCAATATCGGCAATGGTTTGGTTAATAATGGCGTTGAATGTAATAAGGGGGGCACATTTGATCATTCACGTCAATAGAATGCTACAGGTGAGGATAGTTTTCAGTTAAATTGTTCCAATATTGATATCAGTGTTAATAAGGATGGAAAAAACGTTGAGATAGAGGTAGTAGATTTTGGTCTAAGAAATTTGTTTGATAGTAACAATGTTAATAATATAGATAGTAATCGGGTTAATCGTAAAAATGAGTCTTACTAGCTATTGAGAAGGGTAAACAAGTAGCATCATCAGCCCAAGGTAACCCCCTCTCTAAATCATCATCTTCTAGTCCTTCAACATCCTCATTATGAAGGTTACAAGGGAAATTCTGGGATGATGTCGATGCAAGAAATGATGCTAAACAAGCTGATGAGTCCTCTAAGTGTAATGTAGCAGTCAATGCTAACACTTCTGCCACTAATATTTCAAATTCATTTGCTTCTTCCGTATTCACATTTAAATCTACCTCCTCATATAATTTTTCCACCTCCTTCTAATTCACCATCAACCCTTATGCCATCTTCTTCAGTACAAACTAAAACGACTTTAAAGAATGCAAAGAGGCGTGCTCGAAAAAATAAGGCAGCCGAGAGTTTCGATGACAATTTGGATGAGGGGATTGATTACTCGTTAGAGTAGTTTCTTCCAAATTCAATGAAATTTCCTCCTAGACATACTAGGAGAAATCCATTCTAAAACAAATTTTGTGTTCGTATCTTGTTACTGGTTTTGTTGTGAAGGGTTTTGGCTAAAAACCATTCTCGAGCAGGAGTAATCCTGCTTAATAGTGTATAATGCTATATCAAGTTTGGTGCATATATAATGGTGCAAGTATAATGTTGTACAATGATGTATAATGGTGCATGTCCAATGGTGCTTTAGTTTTGAGTTTTGATGCTGTTCAGTTTCGGTTAAGGTTCTTTGTAATGATTTTTCTATAATGGAGATTGAAGCAGGATACTTTGGAACATGATAAGCCTATAATGATGTATATATTTGTTTCTATTGGTTGTTCAAGTTTCTTGGTTTTGAGCATGTTAAGTTTGTTAATTGTCGTCTGAAGTTGGAAGTGGTGTTTTGTATGGAGTTAAGTGGAGTTCAGGAGTAACAGAGAAAATGCATTGTCAGAAATATATTATGCTGATTGTTGTTTGGTAATAGTTTCATGAACTGCTGATTTTTTTGTTTTTGCATGCGGTTATGCAAGGTAGTATGTGAGTTTTGTTGTGGTAGCTATAGAAGTTTTTCGGTTGAGTTTGGCAAGCTTTTATATTAGCGGATTCAGGAGATTTTTTGGCTACTTTTTAGAAGGGAGCTTGATGAATTGGCTGCTTGTGCTAAAGTTGTGACTAAAGATGTTCAATAGTGTTGAGTTTTTTTTGGATTCTTTTGTATTTTTATTCATTTTTTTCTCAACACCGTTTGGCTATGTGATAAGAGTTTTGTAATTAGTGTATATTTTGTGGTGAATTCTTGTATGGTCATTGTAATTGTTTCTTAGTGCTATTAAAAGTTTACTTGCCTTTCAAAAAAAATATTACTTATTTATATTCACTTGGGTTTAACATACTTAAATATCAATCGATTAATATCCGATTGATTTCCATTCAATTATTATTCATTCAATTTCCAAATTCCAAATCAATTTATTTAATTCCACTTTGTATTCATCTTAAATTAACCTGACTCAACCAAGTTCCAATTCCATATTCAATTAACTAACTTATTTTCTAATTAGTTTACTTCCGTTTCAGAATCCAAGTTCTGATTTTATTTCAAAAATCATCCATTTTCTCTTCAAAGTTTATTTAACTTATCTTTAAGTTAAATTCTAATTCATACATTTCTATTTAACTTTCATTGGTTAAATCCTCAATCCAAATAATTCCCTTTTCTAACTTGACTTATTTAGCTCAAGTTAGAATTCCTCTTTAAAATTCTCATTCACAAATTTTATGTATGGAATTCTCTTTTTGGTTATATATCAAACCCTTCAAATTTTATAATCCAATTGAATTCCATTCAATCTATCAAAACACACCAATATCTCAATAATTTGATAAAATTATTTCTTTTCTATACAAAAATATAATTCAGGTAAAATTATTTTATTTACCTCTTTACAAAATAGTATCATGTCAGTTGCTAGTTCAAAATTGAACCAACCAAATAACACAATATAATTTTTTTATAAAATCTACAATTACTCTCTCTCAAATATATACACTCAAACCCAATCTAGGGAATCACTAACCACATATCTATTGAGTTGCACCATAGTGCCAAGGTTATTACTAAACCTTATGCTCTAATACTATTGTAATGACCCGGAGAATTCGACGCTCGAATTTTGACAATAATACATAAAATACAAAAAGATTGGATGGTAAAATAAGAGAGGAAGAAATATTAGAATAGAAGAAAAAGAACAACAACACCGCAGAATTAGAGTCTCACATCGCAGTGGAATAAAATATAATATAGAAATAGATCTTTATTGAGAGCTTGAAATAAATAATTACAATCATCAGAGTACAACATACAGTAAATAATTACAATCATCAGAGTACAACTTACAGTCAACACATCTAGACAGTTACAATAATCCGTCCTCATATACAACACACATCGGAATAAAGAATGATACGTCTAAACTCCTCCAGTATGTCTTCCGAAGTCCATATCATCCAGACCTAGACTTGTAAAACTCAGTCTAACCCAATCATTGCAAGCGCCATAGATCAGTCTGATGAACTAGCGTGAGAAAACTCACTAAGTTTATAAGCAACATCCAACTTGATTTTAGGTTTAAAATTCTTTTCTTTGAAAGAAAAGGATAATCATAAGAGCAGTTAACACATAAACACGGACGGTTTTTACCTTACGATAACCCAAAACATTTTTGATATCACACTCGACATACATAGTATATAATAAAAAACCACGGGCTTTTTTTTGGAGAATGGATTTCCAACTATAACAAGGTATGGGAGCACCTTTCGATGGTCTACCTCTAGAGAGAAATACACTGGGTTCAATAAGAACATTTTATTACCCGACCACATATGACTGACCACTCATTCCTTTGAGTGTACCAAATGTATACCACCGAAGGTTGGGATCAACACCTGTCACTGAAGTACAAATCAACTATAGAATAAAGAAGTAAATGGATTTTTCTCTAGATCAGGTGATAATACACCCTAATCGGAGCGACCCACATAGCCATGCTGCCTACCCGATTTTTGTCATTTCCCGATCGATAAGGCTTAAGGTTACTATTACCTTTTTAAGAATATCACACCAAACTTTGAATGCCACATTGTCAGATCCACCAAATCACTAATTGACGTCCACAAAAATATCCTGGGTGTAAATACTAAGAGAAGGTGTCTTCTCCGCCACCAAAAAGAAATATGTTTGTAGAAATCAACGTATGTGACTCTTAAGAAATTACCTGTCAGACATCCGTCCATTCAAGTCATACAGGAATAGGATGAACCAAAGGTACCCTCCCACTACATCATAGGAATCACCCTATGTATCAATAGGTAACAACTTGTAATTTTAAAGAACATTATAATGATAAACTAAAGAATACTTAATTAAATATTAGAAATTAAATAAAACAGACTGTACCATTGCGTTCGTCTTGGAATTCTGCTTAAAATAGACTCCGAGTTTGCATAAAACGGACATCGTATAAAAAAGTTATTAAGCTTTGAAGTTTGTATACATATAAGTGAAATATATATAAACAAAACCAGTACAAAATAATATAAAATCAGATCGATAATTCGAGCGGGAATTTGGCCCGTTGGGGATCGACCCGCACCCCATGGGGGGTCGACCCTAGAGTCGACTCACACAAGGGGGTGTCGACCCTAGGGTCGACCCTAAGGTCGACCCCACCCAGCTCTGGGGCAAATCCATTCCCTGAACCTGGACTTATTTCTTGACCTGATTCGTTGACGGTAGGCTATAAATAGGACCTCATTTCCATTGTTTTATTCATAAAAAACAATGGAGACAATGAGATGCAGCCCTAACTCAGATTGAATTAGCCTATTCTTCTACAACAACAACTCATACGTATACAAGAATCTCTATTACAACATCAACACTATTTTCTTAGTAATTTAGATCCAGCCCAGTGAGTTTATGTTGCTTTTAGATATAAACATTTAATAAGTAATCCTGACATGTTTATAAGTTTGGATCTAAACCTATGCCTCTTAATAACTGGAATCATAACTAAACCGATCTGCCATTACTTGTACACCTGATCTATTGTTCGGTTCTTATATGCCTCTTCCGGATATGCTTATTTTGTTATTATGCCTATTTATGTCACCATATACCTATTTCTGTCGTCATATGCCTGTTTTGTTATTATGCCTATTTCCGTTCTCTTCTCTTCCTCCTTCTCTTTTTATTTTTATAGCCAGGCTACCTTCAAGCCTAGGCCTATCGCTGAAATATGCGAACGAACGAAATTGGGAATGATAAATTGGGGAATAACTTGTATTGTAAAACATGACTAGGATTTGGGGGCATAACCTATATTGTGATGTAAGACTTTAATTTTGGGGCATATCGTATATGATGACCTATGACTTGAGGGTAGGGGCATGAAAAGCCTATAATGAGCATGAATAATTGTTTAAGAATGAATATGCCTAAATTTACACTAAATAGAAACTATAACCGCACTTAGACATGAGGTTAGATTAAACTTGTTGTAGAAGTCTTCCCGGAACTGCCTGGCAAATCCATCATCCATGAGTGATTAATTTAATGTGAGGGTCTAGTGCATAAATGTACACGTAACGGCGCTAAGACATGAGGTTAGTCCGACTTGTGGTAAAGTCTGCCCAGAACCGCCCGGCATATCCAGGATCTACAAGTGGTCGACTTAATGTGAGAGGTCTGGTTCATTAACATACATGAGCGAGAAATGATAATAACATATTAGCTTGTAATACTTAACCTGTTTAAATCTGTGGGGGGTTATATGAACCTGTCAAATTGAGTAAGGGTTAAGTAAGCTTGTTTGAATCGATGGGGGGTTAAGTAAATCTGTGGGGGGTTATACGAACTCGACAAACTTAACCTTTTTATATGTTAGGGTTATGAGGGCTTGTAAATTTGTTGGGAATAACCTGTCGAAATCCTAGTAGTGGGGATGCAAGCCTAGGGGGTGTCTTATATCATCTGTTGTATGGGACCCGTATTAGTCAGTAACCCATACTGATATCCAAAAGGGGACCCCGAGCTAGGTAGGGGTCGGGGCACGCTTATTAAGCTGATTATAAGAGGTTCATATGGGTATAGGTGTCTGATGGCGCATTCTGACGGAGCCATGTGCGTGCATGGATCCTCTTGCTTGGGAAAATAAGACACTATAGCACCAGTAGGTATGTCTATGCCTATCGAGAAAAGGGGTTTCCACTTTAGGAGATGATACATCCTACTATGGGGCCAACATTGGGTATCTACGGGATAGGGAGCCAATCGTTTGGGGTAATAATTGGGATACATCTAGTCTTGTCTATTTAGGAGCCCGTTATTATCGTTTAGGGTAACACCCATTATTTCTGTTGTGCTGCCTATTATTATCATTGGGGGTAAAACCTATCACTAGAAGTACACCTAAATCTACCACTCTATTTCTGTTGGGATCATTCTGTTTCTGTTATACTAGTATCGGTGTAGAGAAAATATGTGGGAAGCGTAATTTATTCTGTTCTATTTATTCTGCTTATCCAACTCAGTCTATTATACCTGTCTTATGATACTGTTATCTCACTCACCCAGTTTATATGCCTGTCGTGATGCTTTTCTTAATTATACGCTAAAAGTAACTGGGCTCGCCAGACTTTATGTTTGACCCGTTTTGTTTTGTTTTCTCTCTCTTCCTTTCCCCCTAGGTTCTCAGGGTAGGAATACTCAAGCTTGATTTGGATTCTCTCTTATGTTTCAGCTTGGAGCTGCTTAGATATACCGCTTTGATTTCCTGTCTACCTTGCTATGGCTATATTTTGGAGACTATGATTTTATATTACTGTACTTTGATAATTTTAGTACAAGGCATATATTTTAATTTGATGTAATGGGTTTTCTGTACTTCAGACTTATGTTGTAACTGGATTTTGGACCACGGCGTTTTCTGTTTGTAAAATAAAATTTTAAATTCCGCTGTTATTTTGTATCAGTCTTATGATGTTTCTATTTATGTTGACCTATAACGCTTCACGGAATTTAATGCATTCTGTTAAAGAGTGACATTAACGGCCGTTTGTTGTCACATTTGGTATCAGAGCTAAAGGTTACAAGATCGGGTAAAAGAATTTGAAAATTGTTTGCAAAAGGTTTTAAAAGAAAGCATTTTCAAAAGAAAAGTCTGTTTTGAAAAACATATTCCCCAAAGCCATATGAAATATCTTTCGATTCTCTGTTTGAATCTCTTTTCCTTTTCTTTTCAACATGCCTGGGGAACCGAATATTCCCAAGGACGTTCAGATACCGACTTGGATCCGTAGGTATCTTGAGGTAGGCTACGACGCCTGCCGGAGGCCAAGCAGACGCACCTCTCGTAGCTGCAACCATTGTTCCTCCTCCTCCTCCACGAGTGGATAATTTGTCCAAGATATGCAAGGATTTCTGTGCTATGGGAGGAAAGCCTTTCCGAGGAAATTGACTGTTGTAGAAGCGAGGAATTGGCTTAAGGAGACGGAGGATTTATTTGGGATTTTTGAGGTAGACGACCATAGGAAGATTCTGTAATGTCGCGTATTTTACGATATAATAATTAATTTATTTAATTATTTAAATAGTGATATAGAGATTTAAAATGGTTTGAATTAAATAATATTGAATATTTAATTAGAATAAATAATATAAATATATATTTAATTTTCGAAAGAGTCGGAAATAGGGGAATTCACAATATTGTGTGAATTGGATCATTTACAATATATAATTTAGTTTAGAGTTGAATTATATTAACGAATAAATTATATAAACGATAGTTGAATGTATAATTATATTATAATTATAATCGAGCTTGAAATGGCACGGTAGTTCGTTATTTGGCGATTCGAACTTCAATTGAATATACAAAATCCGTTTTAAATTGGATTTCTGTGAAATAAGAAACGTTCGAAGCTGGTGAAGTATATTTTTCTAATGGAAGAGAAAAATCAGAAAAATCGAGATTTCGTCGTGTAGATTTTGAGTTATGTCCAAATAAATTTTTAGAAAAGTCGCTATGGAATTCCTTTATAATTTATAACGATTTAGTTATATTATAAAAGGATTTTAATATAAATTTAATATCGATATAATCTGGAATTTTGAAATATCGAGTTATAAATCTCGATATATTTATTTTGGAGCTAAATTATATTCTATGTGAATATATACAATAATATTAATTTATTAATATTAAATTAAATTGTTTTTAAATATATTGATATATTTATTGGGTTATTTACAGCTTTAAAAATAGTCATTTTTGCAAACGACCTCCGTTTTCGACGAAACTAATTTTGTTGGATCCGGAATATTAAATTTTTGCTAGATTTCAATTTTCGTGATTTTTGGAGTTAGTATGTGGCCATACGGAATTTTAATGTGAAAAACAGTCGATATTTTGACGATTAAAAATACGTTGTGTGAGCAAACGTAATCGGAATTCGACGAAATAAGTTTCGTTAGGTCCGTAATGTCAAAATCTAGTTGTTTGTCCATTTTCATGATTTTTGGACATTGTATGTGGTCACAGGAATTTTTTAATGATAAATAGAGCTGAAAATTTAATATAAACTAATACAAAAATAAGTAGCTTAACTTCTAAGCTATGTATCCTTATAAATACCCACTCTAAACCTAATTCTTCACTCTCCACAGTCAAAACATTTTCCACCGCTCCTTCTTTTCTAAACACAGTAAAACGTAAGGAATAAAAATCATAGAAATGAAAATAAATTCGTATAAATTACAATATGTATATATATGGATTCAACGGTGCAAAAGCTTCATTTTCGTGTGCGAGATTCCCAATTCGATGTCTGTTTTCATTCCCTGTATTTTACCAGCGATTATTAGGGTTCCCGATTTCAAGAGATTCAAGTATCGGTTGGCATTTCGAATGTTGTTTTGAGATTATAAATGAGAACCGCACTTGCATGATTATTTCGGGGATGTTTAGAAGATAAAAATGTCGATACATTTTCTATTGGTGTGCGGTCTTCCTGAAGAACGGAAGTTGAGCAAGGAGTGCGAGTTTGTGAATGATGGGTGGAGAGGATGGAGATTTGGAAGAGGTGGTTTTTAGTGATTTTTGTGGAATTAATTATGGAAGGAAGAGGGAGCGTGATCGGTGTAAAATATAGCCATGCAGTGTATGGGAGCACCGGGATGAAAAGCAGTTGAAGTTGGAGGATGCGAGTTTGTGGTTAAGGTGATGGAGCTAGTGGTCTTGCAAAGTACAGGGATTCACGATGGTTGTTTTGGATTTTTTTTGGAAGAAAGGAGTTCCAAAGGGGAGTGATAATTTCCGAAAACAAATTGGACATTTTACTGGAATGGTATTGCAGGTGTCGGGGAAGATGGAGTTGCGGGTTAGCTCGATGACTGGGCCGATTATTTTGGGTAAAGCCCAAACAGCAATAGCTTAAGTTTAATGTTAATTTAAATAACATATTAAATTGTAAACTCAATAACTCCGTCATACATTATCAGAATCCAACAAAACTGGATCCGTTGGGATCGTAGGGACATGGACTACACAATGGAACTAAATTGAAGTGAATTGGAGCTCATTACAATTTATAGCGAAATAAATTGTCTGTCTGAATCAACCGACAGTTATCGTTATTTAACGATGACCGTCAAATGTGAGTAAATCTCACCAACTCTTTACCATTTATATTTTTATAAATATAATCTAGTATTGATAATTGATGATTGATTGCTGTGTGTTGATTGTTTGGTTAAATTGCTGATTTATTGATTGAAATTATAGATAACGATATATATATAAATCGTTAATCAAATATTGATTCTGTTTATCGGAATATTTCATATTGAAATGAAATTGATGTTATTTAAATTGTTTAACATCTGTGATGCAGGGAAATAGGTTGGAGGGATCCAACTGGATTTCCCAATATTTATAATACTGTTTGTTTTCATATATTGTGATATATGATGTGATATATAATCTGTGATTGATTATGATGACACTGGTCATGTTATTTGGTATTTTAAATACCATATAAATTACTGGAATGTATAAAAGGAAATTTTCAAAGTGAATATTGAAAATAAAGTATTTTTATATAGAATAAATAAAATTATATAAAAGGATTTATATAAAATAAATAGAATTATATAAAAGGATTTATATAAAATAAATAGAATTATATAAAAGGATTTATATAAAATAAATAGAATTATATAAAAGGATTTATATAGAATATATAAATTATATAAAGAGAATTATAAATGAGATTTAAGTGTTAGAAATAAAAAGGAGATTTGTATGAATAATTCTACAAATAAAAATATAAATAGAAATTGGATTTGGGATATTACTTTTAAAATACGAAATCAAACTGTTTGATTATATATATAGACATGTTATTCACATTCTGTGTGAAAAATTAGATTAAATTAAATATTTTGCAAATAAAATATTATAAAGGAATTTAGGGTTTGAATTAGGAATTTAAATGGAATTACTGAAATTAGAACTGACTGGAAATTAGTTGAGTTGAATGGCTTTCTAGGTATCGATCTGATGTTGGTTTCGGCCTTCGGGGTCAAACGTAGGGGGGTTGTTCTCTTACTAGTTTACAGTTAGAGACTTATATATGTAAGAAGAAAGAGATGCATGAATCAGAAATGGGAATGTTTTCCAAAGCTAATAATGTATATTTTCTAAAATTAGAAACTAAGGATTTGATGAATATATGGAAACGAGAAATGGGGAAATGAATAAATGTTTATTGATGATTGATCGATAGAATTTCCATTTGGAAATAATATCTTTGTTTGCACACATGTTTTTCTTTAATAGTTAAATCACCGACTATCAAAGTTCTTGACCATTTTTCAGTCGTCAATACGGAGAGACCGGGATCAGATTCATTATCTGAAAACCACTCTGTATGGGCGTTAGCGTTGCGATCAAATATGAGGAAGATAATTGTAGATGGAGTTATGCAAGGGCTGTCCTGTTTACAGAATAGTACCTTCTGTCTGTCCAGTCCCAGGATGACCTATATGGAAGAATGTCCGACAGAGTATATTTAATAGATCGCGTAAGTTGATCTCTCCAAATGTATTTACGTTTGGTGGCGGAGGAATTCGTTTCTCTTAGCTATTTACATGTGGTATGTTTGGAGAAATCAATTTGAGATTTGGAGGGTATGACGTTGTGACATTCAAAATGAATGAAGATGTTGCTTGTAAAGGATACATTATGGCCTCTAGCCTAACAACCGGAAATGGTATAAAATCGGGTAGGTCGCATGGCTAAATGGTTAACTGCCAAGTAGGGTATATTGTCACCTGATCTAGAGTTTCATTTATTCTATAATCTATTTTGACGCTATCCCTTTCGGGAAACGGTTGTTGATCCCAACCGTTGGTGATAATACATTCGGTACACTCAACCGAAATGAGTGACCGGTCATGTTTAGCCTGGGTTACAAGATGTTCTTGTTGAACCGGGTGTATTACTCTCTAGAGATACACTGTCGGAAGGTGGTCCCATACCTTGCCAGTTGAAATTCATTACCCAATAAGCGCTCGCGGTTTTTGTTTATATATTATGTATGTGGAACGTGAGATGAAAGCGTTCTGCTAGATGATTATTATATAGTGGTTGATAGACACTATTATAATATCAAAAGGGTTTTGATATAAAGATTATCGGTTCTTCCAAAAGGATTTTTGAAATGTTGAATCAAGTATTTTTGATTCTCATAAGGGAAAACCCCGTTCCGTTATACAGCGTGGTCTTATGAGATATCGTTTATTTTCTCAACTGTTTTAAATTGTTTACTCACACCAGTCCCATGACTGACCCAGAGTTTATTTTGTTTTGTTTTCCCTAAACTCTTGGGTGCCCAATTTTGTACGGGCAGTCAAGTAGTCAGGATTTTACAGATACTGAGAGTTTGGAGCAGGAGGCTTCAGAATTATATAGCTATTGCTATTTCCGCTGTGTTGTAAGTGTTATACTCTGGTAATGTTACGGTATACATATACTGATTTTATTTCAAAGATATGTATCTATTATATATTGTTCGTTCCGCTGTGAGATTCGTGTTTACTCTGATGTTGTATGTTCTTCTTCTTCTTCTATTCTAAATTTCTATCTCTTCTATTCTCACCCTCTATTTTCTTTCATTAACTATCCGGTATTTCCGATGCTTGATAGTCGACATTGTGTTATATGTCGATTACTCAGAATCGCAAAAACCCGGGTCGTTACAGTGGTATCAGAGCAAAGGTTAAGTGATTACCTTGGCTCTGTGGCGTGACTCGGTAGAGATGGGGTTAGTAACACCATAGATTGAGTTGAGTGTATATATACGAGTGAACGTATTTGTAGATTTTATAAAAATTGTTTATATTGTGGAGATTTATTGGTTGAGTTGTTTATGAGTTCTGGTCGATCAGTTTGATCCACTGTATCGGTATGGGTTTATAAACACTCGAATACGATGAACCAACACTGTATGTTTTGAAAAGAGGGTAAATGAAATAATTTTACCCAAAATATATTTTGAAATGAACAAAGTATTGATATTTGAAATATTATAGTATATTGGATGTGTTGGTTGTGATTATAATCAGACAAGATTATAATTGAAACAGTTATGTAAATAACCAATCAAAATTCGTATAAGTGTTACGAAATGAATTAAATTTGAATATAAATAAGAATAGAAATTAAAACCCTGGAAATTTGGAAAGGTGTTTGTAGATGGATTTGGGATTAATATATGAGAATTTTAAAATCCTAGGAGATTTTAAATTGTTTAAAGCATTGTGAATAATATTTTGAAATGTAATACAAAATGGAAATGATTAAGAAATGGTTTTGAAAAATGATATTGTATCGAACTCACTTTGATAGCTGGGAAATAACTCTGATGATGTTGGCCACATCATTAGTGTTCATTTTCGAGTTCTAAGTGATAGATTACTACCAAAGATATTCAATTTGAGTTATTTTGAGAAAAACAAGTTGTTTTGAATCCTAAAAAGGAAAGTTTGATTTTTGTGAAAAGCAAAGTTATTTAAAATTCCTAGGGAAAGATTATTTGAATTAAAACCAAATCTGAATTGAAATTTGTGAAAGCAAATTGAGATTGAATTAAAAGCCAGTCAAGTGAAAATTTTATTGAAATAGAATGGTATCAAGTAGAATTGGACTGAATTAGAGATAATTTGGAATATAAATGAATTATTGAGTAAGAATTTTGAATTGAGATTGGAGATTAATTGGGAATGACATTGGTATATGCTGAATCGGTAGCAGATGGAAATGATATGAATGATATGCCCGACAAAAAGGTACAAGTTTATATTTGGTATAAGCATGAGATTTATGAGCCTATTTGGCACGCCGCTTGGCTATTTGATTTTCTTTTGGGTTGGAGAAGGCTAAGAGAGGCGAGTTGTAGTTGTACCGATTGAGCCGCACAAAGGAGATGCTGGCGAAATTTTTCAAAAATTTCAGATGTTAGAAAATTTTCAGGATTTTTGAAAATATTCGTTAATAAAAATAAATTAATATTTTAGTTGAACTAAACCGGTTCAGTTAAAACTAAAGTTAATAAGTAAAACAAATAATTTTAACCCAGTTCATAGGGTTTGTTTTCTACCTTAGCAATTTCGAGGACGAAATTATTTTAAGGGGGGAAGAATGTAATGTCCCGTATTTTACGATATAATAATTAATTTATTTAATTACTTAAATAGTGATTTAGAGATTTAAATTGTTTGAATTAAATAATATTGAATATTTAATTAAAATAAATAATATAAATATATATTTAATTTCCGAAAGAGTCGAAAATAGGGGAATTCACAATATTGAGTGAATTGGATCATTTACAATATATAATTCAGTTTAGAGTTGAATTATATTAACAAATATATTATATAAATGATAGTTGAATGCATAATTATAGTATAATTATAAACGAGCTCGAAATGGAACGGTAGTTCGTTATTTGGCGATTCGAACTTCAATTGAATATACAGAATCCGTTTTAACTCGGATTTCTGTGAAACAAGAAACGTTCGAAGCTGGTGAAGTATATTTTTCTAATGGAAGAGAAAAGTCGAAATTTCATCGTGAAGATTTTGAGTTATGTCCAAATTGAATTATAGAAAAGTCGCTATGGAATTCCTTTATAATTTATAACGATTTATTTATATTATAAAAGGATTTTAATTTAAATTGAATATCGATATAATCTGGAATTTTGAAATATTGAGTTATAGATCTCAATGTATTTATTTTAGAGCTAAATTATATTCTATGTGAATATATACGATAATATTAATTTATTAATATTAAATTAAATTGTTTTTAAATATAATAATATATTTATTGGGTTATTTACAGCTTTAAAAATAGCCATTTTTGCAAACGACCTCCGTTTTCGTCGAAACTAATTTTGTTGGATCCGGAATATTAAATTATTGCTAGATTTCAATTTTTGGAGCTAGTATGTGGCCATATGGAATTTTAATGTGAAAAACAGTCGATATTTTGACCATTAAAAATACACTGTGTGAGCAAACGGAATCAGAATTCGATGAAACAAGTTTTGTTAGGTCCGTAATGTCAAACTCTGTTGTTTGTCCATTTTCATGATTTTAGGACATTGTATGTGATCACAGGATTTTTTTAATGATAAATAGAGTTGAAAATTTAATATAAACTAATATAAAAATAAGTAGCTTAACTTCTAAGCTATGTATCCTTATAAATACCCACTCTAAACCTAATTCTTCACTCTCCACAGTCAAAACATTTTCCACCGCTCCTTCTTTTCTAAACACAGTAAAATGTAAGGAATAAAAAACATAGAAATGAAAATAAATTCGTATAAAATTACAATATGTATATATATGGATTCAGCGATGCAAAAGCTTCATTTTCGTATGCAAAATTCCTAGTTCGACGTCTGTTTTCATTCCCTGTATTTTACCAGCGATTATTAGGGTTCCCGATTTCAAGAGATTCAAGTATCGGTTGGCATTTCGAATGCTGTTTGGAGATTATAAGGGAGAACAGCACTTGCATGATTATTTTGTGGATGTTTAGAAGATAAAAATGTCGATACATTTTCTGTTGGCGTGCGGTTTTCCTGAAGAACGGAAGCTGAGCAAGGAGTGCGAGTTTGTGAATGATGGGTGGAGAGGATAGAGATTTGGAAGAGGTGATTTTTAGTGATTTTTGTGGAATTAATTATGGAAGGAAGAGGGAGCGTGATCGGTGGAGAATACGGCCATGGCAACGTATGGAAGCTCCTGAATGAAAAGCAGTTGAAGTTGGAGGATGCGAGTTTGTGGTCAAGGTGATGGAGCTAGTGGTCTTGCTAAGTACAGGGACTCACGATGGTTGTTTTGGGTTTTTTTTTTTGGAAGAAAGGAGTTCCAAAGAGGAGTGATAATTTTCAAAAACAAATTGGGCGTTTTACTGGAATGGTATTGCAGGTGTCGAAGGAAGATGGAGTTGCGGGTTAGCTCGATGACTGGCTGATTATTTTGGGTAAAGCCCAAATAGCAATTGCTTAAGTTTAATGTTAATTTAAATAACATATTAAATTGTAAACTCAATAACTCTGTCTTACATTAACAAAATCCAACAAAACTGGATCCGTTGGGATCGTAGGGATGTGGACTACGCAATGGAACTAACTGGAAGTGAATTAGAGCTCGTTACAATTTATAGCGAAATAAATTGTCTGTCTGAATCAACAAACAGTTATCGTTATTTAACGATTACCGTCCAACGTGAGTAAATCTCACCACCTCTGTACTGTTTATATTTTTTATAAATATAATCTAGTATTGATAAATGATGATTGATTGTTGTGTGTTGATTGTTTGGTTGAATTGTAGATTTAGTGATTGAAATTATAGATAACGATATATATATATATATATATATATATATATAAATCGTTAATCAAATATTGATTCTTTTTATCGGAATATTTCATATTGAAATGAAATCGATGTTATTTATATTGTTTAACATCTGTAATGCAGGGAAACAGGTTGGAGGGATCCAACTGGATTCCTCAATATTTATAATACTGTTTGTTTCCATATATTGTGATATATAATCTGTGATTGATTATGATGACACTGGTCATGTTATTTGGTATTTTAAATACCATATGAATTACTGGAATGCATAAAAGGAAATTTTCAAAGTGAATATTGAAAATGAAATATTTTTATGTAGAATAAATAGAATTATATAAAAGGATTTATATAAAATAAATAGAATTATGTAAAAGGATTTGATTAAAATACGAAATCAAACTGTTTGATTATATATATAGACATGTTATTCACTTTCTGTGTGAAAAATTAGATTAAAGTAAATATTTTGCAAAAAAAATATTATAAAGGAATTTGGGGTTCGAATTAGGAATTTAAATGGAATTACTGAAATTAGAACTGATTGGAAATTAGTTTAGTTGAATGGCTTTCTGGGTATCGATCTGATGTTGGTTTCGGCGTTCGGGGTCAACACGTAGGGGGTTGTTCTCTTACTAGTTTACAGTTAGAGATTGATATATGTGAGAAGAAAGAGATGCGTGAATCAGAAATGGGAATATTTTCCAAAGCTAATAATATATATTTTCTAAAATTAGAAAATAAGGATTTGATGAATATATGGAAACGAGAAATGGGGAAATGAATAAATGTTGATTGATGATTTATCGATAGAATTTCCATCTGGAAATAATATCGTTGTTTGCACACACGTTTTTCTTTAATAGTTAAATCACCGACTATCAAAGTTCTTGACCATTTTTCCGTCGTCAATACGGAGAGACCGGGATCATATTCATTATCTAAAAACCACTCTGCATAGGCATTAGCGTTACAATCAAATATGAGGAAGATAATTGAAGACGAAGTTATGCAAGGGCCGTCCTGTTTACAGAATAGTACCTTCGGTCTGTCCAGTCCCAGGACGACCTGTATGGAAGAATGTCTGATGGAGTATATTTAATAGATCGCGTAAGTTGATCTCTCCAAATGTATTTACGTTTGGTGGTGGAGGAATTCGTTTCTCTTAGCTGTATAAACTGTGGTATATTTGGAGAAATCAATTTGTGATTTGGCGGGTATGACGATGTGACATTCAAAGTGAATGAAGATGTGGTTTGAAAAGGATACGTTATGGCCTCTAGCCTCACAACCAGAAATGGTATAAAATCTTTTAGGTCGCATGGCTAAGTGGTTAGCTGCCAAATAAGGTGTATTGTCACCTGATCTAGAGTTTCATTTACTTATATAATCTATTTCGATGCTGTCCCTTTAGGGAAACGGTTGTTGATCCGAACCGTTGGTGATAATACATTCGGTACACTCAAGCGAAATGAGTGACCAGTCATGTTTAGCCTGGGTACAAGATGTTCTTGTTGAACCCGGTGTATTCCTCTCTAGAGATACACTGTCGGAAGGTGGTCTCATACCTTACCAGTTGGAATTCATTACCCAATAAGCGCACGCGGTTTTTGATTATATATTATATATGTGGAACATGAGATGAAAGCGTTCTGCTAGATGATTATTATATTGTGGTTGATAGACACTATTGTAATATCAAAAGGGTTTTAAAATAAAGATTATCGGTTCTTCCGAAAGGATTTTTGAAATGTTGAGTCAAGTATTTTGGATTCTCATAAGGGAAAAACCCGTTCCGCTGTACGGCGTGGTCTTATGAGATATCGTTTATCTTATCAACTGTTTTAAATTATTTACTCACACCAGTCCCATGACTAACCCAGAGTTTATTTTGTTTTGTTTTCCCTGAACTCTTGGGTGCCCAATTTTGTACTGGCAGTCAAGTAGTCAGAATTTTACTGATACTGAGAGCTTGGAGCAGGAGGCTTCAGGATTATATAGCTATTGTTATTTCCGCTGTGTTGTAAGTGTTATACTCTGATAATGAACGTTACGGTATACATATACTGATGTTATTTCAAATATATATATCTATTATATATTGTTCGTTCCACTGTGAGATGCATGTTTACTCTGATGTCGTATGTTCTTCTTCTTTTATTCTAAGTCTCTATCTTATCTATTCTCACCCTCTATTTTCTTTCATTAACTATCCGGTATTTCCGATGCTTGATAGTCGACATTGGGCTATATGTCGATTACTGAGGATCGCAAAAACCCGGGTCGTTATAGATTCTGTTGGCCGTTTGGTAGTTGAAAGATGAGGCTTCATTTTGGTGGGAAGTGATGCAAGCAGGGTGTCCAGTTGAGACTTGGGGCGATTTCCAATAGAGATTTGAGATGAAGTTTCTTTCTCAAGCAGAAGAGAGTATGTGAATGAAAAGGTTTTTGGCACTTAAGCAGGGAAGCATGTCTGTCAAATAGTATGTCAATAAGTTCAATCAATTGGAAAGGTTTGGTTTGGACCAAGTGAATACCCCGCACAAGAATGCTTTGAGGTTTGCAAGAGGGTTGAATAAACCCCTTCATGGATTGGCTATGTCTCATATTCCGATGGGGGCAACTTTCAAGAAACTCATTGATATGGCATTGATGCACGAAGAAGATAAAGGTGAAAAGAAAGAGGCTAAGATTGATGAGACGCGAAACAAGAAAGTGTGGCCCAAGAAAGAACAACAACAACAAAAGAAGGGCGGACAGAGCGACAAAGCCCAAGACAAGAGGAAATGTCATAGTTGTGGACGCGCGGGTTATATGAGCAAAGATTGCAGAAAAAGGAATAATGCTTGTTTCCACTGTGGTGAGGTCGGACACTTTACTGGGGAGTGCCCGAAGAAGCTAGGACAAGGCCAATGGGTAGAATCTTCTGGAGGGAAGGTGAATGCTCTCGTGGCCAGTGTACCGGATAGAGGTAGGAAAGTTTCTGTTGAAGGTTTGATTTCTCTTTTCAATCATCATGTAGAACTCTTTTTGATTCTGGCGCTTCGCATTCTTTTATATTTGATTCTTTGGTTGAGTCTTTGCACCTTATTACTAGTATGGTTTTGGATCCCTTTGTTGCCTCAAACCCCATTAGTGGCATGGCTCATCTATCTATGATTTGTCGGGGTTTTAGGATATCTGTATTGGGTGTCGAGTTTGAGTGTGACGCGTATGTGCTTGGTTTCATGGGCTATGGTTTGATTCTAGGGATGGATTGTCTAGCCATGTATGGTGTAATTCTGGACTGTAAGAGGAGTGTCGTTAGGCTTTTAACTTTACATGGGAGGACTCTCGAGATTTCTTGTGACCCTAGGGGTCTGTCATGCTTAGTTTCCTAGAATTGCTTAACGCATCTATCAATGATTTGCGATCTGTACCAGTAATCTGTGAGTATTCTGATGTTTTTAAGGAGGCTTAAGGTTTGCCTCCGAGGCGCGAGATCGATTTCCAGATATACATGGTGGACAATGCAAAGCCAACTGCATTTCCTGCGCACCATATGGCTCCGAGAGAAAGGAGGGAGCTCAAAAAGCAAGTAGGAGAGCTACTTGAGAAAGGGTTTGTTAGGTGAAGCATATCAGAATGGGGTGATCCAGTCGTTTTCGTGACTAAGGCAGATGGCTTTCTTCTCTTATGTGTGGATTACATGAAGTTGAATAATCTCACTAAGAAAATTAGGCACCTACTTCCGAGGATAGATGATCTATTTGACCAGCTTGTTGGTGCATCTGTTTTCTCCCAGTTAGACTTGGCCATGGGGTTTCATCAGTTGAGAGTGGCCAAGGACAGTACAGACAAGACTGCTTTTAGAACTCCAGATGGTTTCTTCGATTGGCTCGTCATGCCTTTTGGGTTGACGAATGCACCCGCCTTTTTGTGGATTTGATGAGTAGGGTGTTTCAAGAGTTTCTAAACAAGTACGTTGTGGTCTTTGTTGATGACATCTTGATTTTCTCGAAGAATGAAGAAGAGCATGCCCTACATTTAAGGGAGGTTTTGAAGACTCTCCGAGCGCATCAACTTAAGGCAAAATTCTCCAAATCTCATTTTTGGAGAAAGGAAGTGAGATTTCTAGGGCATGTGTTCTCTAATGATGGGATAACATTGGATCCCACGAAAGTAGTTGCAGTTCAAGACTGGAAGATTCTAAAGAATGCAACAGAAGTGAGGAGTTTTCTCGGTTTAGCGGGCTATTATAGGAAGTTCATTAAGGACTTCGCAAATATATCAGACCCACTCGCCAGACCGACGAAGAAGAGTCTGACTTTTTCTTGGGATATTGAATGTGAGGATGCTTTTCAGCGATTGAAGAGGGATCTAACAATAGCCCCAGTCTTGACTTTGCTTGATTGGAACAAGGTGTTCACAGTATACACTGATGCATGTGGTATAGGGCTTGATGTTGTTTTAATGCAAGAGGGGAGGGTAGTATGTTACCGTGGTAGACAGTTAAGAGTTCATGAGAAGAACTACCCTACCCATGACTTAGAGTTGGCTGCCATAGTATACGCTTGGCGTCATTATCTACTTGGAGAGAGGTTCAAGTTGTATACCGATCATAAATCTCTCAAGTATTTGTTCTCGTAGAAGGATCTCAATTTGAGGCAAGAAAGATGGATGGAGTTCCTAACGTCCTATGAATTTGAGATTGCTTATACCCCTGGCAAGGGTATTGTGGTAGCGGATGCACTGAGTAGGTAGAGGATGACCTTGGGTCTTTTATTTGTAGAGAGGCAGAGCTTGGAGTATCTTCAGAGAAACTTGGACCTGAGATGCAGGCTTGGAGTATCTTCAAAGAGGCAGGCTTCTACTTGGACCTGAGATGATTAGATAAACTTCAGAGAAGGTTAATCTTATCCGTAGATGCATGAAGATAGCTCAGGACAGACAGAAGTCCTACACAGGTAAGCGAAGGACTGATATTAACTTTGAGGTGGGAGACATGGTTTTCATCAAGGTATCACATTTGAGGAATGTGGTTCGCTTTGGATCTATAGGGAAATTAACGCCAAGGTTTGTAGGGCCCTTTCCTATAACAGAAAGGATTGGCCAAATGGCCTATAGGATGAAGTTACCAGAAATATTAGCAGGTGTTCATGATGTTTTCTATGTTTCTCATTTGCGGAAATGTCTGCACGATACGGCAGAGGTTGTTGAGCCGAGTATGCTTGAGGAAGAAGAGGTAGAATAGGAGGCGACAGTTAGACGAGTTCCTATACGTATTCTTGGATTAGAGGTGAAGAATTTACGCAACCGAGAGGTCAAGTTGATGAAAGTTCAATGGGGAGAAGATAGCAAAGATGCAATTTGAGAGACTGAAGACAAGATTCGCACTTCGTACCCTTTTCTTTTCAAGGGTATGTTCTTAACTTCTTTTTCCAAAAGCTTTTATTCGTACTTGTTTCTGTCATTAAGAATATCCTATCAATCGAATCTTCAACCTTTAGGTAGGAAACCAATGGATATAAACATGCGTTTGAGACATGTTATGTTTGATGGATGCAAGTGTTTGGTAGTGGTTTCTCGTGGACGCATATACACACACATTAGGCACTAGATCAGCTCAATCACTCTCATACTACATATGGATGCGTGTGCATATTATTCTTATTATGGATGGAAATCGGTGTATCATCACATGGATGTTGCATTTAGGTGGATGATTGTGCACGCATGTAGCATTTACATGATATAATAGGACTATTTCCATACATTTTGATTACATGGCACAAACATAAATTGCATTAAGGAGGTCAACTGAATCAGTAAACCGCCTGATTTTTCGCATTTGTATAGGGACATATACACACACATTTACATATGTTCATATAAGCATTAGAAATCTTTTAAGTACAATGGATTCCTGTGATTGGTGGATGAGTAGATGGATGATGGATGTTTGGATATACATTCTTCTTAACTTGGAGATTTCGGGGACGAAATCCTTAAAGTAGGGGAGAATGTAACACCTCGTAATTTTAAAGAAAATTATAATGATAAACTAAAGAATACTTAATTAAATATTGTGAATTAAGTAAAACGGACTGCACCATTGCGTTCGTCTCGGAATTCTTCTTAAGATAGACTCCGAGTTTGCATAAAATGGATAACATATGAAGAAGTTATAATTCAAAATCAAAGCGGGAAATTGAGTGGGAATCTGGCCTGTTGGGGGGTCAACCCGTACTCCATGGGGGGTCGACCAACACAAGGGGGTGTAGACCCCACCTAGATCTGGGGCAGTTCCATTCCCTGAACCTGAACTTATTTCTTGACCTGATTTGTTGATGGTAGGCTATAAATAGATCTCATTTCTATTGTTTTATTCATCAAAAACAATGGAGACAACGAGATGCTGCCCTAACTCAGATTGAATTAGCTTATTCTTCTGCAACAACGACTCATACATATACAAGAATCTCTGCTACAACATCAACACTCTTTTCTCAGTTCTTTAGATCCAGTCCCAGTGAGTTTATGTTGCCTTTAGATATAAACATTTAATAAGTAATTCTGACATGTTTATAAGTTTGGATCTAAACCTATTCCTATTAATAACCTGAATCATAACTAAACTGATCTGCCATTACTTGTATACATGATCTACTGTTCAGTTCTCATATGCTTATTCCTGATATGCCTATTTTGTTATTATGCCTATTTATGTCACCATATGCCTATTTCTGTCATGATATGCATGTTTTGTTATTATGCATGTTTCTGTTCTCTTCCCTCCCTCCTTCCCTTTTTATTTGTATAACCAGGCTAACTTTGAGCCTAGGCCTATAGCTGAAATATGCAAACGAACAAAATTAGGAATGGTTTGGAATGAAAAATTGAGAAAATAACTTGTATTGTAAAATATGATAGGGATTTGGAGGCATAACCTATACCGCGATCTAAGACTTTAATTTGGGGTATATCGTACACTATGATCTATGACTTGAGGGTAGGGGAATGAAAAACCTATGATGAGCATGAATAATTATTTAAGAATAAATATGCCTAAATTTACAATAAATAGAAACTTTAACTGCACTTAGACACGAGGTTAGACTACACTTATGGTAGAAGTCTGCCCAGAACTACCCGACAAATCTAGCATCCGCGAGTGGTTAATTTAATGTGAGGGGTCTAGTGCATAAATGTACATGTAACGGCGCTAAGGCACAAGGTTAAGTCTGACTTGTGGTAGAAATCTGTCCAGAACCGCCTGGCATATCCAGCATCCACAAGTGGTCGACTTAATGTGAGAGGTCTAGTTCATTAACATACAAGAACGAGAAATGATAATAACCTATTAGCCTCTAATACTTAACCGGTTTAAATCAGTGGGGGTTATATGAACCTGTCAAATTGTGTAAGGGTTAAGTAAGCATGTTTGAATCGATGAGGGTTAAGTAAGTTTGTTAAATCTGTGGGGGGTTATACGAACCCGACAAACTTAACCTATTTTGTATGTTCGGGTTATGCGGGCTTGAAAATCTGTTAGGCATAACCTGTCGAAATCCTAGTAGTGGGGATGCAAGCCTAGGGGTGGCTTGTATCATCTGTTGTACGGGACCTGTATCAGTTAGTAACTCATACTGGTATCCAAAGGGGGACCCCGAACTAGGTAGAGGTCAGGGCACGCTTACTGAGCTGATTATAAGAGGTTCATATGAGTGGAGGTGTGTGATGGCACGTTCTGACAGAGCCATGTGCGTGCATGTATCCGCTTGCTTAGGAAAATAAGATGCTATAGCACCAGTAGGTATGGCTGTGCCTATCGTAAAAAGGGGTTGCCACTTTAGGAGGTGATACATCCTACTATGGGGCCAGCATACGGTATCTACGCGATATGGAGCTGATTGATTGGGGTAGTAATTAGGGTACATCTAGTCCTGCCTATTTAGGATCCCACTATTATCGTTTGGGGTAACACCCGTTATTTCTGTTGGGATTCCTGTTATTATCATTGGGGGTAACCCGGCACTAGAAGTACACCTAAGTCTACCACTCTGTTTTTGTTGGGATCATTTTGTTTCTATTATACTAGTATTGGTGTAGAGAAAAGTATTTGGGAAGTGTAATCTATCTTGTTCTGTTTATACTGCTTATCCTGCTCAGTCTGTTATACATGTCTTATGATATTGTTATCTCTCTCACCCAGTTTATATGCTTGTCATGATTCTTTTACTTATTTAAATGCTAAAAGTAACTGGACTCGATAGACTTTGTGCCTGACCCATTTTGTTTTCTTTTCTCTCTCTCTTCCTTCCCTCTTTCCCTAGGTTCTCGGGGTGGAAATACTTAGACTTGATAAGGATTCTCTCTTCTGTATCCACTTGGTGCTGGTTAGATGTACCGCTCTGATTACCTGTCTACCTTGTTGTGGCTATATTTTGGAGACTATGAATTTATATTACTGTACTCTGATGATTTTAGTGCAAGGCAGATATTTCAATTTGATGTAATGGGTTTTCTGTACTTCAGACTTATGTTGTAACTGGATTTTGGACCACAATGTTTTCTATTTGGAAAATAAAGTTTTAAATTCCACTGTTATTTTATATCTGTCTTGTTTATGTTTCTGTTTACCTATAATGCTTCATGTTACTTAATGCATTCTGTTAAATAGTGACATTAACGGACGTGGGGTGTCACAAGTAGTCCTTGCAATCTGAAGATTTCAACAATGACAGAATCACTATCAAATCATCTCCAGGAGCTACCTAAAGAAATTCATCAAGTAGTCCCGCTCATGTAGATCCATGGTCTCCAATTTCTCCATCTTCATCAGCATCTGATATCTTTCACATTTTCGTGTTTACTGGTCGGAACGATATAAGAATATAAATTCAATCCCGGTCTTTCCATACCAATAATCGTATAGGCCAGAATTGATAGTAGCTTATTTAACTATCAAATAAACAACCATTCAGCCATGAAAATATTACGAATTCACCGGTTCAGTAATTAGCATCACTTGACTTCATTAAAAATAATTAATGAATGGTTAATTAAAACTGCTAAATATTTAAATAATTCGTACATATCTTTTATTTTTTATTTAACATAAGATTATTCTCAAAATTATTTTTATTTTACTTTACATGGAAAAATATCTTATAATCATATCAAATTTTCTATCTTAATATAAATTTCAAAGCATTGGTTACATCATTATTCACTTTCTATAACTGGAAAATCAATTCAACTTATCATTCGTAAAACAACATTATGAAATCTCTTTGTTTCATTATTTGAAAACAATAACCAACTCTTATTCTTTTAGAATAAACCCATTCCAAAACTCAACTTTTCATTTCCTTTTACCTCGAAAATATCGTTATATTTTCACAAAATCTCGTTTTATTTCCGTTACTTTGGAAATAAAATTATATAATCTCAAATATTTTTATTTTCCTTACTTTGGAAAAATAATTATATGCGTTAGCCCAGTGGTATAAATGTAATTATACTTCAAATCTGGGCCGAACAATGTCAATTAATACATTGTTTACATAGAACTCAAGAGTTTTGTAATATTCCAAAATCCTGTAATTTACGTTGCATTATTATTTCTCATATAAAAATAATAAACTATTCCTAACATCTTTACCATTACAAACTAATATTATCCTCAGGTAATCCTGAATTTGTTCAAGTTGGGGTATTTTGTTTACCTCTTGAATCTTGATCAACAACATTTTTATCTTAAGACAGATACGAATTTGTAACTCAAAAACCGATATTTATTCTAATATCAAAACAAATTCCATTTAACTATTTTATTTAAAATATGGTTTTATAAAACCTTCTTATTTTTGAAAAACTCCTTTTTAAATATAATATTATTACTTAATTCATTTATTAAGTAAATGATTTCTAAATATCACCTTTAACTTCTAACTTCTTTAAAAAACGATTTGTTTTATAACTCGGAGTTTTTTTACAAAATCCTACTACTATATCCTTTGCCAAATCTAATTACAAAAAATATCTTTTACCAATCCATTTAACCATTTTCCTCTTTGGAAATCTCATTTCAATTTTATTCATTTTACCTAATTCCATTATTAAGTATCGCTAATTTAAAATCAATGTTTTGACTTCACATTCCTTTTATAAACCTCATTTATAAACTCATGTTTAATATAAACCCCTTTCTATCTCAGTTTATTTTTAATGAATTCAAATATAAAGTAAGCATTTATCTTAAGCAATTGTATTCGCTTAAAACCTCTTTTATAACTTAGTTCATACGATTCGTTTTTAATATATAACCCATTCATAAACCCTTTTCAAAATTTGGATAGATTTCATTACAACTTCTATTACTTAAATGAATTTGATTAAAGAAGTAATTACTTAAGTTATTATTAATTAAAATAATAATTTACTTCATCATTAACTATCGTCTAAGTAGTTAACTTCTTAATTAACTAAAATAAGTAGTAAATTTGTTTTTAAAAACTTACTGAAATTCAACAAATATTCGTTAAACTATTTCACTAGGTTTATTTAAAGACAGATTAATCAGCTAACAAAATTTAATTAAAATATTTGGCTTAGTCAACTTTAACATAAAACCGAAGTTTACCTCATAGGAGAATAACTCTGCTTTATTTATTTTAGATGACAAATTCAATCTATATATATAATCTTAAAATATTCAAACTCGATTTAAAATCGATTTCAACAATTCTTATAACGGTATTAAAAAGCTAAACTACTGCTAAAATACCAAACTTGTGAAATAAGGGTTTTCACATTCAATTTCACATTTTAATCCAATCAAATATATTCAGCAGATATGATAAACATTATCAACATTGGTGAGGAATCCAGTTGGATCCCTCCAACCTGTCATTTTCTCCATCACAAAGACGTTACCTCAAAAATAACATCATCTATTTTTAATAAACAAATATAGTAATCAACAATCTATCAATAACAACAATTCAAGCATTTATCTTTTAGTTTAATACGTTTATATTATTATAAACGTAACCAATACCATATGTTACCTCATTTGGAAATAATCATTAAAATAACGATTAAATTTCTTTTAAATTAGCGTTTAAATCAACCAATTCATCCAATATATAAACAAATGTTTAGCATACAACAAACAATTATCAACCGTAGCACATAAATTAAATCCCGACTTATATGAAATATAAGTGAGTTAAAACCGAGTGAGTTATACTCACTTTGATTCCATTTATTTATGAGGTGGAGCGTTTTAATTAAATTAAACATGCATATAATTTAATTAAAATTCCAGTGGCCTCTAGCTTCGTCCAGATTAGTTCCAGTATGTATGGTTCATCACCACGATCCCGTTGCTTCTTGGTTTATTCCACTCTGATAACCTAGTAAAAAGTTATTAACATTTATAAGTATACGATTTTTACTTAATAATTATTCTCTTATTTAATTTATTATTTAAACTCAATTATGTTTGGGTTAACCAATTTAAACAGGCTTATTGTTTCCTTTTACCATCCCGTCCATTGCTTCAGACAACCCAGGCCCGAACTATCTTCCACATTCACGGTTTCTTCGTTCAAATACTCTACATCACATCGCACAAACGATACCAGCTTCAACACCTTGTTGCGCCCAACACTGACGATTGGAGGTTGATCTGCAAGCACCAAACGATGTGCCCTAGGTCCTTCTCCCTTCGGTCCAAGCCTCAAGCAACTTGACACCTTCGTATAACCTAAAAACCACTTCAAACACCGTGCCTTCAAAATGAAATTATGCCCATGACACTGCTCAAAACCCCATCTCCTCCGTTCAATTTGTTGATCTCGTAGCCCTTAACGTTTTTTTAGTTGAAGAATTTGTGGATGGATGCGTGGACTTGAGGGAAAATCATTGAGAAAAGGATGAGATTTTGGTCGTTCGTCGTTGAACATGGAGGGTACTTCCTGTTTGATCACTGGGTGACTATGTTGACCAAATATTTAGGGTTTGGGTATTCGAAGGGTATATATGGGTAAGGTTTAATATAATATTATTATTATCAAACTTACCAATGAAGTAATGCACAAACACAGCCACGTACGATCTCTGATTGCAATGAAAATTGGAATCCTAAAATAAAATATTATTCGGGACATGATGGGACAGGTTTCGTCGAATTCCAAGATTGTTTGTGAAAATTCCTTTATAATCCACAATGCGAAAGAGTTTAAATTGCGCACGATCACAAAATAAATTCAATTAACTTGAAATTTGAAATACTACAATAATTAATCATTATGAATTTAATAAAATTAGTTTCATTGAAACCCGGATTCGTTTGTAAATTGGTTATTCTTTAATTCCAAATTAAATTGATAAAATGATTAAATAAAAATCTAGGCGTTTACCATTCGCACGATCAAACGGTAAGTCTGATCGATATGAATATCGAAATCCTACAATAACTTACTAATATTAATCTAACGGCGCAAGTTTCATCACATTCCGAGATTGTTTCCTTGGAATGTTATTTTATATGCAAAGCAACGCTATTTTGGACACCAAAATACCTAACCTCCAAAAATAACGAATATACCTATCCTGACTCTAAATGTTGATACGAATTCAAAGGAATATGTTTTGCATCTCAATTTGATCATTAACTCAAGTTATACACAATTACTCATCCATTAAATAAATTCATTTAATTATGCGTTGTATAAAATAACTAAGCATTTATGGCCACCGTTGTCGCATGCGACATCAGATTGCCATGAAATTTGGTTTTGTATAATAATTTAACGTTACGGTTCCAATGAAACTCGTTTTATCAAAAATCGAGGCCATTTGCAAAATGGCTATTCTTAAGACTTATAATAATATCGATAAAATATTAATAAATTCCAAACAACCCAATTAAAAATAAATTATTATTATATATATATACCCAAATGGAATTATATATATATAGCTTCAAATATAAACCAATATATATTTTAAACTCAATGCTTAAAATTTCGAGTTAAACGATACTCAAATTATATAAAAACCCCTTTTATATTTATTAAATAAACATTACAGTTTATAAACGATTTCATAGCGACTTTCTGAAAATTTGATTTTGACATAACTAACAATATATAATATGAAATCTCCATTTTTCTCTTTCATTAGAAAATTATAATCAAATAGATTCGAACAATTCTTATTTCAAAAGAATTCTGAATTGAAATGAATTTTGTATATTCGATTGAAGTTCAAATCATAATATTATGAACAACCGTCACATTACGAGCTCGATTATAATTAAATATAAACTATATGTTCAAACTTCATTTTAATTAACAAATTCTATATTATAAATCCATTTATAATTCGAAATCAATATTTAAAATAATAAATTAAATTAAATATTTAACTACCAAAAACACGGGACGTTACACTTATAATGTTGATGTATTTAACAATACTATTATGATAGTAAAAGAACCAACTATCAATTAACTTCCTTTTAACTTATACGTGTTGGTTCGAGGAATCGGGATTGGAACTGGGTCCAAAACCACTTCAAATTGGCTTTACATTCGAAACTGAGATTTGTAGGTATGCATATGCTTATGACTATGATTTAAAAACATAGACTTGGAGCAGAAAGGACTGCTTGTTGATGTCTCTAGTTAGCTACCAGGATTATAATTGTAGCAGTAGTCCCTACGTTCTGGGGATTTGTATGATGCAAGGACTTCTTATTACTAATTCTACGGATTATTCCTGATAGAATGTGGTAAAAGAGTACCTTCAGTCTGTGTCGTTCCTGGACAACTTGTATGGATGGACGTATGACATTGCATTTCTTAAACCATGTACACTGATTTTTACAAATGTACATCTATTTGGTAATGGAGAAGGCAGCTTTTCTCAGCTTAACACTGTGACGACCAAAAATGCCCATACCCTTTAAACCAACAATACCAACAACTATCCAATTTAAATTGCACGAATCCTTGGATCATCAGGGGTAGTATAAAAAAATAGAACATAATAGAATCTCACAAAGTTGGGATAATATATAATATTTAACAATATTTTTACAACGGAAAGCTTTAAAATACATATCAGAGTCTAACCTAGATTCAACTTAGATAGTTATAATACTTGCCCTTACAATTTCTAACAACAACATAATAGTAATAATAATAGAGTACGCACATACGTAGATGAATATCTTCGACTCCTCTAGAGACTCTCACCGACTTCAACTATCTTCATTCTATCCTGAAATAACTCGGATCTGACCCAAGTATTAAAAACACCAAGATCAGGCATGGATAAACCAACGTGTGAAAATCTCAATAATAAACAATAGTGTCATATATATCAGCTTTAGGGTGAATGAAAATTCTTTTTAAAGAAAGAGTATCTCATAAGACCACGTCCACAAATAAACACAGACATGTTTTTCCCTTATGGCAAGTGTGAACCCGTGCTTGGCACACGAGCTTATCTATATTTTTGAATGATCCAAAAAACATAAATTTTGAAGAAGAAATAGAAAAAAAAACTTGAAGTTCAAATAATGAGACATTGCCCAGTGGACTTAAGGCGATGTAGATGAAAGTTACATAACGTACAAAGTTTTCCTATACAACACAATCTATTAAAATAACGATTGTAGCTCCTATTAATCTGGCCAATTCAAATATTTATTTAGCACAATTATTGACTTTATTGATGGTTATTTTGATAATAACCGAAGTGTGATGAAAGTAAATATGGGATATTTTTAAATTTGTATCTCTATAAGAAATCTCACTATGAAATGCTGATATCAGCCACATAGAAATGAGAACATACATATAACAGAATCTCGTTAACAAAGAAATCTATGTATTCAACATTGTTAAATCGTTATGCAGCTGAAACCCAAAAAATAATATGCCATAACTACATCATTTTAGAAAATCAGTTTTTAATCAAATAAATTGGTATTTGGAGCGATTCTCGAGAAAAATGGTGACGGTAACATCACCTCTCATCTCTCATCCCTCCTTTTTTGATGTCGCTTTCCTTCCCTTCCATGCTCTTCTCTGCATTTCCCCTTAATCCACCTCCTTCTAGCATTAATCCTCCTACTGATAAACCTCCTGAAGCAAATCGTGAAGCTCAATCGTCGTTTCAAGATCCAAGATTTGGCACTACCTCGAAGGCTTCCTTTCCTACTTTCACGAAGGTTGATTATGCCTCTATCTTTAATTCTTTATTGAGGAATGTTGGAGTGTTCAAGCTTGTTCATTTTGATATTCCAATAAGTGCTATACCGCAATTGATCCCTGACATAGTCAAGAACGAAGGTCTGAAGTTTTGGAGTAATCAACTAGTCGGTTTCTTTTTGGATGGATCTCTCGCCTATCCGATTGTGGTAAACTCTTTGCTTAGATTATGGAAACTAGACAGATCTATAGATATTAAATATGATGGTGTCCACTATTATTTTAAATTCTCAAATGATTCTGATAGATCTAAAATTCTTAGATCGGACCCAATTTTTATTAGGGGACGTATATTCATCATTACAACTTGGGATCCCTCTTTAGGTCATGCGCAATCTCAAATTAGAAAGGTTCTAGTATGGGTTCATTTTTATACAGGGGCGGAGCCAGGTTTTTAAATAGCCCCGGGCTAGGATTATACATATGGAGCCATCATTGTGACAAGGTTCAACGTTTTAGGGACATCTACAGGGAACAATCGATTAGTTTTGGCAAGCAGAGAAGGTATATCAGAACGCGAAGTGGAGGAATGGTTGAAGCATGAAAAAAGTTCCATAAAGGAGGAGTAAAGGTTTATAATGAAGAACGGGGAAACGGCGGTAAAAATAGACGTAATTCCAAGCAGTAATAGCGAAAGCTAGGGTTGAGGAAAGGGGAGAGTGGAAGAAGATGAAGAGGGATGAGAAAGAAGAAAGTAGATCTGAAGAAAGGAAAAAAAACGGCTGAAAATCCTAGTCCCTGAATATAATCCCTAATTATATGAAATTGTTATTAGTTTATATATTTCATGATTGTAAATCCAACCCGGGCTATAGCCCAGGGTAGCTTACACATAGCTCCGTCCCTGTTTTTATAGGATTCCGATTTTACTGTGGACTCTCTTAGGAATTAATTGGTTAGCATGTCATATAGGAAGATTAATTTGTTATGACACTTACACTGAAATTTACAAAGATTTCGATATGCAAAGGCTTTGATTGAGATTTCTTCAGATTTTGAATTGCCAGATCAGATAGTTGTAGGTGGATTGGGTAAAAACTGTCCTTCTGTTAGAATCTCTTATGATTGGAGGCCATGTATATGTACAATTTGTAAAGTGTTTGGACATAATAAGAACAGTTGTGATTTTAATGTTGAATCAAAGGCAGATTACACAGAACAAGAAGCAGGTAATACTCATTTGCAGAATGGCAGAGACAATGATTTTGGTGGTAATTTTAATTATAAGAATGGTTCTCAAAATACCAATGGTGAATGGAATACTGTTAATATGAAAACTAAGAAGGTTTGGATGAATAAGTCTAAATTTAACAGTAAGGGAAGTTTAGTTGATAAGAATAAGGGGGTGGATATTAGTGTTAATGCATTTGAGGCTTTAGCAACTGAGGATAGAGAAGACAATGCTACAGTTGATGCAAATGTTAATACACAAGTTCCAAATTTTAATAAAGAATTTGTTAATACCACTGAGGTAATACCTGGAGTTGGTTCTGATATAAATGCTCAGACTAATGTCATTGGTGAGGATCTTAATGTGGCATGTCTGAGAGTGATGGTACTTTGTTTGGTGATCTTTTTGATGAAACTGTTGTTGCTAATGTTCCTTCTACAAGCACTATGTCTGCAAGCTCTATGTCTGCCAGTTCCTCTGTGAGTAATTCCACAAAGTATTCAGATTCTCTTTCTCATTCCATGAATGCCAGTATACCTTCTTCTTCTGCTAAAATAGCTGGTCAATCTTGTCCCTCTACTTTTATCAATCACTCTTTTTTATTGGATTGTTCAACTGCTCTTCTGCTTCACCCTATGCTAAACTAGTCCCTCCTCCTTAGATTATTCTGCCTCCCCCTTGAAAAGCAATTTCGAGTTCAGGTCTCACTTTTCCAATTATCAACTCTGCCTCCTTATCTTCTGCTATGCAAACAAGCTTCATCCCCTCATCTAAATCTGAGAGTATTAAACTGAAAGGAAAATTCTGGGATGATTTGGATGAAGGAGTAGAGTATAGCCAAGAGAATGTGATGCCAACTTGTAGTAGCAAGTCAAAGTCAAATAGAAGACACACGAGGAGTAATCCTCAATATTGACGTTTTGTTTGTGCATTATTGTTAGATGCAGTTTGGTAGACTGGAGTGTATTTGGATTTGTCCAGTATCGTTGCAATGATTTGTTGATTGATTGGCATTTGGCTTCTGGTGTCATTTAGTGGTTTTGACATTTTGGTTTCTGATAGTTGAGGGATTAGTTTTTATTATGATATGCTCATTTTTTGAAGCTCTTTTAATTCTGTAGAGGTTGAACAATAGCTTATTGGCAATTCATTTGATTGGTTGTGAAGAAGTTTTGACATCGGTTGTACATAGTCTGCTGATCTGTAGATAGTATAGTTTCAGTGGTTCTGTTTGAAGATCTAAAGTAGTGGGGAACACATGTGTTGATAGTTGACGCAGAGAGATGAGCCAGAGCATGTTGCTGAATTGATGGATATTAGTTTTGTAAATTGTATATACAGGTTCAAAATTGCAGTTTTGAATTTTTTCCAAGCTTCATATTGTAATTTTGTATATTCCTTTTTTTTTCTCAAAACTGCATATATGAGTGATTTGTATAGATTGTAACTCTTGTAATTCTCTATTGTGAATAAATAAAACTTGCCTTTCCAAAAAAAAAAAAAATTAACCGGGATTTTTTTTGAGATTATTTGTGTTTCAAAGTTTATGTAATTTTATGTTAAATATTCATTATTTTACGATGTTGTTTATTCAAATAGACGCGATTTTTTTGTCGGTTAATATAATTCGAAGTCAATAAAATTTGTAAATTTTGCAATTTTTGAATCCTAAGCGTTAAAATTTTTAATTTTTTTGTTACCTTTATTCATACACCAAATAATACTTTACCTACACCGGTGTTTTTTTTATAAAATTGTTACATTAGAGTACCCTTATTTACTACTTAGCAAAGCAAAGCTATAGATAACAATCATTCAAATCTAATTAACTCAAACCAAAATCCAACTTATATAGTGAAAGTCAAATATTCATATAACTTTGTTGCCAATTTTTCATTTGGCTTGTTAATGTTAAGTCATGGTTCAATTTTCGTGGTTGTGTTAGCAAACAAAAATGTAACTTTTTTTGAGCTGTAAGAAGAGCATGTTTTGCATTTGGAATACTTCTTATCACATATAACCCTTTATAGGTTATGAAATCTTCATGGAGTGCACATGGGTTTGGTTGGTCATAGGGATAATAAAATTTGGTTTAGACTAACATTGGTGAACATTAAATTTTTAGTTGCAGTACACATATATCAGTACATGTCTGCACAGTTTTTTTTTTTTTTTTTTGTGGTAGCAGTAGGTATTATATAGCGAATCATTGAAAATGTGGTTACATTAACATGTAACATGTTCAAACAAAATTTATGCAGCAAACAAAGTAATGGAGACTTTACTATTTTTTTTCAATAATAAGTTCCAGACATTATGAAATCATCATTCAATCCCTAATGACATAGAAGGAAGATATAGTGAAGTGGCAATGCAATTGTATATTATACAACAAGCATTTACGTGCAATCAACGTGGAAGAATGCAGGATGCATCTGAATTTAAAATATAGGAAGGTAAAATATGCATTGTTGAAAAGAAAAGCATGTATGACCAAATTAAAAATGATGGACAATATGTTCTTTATAGTTTGCGGAACATGTAGTTTGAGCTAGACCAAACGATCGTTGCTGCTAGATTGGATTAGCCACCTCTAGGCTCGGACAATGTTGTGTTATAACCCCTGCATGTAAGAAAAAATTATTAGTTTAGATTCTTTAGTTGCAAGTCGGTGCTCTAAATATATCCATCGTGGAAAACTGAACTTTGGTATGTACTAAACATTATTTTGTTTTGTCCAAAGGAGGATCAGTCTTCCATAATGTGCATAAAATAGAAACAGAAGAAGAAGGAAAAACATTCTATCCTGGTTTAGATATTGAAATAAATCTTAACGGATAGTGATAAAACCATGGGGGTAATAGAGTTGATTAAAAAATTAAGCAGTGAATATATTGTAAAATTATAGTCATTATTGAATTCAAGTGGTTACGCAAGGATATTTTGAAAGCTCGATTATGCACATAGCATGCGTTCTCCATGTATAACTTGTATGTATAATTATCTAGATTACAATATTTGATGAATGGTTCAATTACTTAAACCATGGTCCATGAAAAAGTTAACCACTATTGAGCAATGCATACCTACTTCTGAGTCCGAAGCATAAATCTTTGTACAAAAAGGTATTGATACATTAACTTATCTTGTATATTTCTGTTCTTTGGTTGCATTTTTTAAGTAAAAGGTTTTGTGCATAAGCTTGAATCCAAAGTACATCAATTTAATAAAAATGAATTTAAAACTGGGAGAGACCATAACTGTAAGGAAGAAATGATTCACTAAACATTAGTAAATATGTTGACAATTTGTAACTATTGGAAGAAGTATTATACATAAATCAAGGAAAACTCAGATGAAGCAATATTTCAAAATGTTGTGTTCCTTCAAAACGTGGTGTGTTGTTTCAAAGTGAACTGAACTTCTTTCATACAAAGTATTAGTGCATTGCATCATTATGTATATCATAGTTTAATCTGTTGTATTAAAGTTCATTGTTGTGCAATGCTAAAGTGACATGATGTTTGTTAGCAATACAAACTAATAAGAAGAACTCTTTTCCATCACAGTAGGTTTTTATGCAATGCTAGGATATGTCTGACGATTGTATTTTAATCTTATCTTTGAAAGTCAAGCTAAGCCAAACGTAACCCAAGTAATAGTATATATGTTTAACAACGATTCCATTTTTTTTGAATTATTATATGTAAGTGCATATTTAGCAAGGTATTCATTTCTTTTAAATTTTCTAATGGATTAACCTTCAATTGTGCAAGCTTCAGTTTGTATAATGTGCTTATACTTTTATGTTTGGTATTGATACTTAAAAAACTAACAAAATATTTATGCACTTGCTGAAATCTACTGCTATATTAATACGAAACAAATAAACCGTTTTTGGAAAATTGCTAAAATGAATATTCTGGATTTTTTAGCAGATTTTGTCAGAAGTAATTGCTAACTTAGAGTAGATTGTCACTATACGATGATGGTAAAAAGGCATTCAAGTAAGACTGGCTAAACTGTCATTTATTCTTTGATAATAAAAACAACTACTATGCCATCATTTATTTTAACTTTTATACTTTTCAATGCTTTGTTTACTTATGATCAATTTTTCATGGTAAATGTTTTTTGTAACTTAATAAACATGAAACAAAGCAGTAGTATACCAGAACCAAATATAGGATAACGTTTCAACTTAGAAATGTAAAATCAAAATTATTTCATAAATGATTCAAAAAGGTAATTTCTGACAATGGAACATATTCAAAAATAAACCACATTATCTTTTGATACATATCAAAGTTACGCTAGTGGTCTAAATAATTGAGAAATTGATATCAAGTGTAGAAATAAATTTTACATTGAATCCCAGGCTAATTTCCTCAACTACATCTTGTAGGAACTAGGAAGTGAAGAAAATCTCTAACTCCAAAGTATATTAATTAATGGGAAAGTCTATTTAGACACAAAGGGTTGACACAAACTGAGTGACACAAAATCTGAGCCATATGATTACCCCATGATCTGCACCCCTCACATAAAGACAAATTAATCATGCGGTTGAGATTTTGCGTCTCCCGATCTACGTCAAAATTTTGTGTTCAGATAGCCACTCCCTTAATTAATTAAGGCAACTTATTTTGGCATAAATAATAAAAAAAAACCAGTAACTGACTCAAGCAAATATTATGTACTTTATGTGCAGTTATTTTAACTGATATCATGTACTTATTCTAATTATCGAAGAACTTACAAATAATGTGAATAAAAAAAGAACTGAGAAAATGCTTACCATTAAGCAAGAAAGTGCTAGCCTTAGATGAATAACTGCGTTGAACATGTAAGAAGACATGAATGCAGAGATGTAAATCTGTTGTAGAATGCCAACTCTAGCAACTTTCTGTTGCCTAGCTGATGATGAGAGTGCCTCAAGAAGCAGCTTGGAGGTGTCCAATTCAAGCAATACCCTACAATACGAAACCATTTAGATAAATTTATTTCTGAAATATAATAATTGTTTGCTTGTTGTTAAAATACAACTAAGAGTTTGCCACTGGTTACATAAACACAAACATACATACTTTGCTAAAGAATTGAATTATTTTGTTGCGACCGAAAAATTAAAACAACGAATGCCTCATTTTTTTGAAAATTAAAAATTAAAACAATCTTATCCTTGACTGAGTTGACTCATATCCTACGAGTATCTTTTGAGAGCACTGTTTTGTCTGCATGGACCATTCTGAGCCTTCGGCTCTGATACTGTTTCGATGGTTGGAACAACCACACACATCCTTGTAACAAAGGAATCGCTTATGCTACGTGCCTATCAGCTTATATTTATACACAATTCCTTCAATATATTCCGTGATGTGGGACTATTGTATCCAAACCATCATTTCTACTTAAGAACATGCGAGATAGTTTTAACAGTATCCCCCTTGATTCGCATCCTACAAGTATCTTTTGATAGCACTGCCTTGCAGGCATCGCCCAGTCCGAACCTTCGGCTCTGATACCACTGTTATGTAACGAGGGACGGAACAAAGTCCCCCTGCATATGAGTTGGCACATACATCCTTGTAACAAAAGGAATCGCTTATGTTACGTGCCTATTAGCTCATATTTATACACAATTCCTTCAATATATTCCGTGATGTGGGACTATTGTATCCAAACCATCATTCCTACTTAAGATCATGCGAGACAGTTCTAGCACTATCCTCTTGACTCGCATCCTACGAGTATTTTTTGATAGCACTGCCGTCCAGGCATCGCTCAGTCTGAACCTTCAGCTTTGATACCGCTGTTATGCAATGACGGTCGGAACAAAGCCCCTCTGCATATGAGTTGGCACACACATCTTTGTAACAAAAAGAATCCCTTATGTTACGTGTCTACCAACTCATATTTGTACACAATTCCTTCAATATATTCTGTGATGTGGAACTATTATATCCCAACTATCATTCCTCCTTAAGAACATGCGAGATAATGCAGTCATAGTAAGCACTACTTTGAAAATCATGTAATTTAAAGGTCAAACAGATGCTCTCCTTTATCATAGAAAGATGCGACATTGTTAAGTTTTTTTTAAACTAACGGGTACTTATATTACAATAAAAGAAAGTTACAAAGGTTTTGAGCTGGGACAAATGACTACAACAAGAAACGAATACTACACAAAAACAAAAGAAAACCAGCTCAAAACATATAAATACAAGCCCAGCAAACAAGCTACAAAACGTAGCAAACACTAACCTACCAACCAAAAACTTCAATCTCACTACACAAGCCCAAAAGTACCACATTACTGCATACTAAAAACCAAGTCCAGCGATCCAAATCAGAAGTCCAGCGCAAAAATACCCAAAGAGCTAATCCATGCAGTACAACAGTATAGCCATCATTGCATATCTTCAACAACTATTATCCAGCAGCTCCAGCTTAGCAAAGGTCTCCACTAACAACAGAAATCCATGCATCAACATCCTTGAATAATTAATTCATAGATCATTTTTTTGAAACTCCACCACTAATGATACCACCTGGGTAGTTTCAATCTTTGTTTTTCTTCAGTTTTGATCTTGTTTGGCATTGAGAAACTAACTTAACCCATTCGGGGTTATCCTCTCTTCACAGTATACAAAGCTGATGCTCCCTTTAATCTTTCCAGACTTCAATTTGTTTCTTTTTTTCTTGAAGTTGTATGTTGACCAATCCGATTCATCTAACATTGAATCTTTACTACAATTATCATCACTAACATTCCCTCCATATGAATCTTCTCTTTCCATTATATCGACATTCTCCATGCTATTATCTTCTACATCCATATTATGATTTTCAATATCTTTAACTCTCTTGATTGGCTGCTCATTAGCATCCTTCTTGTATCTTTTTCCATCTGTCTTCTCAGCTGAAATAGAATTCATCCCTATATCTACATTCTGAACTGATTTCAAATTACCATATGAATGTTATTTTATTTCCTGACTTGAAAGATTAACTTGTTCTGGATAATACTCTTTGCCTTGCTCAACATTGTCGTCATCAGCCTTCTTATTATACAACTTATTATTACCAACTGTCATGCTCATGTGAACATCATTACTATCCAAATTCTGATTTACAGTATCTCCCTTCACATTTTTATCAATTCTATCCGTTGTTACATCAATCTCCATGCCTAAAAAAGTTTTTGACTGACTTTTGGGAATCCAAATTGTATTTGCTCTACATATAGCATTAGAATGTCCAAAAACATTACAATTAGAACATGAAGATGGTACCCATTCATATTCAACCTTTTGCCAAATTAAATCCCCATTGTAATACTGAATTGGAATCATCTCAGGGAATTTAAAATTTATATTAATCTCTATAAGGACTCGAGCAAACGAAATATGAGATAAGTCCTTAGTGACATTATTTAATCTAATTGGCCTACCCAAAATAGAAGAAATCCTACTAATAGCTTCGATTGACTAGAAATCTAAGTCTAAATCACGGAGTCTAATCCATATAGGAATGGAATTTAGGAGTTCCCTTGTTAGTTTCATTCCAGGTTCATACTTCTTCATAAAAATCAGCCTTTTATTATAGTAATATGGTCCAGTGGCCAAAATATGACCAAAGTCTTCTATCAGATCACACTTTATAATATAAAATCCATTATCTCTCGATAAAGCCTGTAACCTCCCTTCAATCCCCAATTTCTATCTATGTATTCTCTCAGATGGTTATAGTAAGGTTTTCGACCATACACATAGAAGACTACAGAATTTAGCCATTTTTCTCTCGATTGCTTTACCAGATTTTCACTAATAAACGCGAGTCTTATATTATCTTTTAGAACTGGCTCATAATAATCAAGCTTAACAACTTCCTGACATAATTTATTTTCCTTAACTGTTTCTAACCAGGATATAGCTTTCAAAGGATTGGTAGAGGAAATATTTGCCTGGTAGTTCGAAACTAGGGTCGGAAATTCAACGTTAGAATTCAAATCTGAAGAGAAAATCTTACCATGAGACGAATGATTTAGACGCTCTGCATGTAGTTTAGAAGAGTTGATATCAGGTGGAATTACAGATCTATAGTCTGAATCGAGAATTAAACCCTCTCTCATTCGAAATTTAGAAGTAGATTTGGAGGAGGTCACCATTTTTGGTCACCGTTCTTTTTTCCTATTTGCTTCGGATATTAGATCGCGACATTGTAAAGTTTGATGATTTATACTTTTCTAACTTTAAAAGGCTGAAAATAAGAGACCTAAAGGAAGAAGAAATGGATTTTTCTTTAGCGCGGTATGGATGCAAATTGCAGGATTTATAAATAATTTGACTTAAAATATTACAGACAAAGGTTAATAAAATATTTTCTAATATTACAGACAAAGGTTAATAAAATGTTTTCTTGTATAAATGCTTAGAGTAAAAATATTGATAAAGCAACTAAAAAAATTAGGATGTCAAGAACTTATGTGGAATAGAGAATTTGCGTTAATCCTATTGTTTCCCTAATACCAATTATTTGGATAGAGTATTTAATAAAATATTTTCTTGTATAAATGCTTAGAGTAAAAATATTGATAAAGCAACTAAAAAAATTAGGATGTCAAGAACTTATGTGAAATAGAGAATTTGCGTTAATCCTATCTGTTTCCCTAATACCAATTATTTGGATAGAATACAGCGTGGTGCCCATACTTCAACACTAATATAACATTTAACAAATATGATAAGTCAAAATAATAGTTTTACGTTATGTTTCAAAAAATTAACCTACAGGCACACAATAAGGCGTTGTGACCCTTTTAATTAGTCTTACTAATTTTAATGTTCCCGAAACAATTGATCTCTACATACTGGGGTGGAAGTATGATTTTATTTGTTGTATGAGGCACAATGTAATAACAATAAGCATATATGTGGAATAGTATACTTTTAAATTCCTTAGTTACATGTAGATCCAAATAGAAACCTAGCCAGGGACGGATCCATGGCTATGTTACCCTGGGCTACAGCCCGCGTCATTAATTTGGGGCATAACTACATATTATTAATCTAAACATTGAAGCGGGTGGGCTTTAAATCTATGATTCCAACCAATTTCTTCATGCTTAACAAGCCTCTCTTACTTTAATTCAAGATCCAGTAACTTGCAACATTCAGAATCAAAGAGTTATTTGGATTCTCTAGTAATATTGAGATCCAAAATAGAGTCTTGAATACTAGAAATTATAGATCTAAGATAAACCCAAATGGATATAGCCCAAGTTTTGAGGGACTGATGAAGAAATCAGAGCTTAAGACAAGGTTAGCTGTGTAGAGGAAGAGGAGTAAGTTCCAAATCATTTAGATCAGAGCATCAATGCTCGGCTTATGAAACCAAATCTTTTCAAATATAAAAGCAAATCTAGGTGAGGAAAGATTACCATGGTCAACAAGAATAGGATAGTGGTTAGAGAGGGAGGCCATTGATAAAACATACACTGAAGAACTGGGCAAATGTTTAATATGTTAAACTTGAAAACAAACCAAGATATGATATACAATTATAGCTTTTATACTGAATAAAGTAATCACTTAAAAATGTATAATATGTTAAACGAAGCGAAGAACTGGGAAAATGTTTAAATTACCACGATATTTATTTATTCTGATTTCCTCGTTTTTCTACTCATAGTTCAACTTGTGATTGAATTCAAATTGGTTGGAAATTCACACATTCAATTTTATTATGTTCATATTCATGTTTTGATCTTGAATTTTTCAATTTTCTATTTACCTTCTGGTTCTCTGAAGTTATGAAACTAGCTAATTTTTAATTTGTCAATCATTTTATATTGTTATTTGTATTTGACAAAATACACATTTTATAATAGCTCGGGGCGATCATAATTCTTGGCTCTGTCCTTGAGCCTAGCAGTTAATCAAATTTTACAATCTTAAGTAGCAATCATTCTTTTGTAAACAAAAAATAACAGAAAATAGAATTAGGGAAAAACATTCCGGATCAAAAACTAAGATCAACTATACATAAACTTGTCTTTTGATATTGGCGCAAGGCATGGTGTGCATGCATATATATGTACATATATGCATGCATGCAAAATAGAATTAGGGGAAAACATTCTGGATCAAAAACTAAGATCAACTATACATAAATTTGTCTTTTAATAGTGGGGCAAGGCATGGCGTGCACACATATATATATATATATATATATATATATATATATATATATGTGTGTGTGTGTGTGTGTGTGTGTGTGTGTGTGCGCGTACGTGTGCGTGCGTGTGTTGATGTACATATATGTGTGTATGCCCAATGTCTATATATGTATATGTGTAACAACCCGGAAAATCTGAACCATTTTAAAATTTTTAAATTGGCTATTTTAGTGAATTCTGAATATTTAAAATAAATATTTTAAATAATAACGACGAAATGTATGGTTGAATTGATGTTGAAAATGAATAGAATTAATTTGAATTATAAACAAGGCCTGAAATGGCGCAGTAGTTTCGAAATTTGAATTCAAACTTTGACTGACTGTACCGGGTGCAAAACAAAACGGATTTGAGTGAAACCAAAAATATTTAAATCTGTTAGTGAATACCTTTCTAACGAATCTGAAGAATCGAAGTTTCATAGCGGGAATCAAAAGTTATGGCCAAATGAATTTTCAGGAAGGTCGCTATAGAGAATATATCGACTTTGAAAATTGACATTTTTCATACGACCTCAGTATTCGATGAAACCACTTTTGTTGGATCCGGGATGTGAAGTTATTGCTAGGTTTCAGATTTCATAATTTTTGAAGCTAGTATGTGAGCGTGGCAAAGGAAAACGTGTTTTGGTCAATTATAGTTAAATTGGATCGGCAAGAAAAGGGCCATTTTTCAAACGGTCTCAGAATTCGACGAAACTAGTTTTGTTGGGACCGTATCGTCAAAACATAGCTAGATTTATTTTTCTGGAATTTTTCGAATCAGTATGTGGCCCCGGCAAATGGAAATGTCCGTTCAAATTAAATATTGAATGTTTTATATTTTAATTTGAGGAATAAGGGACTTAAACAGTCGAATGGCCTACGAAACATATCCGATTGTGTTCCGAATGGGGGTATTTAGCTAGGGGCGATAGTCGTTGGGGTTTGAATTGGTGTTCGTATGAGAAAGGGGTATTTTTGGTTTTTAAGGAATTAAATAAATAAATAAATAAATGGGGGGGGGCAATCATCATTCATCGTGCCCTTTCTCTCTCCCCGACAATCCCAAGCGCGAACGACGATAGCAGCTCCCCTCTTTCTCTCTTCTTTTCCTCTAAATCAACACAATAAAAACCCATGGTGTTTTAGAGGATTTTGTAGAGCTAGGAGAGAGCTTCACGTCCATACCTACTGTGGAATTTTTCGTTGAGTATTGAGGTCGAATCACCTCCACGAAGTCCGTCGTTTTGGACCTCCTCCCCGACCACGTCCAGCCACCGAAGTGGGCCCCACTTCCGGCGAGAGGGCGCCTCTCCTCCCCTGTCGACCTCGCGCAACCCGATCAGGGAACCGTTACACGGATTGATCGAAAAATCCAAACCTAGTTAGGAACCATTTCAAAAAAGGTACGGCCTTGTTAATTAAAACTGATTTTTACACTTTTAAGTGTTGCAAACTTGTAAAAATCATATCTTTTTCGTTTCTCGTCGAAATCCAATGAAACAAGAGACACCGGGACCGTGAGGACGTCTTCTACATTTTAGAAGAGACCACATATTTTTCTGAGCCTTCTGCAATTTTTGGAGGAGTGGAACCCAATGTGAGATTTCTATGTTATAAACGATATGGAAAACAATGATGTATAAATTATATAGTCGATGTATGAGTTATATAAGCATTGTACACCTCATGTATAAGCATCGTATAAGTTGTACGTTCGATGTATAAGTTATATATGCGTTGTAAAAATTATATGTGCGTTGAAATAAATTGAAGTGAATCGAAATATATATATATATATATATACTCCCCTCATCCACAGACTATGGACGATATTTATTGTTTGTGATTGGTGTGAAAATTGATTGATAGCGAATGGTTGATTAGAATTGTTTGTGGTTGAAATTGATTGGTTGTGGTTGAAAAATACCCATTGGTGATTGAAAAAAAATTAGAATAGATTGTGGAAATGAAAATAAAACATGTCGCCTGCGTGCGAACTAGATGCATGAATCCCCATTGTCAAAAGCTGCGAGGCTTTAAGGCAGAGCGAGGAGCCGTACTAGGGACGACCCTGGTTTTAACTACCCTACCGTTATGCTACCGAAATTTTCAATAAAATTCATGTGTTGAATAAGAATTCATGTGTTGAACGACATTCATGTTTTGAAATAAATTGTTTCATAATAAAAATCATATTTTTATCATCTATATGAACTATATAAAATAGTCGTGTTTTGAAATAAATTGTTTTATAATAAAAATCATATTTTTATCATCTATATGAACTATATAAAATAGTCGTGTTTTGAAATAAATTGTTTTACAATAAAAATCACATTTTTACTATATACATGAATTGTTAAAAATAGAGAAGTGATGAAATAAATGTCTGTGGGATAAAAATGTCATTTTTATCAAATGTATAAAGTGGAAATCGTTTTGAAATGAAAGGAAGAATTATATTTATATATATTTATATAAATATAATTAAAATATAGTGAATAACGGCGCTGCAGTTCGTATTTTGAAATCGTGATTTCAAACGATTAGTGCGGGAGATCCGACCATCGGATTTTCCTGAAACCACAACCGCTGGGTTCTCCTTGGGAATATCTTTCCAACGGCACCAACTTTGTAAAGATCCAACGATTAGATTGTCTGGAATGTTTAATTCAAATCTGAAGAAAAATAGCGCCAGAATCGATTATATTTATTTATATATAAATATAATCAAATTAACTCGAATAACGACGCTGTAGTTCGTATTTTGAAATCGAAACTTCAAACGATTAGTGCGGGAGATCCGACCGTCGGATTTTCCCAAAATTGAAACTGTTGGATTCGTTTTGAAAAGATCTTTCTAATGATATAAATTTTGTGAAGATCCAATGGTTAGATTTTCAGATATGTGTAAAGCAAGTCTGGAGGAAAACAGCGCCACGACCGCGTTATGGCCTGAAGCACTGTTTTGAATAAATTGGCTATTTTTAAATAAATAAAAATAGCGATAAATCATGATAAAATATTATAAGCGATATGGAATGGAAATAAACTGAATTTGCTCGGTTTATGTGATATTTGATGGTTGAATGTGTTTGGCGTGAAAATTACACTAAAGAACAGAATTAGTGATATCGAATAATTTAACCATTGAAATAAATTGATTTGAAATTCTAAATATACGTGAATTATTTGAAAAGACCGAGTTAATTCTCATTTCAAATAATTGATCGACGATTGAAAGTCGAAGGTATGAAGACGGTGCAAGACCGATGATCTTCACATCGAATGGAGGGGTGCTACTGATGCTCATGATAGGAGTAGCTACCTTGACGGGGTTGAAGTAGTAGCCATCCGGACATACTTGTTGATTGTACGGATATGCGAGGTATTGAGTGCCTCCGGTTTCATTCAGACCCAGGATGAACGTGTAAATGGACTGTGTGTCTGACATTGGATTTTGTTCTGTGCTGATTGATCTCTATTAAATATATATCTGTTCGGTGGCGGAGAATTTATTCTCTTGCTTAACGCCCTTCTCTGAGACGTACGAGCCCAGAGGTTATATATCGATAGAAATCAGTCGCACGGGGTGAATTGCCTGTGTGACACGCCTAAGTGATAGATGATCAAGGCTTCTGTTGAAAAGCAAAGTCTTGTGGTTGATGATCAAAGCACAGCCTGTGTGGCATAGCTTTGTGTATAACGTGAATTCGTGAGCCTAACACCTCGGGATGGACCAGAAACGGGAGAAGTATCCAGGAAGGACATGCGTTTCTTTCTAGCTAGGGTGGTGTCAATGACCTACCAGCCCTGACATTTATATACTTTTCACCTGTGTGGTTGTTGCTGTTGTGAGGTGCCTCGGATATATCGGTCGATCCGGGACCAATGGAGTCATTGGGCTCAGTTACGCCCCAAAGGGCGGGGAAACGCTGTGTTCAGGCATTTTAATCCACATCGGTGGACCGGCCCTGTGGCTCCTTGGTGCAGTTGCGGCTGTTCCTGAGACATGGTAGGCTAGATTGTCTTGAAGTGGTGAGGACGATCCTGGCCTCGGTTCATGAAGGAAATCCAATTTCCAAATACGACATCGTGCGGTTTTGATTGTGTGTGTGTGTATGTATATATATATATATATCAACATGATATATGGTACCCATGCCGTCTATGATTGATAGTTATGATGGAAATTGTTTTTGAAACATATATACACTAGCAATAATATCAAATGATTTGTTTTGCTCGTATCAAGCATATTTTGGTCATTATAAGGTAAAACTCTATCCTCCGGTTTGTGTTGCATTGTGTGATGGGAACTGAGTCTTATAATGGCTTCATTTTTATAAAAAGCATTGCGATGTTTAAAAGATTTATTTGTTGTAAAGCACTGGCAATCCAATGGAGCAAACCCGTTTCGTGAAAGTGGCGTGGTCCTGTGATTAGCCATATTGTAAAATGTGTTAAGTAGATTTCTCATACCAGTCCCATGACTGACTCGTAGTTTGTTTCACTTGCAAACTCGGGTGCCCCTATTTCTACACAGGCAGCCTTGTATTCAGGTTTTAGAAGGCTCTTTCTGGATAGTTGGAGCTGAAAATGGATTCTATCATTTATCTCTTTTTATGCTGTTCAGCTCATGTTGTACATATTATGTTTTCTTTTCCGCAGTAGACATTTATGTATAGCTGAACTGTATTTGTTCTAAGTATGATCCTATATACTATGTAACTCTGATGATTATATTTATCCAGTGTATTCTATTGTACCTTATCTGGAGTATTTATTTATTTCTGTTCTGTTATTATCTGTTTATGTGTTATATTCCAAAGATTACCCTTTGCACCATCTTATCGGGAATAGGGTTGTCACAAACGTGGTATCAGAGCTTTGGTTAAGCTTAGCTCTGGTATATAACACATTAACGAACTCGTCAGAGATAGAACCAGTAATGTTCTAGGATAGGTAACTCATTACATATAGGATCAGCAATATCCTAGTATGAGTATAGCAGAATCAGAATAACTCGTTAGAGATCGGGTCAGAAGTGCCCCAGAACGAGTCGAGAGTTATATGTATATAAATAACATATTTATGATTATATAAATAGTCTGGTTTTAGAAATATAATTTTTGAATATGTAAAAAGATATATTTTTGAAAAGTTAAAAATAAATTGATTGATGTTTGTGTTGTGTGATTGTGGATTTGATTAATTAAATTATTAGCTCGATAGTTAATTTAATCAATAAGGGAATGAATGGTAGGATTTATTCGATTAAATCACACATTGAACAGAGTTAAAAATAGATAGAACTATATACAAGTGCATTATATATGTTTGAACAGGTAAATGGATTAGCTGTTGAGTAAAGAATTTATTTGTGTGCCTGACAAATAGGTAAACCTTAATGAGTTTGATGCGAAGTATTATTATATCAACTCCTGTGAATGCCATTGGATGCGGAGTGCTGGTTGTTCTGTGTGTAATAATAAATGTCGCCATAGGATAGTAACAATTAATTTTGAACTATGCTACATGGCATACTTCTTGAAGATAGGCATACTTCATCATATACCACATAAGCATTTGGAGCTTGTGTGATGAGGTGGAAGATTTACCATACGAGCGAGAGGCTTGTATGGCGATGACTATATTTTACAGGTTGAACAGATGACTGTTATGGACCATATAAAATTGTAACGATAAATAGCCAGATTAATAAAAAACCCACACGGGTCTGGAGTTGACAATAATCACGTCTCTCTAGTCATTAGATACGGCATATGGATTATTTATTTCCCACACGGGACGAGGTGACGAGAATTATTCTCTGGAGTAATAAAAATACAAACTCCCTCAGGCTTAGACAGGGTGATGAGAATTTATTCTCTGGAGTTATTATCTATACACGCTCCCCTGTAAACACCAGAATATATCACTATAAATATGTGTATGCTTTATATGATTTATTGAGTACCTAATACGACCCAATAAATTTCCAAACCCCTCCCCGTACAAAGGAGGTTATGGCGAAAATTTTCGAAAATTTAGGGTGTTAGACAAATTTTTTGAAGAATTTGAAAATTCTCAAAAACTGAAAAGTTGGAGAAAGGAAGCCAGATTGGAAGTAGAGTTGATTAATCAAACCACTTTCGACTTTGTTCCTTTTCGAGGACAAAAAGTTTTAATTGGGGGAGATGGTAACAACCCGGAAAATCTGAACCAGTTTAAAAATTTTAAATTGGCTATTTTAGTGAATTTTGAATATTTAAAATAAATATTTTAAATAATAACGATGAAATGTATGGTTGAATCGATGTTGAAAATGAATAGAATTAATTTGAATTATAAACAAGGCCTGAAATGGCGCGGTAGTTTCGAAATTTGAATTCAAACTTTGACTGACTGTACCGGGTGCAAAACAAAACGGATTTGAGTGAAACCAAAAATATTTAAATCTGTTAGTGAATACCTTTCCAAGGAATCTGAAGAATCGAAGTTTCATAAAGGCAATCAAAAGTTATGACCAAATGAATTTTCAGGAAGGTCGCTATAGAGAATATATCGACTTTGAAAATAGACATTTTGCATACGACCTCAGAATTCGACGAAACCACTTTTGTTGGATCCGGGATGTGAAGTTATTGCTAGGTTTTAGATTTCATAATTTTTGAAGCTAGTATGTGAGCGTGGTAAAGGAAAATGTGTTTTGGTCAATTACAGTTAAATTGGATCGGCCAGAAAAGGGCCATTTTTCAAACGGTTTCAGAATTCGTCGAAACTAGTTTTGTTGGGGCCATATCGTCAAAACATAGCTAGATTTATTTTTCTCGAATTTTTCGAATCAGTATGTGACCCCAGCAAATGGAAATGTCCATTCAAATTAAATATTGAATGTTTTATATTTTAATCTGAGGAATTAGTGACTGAAACAGTCGAATGGGCCTACGAAACATATCCCATTGTGTTCGGAATGGGGGTATTCAGCTAGGGGCGACAGTCGTTGGGTTTGAATTGGTGTTCGTATGAGAAAGGGATATTTTCGGATTTTAAGGAAATAAATAAATAAATAAATAAATAAGGGGGGCCAATCATCATTCATCGTGCCCTTTCTCTCTCCCCGACAATCCCAAGCGCGAACGACGATAGTAGCTCCCCCCCTTCTCTCTTCTTTTCCTTTAAATCGACACAATAAAAACCCATGGTGCTTTGGAGGATTTTGTAGAGCTAGGAGATAGCTTCACATCCATACCTATTGTGGAATTTTTCGTTGAGTATTGAGGTCGAATCACCTCCACGAAGTCCGTCATTTTGGACCTCCGCCCCGACCACGTCCAGCCACCGAAGTGGGCCCCACTTCCGGCGAGAGGGCGCCTCTCCTCCCCCTTCGACCTCGCGCAACCCTATCGTGGAACCGTCACATGGATTGATCGAAAAATCCAAACCTAGTTTGGAACCATTTCAGAAAAGGTACGGCCTTGTTAATTAAAACTAATTTTTACACTTTTAAGTGTTGCAAACTTGTAAATATCTTTTTCGTTTCTCGTCGAAATCCAGTGAAACAAGAGACACCGGGACCATGAGGGCGTCTTCTACATTTTAGAAGAGACCGCATATTTTTCTGAGCCTTCTACAATTTTTGGAGGAGTGGAACCCAGTGAAAGATCCGACCGTCGGATTTTCCCAAAATTGAAACCGTTGGATTCGTTTTGAAAAGATCTTTCTAATGATATAAATTTTGTGAAGATCTAACGGTTAGATTTTCAGATATGTGTAAAGAAAGTCTGGAGGAAAACAGCGCCACGACCGCGTTATGGCCTGAAGCACAGTTTTGAATAAATTGGCTATTTTTAAATAAATAAAAATAGTGATAAATCGTGATAAAATATTACAAACGATATGGAATGGAAATAAACTGAATTTTCTCGGTTTATGTGATATTTGATGGTTGAATGCGTTTGGCATGAAAATTACACTAAAGAACAGAATTAGTGATATCGAATAATTTAACCATTGAAATGAATTGATTTGAAATTCTAAATATACGTGAATTATTTGAAAAGGCCGAGTTAATTCTCATTTCAAATAATTGATCAACGATTGAAAGTCGAAGGTATGAAGACGGTGCAAGACCGATGATCTTCACGTCGAATGGAGGGGTGCTACTGATGCTCATGATAGGAGTAGCTACCTTGATGGGGTTGAAGTAGTAGCCACCCGGACGTACTTGTTGATTGTATGGATATGCGAGGTATTGAGTGCCTCCGATTTCGTTCAGATCCAGGACGAACGCGTAAATGGACTGTGTGTTTGACATTGGATTTTGTTCTATGTTGATTGATCTCTATTAAATATATATCTGTTTGGCGGCGGAGAATTTATTCTCTTGCTTAACGCCCTTCTCTGAGACGTACGAGCCCAGAGGTTATATATCGATAGAAATCAGTCGCACGGGGTGAATTTCCTGTGTGACACGCCTAAGTGATAGATGATCAAGGCTTCTGTTGAAAAGCAAAGTCTTGTGGTTGATGATCAAAGCACAGCCTGTTTGGCATAGCTTTGTGTATAACGTGAATTCGCGAGCCTCACACCCCGGGATGGACCAGAAACGGGAGAAGGATCTAGGGAGGACATGCGTTTCTTTTTAGCTAGGGTGGTGTCAGTGACCTACCAGCCCTGACATTTATATACTTTTCACCTGTGTGGTTGTTGCTGTTGCGAGGCGCCTCGGATATTTCGGTCGATCCGGGACCAATGGAGTCATTGGGCTCATTTACGCCCCAAAGGGCGGGGAAACGCAGTGTTCAGGCATTTTAATCCACATCGGTGGACCGACCCTGTGGCTCCTAGGTGCAGTTGCGGCTGTTCCTGAGACATGGTAGGCTAGATTGTCTCGAAGCGGTGAGGACGATCCCTGGCCTCGGTTCATGAAGGAAATACAATTTCTAAATACGACATCGTGCGGTTTTGATTGTATGTGTGTGTGTATATATATATATATATATATATATATATATAGCGACATGATATATGGTACCCATGCCGTCTATGACTGATAGTTATGATGGAAATTGTTTTTGAAACATATATAAACTAGCAATAATATCAAATGATTTGTTTTGCTCGTATCAAGCATATTTTGGTCATTATAAGGTAAAACTCTATCCTCCGGTTTGTGTTGCAATGTGTGATGGGAACTGAGTCTTATAATGGCTTTATTTTTATAAAAAAGCATTGCGATGTTTAAAAGATTTATTTGTTGTAAAGCACTGGCAATCCAATGGAGCAAACCCATTCCGCGAAAGTGGCGTGGTCCTGTGATTAGCCATATTGTAAAATGTGTTAAGTAGATTTCTCATACCAGTCCCATGACTGACTCGTAGTTTGTTTCACTTGCAAACTCGGGTGCCCCTATTTCTACACGGGCAGCCTTGTATCCAGGTTTTAGCAGGCTCTTTCTGGATAGCTGGAGCTGAAAATGGATTCTATCATTTATCTCTTTTTATGTTGTTCAGCTCCTGTTGTGCATATTATGCTTTCTTTTCCGCAGTAGACATTTATGTATAGCTGAACTGTATTTGTTCTAAGTATGATCCTATATACTGTGTAACTCTGATGATTATATTTATCCAGTGTATTATATTGTACCTTATCTGATGTATTTATTTATTTCTGTTTTGTTATTATCTGTTTATGTGTTATATTCCAAAGATTACCCTTTGCACCGTCTTATCGGGAATGGGGTTGTCACAATATGTGTGTGTGTATGTGCGCGTTGGTGTGCGCGCGCGCGTGCGTGTGTGTGTTAATGTACATATATGTGTGTATGCGCTTATGGGCATGAAATCTATTTTTTAACAATGAAATGATTTGGTACTTTTCAACAGTAGTAATTGCCACTGAAATAATGTGTATGCACCAGAGTCCATCCTTGATTGGTTTTATTCTACCTTGTCTGACTAAAAGAAAATCACCTATGTTGAAAATTAGGGACATAAGTAAAACTAATGGATTAATAAAAATAAATTACCTTTAAAAATCAGGTTCTCCAATCATCATCAGTAGAGAAAATTGATTAGCCCAACAGCAGTAGTTTTCGCCCATTCTTTAGAAATGTAACGACCCAGGGGATTCGACTCCCGAATTCCAACAATAATACACAACTCGCATTACTTGCCAAAACTCAAGTATTGAAAACACCAGATAGTTAATAAAAGAAAATAGAGGGTGAGATAAGAAAGAAAGAAATATTAGAATAGAAGATGAAGAACACAACAACATCAGAGTCTCACATCGCAGCGAAATAAAATATAATATAGAAATAAAACTTTTTTGAGAGCTTTAAAATAAAACTTACAATCATCAGAGTACATCAACACATCTGGATAGTTATAATACTCTGTTCTCATATACAACACATAGCGGAATATATACTAGATATCATATGTCTGAACTCCTCCAGCACGTCTTCTGAAATTCACAGCATCCAAAACCTAAACCTGAAAAACCCAGTCTAAACCGAGCATTTACAAATGTCGGATCAGTCTGTTGAACCAGAGTGAGAAACCTCGCTAAGTTTGAAAACATCACCCAACTTGATTTTAAAGTCAAACCATCTCTTTTTGAAATCAAATCTTATTTTGATATTATAATAGTGTCTAAACACAAATAAATATCAATCTTGCGGAATGCTTTCATCTCACGTTCCACATATATAGTATATAATCAAAACTGTGGGCTCTTATTGGAGATTAAATTTCCAACTATGACAAGGTATGGAAGCACCTTCCGATGGTGTATCTCTAGAGGCGAATACACTGGGTTCAACTAGAACATCTTGCAACCCGGCCACACATGACCGACCACTCATTTCGCTTGAGTGTATCGAATGTATATCACCAACGGTTGGGAGCTACCCTACCATTTCCCAAAAAGGGACAGCATCAAAATAGATTTAAGAAGGAAATAAATTATCTCTAGATAGGTGATTATACACCCTACTTGGGAGCTACCCATTTAGCCATGCTACCTGCCCAATTTTTGTCATTTTCCAGTTGAAGAGGCTTGAGGTTTAATACTACCTTTAGAACATCACATCACCAACACTCCGAATGCCACATCGTCAGATCCATCAAATCACCGATTGACGCCCACAAAAATATTCTGGGTGTTAACGCCACCAACAAAAATACGCTTGTAAAAATCAATGTACGTGACTCTTTAGAAATGCCCTGTCAGACATCCGTCTATACAAGTCATCCAGGAACAGAATGAACCGAAGGTACCCCCTACTACATCCTAGGTACCACCCTAAAGATCAGTAACGAGTAGTCCTTGGAAATCCGTAGATTTCAACCATGGCAGAACCCTAGTATATCTCCAGGTCGAATCAGAGATTTTAAGTGGTTCTTCCATTTCATGAAGATCAACGGTCTTCGATTTCTTCGTCTCAATCAGCATCTGATATCTTCCAAATTTTCGTATTAGCTGGTCGGAATGGTATTCGAATATAAATTCAATCCCGGTCTTTCCGTACCGACCATCGTATTAGCCAAATTTGATAGTCGGTTATTTAACTATCAAATAAACAACCATTCAATCATAAAATAAAAATATATTTGCTAGTTCAGTACTCAACATCATTTGGCTTATTTAATTAAAAATATTTGTTTAATAAATCTCAAAATCTTTTAATAATTCGAATATAGCTTTTCACTTCTTATTTTAATACAAGTATATCCTCGAAACAATTTTCTCTTAATACTTAATAATATCCAATTTCTCCATTAGTTATCATTCTCGCCACATTATTCATTATCTAAAACAGGAAAACTAGTTTAACTTATTTTTCGTAAAATAATTTTTATGGAAATTCTTTTGTTCTCTTTGCCTGAAAACAATAATCATCACTTATTTAGAATAAACTCATTCTAAAATTTATTTCCTTACTTCGGAATTATATTTTCACCAATCTCCTTTTATTTCCTTTACATTGGAAATATTATTTTATATTCTCAAATCTTTTCCTTTCTGTTACTTTGGAAATCCCATTATATATACTTTAACCTTCTATTCCCTTTTTACCTTAGAAATATCTTTTATTTGTAATCTATGTATTTCTGTACTTTAACCCTCATTAGTTCCTGACCGTAAATTGGTAAGAGAATAATTTCCTAAGTATCAACCCCGAAGACCGAAATCAACATAAGATTAACACTCAACAAATCACTCAACTCAGCCAATCTCCAGTGAGGTTTCAATTCTTTAAATTCTTATCTTAACTCCTCATCAGCCCAATTTATTTCACTTATAGTCCATTCGACCATTTTCCATTTTGAAAATCTCATTTCAATTCTATTTGTTCCACTTAATCTCATTATTAAGTATCACCCATTTAGAATCGATGTTTTAACTCCACACCTCCTTTAAATCTTATTTAAAAGTTATAACATAAATCCTTTTTATATCTCAATTTCTTTTTACTTAATCCCAATGTTAAGTAAACATTTCATTTAAGCTATCGTTTCCGCTTAAATCTCTTTATAACTTCATTCCTAAAACTCGGGTTTTAAATGTATACCCGATTATAAACTCTTTTAACATTTTAACTATATTTCATTATACCCTCGATTACTTAAATCATTTCCCTTTAAAAACTAATCACTTAAATTAAAAGAATTAATTTGCTCCAGCATTTACTACTGTAAATTTAGTTAACTGCTTTATTAATTTAAATAAATAATAGAATTACTTTAAAAGTTTTATAAAAATTAAACAACTCTTCGTTACTATTCCATTTAATTAATTAAAAGTAAATTAATCAAATAACCAATTCCAAATAAAATATTTGGATTAGTCAAACTCAACCCATGATAATCCCGTTAATCAATTCCAATTTATAGTTCCTTTAAATTAATTAATAATATAATTAATTTAAATATACTCATTTAATTATTCCTTAGAACAATTAATCCAACCCTTAACCGTTTGGTTAATTTCTACTTATCTGCTTACAAAATCTTATTACATAAGAATTTGCATTATGAAACCATTTAATAATTACCTATACTTAAATAATAAATAATAAATATTTATTTCCTTTTTAATAAATTTCCATTCCAAAATTATAGATTTAAAAATCTATTTTCAGTTATAAAATAAATTTTTAACTTCATTCCAGTTAATTTACCTGACGGTAAATCCATATCTATAAAGAGAATGATTTTAAGCCACCTGATGCCAATTACTCAACCAATACTGTCCATTGGTTAAAAATAAACAAATGTTGAATTTCAGTTCAACAATCAACAGCTCAATCAATTGTCCAATCCATATTGGTGAAACAGTTCATATAATTGTAATATGAAAATAACAATAAATCTGAGGAATCTAGTTGGATCCCTCCAACCATTTTTCCTTGCATCCAAATACGTTATCTCAAATAAAATTATCAACAGATGAAAAATTTCGTAATAAATAAATAATAGTAATCCAAGCATTTCATATTTTAATTTAATACGTTTATATTATTATAAACGTAACCAATAAGGTAAGTTACCTTATTTGGAAATAATCGTTAGAATAACGATTAGATTTTTTTTCAAAATAAACAAATGCTTAATTAAACCAATTCATTCAATATATAAATATTATCCAACACATAACAAACAATTATCAACCATAGCACACAAATTAAAACCTGACTTATATAAAATATAAGTGGGATAAAAACTGAGTGAGTTATACTCACTTTGATTTGATCTGTTTTATCATTATAGCGGTTCGGTTACTGTTAAATTAAACAGTGTTTAAGCTAACCGTAAATTCCAGTCATCTCTATTCAAAACAGTTCCATACTGTCGCATTCATTACCACAATTATGATGCTTTTTGTTCCGTCTGAATCAGACCTAATAATCACAAGTTACCAAAGTTTAGGCTACACGGTTATAATAACAATAATAAACTCCTAAATTAATTGATCAGTTGGTGTTAATTACTTTTTGTTAAGAACTAAACTGGTTGGCCCTTTACTTCTGCAAATAGAATAAGCCCGAGTATTTCTTCTTGCCATCACGTTAATTTCTTTCGTTCGAACTTCATTGCACCGATACTTCACCCCACTATTCAACAACCAACTTCATTTAATTAAAACAGGCCTAACAAAGCCCAAGTTCAAAACGATTCATCCCTACTTCAAAACGAGCCCGATCGTTTATATCTAACATTCCCTGTTCACCTGATAAAAAGGTTACTTCAGTTTTATAATTCAATTAAATGAAATCATCCTTAACTTTATATTATATATAAACTTAAAAATAAACTTAGTCATTTCTGTCTACTTTTAAAAAGCGACCCAAATGACTCTCCTTGCTACCTGTTCGAATTGTTGTCGTGTGTAACCCAACTGGACCAAAGACTATCCACGTCTGTCTACCTTTGTTCTAAGATGTTTTTTCACGTTAACGAGCCCCCCCCACTTCGTTTTCTTGTGTATTCTCTATACACCACATCACGTTTTAACCCCATTCCATCCACCTTTAAACCAAAATGTCGAATTTAATACACCACGTCCCCTAATTATTCCTTTCTTGATTCTTCGTTCCCAACACACACCAACACGTCTTCGTTCGAATGCCCTTCAGATTAGAAAATAAATCCAAATAACTTGAAACTCACCTCATCATTACGAATTTAATAAAATTAGTTTCGCTGAAAACGGAGTTTGTTTGACAAGTCGTTATTCAAATTTACATGTAAAACAATGCTGTTTTGGACACCCGAAATATCCAATCTCCAAAAATAACAAATAATATATTTATCCTGACTCTAACCGTCAATATGAATTCAACGGAATTCGTTCCATTGCTTAATTCGATCGTTATCTCAAGTTATCAGTAAATTCCCCTTTGAAACGATTTAAATTTATTAAATAAATCGTTATAATTTATAAATAATTCCATAGCGACTATTTGAAAATTTTAATTGGACATAACTAACAAACTATAACACGAAATCTCCAATTTTCTCTTTCATTAGAAAATTATAATCATATCAATCCGGAAGATTCTTGTTTCACATAATTCAAACTTATACCGGATCCAGTATATTCAATTGAACTTCAAATCGTAAATTACGAACTACCCCGATGTTACGAGCTCGTTTTATATTAATATATAAATTAAACGTTTAACTTTCGTTGTACAAACGAATTATATATTTTAAATCCATTTAAAATTCCAAATCAATATTTAATATAATAAAATAAATTAAATATCTGACTATGGAAAATACGGGACATTACAAGAAAATTACAGGTTATCAAACCTAATTCTTCTTCCTACTTCCTTTTGAAGCTAAAAACAATTTCAATTAAACACTTATATACATATACATATACATATACATACATACATGTATACATATATACATACATACATATATATATATATAATATCCAATAATAAATCTAACGGTGAAATAAAAGACTCCCACATCCAACCCCAAATTGACTATAATATACTGACGCAACCAACGTCACATCCGCATCAGAAAGACTCATAAGAACTCTCGACTGGAAAGTCCACCGAGGCCCCCAAAACAAAAAACTAAACATTTTGACCTATCTGATTAGATTAAATAATTATAAGTCAAAATAGATCAAAATTAACACTAACACCATTAAGATCTGTAAACAGATATAGATCCAAGACATTTTAAATCCAAAGAATGATTTTAAAGGAATTTCTAAAGATGCTTCCTATCAGCAAGTTCAAACTGTGCTATGAAAACGTGATCTAACTTGTAATACAAAAGCGTTGGTTTTCTTTGAAATTAATAAGCCTCATATAATATTGTGACAGAAAAAAGAGATACAAAATAAATGGACGCAGGGTGTATGCATATGCAGAAAGAAAACACTGACATGCGATAGGAGCAAACCAAACATTTGGAATATATACCCAACGGTAAATCAAACAATGAAATAAAAGTCCTCAACATCAAATGGTAAATTATTTAAAAGACTGCCAATGATTAATCTTCGAAGATTTGGAATATGAACTATATCAACCATTGAACTGTGGATTTATTAGCATAATTAAAAGATAATATATATTTGGAAGGAAGGTACTCATAAACAGAAATGATGGAAATAACGGAAAATACATAATTGTTGTGTGTACAACAACTAATATCTAATGTTTTATTGCCGTAAACAAAAACAAAAACAAAAAAGCAATGTAACCCGCATGTAATATTCCCATAAATTTTGGAGTATTTTATTATACCTAAACCGACGAAATTGAAAATTATCTATTTTGAACATTAACGACGAAATAAGAGTAATAATGGATAAATAATAATTACCTTTTGAGTTCTGATTTTGCAATCATTTTACGAAAGAAGATTGATTAACTCGACACTTGTAGTTTTAGCCTCTTCTTTGGGAACTTATAGGTTATTAAACCCTATTCTTATTCCTACTTCCTATTGAATCTGAAAAAAGATTTCAATTAAGCACTCATAGATATATATCCCATGTTAAATCTAACAGTGAAATAAAAGTCCTCAACATCCACCCAAGATTTGAATGTAGCATATTGATGCAATCCACCCCACATCGACATCCTAATCAGAGAGACTCTTAAGAAATCTTGACTGGAAAGTAAGGTGAGGCCCCCCAAACAAAACAAAAATCTCAAGATTTTAACTAATTTGATTAACATAAATAATTATAACTCGAAAAAGAAAAAGAAAAAAACACTTGCACTATTCAAATCCATAAACTTTCCATCTGATACTCCCCATGTTATTTTGAGTTATCACTTGATGTAGCACAACCATTCAAGCAAACATCAGGTACACATCCGCATCAACTAAATCTTTTTGAGGCTATGCAGACAGTAGAAGCCTACAACCTTAAATATTTTGATGTTTGAATGAAATACATATATCCCCTAAAGAAATAAGGCTCAAAGTATTTCTAAATTATATGTAGAAAGCATCAATGATATAAGTTAGAGCAAGCATCATAAGGTTATATCCAAACTTGGAGCGAAACCCTACCAGATTTAGATAATAAACATAAAAAGCAATAGTTATAAAATTGACTACAAACCTTATTAGTGTGTCAACACACATACAACTGCGCCTTTGGCAAAACTTAGATAATTCCAAGGTGCTTCAAGAAAAGAAAGTTCTATGGCTTCTACTAAACAAAATAGAAAAACGTAATTAAATTAAAGATAAACATGCAAAACTTTCTCAGAAACGAATTCATGGATATGAATAAAGAGATACCAGGCTGAAGATAGGCAATTAAACTTTCGAATACACAATGCTAACAAAGTAATCTAAGAAGCAAGAATTCCGTTGTTTCTTTTCTTAAAGGTAATAGTATTTTTAGAAGCAAACTATTTTAGAAAGCAAGGATCAAAATATTTAATCTTCTAATAAGCAATAATCAAAGCGATGATATTAAAATTAGTCAGCTTGGTGAAATAGCTAGCTGGATCAAAATCAATCAACAATTATTTCCATTGTTTTATGCTTTCTGCTATCAAACTGCATTAAAAAAAACAAAGTAGATCCAGTATCGATCCATACAAATGCATCTAGTATTATAAATATCCAGCTAAAAGGCATATCGATCGAAGATCTCGTAAATCGAACAAGCCTAAGGTGTGGACGACATAAGAGTGAACATACAAAATATTTTGTGATCTTGGAACTATAATCTTTAAGAATAAACATACAAATTAGCATAAGAAGCTGACGATCTATTCTTTTAAGAAGAAAAGAAATATTAAATAGAGAGGGATAAAATAAGCAGAATAGCTGAAACTGCAAAACTCAATCATCTTAAATGATTAGTTAGCAATCCAATATGGATGATTTACTTCATACTCATATTAAGATTTGAAATTTGCAGCAACACAATATATCAAAACAGAAAGTCAAACACACAGAGCATTTAATAAGTGAAGGCCAAAGAAAAGACATTTTTTGTGCTAACTGACAGTTGGAATGTGGATAGATTTCAAAGAATTTCACGGACATGTTCGTGCGCTAGAGGCTAGCATATTATAGTATTAAAAGTACCTATTGCAACATCGTTACATTAATATTTGCAATTTGAATACCTGGATTCTTGAAAGCTGTTGCATATTAGATGACATTTCTAAGCACATTCAGCATGAATTTTACTTTTTTGCAGTTTCTTTAGTATTTTATACATTTTATGTTCCAGAAAAGTATATTAAATGATACTTGAAAATTTGAAAATCCATATGCATTCGTGTCCCAAAAAAAACACCAAAAAACGAACATAGAAGTGGACATGACGATATCCACAACAACAACTAAACCATAAATCCTAAACATGTTAGGGTTGGTTTGACATGAAACTCAATAATAAAAGAACGAAAAATCTTTCGTAAAGGTAAAATAAAGGTTTGAAAATGACCACAAAGAAAAAAAACCTAAGGTTCTGGTACATGGATATGACGATATCCGCACCTGAAAATCTACTAAGATGAAATACAACAGACAACATGCATGATCTCGTTAAACATGTAAGAAAAACAAGTTTTTTTCTTTGTTGAAAAGTTTATCAATATGTAATATAAACACACTTAAATTATTTTGTCATGCATAAAACGGATCGTAACATCCCAGTTGGTTAGGAATATACAATTATATAGGAAAACATGAAGTTCATCAATGTTCAAATGCATAAAACCACGGTGAATTCAGCCAAAGTAATGCAAAAATCATGAAAAGATTAATCTTTCTGTTCGTTTACTCGAGGAAGGGTAAAAATAATTTCAGTATTACTTGAATAAGGCAGCTTGCCACTTCCATATATATTTCAAAGTAAGAGTTAACATCCAAATATTAGTATCGAAAACAGCTACATTAAACTGAAGAACCAATTGCGTACGAAGCATGGGCAAAAGTTATTTTCATTCCTCGCAAGATTTAGAATAAGTTGTAGAAAGATATACATAATTCATTGAGAAAATTGTCAACCAAAAAATGATTTTTATAAAGTTTTGATAGGAACCAAATGAAACACTCAGCCACGATTTAGTAAACAATCTCAAAATTCTAGCATTACCAAGAGTAACAGCAGTCAACAAAAGGATTCAGCTGTAAAATCCACGCAGAGAGCAACATATATAGATGACCGACGAAAATAATACCTTCTTAGATTCGGCCTTGGGAGCTTCCAGCTTTTAGAACCAAACAACAAAATCCAAGGCACTTTTAATGCAATTTGAGTGGCACTGATAAGATAATAGAGGGTTAGAGCAACTCCAACAGTTATTGATTCATGTGCTGAGTAAGTAATCATTGGATGTTTTGTTCCCCAACAGATGTTGGGGAACGTAATGTTCAACCATAAGTTACGGGACCAATTCAGGATCCTGAATTGGTCTCGCACGCCAACTTTATCGGCTCCTCACACGACGAGCCGATTTTTTCGGTGCGCACCGAAAAAATTGGCTCGTCACATGAGGAGCCGATAAAGTCGGCGCGCCATACATTTAAATTTTAAATATTTGTTTTCCTACCCCAGCTTATACTATAATATGACAAAATATAAAGTTATTATTTTCGTACACAATAGTTATGTTTAGAAACACCGAAATAAACTAATTTAGCTTAGAACTTAGAAATAGCTGGTTAAGAACCCGTAGAAATATAGTAGAACCACTAGGGTAAAATAAAAAACTACAACATCATTACTGCATAAAAGATCCATAAGCTAGGACCATCATAAAATAAAACGTGAGTTCGGACAATCAAGCAAGCTTCATAACTAGGTATCGCCATATTGGTTCCATAAATGATCCATAAGATTTTTCTACAGCCGAATATCGAGTTGTGCATCTCTAAACATAACCTGACGTTCCAAATGAATGTTGAAGTCCTCTTTTGTTAGCGGCGTGTTCTGTCGGACTACTTGGGGTGGTTGCAAAGCACCTTCGTATTCGTAGTGGCGTTGCCTTTCATCCATATCTCTTTCATCTTCTATAATCATGTTGTGTAGAACGATGCAGGCAAACATGATTGTAGACATCTTTTTCCTAGACCACAACCAACATGGATTACTTATCATTGCAAATCTAGATTGTAAAACACCAAAAGCACGTTCTACATCTTTCCTTTGTCCCTCCTGCATCGCTGCGAATTTGACTTGTTTAGGAGTCAATGGATTTGGATATGTTTTAATAATAGTGCTCCATTTCGGGTAAATGTCATCACTTAGGTAATAGCCATGGTCGTAAGTATTTATGCCTAGGGTAAATGTTAAAGGAGGTACCTGGCCTTGAGCAAGATCATTGAACATATGAGATCTTTCTATAACATTTAAGTCATTATTCGAACCGGGGATTCTGAAAAAAGTGTGCCATATCCACAGATCGTATGATGCCACAGCTTCCAAAATGATAGTTGGTCGACTTTCCTTCCCATTGTATGCATCTTGTAATCCCTTAGGGCAGTTCTTCCATTCCCAGTGCATACAGTCCAGACTCCCTAACATTCCCGGCCATCCCCTGCTTTCGTGCATCTCTCTGATTCGCACTACATCTGCTTCGTTCGAAGACCTTAAGTATTCTTTTCCATAGACGTCCACCACAGCTTCATAGAATTTTTCAAGTGTGTCTAATGTTATGCTCTCTTCTATTTGGTATGCATCGTCCAAAGTATCAGCAGGAGTGCCATAAGCTAACATTCGCATAGTGGCCGTCATTTTCTGAAAACCGGACAACCCCTGCGTCTTCGATGCATTTTGTTTGTACTTAAAGTAATCATTGTTACCTTGAATATCCGCTTATATCCGAAGAAATAGACTTCTCCGCATCTTGAGTCTTCTACGAAACATATCAGGCCCGTAAGTGCAGTTGTCATTGAAGTAATCTTGCATCAAAGACTTATGGTATTTAGCATGATTTCGGTGTATAAATCTCCTTCCAAGAACCGACCCTCCTTGACTTGTGGATGATGAACCATAGGCTTCATGGTATAAGTCTCATATTTCCTGTATTTCTTCTACTTCCTCTTGAAGGATTTCCTCTTCCTCCGAATCGCTGTTAAAAGCCATGATGCATGTCATAAAATAGGATTCCATTTTTATTTGTGAATGTGTTTAGAAATGAGATATGGTTGTGATGTTGTTCTTGTATATAAGGTAAGAGGTCTTGTCTAGTGGGTAGCTTTACTGGGTGAAGTGTGCTCATTTATTAGCCAAAGTTCTCCTTTATTGAATAAAGTGCCCTTTATTGGAGAGAGTGAAGTTTTATTGGACAAAGTGTTCCTTTATTGGACAGTGTGCAGATTTATTCGACAAAGCGCTCCTTTATTGGACGAAGCGCTCCTTTATTGGACAGAGTGCAATTTTATTGGACAAAGCGCTCCTTTATTGGATAGAGCGCTCATTTATTGGACAGAGTGCTCCTTTGTTGGATAGAGAGCTCCTTTTTTGGCCTGGGTGCCACCTAATTTACCTTGAGTGCTCCTTTACTGGTACATGTCTTGATCTAGTTCATAGTGTGTAGGATTGTCCATGTAATAACTGTTTAGGAATTTATGTGTGCAGGGTCGTCTAGGCAATGTAGACATGGAATTTAACAAGCAGGGTCATCTATGTAGTAAGTTGTGTTGAATGCCAACCCAAACCGATAGTGAATAAAATTAAAATACTTTATTTTATATTGTTTTGAGAAATAAATTATATTTCAACGTTTCTCTATCACGGTTATAGTGGGCAGTGATTAGTGCATAGTGTAGATTCTCTATCATGGCAATAATAGTGTCCAGTGCTAGTGTATAGTGTAGATTCTCTTTCATGGGTACAGTGGACAATGACTAGTGCATAGTGGAGATTCTCTATCACTGACGTTATGAGCATTGGACTATGCGTAATATTTGAATTATTAAAGTGCATATCCTTATATATCCTAAGTTTTAGTGATAAACACAACAAAAAATAGTTTGCACATAAACATATGAACTACAATATTACAACATTAAGAAATGCCAAACTACAATTGTACGAACCACAACTACTGAACACATAAACATAAACTTTAAAGGACAATAAAACACGATAACATAGCTTCCTCATATACCTACAATGGACGCGGGAAAATCCAGCCCTGGTTGGGTTAGCAATAATCATGTTCAAACGTCTTATTTCGGCTTGCGCTTCCAATGCATATTGAACTCCACGATCGCACATCGGAGGGTCAATCGACTGCTTAAAGTAACAACAAACAATTTCTTCAGGAAAAACCTTATGGTCCTCGTAGGCTTCACAACCGAAAAAACGACGACCAGCATTTTTTTGGTTTTCGAAACAACGACCACTGGTTCTTCTCCACAACAGCATAAAGGGTTGGATCCACCCAGACCTAGAGGCTCGACAACGTGCCCTTTAACTACCCTTTCTTTTCCAGATCGTTGATTTGAAACTGCCTCATCATCATTTCCCAAGTTAGCCATGGTGGAGCCTACACTTTCTTTTCCCTGTTCCGACATACACTAATAAAAAAACTATACTATTTTCTTTTCAGGGAGAAGGCTGGAATGGGAAAAGAGGAAGGAGTAGGCGACTGGAAGAAAAGAAATTGCGAATGAGGCTTTAGCCTGATTTGAAGAAGCCGATATATATAGCAAAAAACTGGGTCATCCACAACGATATTACAAGCGAAAAACGGGGTTGATCTTACCTATATGCAGCCAATGTAGTGTACATCGTGTCGCACGCTGCTTCATTGGTTGAATTCCAAGCCAAAACGATTTTACTTTAAATGAGAATTGTTTATTTTATTTAAGTAAGCATTATAATTTATAAAGGAATTCCACAGCGATTATTTGAAATTTTAGTTTGTACATAAAAAAATCTACAACATGAAAACTCTATTTTTCTCTTCCATTAGAAAAATACTATCAATTCGATTCGAACTTTTTTTATTTCGAAGAAATACGACTTAATTGGATCCTGTACAACCAATTAAAGTTCAAAATGTTATATTACAAACTACCGCACCGCTGCAGTTCGTTTTATAATTAAATTATACATAAAACGATTCAAACATCGTTTTATAATTAAACGTTTCAAACATCGTTTAACATTACATAGAGCATCACAGAATATAGATAATAAAGGGTCCAGTACACAGAACATCAAAAAATATAGGTGTCGACAGTAGCATACATAAAATGTAGATAATATAGTATGACATGCATCAACCTGACATACACATATATACGTCAAGAAAGAATAACGTAAAGTCCACTACATCGGGTCGTACACATATATACATCATGATAACAAAAAAAATATCATCAACAGTATCCTCATGAAATCCAATCTAAATCCGTAGCATCATCGTCATCATCATGCTCAGACTCCTCACCATCCTCCTTCATGTCATCCGCGCTACCCTCACCGCCATAATAAGGAAAATCCTCCTCGTCACTACCTAATCCTCCACCCCTATCGACTCCTCTATCACCACCTAATCCTCCACCCCCTCCTTGTCCTCCACCACCACCGACTCCTACATCACCACCTAATCATCCAGCAGCACCTGAACCTCCACCAACACACGTCCCTACAATCGTACCTGAACCTCCCTTATCACCACCCCTGATGCTGCTAGTCTGGCCTGTAACTCCTCGATCTGCTGCTGCAATCACTGCACTATCGCCTGGTGCTCCTTATATAAGGACTGAGCATGTAGCCGGGCCATCTCCTGAATAGCAGCAATATGTATCCTGTGCTGGTCTAGCCAGGGTGCATACTACAAATATAGAACATATAAAATCAGTTTCTACAACTTAGAATGTACAAGATAATAAATCCACAAGTAAGAAGAATACCTCATGTGCCGGATATAATCCGGCAGTAGGGACACCTACTATGATGTGAGCCAGTGGGTAGATAATAGGAAGGGACACCTGTGTACCGTTGAGATCAAATGTCTGAAATATATCGGCCAGAGCAAAATCCGTAGGCTAGTCGTAGAACTGTGTAGGGGTCGGGTCAAAAGTGGACGGTGGAGGATGAACTCTACCAGTAGCCAATCGGGGACCGATGTGATCGGAGTTCACACCCCACATGTAATTCGACAACAAGTGTCGCCTAAGAGCTACCTGAACCCAATAAGTGTCAAAATCTGCGTCGGGTATGTAAAACTCGGTCGTACCAACCCAACGTCCCTGTCTCAAACCCTACATGTACTGTCTCCCTATAGAACGAGGAGGTCCGAACGTATCATCGGGAAGAGGTGGATCTCCGGGCACGCGCGTCTGGCCGGGGCCCTGATAATAACAGTGATCGCCCAAGTAACAAATAGGAAGGTGGGCTGGTGGGAGCAAGAGGACACAACAAATAGATAAACGACATGCAATGACGAGTGGGTGGTCATCAGGAAGCGGGTCACCTGCTGAAAGTAACATCCAATAAGTGTTCCAAGGTGCTCGTAATATGTTGCCCCTCTCCCTCATATCTAACTAAGTACGGGCCACCATCAAATCGTGTCTCACACCAGCAGGAGCACGCCAAACTAGGCGACTAGTCTCCCATCTACGCATACATGGAAAAAAGGACTCGGTGGTATGAATGGCGATGGGCAACATGCGTGGATGCATGTTGGCCATGTACTCGTAGTACCAGCACGACAACATGTACCAAAAACCACACATCTGCTGAACCACTCTAAAAGCGTAAGAGTCAAGAACGAAATGCAGATAACCCAAAAGTGCACTGCCCCAATCAATCATATGCAGCTGATCTAAATAGACTAATGCTGCTAGATAACCCACTCTAATCGAACTCCGTTGGTTCAAAAAGAATGTCGAACCAAGGAGATATAAAATGGTGGCCCGATATACTGCGTCATGCAAATCTGCTGCAACGAGATGCGCTCTACTGTACTCAAGTAAATATGTAACTGAAATGGCACCATTGTCGATATGAGTCGCAGACAAATCTGGCAGATACTGCAGGTACAACCTGGGTGACTCGTATAAGGTATCGAATGGGCAGGAGACTCTGTCGGGGCGGCCAATCTCAATACTAGAAAGCATGTAAAAATCTGCTGGGGTGACACCTAGCTCAAAATCGAGAAAGTGAAATGTGTGTGTTGTCGGCCAGCAACTCTATGACAAGGCCTCTACTAAAGGTCGATCGAAGGACTACAGAGGTACAATCTGTAAAAATAGTCCAAAAGGACAATCAACAGTCCATACTGCTAAAAATTATTACAGTTCAACTATGGCTTCATAGGCTTCACAACCGAAAAAACGACGACTAGCATTTTTTTGGTTTTCGGAACAACGACCATTGATTCTTCTCCACAACAGCATAAAGGGTTGGATCCACCGAGACCTAGTGGCTCGACAACGCGCCCTACAACTGCCCTTTCTTTTAAAGGTCGTTGATTTGAAACTACCTCATCGTCATTTCCCAAGTTGGCCATGGTGGAGCCTATGCTTTCTTTTCCCTGCTTCGACATATACCAATAAGGAAACTATATTATTTTCTTTTTTAGCAGAAGGCTGGAATGGGAAAAGAGGAAGGAGTAGGCGGCTGAAAGAAAAGAAATTGTGAATGAGGGTTTAGCCTGATTTGGAGAAGCCGATATATATATAGCAAAAAGCTGGGTCGTCCACAGCGATATTACAAATGAAAAACAGGGTCGGCCCCACCTATATACAGCCAATGTAGTGTACATCATGTCGTGCGTTGCTTCATTGGTTGAATTCCAAGCCAAAACGATTTTACTTTAAATAAGAATCGTTTATTTTATTTAAATAAGCATTATAATTTATAAAGGAATTCCACAATGACTATTTGAAATTTTATTTTGGACATAAAACAAAATCTACAACATGAAAACTCTATTTTTCTCTTCCATTAGAAAAATATTATCAACTCGATTCGAAAGTTTTTTATTTCGAAGAAATCCAACTTAAATTGGATACTATACAAGCAATTAAAGTTCAAAATGTTATATTACGAACTACCGCGCCGCTGCAGTTCGTTTTATAAATAAATTATAAATAAAACGATTCAAACATCGTTTTATAATTAAACATTTCAAACATCGTTTAACATTACACAGAGCTTCACAGAATATAGATAATAAAGGGTCCAGTACACAGAACATCATAAAATATAGGTGTCGATAGTAATATACATAAAATGTAGATAATATAATACAACATGCATCAACGTGACATACACATATATACATCAAGAAAGAATAACATAAAGTTCACTGCATCGGGTCGTACACATATATACATCATGATAACAAAAAATAAAATATCATTAGTAGTATCCTCATGAAAGTCAATCTAAATCCGTAGCATCATCGTCATCATCATGCTCAGACTCCTCACCATCCTCCTCCATGTCATCTGCGCTACCCTCACCGTCATAATAAGGAAATACCTCCTCATCACTACCTAATCCTCCACCCCCACCAACTCCTCTATCACCACCTAATCCTCCACCCCTCTCTGTCCTTCACCACTACCGACTCCTCCATCACCAACTAATCCTCCAACAACACCTGAACCTCCAACAGCACACGACCCTACAACCGTACGTGAACCTTCTGTATCATCACCCTTGCTGCCGCTATTTTGGCCTGTAACTCATCGATCTGCTCCTGCAATCCCTTCATTATCGCCTGGTGCTCCTGATATAAGGACTGAGCATGAAGCCGGGCCATCTCCTGAATAGCGGCAATATGTATCTTGTGCTGGTCTAGCCAGGGTGCATACTGCAAATATAGAACATATAAAATCAGTTTCTACAACTTAGAACGTACAAGGTAATAAATCCACAAGTAAGAAGAATACCTCATGTTCCGAATATAATCCAGCAGTAGGGATACCTGCTACCATGTGAGCAGGTGGGTAGATAATAGGAAGGGACACCTACATACCGCTGAGATCAAATGTCTGAAACGTTTCGGCCAAAGCGAAATCCGTAGGCTGGTCGGAGAACTGTGTAGTGGTCGGGTCAAAGTGAACGGTGGACGATGAACTCTACCAGTAACCAGTCGGGGACCAATGTGATCGGAGTTCACACTCCGCGCGTAACCCGACAACAAGTACCACTTAGGAGCTACCCGAACCCAGTAAGTGTCAAAATCTGCGTCGGGTATGTAAAACTCTGTCGTATCAACCCAACCTCCCTGTCTCAGACCCTGTATGTACTGTCTCCCTATAAAACGACGAGTCCCGAACATATCATCGGGAAGAGGTAGATCTCCGGGCACGCGCGTTTGGCTGGGGCCCTGATAATAACAGCGATCGCCCAAGTACCAAATAGGAAGGTTGGTCGGTGGGAGCAAGAGGACATGGCGAATAGATAAACGACATGCAATGGAGAGCGGTGGCCATCAGGAAGCGGGCCACCTACTGAAAGTAACATGCAATAAGTGTTCCAAGGTGCTCATAATATGTTGCCCCTCTCCCTCATATCTAACTAAGTACGGGCCTCCATCAAATCGTGTCTCACACCAGCAGGTGCACACCAGACTAGGCGACTACTCTCCCATCTACGCATACATGGGAAAAAGGACTCGGCGGTATGACTGGCGATGGGCAACATGCGTGGATGCATGTTGGCCGTGTACTCGTAGGACCTGCACGACAACATGTACCAAAAGCCAAACTTCTACTGAGACGCTCCAAAAGCGTAAGAGTCAAGAGCGGAATACAGATAACCTAAAATAGCACTGCCCCAATCAATCATTTGCAGTTGATCTAAATCGAATAATGCTGGTAGATAACCCAATCCAATCGAACTTCGTTGGTTCGAAAAGAATGTCGAACCAAGGAGATAGAAAATGGTTACCCGATACACTACGTCATGCAAATCCGCTGCATCGAGATGCGCTCTAATGTACTTAAGTAAATATGTGACTGAAACGACACCATAGTCGATATTAGTCGTAGACAAAACTGGCAAATACTACAGGTACAACTTGGGAGACTCGTATGAGGTATCGAATGGGCAGGAGACTTTGTCGGGGCAGCCAATCTCAATCCCAGAAAGCATGTAAAAATCTGCTGGGGTGATACCTAGCTCAAAATCGGGAAAGTGAAATGTGTGTGTCGTCGGGCACCATCTCTCTGACAAGGCCTCTACTAAAGGTCGATCGAAGGACTGAGGAGGTACAATTTGTAAAAATAGTCCGAACGGATAATCAACAGTTCATACTACTAAAAATTATAACAATTCAACTATGGCTTCGTAGGCTTCACAACCGAAAAAACGACGACCAGCATTTTTTTGGTTTTCGAGACAACGACCATTGATTCTTCTCCATAACAGCATAAAGGGTTGGATCCACCCGAAACTAGTGGCTCGACAACACGACCTTCAACTACCCTTTCTTTTCCAGGTCGTTGATTTGAAACCACCTCATCATCATTTCCCAAGTTGGCCAAGGTGGAGCTTACACTTTCTTTTCCCTATCTCTACATACACCAACAAGGCAACTATACTATTTTCTTTTCAAGTAGAAGGCTGGAACGGGAAAAGAGGAAGGAGTAGGTGGCTGGAAGAAAAGAAATTGTGAATGAGGATTTAGCCTAATTTGGAGAAGCCGATATATATATAGCAAAATACTGGGTCGCCACAACGATATTACAAGCGAAAAACAGGGTCGGCCCTACCTATATACAGCCAATGTAGTGTACATCGTGTCGTGCGCTGCTTCATTGGTTGAATTTTAAGCCAAAACGATTTTACTTTAAACAAGAATCGTTTATTTTATTTAAGTAAGCGTTATAACTTATAAAGGAATTCCACAGCGACTATTTGAAATTTTAGTTTGGACATAAAACAAAATCTACAACATGAAAACTCTATTTTTTTTCTCTTCCTTTAGAAAATTACTATCAATTCGATTCAAATGCTTTTTATTTCGAAGAAATTCGACTGAAATTGGATCCTATACAACAGATTATAGTTCAAAATGTTATATTACGAACTACCGCGCTGCTGCAGTTCGTTTTATAATTAAATTACAAATAAAAAATTCAAACATCATTTTATAATTAAACGTTTCTAACATCGTTTAACATTACACAGAGCATCACAGAATATAGATAATAAAGGGTCCAGTACACAGAGCATCATAAAATATAGGTGTTGACAGTAATATACATAAAATGAATATAATATAGTACAACATGCATCAACGTGACATATACATATATACGTCAATAAAGAATAATGTAAAGTCCACTACATCAGGCCGTACACATATATACATCATGATAACAAAAAACAAAATATCTTCAGCAGTATCCTCATGAAAGTCAATCTAAATCCGTAGCATCATCGTCATCATCGTTGTAACGACCCGGAAAATCTGAACCAATTTAAAATTTTTATTTTGGCAATTTTAGTGAATTTTGATTATTAAAAATGGATTATTTTAAATAATATCGACGAAAAAATTTATTTCGAATATAATTCGAACGTATATATTTATGTAGATCGTCGTTAGAATATAAATATTTATTTATAATTATAAAAGGAATTGACAATGGCGCGGTAGTTCGATAATTCGATTTCAAAATTCAAATGAACGTAACGGGTGCAAAATAAACCGGATTTTAGTGAAACCAAAAATATTAGAATCTATTTGTGAATATCTTTCCAACGAATCTGAAAGAATGGTATTTCATAGCGGGAATCAAAAGTTATGTCCAGTTGAAATTTTAGAATAGTCGCTATGGAATTTCGGCCCTTAAAAATGGCCATTTTGCAAACGACCTCGGTTTTCGAGGAAACCACTTTTGTTGGATCCATGATGTCAAGCTATTGCTAGGTTTCAAATTTCATAATTTTTCAAATCAATATGTGAGCGTGGCAAAGGAAAATGTGTTTTGTCAATTTCGATCGACCTGATATTGGCCATTTTTCAAATGGTCTCAGAATTCGACGAAACTAGTTTTGTTAGGACCGTATCGTCAATAAAAAGCTAGAAAATATTTTTCTGGAATTTTTCGAGTTAGAATGTGACCCCAGTAAATTTAAATGTGCGTTCAAATTCAATATATATAGTTATATGTTGATTTTGACGGAAACTGATCGAAATGATCGAATTGGCCTATGAAACATATCCCATTGTGTTCGGAATAGGGGTATTTAGCTAGGGGCGATGCACGTTGGGTTTGATTTGGAGTTCGTGTGCACAAACTCATTCGTTTTGAAATAAAATAAATAATATATATATATATATAACTAAAACCCTAGTTTTCTCATTCATTTCTGAGTGGCCGCCACCCAAGCCACGAACGGTTGAAATCGTCCCCGTTCCTCCTTCAATTCTCTCCCAATTCGCACTGAATTTTGTCGAACAATTAAAACAAAAATTAAAGAACAATTCGAGAGCTTTAAGGTGATATGGAGTTGATCTTTTATGGTGATGAAATGGGCATGAATTTCTGACCCAAAGGGGCACGGTTCGGGGGATGTTTCCGCGCCGGATTGGGGTTCGAAACCCAAGCGGTTTCTGGCGAGGGGAGAGGGGAAGGAGGCGGTTCAGGTGAACATTCCTGATCGACGATTATGGGTCCGGTTGGAGGGCGATTATCAGCCCTAGGGCACGATGGCTTTTGCGTTTTGGGTCTCTCGTTGTTGAAGCGTGTTACGGGGGGGGGAAGAAGATTGGGAAATGATTTGATGACGTGGCAAGGGGTTAATGAAGGGATACGGTAATTAATTTATTTTAATTATTTTTAATAAATTAGCAATGTAATCGAATGTTTAAATGGGGATATCTTTTGCATACTGAATCAGAATTTCGCGAAACCACTTGCGTTGGAACCGTCTTGAAGAACACTACGCAATGGAACTGACTAGAAGCGATTTGAAGAAAATCAGAATTTCAGGAAAATTCGAACTCCAACAAAGCAGAAATTCAGAAATGAAAACCAGTCAATGTGAGAACTCCTCACCTTTAATTTAAATTTTCTAGTTAAAATATATATTAGGATGCAGACGATGTTTAGTAGAACCCGACACCCGTTGTCCATAGACCATGGATGGCTTGTATTCTTGTTTGTTTGATTTTGATGTGTAGTTGATTGTGTGATGTGATGTGAAATGAAATAAAATATTTTATAGTGGAAAATATTTGATAGTTAAAAATAGAATTTTTTACGTGTATATGAAATGAAATATTTATATACAAATCGGAGATTTGTTTATATACGCTGATTTGATTGATATTGATTGGGACGATAAATTTTACACATCGCTCAACTGCACAAATAAAATCTGTGTTTGATTGTTTGAAACCCCACACGGGTATTGGGATGAGATATGACGTACACTAATCCCAATAATTAGTTGTATGTCGATCGATTGATTGACAGACTGTCATAAGCATTAAATATTTATATTTGATGCTTATACAGTGTAGAATGCACTCTGGATGATGGTTGATTTTTGATCGTTGTTAGTTTATACATGTGTCGTAGAAAATCCATATAATTAACATTATATGGTAATTGATTGGGCCTCATTCCAGTTTTGAAATAGAAATATTTGAAAAGAAATATTTGAAATAGAATATTTGAAAATAGAAATATATGAAGTCGTGTTGATTAGATTGACGCAATTTTGACGTGAACGATATTTATATCGATTTTATTCAAATTGAAATGAATATTAAAGTGAATTGAAATTCGAATTAAATTGAATTGATTTGAAATTCGAAATAAACTGAAATGATTTGAAATTCAATTAGAATTGAAATTCAAATTAAATTGAATTAGAATTGAAATCGTTTTGAAATGAATTCGAATTGAAATTGAATAGTATCGAATTCAAATTGAAATTGAATAGAATTGAATTCGAATTGAAATTGAATGAATTCGAATTGAAATTGAATTAATTTGAAATTAAAATTGAATTGAATGCGAATTGAAATTGAATTGAAATCGATTCAAATAGAAATCGATTTGAAATGAAATTAAAACGAATTTATATTGAAAAATTCAATCTTGATTTGAATTTGAAAAGGAAGTTGAAATCGTTTCGAAAACGAATTTAAAACGATTTATAAAATATGTTTTAAAAGGAAATCGACGAAGTATATATTATATATATTATATATATAATATAATGGCCTGAAAAGTATTATAATATATTGACTGGTTGTCTAACCCTCAATATAAGTTAATTAGGGATCCTATGTTTGAAAGCTTTCTAGTTAAAGTTAGAAATAATTTGAGTTTGTTTATTAGGATTAATAAGTATTTTAGTTTTAATAGAATTTGCATTTGTTATTAGTATCTGTTTTTAGTGAGTATTATAGTTGTTTCTTGCCATTATATGGTATTATTTTATTCACACACACACATATATATTCACACACACACACTCACACACACATATATATGTGTGTGTGTGTGTGTGTATGTGTGTGTGTGTGTTGTTTGCTTACCTTTGTCTAGTCTTTTTCAGGTTATAGGTAGTTGCTGTACGACTGTTGAGCTTATTGATGAGCGGATCTTGAGAGTCCTTTTTCTTTTTGCAAAGTATTGTTCACATGCTTTTTTGCTGTTGTATTTTTTTGGAGTGACCAATGTATTGTATAGGAGTAGATATACTTCACTATCGGGTGGTGGCTTTGCTGGAACTCGATGGTGAAATATGATGGGTGGTGGTTTATCCGGAGCTCATCTATCTACCATTCTTCACATATGGTCATAGTCTGAGATGGTTACGTACTTTTGGTCACCTGCTAGGCTTGTTGGCAGCTCTTATGGACTTTGTGCTTATATATGTATATATATATATATGTGTGTGTGTGTGTGTGTGCTCTCTTCGTTTTAGAAGATCACACATTATTGATTTCAAAAAAAGAAGGCGCCACGCCACGGCAGTTCACGAATTTCGACCATTGACTTCGAATGGATATTACGGGAGATCCGACCGTCGGATTCTCCTAAAACCGGAACCGTTGGGTTCGTATCGAAAAGAGCTTTCTAACGAATATTAGAGATTTGAAATCTAATGGCTGGATTTGGAATTATGTCCAAATCAAATTTGGAAAAGGTCGATGTAAGTGCAGTTCGATGACCGTTGATGGAAATTGACTGTACGGGCCTTGATAAAATTATTAAAAATAGTAATAATTTGTGTAAAATCATAAGAAATGATTTGTGAAGAATTGGGATGAAAAACTCCATATTTGAAAAGATAAAAATAAATTTTTAACGAAATGAACTAGTTTTGAACTAGAATAATAATTTATTTATTTTTAAAATAAATAAATTGGATTTGAAATGGTTTTGAAAATAACCAAAATTTTCAATAATTGCATTGGAATGGATTTGAATCGAAATTGTCTTTGGAATATTTCGATGTTGGATTTCGGGATTATACAGATGTTGTTATGGAAATTTGAAAGATATATATATATATATATATATCGTTATTTCCAATACGATATTTGTTGGTCGTAGAATTTGATATTGAATATAAGCCGATATATTTTCTATTCAGAGCCTTGTATTTGATATCAAATGTGATTTGGGTTTGTCGTGAATGGTGTCTTCATTAACACTGTTCTTAAGCCCAGCTGAGGAAAAGATTAAATCTTTTTATTTAGATTTAATGAAGTTACCAATTAAATAATATTTAATTGGAATTGAATTGGTATTGATTTTTGGGTTTATCGTGAACAGTGTTTTAAATAACGCTTGTTCTTTAACCCGATAATTGATGGAATGTGATTTTGGGTTGTCGTGAATGGTATCTTCAATAATACTGTTCTTAGACCTAAAGGAGTTAAGAAAATCAGAAACTAACTGGAGATTAGTTAAGTTGAATGGTTTCTGGGGTATTGATCTGATGTTGGTTTCAGCCTTCGGGGTTAATACTTAGGGAATTGCTCACTTGCTTATTTACGGTTAGGGACTGATTGAAATGTGATGTGATTTTGGGGTTTATCGTGAACCGTGTTTTAAATGACACTGATTCTTTAACCCAAGTAAAGATTAAAACTAAGTGGAGTTTTAATGAATCTTTAATTAGATTGAAAAAAAGATCGAGAATGGAGTATCACCAGTTTTGCTCCAGGCGATAGTTAAATCTTTAAATAGATTTGAACATGAAATGGTAGTTGAATTTACCGATAACACCATGGTGTTAGATATGAAGTATTACCGGTTTTACTTCATGGGATGAATAGGTTGGGATTGGGAAATAAAATAAATGATCACTTCAGTGTAGTTCGCTAATCCCGACTAGTTTGAATTGATATTCAAAAGTAGATTAAAGAATAAATTTAAAGGATTTATCTTTGATAAAATCAATGGCAACCTTTCCCTAAGATTGTGAAATTTAGAAACTAACTGTCGTTTAGCTAAGCGGAATGGTTTTCTGGATATTGATCTGATGTTAGTTTCGGCCTTCGGGGTTAATATTTGGGAAGTATTCTCTTGCTAATTTATGGTTAGTGACTGATGAATTGGAATGAGGCGTATGTTGTGTTTGTGTAACACCTGTTTATTATATATGTGAGTTATTCAGAAAGACCGGGTTTATCCCAATCTGAATAACTGATTCGACGTGGTGTCGAAGATGAAGACGGTGGTCGAAGACCGGAGGTCTTCACGTCTTTTGGATAATTACTGATGATCTTGATTGGGCTGTACACCCAAGAAGATGGAAATAGTTGGTGATCGTCCAGACCTACTTGGAGATCGATGGATATGCGGGGTACTAGGTGCCTCCGGTTTCGTTCAAACCCAGAACGGACTTGTAAATGGACTGTGTGTCTGACATTGGATTTCATTCTGTGTGACTGATATCGGTTGCATAGAGTGGTTTTCCTGTGTGGCATGCTAAGATGCAAATGATCAAGGGTTTTGTTGAAAAGCAAAGTCTTGTAGTTGATGATCAAAGCACGGCCTTTGTGGCGTAGCTTTGTGTAGCGTTAATTCGCGAGCCTAACACCCCGATGTGAACCAAAAACGGGAGAAGGACATCAGGGAGGGCATGCGTTTCTTTCTAGTTAGGAGTGGCGTCAGTGCTTGAACTGGCTGACGAGTTTGACTCATGTGGTTGTTGGAATTGGATGCGCCTCGGTTAGATCGGACGATCCGGGTCCGATGGAGCCATTCGTTGGCTCACTTATGCCCCCAAAGGGCGGGGAAACGCAGTGTTCAGGCATAATAATCCACATCGGTGGACCGGCCCTGACGATCCAAGGCTTGCCTGTGCGCTTGCCTGGGACTCGGACAAGACAGTCTCGAATCGGTGAGGACGATCCCTAGCCTCGGTTCATATCATAGATGATAATCCAATTTCCAATAAGTGTATTGCGGTTTTATTTGTAGAGCCTAGTATGGCGACATAGTGGGATGGGGCGCTTATGCCGTCTATGATTTATATTTATGATTTGAAATTGTTTTGGCACTATACACTTATAGTAATAGTAAAACATGAAATTTCACGTACCAAGCATTCTTGGCTATTATAAGGTAAAAACCTTATCCTTCGGCTTGCGTTGCATTGTGTGATGGGACCTGGGTCTTATAATAGCTTCATTGTTCTTTATTTAGCATCACGCTGTTGTTTTATGCACTGGTGTTCTTGGGAGGAAACCCGTTCCGTGTTACACGGCGTGGTCCCTTGATTTACCTAACTTTAAAATAAAGATTTATAATTGTTTTAGTTCTCACACCAGTCACATGACTGACCTGGACTTTATTGTTTTAACCTAAACTTTGGGTGCCCTTATTTTCGACACGGGCAGCTAATAGTTTTGGTTTTGCAGATTTATATTTACAGGAACCTGGTTTACAGCTGGAATGGTATCCGGAAAGCTTTGTATCCGTATATCTCCTTCAGTTGTGTTTTGTATTATTTTCCGCTGTTATGTAATTTATTGTAATCTCTGATAGTTTATAATGTGTAATATTTATTCATTACTCTGTATATTCTTGTAATCTAATGAAGTTGTGGTAATATACAATGAAATGTTCTCTTGTCTGCGTTCTATTTTGTCGTGTTCTCGAAACAATCAGGCGTTTCAAACAGTCTTGATCGGTTTAGCGACTGATTCGGATCAAGCGAAATGCCTTTTCGTTACATTTGGTATTAGAGCTTTGGTTTACAAAGCTCAGAGAACAAGACACATTAGAACCATACGAAAGAATTCATCAGATATTGGATTAGTAATATCCGATGGGAATGACTCGTTAGAGATGGGATCAGTAGTATCCTAGAACGGGTGTGAAGAGTATATTTTTAAAATGAAAACAAATTTGGTTTTGAAATTTAAATCCTTTTATACGTATTTGAATATTTATTTATATTGAATTTGTATAGTCCAGTATATAAAGATTTTGCATATACGTCTGATCCACGTGTATTTGAAGTTTTAATAGACTGGATAGATATAGAGTCACACTCTAGTCGCCCAGACATGGTCCTGATGATGAAGTATACCATCACCAGTATTTATTTTCGAATGACGAAAGTGAGATGTCTATATATTTCCATTAGACTGGTGTGAGAACCAAAATTAGATAGGGCTCATTGTTGTGATTTTGCATCAAAAATGTGATTTTTGACTATATATCAAAGTTATGAATTTGAAACGTTAATCAACTAATTGATTGTTGGTTGTGTTGTTTGATTATAGTTTGATTAATTAAATGTTGAACCATTTAGGCCAAATTGAACCAAATATTGAACTATATGGGAAATTGTTTGAAAATGCATGCGAATACATGTACTTGCATTGGATAGGTCATAGCAAGGAGGCTAGAGCAGAAGAATAAAATTTGTTTGCCCGACAAATAGGTACATGTTTATCATAATATACTGTTTTGTTTGGGTGATGACGATTTTGTGAGCCGATTGGCTTTTTCTTTTTCTTTTGAGTTGAAGAAGGCCATGGGAGGCTATGTGAAATATCCCGAAGTCCCCGGTGCAGGGGAGATTATGGCGAATTTTTTTGAAAATTTAGGGTGTTAGCCAAATTTTTGAAAAAAATTGGAATGTTCTTAGAAACTGAAAAGTTGAAGAACTTAAGCCGTAGTGAAAATACTGGAAGTTGAGTTGAATTGTTAAACAACTTTCGGCTTCGTTCCTTTTCGGGGACGAAAAGTTTTAAGTGCAGGAGATTGTAACGACCTGGAAAATCTGAACCAATTTAAAAAAATTATTTTGGCAATTTTAGTGAATTTTGATTATTTAAAATGGATTATTTTAAATAATATCGACGAAATTTTTTTTTTGAATATAATTCAACGTACATATTTATATAGATCGTCGTTAGAATATAAATATTTATTTATAATTATAAAAGGAATTGAATATGGCGCGGTAGTTCTATAATTCGATTTCAAAATTCAAATGAACGTACCGGGTGCAAAATAAACTGGATTTTAGTGAAACCAAAAATATTAGAATCTATTTGTGAATATCTTTCTAACGAATCCGAAAGAATGGAATTTCATAGCAGGAATCAAAAGTTATGTCCAGTTGAAATTTCAGAATAGTCGCTATGGAATTTCGACCCTTAAAAATGGCCATTTTGCAAACGACCTCAGTTTTCGATGAAACCACTTTTGTTGGATCCGTGATGTCAAGCTATTGCTAGGTTTCAAATTTCATAATTTTTTGAATCAATATGTGAGCGTGGCAAAGGAAAATGTGTTTTGTCAATTTCGATCGACCTGAAATTGGCCATTTTTCAAACGGTCTCAGAATTCGACGAAAATAGTTTTGTTAGGACTGTATGTCAATACGAAGCTAGAAAATATTTTTCTGGAATTTTTCGAGTTAGTATGTGACCCCAGTAAATTGAAATGTGCGTTCAAATTCAATATATAGAGTTATATGTTGATTTTGACGGAAACTGGTCGAAATGATCGAATTGGCCTATGAAACATATCCCATTGTGTTCGGAATAGGGGTATTTAGCTAGGGGTGATGCTCGTTGGGTTTGATTTGGAGTTCGTGTGCACAAACACATTCGTTTTGAAATAAAATAAATAAATAATATATATATATATATAACTAAAACCCTAGTTTTCTCATTCATTTCTGAGTAGCCGCCACCCAAGCCACGAACGGCTGAAATCGTCCCCGTTCCTCCTTCAATTCTCTCCCAATTCGCACTGAATTTTATCAAACAATTAAAACAAAAATTAGAGAACAATTCAAGAGCTTTAAGGTGATATGGAGTTGATCGTTTATGGTGATGAAATGGGCATGAATTTCTGACCCAAAGGGGCACGGTTCAGGGGATGTTTTCGCGCCGGATTAGAGTTCGAAACCCAAGCGGTTTCTGGCGAGGGGAGAGGGGAAGGAGGCAGTTCAGGTGAACATTCCTGATCGACGATTATGGGTCCGGTTGGAGGGCGATTATCAGCCCTAGGGCACGATGGCTTTTGCGTTTTGGGTCTCTCGTTGTTGAAGCGTGTTACGGGGGGGGGGGGGGGAGAAGATTGGGAAATGATTTGATGACGTGGCAAGGGGTTAATGAAGGGATACGGTAATTAATTTATTTTAATTATTTTTAATAAATTAGCAATGTAATCGAATGTTTAAATGGGGATATCTTTTGCATACTGAATCAGAATTTCGTGAAACCACTTGCGTTGGAACCGTCTTGAAGAACACTACGCAATGGAACTGACTAGAAGCGATTTGAAGAAAATCAGAATTTCAGGACAATTCGAACTCCAACAGAGCAGAAATTCAGAAATGAAAACCAGTCAATGTGAGAACTCCTCACCTTTAATTTAAATTTTCTAGTTAAAATATATATTAGGATGCAGACGGTGTTTAGTAGCACCCAACACCCGTCGTCCACAGACCATGGACGGCTTGTATGCTTGTTTGTTTGATTTTGATGTGTAGTTGATTGTGTGATGAGATGTGAAATGAAATAAAATATTTTATATTGGAAAATATTTGATAGTTAAAAATAGAATTTTTAACGTGTATATGAAATGAAATATTTATAAACAAATCGGAGATTTGTTTATATACACTGATTTGATTGATATTGATTGGGACGATAAATTTTACACATTGCCCAAATGCACAAATAAAATCTGTGTTTGATTGTTTGAAACCCCACACGGGTATTGGGATGAGATATGACGTACACTAATCCCAATAATTAGTTGTATGTCGATCGATTGATTGACAGACTGTCATAAGCATTAAATATTTATATTTGATGCTTATACAGTGTAGAATGCACTCTGGATGATGGTTGATTTTTGATCGTTGTTAGTTTATACATGTGTCGTAGAAAATCCATATAATTAACATTATATGGTAATTGATTGGGCCTCATTCCAGTTTTGAAATAGAAATATTTGAAAAGAAATATTTGAAATAGAATATTTGAAAATAGAAATATATGAAGTCGTGTTGATTAGATTGACGCCATTTTGACGTGAACGATATTTATATCGATTTTATTCAAATTGAAATGAATATTAAAGTGAATTGAAATTCGAATTAAATTGAATTGATTTGAAATTCGAAATAAACTGAAATGATTTGAAATTCGAATAGAATTGAAATTCGAATTAAATTGAATTAGAATTGAAATCGTTTTGAAATGAATTCGAATTTAAATTGAATAGTATCGAATTCGAATTGAAATTGAATAGAATTGAATTCAAATTGAAATTGAATGAATTCGAATTGAATTAGAATTAATTTGAAATTCAAATTGAATTAAATGCGAATTGAAATTGAATTGAAATCGATTCAAATAGAAATCGATTTGAAATGAAATTAAAACGAATTTATATTGAAAAAATCAATCTTGATTTGAATTTGAAAAGGAAGTTGAAATCGTTTCGAAAACGAATTTAAAATGATTTATAAAATACGTTTTAAAAGGAAATCGACGAAGTATATATTAAATATATTATATATATATATATAATATAGTGGCCTGAATAGAATGCGTCGCGCCGTGGCAGTTCGCGAATTTCGACCATTGACTTTGAATGGATATTACGGGAGATCCGACCGTCGGATTCTCCTAAAACCTGAACCGTTGGGTTCATATTGAAAAGAGCTTTCTAACGAATATTAGAGATTTGAAATCTAACGGCTGGATTTGGAATTATGTCCAAATCAAATTTGGAAAAGGTCGCTGTAAGTGCAGTTCGATGACCGTTGATGGAAATCGACTGTACGGGCCTTGATAAAATTATTAAAAATAGTAATAATTTGTGTAAAATCATAAGAAATGATTTTTGAAGAATTAGGATGAAAAACTCCATATTTGAAAAGATAAAAATAGATTTTTATCGAAATGAACTAGTTTTGAACTAGAATAATAATTTTTTTATTTTTAAAATAAATAAATTGGATTTGAAATGGTTTTGAAAATAACCAGAATTTCCAATAATTGCATTGGAATGGATTTGAATCGAAATTGTCTTCGGAATATTTCGACGTTGGATTTCGGGATTATACAGATGTTGTTATGGAAATATGAAAGATATATATATATATATACATATATATATCGTTATTTCCGATACGATATTTGTTGGTCGTAGAATTTGATATTGAATATAAGCCGATGTATTTTCTATTCAGAGCCTTGTATTTGATATCAAATGTGATTTGGGTTTATCGTGAATGGTGTCTTCATTAACACTGTTCTTAAGCCCAGCTGAGGAAAAGATTAAATCTTTTTATTTAGATTTAATGAAGTGTACCAATTAAATAATATTTAATTGGAATTGAATTGGTGTTGATTTTTGGGTTTATCGTGAACATCGTTTTAAATAACGCTTGTTCTTTAACCCGATAATTGATGGAATGTGATTTTGGGTTGTCGTGAACGGTATCTTCAATAATACTGTTCCCAGACCCAAAGGAGTCAAGAAAATCAGAAACTAACTGGAGATTAGTTAAGTTGAATGGTTTCTGGGGTATTGATCTGATGTTGGTTTCGGCCTTCGGGGTTAATACTTAGGGAATTGCTCACTTGCTTATTTACGGTTAGGGACTGATTGAAATGTGATGTGATTTTGGGGTTTATCGTGAACCGTGTTTTAAATGACACTGATTCTTTAACCTAAGTAAAGATTAAAACTAAGTGGAGTTTTAATGAATCTTTAATTAGATTGAAAAAAGATCGAGAATGGAGTATCACCAGTTTTGCTCCAGGCGATAGTTAAATCTTTAATTAGATTTGAACGTGAAATGGTAATTGAATTTTTCGATAACACCGTGGTGTTAGATATGAAGTATTACCAGTTTTACTTCATGGGATGAATAGGTTGGGATTGGGAAATAAAATAAATGATCACTTCGGTGTAGTTCGCTAATCCCGACTAGTTTGAATTGATATTCAAAAGTAGATTAAAGAATAAATTTAAAGGATTTATCTTTGATAAAATCAATGGGAACCTTTCCCTAAGAATGTGAAATTTAGAAACTAACTGTCGGTTTGCTAAGCGGAATGGTTTTCTGGATTTTGATCTGATGTTGGTTTCGACCTTCGGGGTTAATATTTGGGGAATTATTCTCTTGCTAATTTGCGGTTAGTGACTGATGAATTGGAATGAGGCGTATGTTGTGTTTGTGTAACACTTGTTTATTATATACGCGAGTTATTCAGAAAGACTGGGTTTATCCCATTCTGAATAACTGATTCGACGTGGTTTCGAAGATGAAGACGGTGGTCGAAGACCAGAGGTCTTCACGTCGTTTGGATAATTACTGATGATCTTGATTGGGCTGTACACCCAAGAAGATGGGAACAGTTGGTGATCGTCCAGACGTACTTGGAGATCGATGGATATGCGGGGTACTAGGTGCCTCCGGTTTCGTTCAAACCCAGAACGGACTTGTAATTGGACTGTGTGTCTGACATTGGATTTCATTCTGTGTGACTGATATCGGTTGCATAGAATGGTTTTCCTGTGTGGCATGCTAAGATGCAAATGATCAAGGGTTTTGTTGAAAAGCAAAGTTTTGTAGTTGATGATCAAAGCACGGCCTTTGTGGCGTAGCTTTGTGTAGCGTTAATTCGCGAGTCTCACACCCCGGTGTGAACCAAAAACGGGAGAAGGACATCAGGGAGGGCATGCGTTTCTTTCTAGTTAGGAGTGGCGTCAGTGCTTGAACTGGCTGACGAGTTTGACTCATGTGGTTGTTGGAATTGGAGGAGCCTCGGTTAGATCGGACGATCCGGGTCCGATGGTGTCATTCGTTGGCTCACTTACGCCCCAAAGGGCGGGGAAACGTAGTGTTTAGGCATAATAATCCACATCGGTGGACCGGCCCTGACGATCCAAGGCTTGCATGCGCGCTTTCCTGGGACTCGGACTAGACAGTCTCGAATCGGTGAGGACGATCCTAGCCTCGGTTCATATCATAGACGATAATCCAATTTCCAATACGTGTATTGCGGTTTTATTTGTAGAGCCTAGTATGGAGACATAGTGGGATGGGGCGCTTATGCCGTCTATGATTTATATTTATGATTTGAAATTGTTTTGACACTATACACTTATAGTAATAGTAAAACATGAAATTTCACGTACCAAGCATTCTTGCTCCGGCTTGCGTTGCATTGTGTGATGGGACCTGGGTCTTATAATTGCTTCATTGTTCTTTATTTAGCATCACGTTGTTGTTTTATGCACTGGTATTCTTGGGAGGAAACTCGTTCCGTGTTATACGGCGTGGTCCCTTGATTTACCTAACTTTAAAATAAAGATTGATAATTGTTTTAGTTCTCACACCAGTCACATGACTGACCTGGAGTTTATTGTTTTAACCTAAACTCTGGGTGCCCTTATTTTCGACACGAGCAGCTAGTAGTTTTGGTTTTGCAGATTTATATTTACAGGAACCTGGTTTACAGCTGGAATGGTATCCGGAAAGCTTTGTATCCATATATCTCCTTCAGTTTTGTTTTGTATTATTTTCCGCTGCTATGTAATTTATTGTAATCTCTGATAGTTTATAATGTGTAATATTTATTCATTACTCTGTATATTCTTGTAATCTGATGATGTTGCGGTAATATACAATGAAATTTTCTCCTGTCTGCGTTCTATTTTGTCTTGTTCTCGAAACAATCAGGCATTTCGAACGGTCTTGATCGGTTTAGCGACTGATTCAGATCGAGCGAAATGCCTTTTCGTTACATTGTGCTCAGACTCCTCACCATCCTCCTCCATGTCATCCGCACTACCTTCACCATCATAATAAGGAAAATCCTCCTCGTCACTACCTAATCCTCCACCCCCACCGACTCCTCTATCAACACCTAATCCTCCACCCCTCCCTGTCCTCCACCACCAACTCCTCCATCACCACCTAATCCTCTCGCAACACCTGAACCTCAACTAGCACACGACCCTACAATCATACCTGAACTTGTTGCATCACCACCACTATTGCCGCTAGTCTAGCCTGTAACTCCTCGATTTGCTCCTGCAATCCCTGCACTATCGCCTGGTTCTCCTGATATAAGGACTAAGCATGTAGCCGGGCCATTACCTGAATAGCGGAAATATGTATCCTGTGCTGGTCTAGCCGGGGTGCATACTACAAAAATAGAACATATAAAATTAGTTTCTACAACTTAGAATGTACAAGGTAATAAATCCACAAGTAAGAAGAATACCTTATGTGTCGGATATAATCCAGCCGTAGGGACACCTACTACCATGTGAGCAGGTGGGTAGATAATAGGAAGGGACACCTGTGTAATGCTGAGATCAAATGTCTGAAATGGTCGGCCAGAGTGAAATCCACAGGCTGGTCGGAGAACTGTGTAGGGGTCGGGTCAAAAGTGAACGGTAGAGGATGAACTCTACCAGTAACCAATCGAGGACCAATGTTGTCAAAATCTATGTCGGGTATGTAAAACTCGGTCGTATCAACCCAACCTCCCTGTCTCAGACCCTATATGTACTGTCTCCCTATTGAACGACGAGTTCTGAACATATCATCGGGAAGAGTTGGATCTCTAGGCACGCGCGTCTAACCGGGGGCCTGATAATAATAGCGATCGCCCAAGTACCAAATTTAAAGGTGGGCCGGTGGGAGCAAGAGGACACGGCGAATAGATAAACCACATGCAATGACGAGCACGTAGTCATCAGGAAGCGGGCCACCTGCTGAAGGTAACATCCAATAAGTATTCCAAGGTGCTCGTAATACGTTGCCCCTCTCCCTTATATCTAACTGAGTACGGGCCTCCATCATATCATGTCTCACACTAGCAGGAGCACGCCGGACTAGGTGACTACTCTCCCTTCTACGCATACGTGGGAAAAAGGACTCGGCGGTATAACTAGTGATGACCAACATGCGTGGATGCATGTTGGCCGTGTACTCGTGGTACCAACACGACAACATGTACCAAAAGCCAAACATCTGTTGAACCGCTCCAAAAGCGTAAAAGTCAAGAGAAGAATACAGATAACCCAAAATAGCACTGCCTCAATCAATCATATGCAGTTGATCTAAATCGACTAATGCTGCTAGATAACCCAATCTAATCGAACTCTGTTGGTTCAAAAAGAATGTCGAACGAAGGAGATATAAAATGGTGGCCCGATATACTACATCATGCAAATCCGCTGCATCGAGATGCGCTCTAATGTACTCAAGTAAATATGTGACTGAAACGACACCATGAACGATATGAGTCAGTGACAAATCTAGAAAATACTGTAGGTACAACTCGGGTGACTCGTATGAGGTATCGAATGGACACTCTGTTGGGGCGGCCAATCTCAGTCCCAAAAAGCATGTAAAAATCTGTTGGGGTGATACCTAGCTCAAAATCAGGAAAGTGAAATGTGTGTGTCGTCAGCCACCATCTCTCTAACAAGGCCTCTACTAAAGGTCGATCGAAGGACTGCGGAGGTACAATATGTAAAAACAGTCCGAACGGATAATCAACAGTTCACCCGTACAGTAAATTTAAATGTAAATGTTAAAATCATAACAGTTCAGTATCTATATAATCAACAGTTCATATTACTAAAAATTATAATGTAAATTTACTAAACTATAACTATAAAACTAACAGATCAAGCTCTCTACGTAATATAGTAAACTATTCAGCATTTCAATAATTGTAAATAATAAAATTATAATTTATACCGGAGCGGTGTCGAGCGCGGTAAACGAGTGGTGCGTGTACCCCTATGGCAACTCATGAAGGTTCCGCAAGTCCTCAATCATCGTCCCAGCTGGTGGAGGGAGGGGCGTTGGACCAGCTGCGTCATCCTGTTGAGCTGGAACTATATGTCTCCCCAACTTCGTTTTGCGTGGCAGCATCCCGGCGTCCAGATCAATAAAAAAATTAAAAATAAGGAAATAGGGAAAAGTTTACACAAACCAAGGCCCCCAAGAATATTACGGGTCGTAATGTTATGGCCCGTAACCTTGTTAGAGTTGCTCTTAGAGACTCTACGATTAGAATTCGACGATCTACAAACACAAAAGAGTGGGTATGTCGTACGTAGATAGTAAGTGGAAGAAGATGCTAGATTTGGAGTTAAGGCTACGGTCAAGAGAGTCGAGAAGGTTTTTCTTTAAAGCGACAGTGTTATGTAACGACGGTTGGAGCAAAGCCCCCTCCTTCCACGCATATGAGCTGGCACACAACTCCCATATAACATAAGGAATCCCCGATGTTACGTGCTTACCAGCTCATATTTGTACACAATTCCTTCAATATATTCTTTGATGTGGGACTATTGTTTCCAAACCATCATTCCTCCTTAAGAACATGCGAGACAATCCTAATAGATGGATCCGTTCAATCTGTAAAGGCTGCATCTATGCCGAGCGAAAGAAGGATAACGACATTATAGGAAGAAGGATTTTTTTTCTTTTGAAATGAACTGGAAAAGGGGAATTTGTACGAAAGAAAGGAAAACCGCGACTCTTGGATTTTGCTTTGTGACCTTTGGTTTCAAAAATACGAGGATCAATGAGAGCAAAGAATGAGATATTCATCATTTTTAAATAGTATATAGATAACTATAACATTTTTATATAAACATTTGGCATTATTTCTAGTGTCTAATCTTTGAATTCAATCTCAAATGTAAATAAGTACCTGAAATTGTTACCATTATTAAATTTCGGGGATTTTATGTCGTATAATCTAAAGTGTAGTTTCTTATAATTGGAGAATGGATTTCTATACAAATGACCGGACTAAAGATTTTGCTTTTTCCACGATTGGGTAAACTTCTAGAGTGATGCCCGCGAGAACCCGATACACTCGAATGATTCTCTACCAACACAAGACCGGCCTACCTCTGCACTTGCCCGCTGTGGACATGCATCTTAGATGGTATAAAATACCTTACTTGTCAGTCATAACCGTCCTTTAATTGAGCATAATCTGATCCATACAACACATTTGTAATATACCACGGCTCCATTCCATAGTAATTTATCCAGAAGCAAACGATAATACCCTTTTACTAGACATGACCTGGATAGACTTGTTGCATCAATTCTGTTTTGGTAATTCCCGATGTATGAGACTCAATGAAGGTAACAATTTACTTTTCCATACCATCTTCATTTTCTTTGATTGTTCACATTTCCATATTCTATTTTACTGCTGTCCAACTTTATCACAAAGTGTACAACCCCTTAAGCTATGAGTACTTTGCTTTTCCATCACCGTAATGTACAATTGTTAAAAGTTAAAGCATGAGGTATAGAAATGCAACGGTCGGATAATCTTCCATACAACTTCATTCTGAGACTGAATGAAACCGAATGCGCATTCCTACAGCATCCAATAAGGATCATTAGCAAACCGACCTTGCATTGAATAATGTATAATAGAGGACTACCATTACTCAAATCCAAACCGGGATTTAAAAACCCCAACCAGTAAACAAGTAATTCCCTAATAAAATCATCTTAACACTTTTAAAAAAAAACCAATAATAGGGTTACTTCGCACGCAAATTGGTTCGAAGTGGTTTTCAGATAGGAATCACCCAAATCCAATTATGGTTCCTTCAAAATCCAGTTATCATAAATCATAAACCAAAAGGAGATATAACAAGATTTAACAATCCTTAGTTCAAATTCATAATTATATTTCATGGATCCAATTCAACTAATCTCATTCTACTAGTCCCATTTATATGCATCTTTCTTTTAAACAACATTTCATTTTATATTCACCGTCCAAAATCATGAATAATATTATCTTACCAAATTCCTTACTTCCATTTGTTTAAATCTAAAGGGTAATCCACAGTCCAAAATCGTGAATATAATCCCTTTTTAAAATCTTGATACTTAGCTTATTCAATCAAATAAATTTCTCATAAATTTAATAATTTAAATTCTAAAGGAATATTCACTGTCCAAAATCATGAATATTATTATTTTATAAAATCTAATTCAATTAGACTAATCCATTCTTTTGGATAACTACAAAATCTCATCTTTTGGATTTAGAGTAATTCTAAGTAAATTCATCTTTTCACATTAGTAAATTTAAAACCAATTCCCTCGCTGATATCATGATCTAAATTCTTTAACATCTTAACGGGTTAAAAACAATGTTATTTAAGACATTATTTACTGCAAACCCTAAAACAAATCTTAATTAATATCATTGAGTATATAGGATCACAAAGACCATCTAATTTTATTCAATCTCAAATTCCCTAATCAATGAGTGCTATGGGAAGAATAAGGTTGAGATCACCTTTTAATTTCCACGAATTGGAAAGTTCCCTCTGTGGATTTTAACATGAAGTATAAGAAGATTTTCTCCATGCACTCCAAATTAATTCCATTTCAAAATGTAATTTTTTTATACTTAACCCGCTTCCGATATTTCAACCTTATTCATTCCTCATTTGAGATGAGGCCAGGTGAGCCAGGGTACTGGTTGCTCCTGAACATCTCCTTAGTTTAAGCACCTTAACCAAATCTCAGAAATAGAAAAATCAGGTTTACTCATCGGCTTATTAGAGCCAAGATTACACATTTTCTTTTAATTGCTTTTTCTTACCCATTCAATTAATCTAACTTTGAAATAAGATATCAACTCATCAAATCATCTTTATAACACTTAATTTAATAATTGAAAACATTCTTGATCGATTATGGAAAGAATTGTTAATTTTTAACTTTTATGTTAACAGATATTGTTTTTTGCAGTAGAAAAGTGTTGTGGAAAATGCTATATATAACTTCTCCAATTCTATCGATTTTCCTTATTTGGAAATTCATATTTTTTTCTTTTAAATCTTTTCTAAAGTCAAATTGGAAATAATAAAAGACTAACAGTGCTCTTAAAACTCGTTTAAACCTTTTTTTAAATATGTAACTCAAACTCATTTTATTTTAAAATTGATTTTACTATTCATTCCAATATTTGAACTTCAGTTTACTATCTTTTTAATCTTAGAATTCTAATTCGTTTTCACCATTAAACTCCATATTTCTTTGATTTCAAATTGCTGATTTTCATAACCGAATTTTAGTATTCAATTTTTATCATATTTTCAAATTGATTCTAACTATTTTTTTCAAAGAGAGTTTTTATTTTTAAACCTATGTATATATCATATTATCAAGATGGTTATTACATTCTTTTGACATGATTAACATCCAATACCGTATCTAACATTTATCCATTCATCCAAACATATTGTATAGTGATTTAAATCACTATTCATCCATTCATGACATGTCACATATCATCTATATAACCAAATAAATCTAAGCATCAAACTTAAATAATATATGAACATGAAATCAATTAGGGTATCATTTTTACTTAACATATCATATGTTCATATATTTAGATTCAACCAAAAAGTGTGAGATAGCTTTCACATCATTGATTTCCACTCCACTCTTCTTTACAGTTGGAATGCGCTCTCTTTCTTCCCGTTGCGGCTAACGTCTCGACTTCTCCTCGAACCTTTCCTTATCTTTCACTCCTGTCATTCTCTCTTTTAATTTTTCTTACTATCTGTAGGAAGAATGGATTAGTTGAGTATAGGAGAATATGGATTTAGTGGAGTTTTTGAGCAAGTACTTATACCTGAAAAGTAGGTCAACTTCACTTGGGATTTTGGACATCCCAAACTCAGAAATGGGAAAAGTAGTAAATAGAAATTTTGTAGATTTTTCTTTTCTATATGGATTAAGATAAAGAATTTCTCAATTTGGTTTAGTTATGTGGGAGTTATGGCCAAAACAATAGACGACATTTATAACAACCTGGAATTTTGACAATAGATTAGTTAATTAATTATATTCTAAAAAATAAGAATTTCTGCAGATGATGGAATCTGACCATGAAACTTTAACTAATGCATTCATCTCAGAATTCTGGTCAACTTTCATGTTTGGAGTTTCACGAACGGAGTCCATATGAAAAAGTTACGGACGAAATACCGAAAACAGACGGAAATAAGTAGAATAATATATATATATATATATATATATGTATATGTATATGTATATGTATATATCTTTCCCTCTTTGACCAGCCTAGTGACGGCTAGGGTTTGGAGGGTATTTTCGTTATGATATAAAATATAAACGGACGGATGTTTATTTAAGTAAATCTAACGGTTCATGGCCAATTGCACTCCTATAAATAAGAGGTAAAGCCTCACTCTTTTCCACACAAATCTATAGGTAGTAGCGATGCTCTGCCATTTCCCTTTCTTCTCCAATCAAATTTCTCAATTAAAAATATATTCAGATACAATCAATCAAATACAAATCATATAGAATTGAAAGGGATTGTCAGATCCAATGGAAAGGAGTATAAATTGACGTCTAAAGCAGTTCTACATTTGATTCTTCCCTCTTTTCCTATTTTATTGCAAATCTACAGATCTGGAAGTGTCCCCTTTTCATAATAATTGTAGATCTATAAGAATTTGGGAATTATAGGTTTAAAAGATTATTCAGACTTGGATGCTTTCAGGTGAGTGGGAAATTTACATACAAGGTTATAATAGCCTATTTATCTCGTTTAAATTAGATCTTAAAATATATGCCTATTATCATTAGATTTGTTCATAATATTATTAAATTTAAATTAGCACCTATCAGATCTGTTAACGAATATTGTCAAAACTTGGAAATTGTGAGTTGTGGTTAGGAATAATATAAATTATAGGTTTACTTAATTTGTTTATACACATTGCCTAAAATTATGTTAGAGAATATATTATAGTTTGTTGTAAAACACTGAAGATGTGGAAATCAGTCCCAATAAGACTATTTAGATGTAGTTTTCTTGCAAATCTCTAGTTTCAATGTTAGAATGATAAATTATGTGAATTTGATTAAAAAGACACATTGGTGAATTATGTGATTTTAATTTTAAAAAATATATGCCTACTTGTGTTCAGTGTTGTTAGGGTTTTAGGCTTAATTGTTGTAAATATGTCGGTTTCCTCTTTTTGAACAAAAAGACATTATTTTGGACTCACAAGAGATATGACAAAATGTTTTAAAAAGGAAAAAGTTTTGTAAATGTACACATAAATATACAAATTTTTGCGTAGTTTGCATCAACTATTCCAAAATATACATAAACATATTTATATTTCTTGTGATTTTGAAAATATGTATATTCCACTAATCACGCATAATTTACAATAATTATAGCTAACAGTTTTTTTTAAGATTTGAAACCTTTTGGCAAGATTGAATGCAAAAAGGAATGTTTTGTTATTAATTTAAGCAAATTATTAAATTTAACAATAAATAATAATAAAGAAAGAAAACTACGTTGACCGCGCAAAAATATAAATATAAATGTATACACATTATCCGTCCGAATCTATGTAAAGCGACAAAATATACATTATATTGAATGTTTGAATGTATTCAATTATGAAATTATGCACATAAATGTAATCCATATTAAATGAATATATTTGTGGTGACCATTGTAGCAATTAGTGTAATTGGTTGCTATAAATAGGGCCATAAATATATAAATAACGATTGTAAGCAATGTTGATTTAGGGAAAGTAAAATTAATAGGGAAATTAGGTAAAATGATTACAATTCCTACGATATATTAGGATTAATGTAGTAAACCCCAATTAGGGATTTTAATTTAAAATGCATCTAGACATGAGGTTAGGCTCAACTTGTGGTAGAATTCTGCTCGGAACCGAACGACAAATTAAGCATCCACAGATGGTTATCTTAATTTGAGGGGTCTAGAGCATAAATATAACTGTACTAAGACACAAGGTTAAGTTCAACTTATGGTAGAAGTCTGCCCGGAACCGACCGACAAATCCAGCATCCACAAGTGGTCAACTTAATGTGGGAGGTCTAGTGCACAAATATATGTATATATATATAACAGATAATAAATAAATAAATAAATAAGAATAGTAATGTCTGTTGGGGTACAACAAATATATACTTCGGGACTGATAAGATAAGGATATCCATTGTTAATTAATGTCTTAGGAAAATGATGATTGTTAGGCACATAAATGACATTAATTGTAATCAATGGTAACAAAAGGAAATTAAAGATAAATTGTTGCCTTATGAAAATATGATCGTCATGGACATAAAGGGCAATTAACATATAAATAGAGAACGAAATAAAAAGGGGATAAATGGGTATTGATTGTTGTTTAAATACTAAGTCCAATTAGAGAAATAATCAAATAAATATCCTAGGGTAAGGAGGATATAACTTTCCATATTTATACTAGTTATTATAGAACTTAAAATTAAAAGTTAGAATTGGTCTTAGTAGATTAATGATGTGAAACATTGTTAATCATAGGAACCCATGACGATAATTAATCGTACGTATAGTATTTCCGTAAAGTGAAAATAAACGGGAATGACTCAGTAACGTAACCCACTTCATTCTCATAAGAAGAGGTATTAAAGCCTAATGGCGCATGAACTTAATAATCTTCGTGTATAGTCCGCTTCCTTGGGTCTTAAGTTGTTTGGGTCGAGGAGTTCACCTGGGAGTAGGTCTTTCAGTTTAGAGGTCTTAAGTGGCGTGTGTGTGAGGCCTACCCAAACCTGGAAACTAAAAACGTCAGATATGGCTATCTATCCTACGGGAAGTAGTAAGCAACTAAGGAGATTATCCAATAAGGTCAGCTACATGGTATATAGAGCAATAAAGTACCATCTCTCACCTTACATGGGGTATGGGTTAATGCGTGAGTGACAGAAGCCTTAACTAGTAGGGCCCGTAGCTAGTGCCCTCTAGTTTATGTTAACGTTTAATAAATCATCGAGGAATAGTAAGTGACCAACGAGTCCGCCTAGAGTCTTAAGTGATCAGGGAGAATCTACCATATCTATTATTAATAGTGAGGTGTTAAATAATAAAGGATGAGCAAATGAATATACATATATATAATACCCTCGATTAAATAATCATCCATCTTCTTGTATAAAGGCTTCAAAAATATGTGCATAAATGTTCTATCTCGGTATTATATTTTGGGAATACTACCTTGGGAAGAGTAGTAGAGCCGTGCGTAAAAATTTACAAGGTTAGGCTAGAATTACTAACCTTGGTATGCATATATCTTGTGTTGAACCAAACGGGATACATCTGTGTATTATAATCTGTGTTGTACATTTCCTGTTCACCAGAATCTTGTTGTTCTGACACCTCCCCTCATTACAACCACCCAGTTTTTCTAGGGAAGGTCGGTTTCTCACAGGTGTTTTAGTTTGGCTTTCAGTTCTCGTTCTCTCTCATGCTTGGTATTGGAAAAGTGACTTAATTTAAAAAGGTAGTTACTTGAGTTAATGCTAGTCTATCCTATTTTGTTACCGCTGTGAGCTATCTTATCGTCCTCTAATTATGCTCATGCTCATTTATTTGCAGGTACCAGATATACGCTCCATGCTTGGATGTGTTCGAGTTTTGATTTTTGTCGGAATTTAGGCTTAGAAAAATGTGGGATGTTACAACATTTTCGGATTGAATAGAAAATTAAAACTAGAAAACAATGTTCACAAATCTGTATTTTTGAACTACCTAGGTTCGGAACTTACAAAAGTGCTCAACATGAAATTATAGCCACTGGAATTGTACATGGTATAGATAAAATAATTTATTAGTTTGTATTTATTTCGCCAGAGTTATGGAAGATTGGAAATGATGTATTTTCAGGTTACATTTCGGACTAGAGAAGTGCAGTGGAGAAATTGGTTGTTTTGGACTAGCTAGGCTTAAAAATGGAAAAGTGATGAACTAGAAAATTGTTGTTGTCGAAATTTTACATACAAATAAAAATGAATTTTCTAGTTTGCTATCCAAAACAAAAAGTTATGACAGTTTGAAATTGGATGAAAAAGAAGTGGAATTTGTAGTTGAGCTTTGTTTTAAGTGGTAGAGTTTTAGTCGTGAGTGGTAGAAATTGCGGCCTTATGCGTAGAGTTTGGGTATGAAAGCAAGGTAAGGATTTGGAGGCCATTATAATGAAGAAGAGGTGGAGAAAAAAGTGGTTTTGATTTGTGAATGAAGTGGTGAAAATGAAGGAATAGGTAGGGTGTTTATAGAAGAAAAAAATTACTTAAGGGAGAAGAAAAGTATTTAATGGCAATGTGATGTGTTGCTAATTTCAAGGTTAAGATTTGATTTGCATTAATGGTGATGAGAAGGAAATGACTACACTTCCTTTTGCTCATTTTCTAGGTGATTTTGATGGCTTAGGTGCACCCTTAATGGTGATTAGAAACATTAGTAATGATGGTGTTTTTGGATGCTTATTTTCCATGAAAACATGTCACTCTTATGGAAAGTAGTGCTAAGTGTAATGACGGTTTTCTTATGTATAGTTTATGGTCAAATCATGGATTAGTTTTAGGATAAATCTCTTCATTAACTTAATAAACTTCTTTCCATTAATTTAAAATAGGTTAATACTTTGTGAACATATTTGCATGTTACTATTCAAGTCACAAAATGTTCATACAACTTATTCTGGTTAAACCGTTGATTTTCAACAAAAATAGTTAATAGCCATAATATGACGTTTTATTTATATTATCTGTTAATATAAAAAATTCATAAAATGAATTTCCTACTTCCTTATATAATTTAAAACATGTCTATTCATATCCAAAAGTCGTATAACTTCAATTATAATATCTACGGTTTTCGACCTAATGGACAAAATGGACCAAATACGTCAAATTTTTTTTTTTTTTTTTTTTGCAATATGAGTTATAATGTTTGAACTGGTAACTTGATAAAACTTATATAGATATCTTATCTGATCGTTTTACTTTTTGGAATCACATTTAAAAATGAGTGTATATCCCCATAACCGTGCGCGATTATTCAAAAAATTCATGAAAACTTGAATTTTCTAAATATAAAAATTCCCGAGTCGTTACAAACACCCTTCTCTGAGATGTATGAGCTCGGAGGTTGAATTTTTGTGGATGTTAATTGGTGATCGACGAAACGGTGATGTGACATCTAAAGATAGGTATGTGTCATCTATGAAAGGTAAAAACATAGTCTTTAGTCTCATTAGCCGGCAATGACTGAAACAGAGGATATGCAGCAGAGTTATGTGGGTCGGACCCATTTGGGTATGTTTATCACCAATTTAAAACTGTTGAACCTTTTATTATTTTCTGTTTCGGTATTATTGCTGATCACAACCATTGGTGTGACATATTCGGTACTATTAAGTTAAGTGGTAGGTTGGTTCTGTATTGGTAGGGAGCCATGGGTTGACTCTATGTACGTCTCATCTAGAGAGGTGCGGATGGTATCCCAGTGCCCAATCATTGTATGAAATTCAAACCCAAATATGTTGTAACACCCCACCACGATACTCACTCTAATAATGATCATTACTAGGTGATACTATCTTTTAAAGCGTAGAATAGGACTTGTTAGGAGCGACCACTCATAGATTTGCATCCGCAAATCTTAAGTATGTCGATGAAGTGTTCTCTGTTTTTTCTTCTTGAGTGGCTCGACATACTTAATACTTACATAATACAACTGGCTACAGGATCTTCTCATAACACAGTACATGTAAATACGCAATCACAGTTCACAGAACAACTACATAATAATACAACAATAGAGTACAAAGAATACATGTGCTATAATATAAATGGTTACACACTCGTACTTATACAACACAATACAAACTAATGAATTGAAGTCTTGCCTACGTAAAACTCGACAGGAAGCAACTACAGAAAAGATAGCCTAGAAGAGATACCGCTAACCCCAAGCACGACAACTAGACTTGAAACAACTCAGTCTGACCCGAGGATTACACACATAGGTCAGTCTAGCTTACAAAGAGTTGAGAATATGATGACAAAAAGGGGTTAACTAGATTAAGCTCACGCATCATAGCACAAGGGTATATACTGAACTCTTGTACTAGCTCTAGGCTAGTTACAACTTTAATCTCAATCAATAAGGTTGCAACAACTGCCATTTTGACCGCCCCAGATCGATGATTAAACTGACTCGAAGCGTTTAAAACGATGGATTATTATTGGCCTACAAGGTTTAAAAAGAATTAATACAGAATCACAGAGTACAATAACCGCAGCGAAATTAAAATTTTGTACAAATATTAGAGATTTCAATATCATGTACAGCGGAAAAGAATAAATACATACATAAATTTTTATAAGTAAAGTTTTCCAAATTTTGCCGAGCTTTGCGCACACAAGCGTCTTCTCGTGCCTCTCCTCTTTAAGAGCTATGAACCTTGCATCTGCAACACTTGGGGCCTGACTCGAGTGTTCCATGCAAAATACAAAACCCCTGAGTCAGGATTAAACTTATCTCAAGTAAGTCACTTCGATTAACACATAAATATAATTAGTTTAATCCACACGACATACTAAATAACGCGAGCATAAAAACTCCTGAAACTGCCAAAAGATATTCCAAAGTGGATCGAATACATACATGCATCAAACTAAGACGGGTTGATTGCAGGAAAGTGACAAGTTGCAAGGCAAATTCAACATATATGTGTGTGCGTATTCAGTGGCAGTTCATATATGGAAGCCGTGACATATTCAAGAAAGGTCAAAATAAAGTACATTCATAAAAAGGAACTACAACACAATATATGTATGTGGAAATAATCAACATGCAATGGGGTCTTCCCCAAACCCAATAACTAGCACACATCAGACATGTATCTTGACTTGTACATGCCTTAGCCTCATTTACCATCTAACCAAAACATGAATCATCTCGTTTAAATCCTAATATACTTTAACTTGTATTCTTAAATTTAAATATGTTAAAATTACACTTAAAACAAAAAATATTAAAAAAGACTGATCATGTAAGTATGATGACAGATAGTTAAAAAAAATATTAATTTCTGTTTAAATACAATAGCTATCTCTACGGAACAGTAGGTCATAAGAATATATTGGCAGTAATGATCTATTAATAACAAAAAAAGAAGCTTTTGATATTCTATGTTTATTTTAATATATTGCTGATGCTAAAATGATGTTGGTAAAACCTATCCAAGTTAAGACCATTTTTTTTCAATGCATAAGCCGAACTTTGTTTATTTTTTCCTTCTTCGTTATGCTGTAAGAAAATCAATGAAAATTAAGCATTTTAGATCTTGCTCCAACAAAGAAATCATGTCACCAACTAAATGTCATGCATGCTAATTTAAGTGAAAAGAATATAGTAGCTCGGTGTACATTAGAACACATTAGTACCACCCAAGCAATAGGAAAGTGAGGCGCAAGCTCAAAACAACATCAAAATTTTGGAACCATGACACACGTTTCGAGCAAGGTGGCGTGTATAAATTCTCATAAGCATCGAAAATAACCATACAAGTTTGAAAGGAATATGTTGGACAATATACTAAAATATTTGAGCATACTACCCATGATTGACTAAATGAAATGGAACATAACAATAGTAAAAGTGAGCAGTTTCATGCATGAGGTGAGATCTTGGAGCTAGTGAGTAACAACCACATGAAAAGAAAGTGCAACAATAGCTATATAATAATGTCAAGACTCATACCAAAATCAATATTCAATTATATTCATGTGAAACAACAAATACATATAGACTGATGCACATGTAACTCTTAGTATGGGAACTCAACAAGCAGCAACTTAAAATATATTCGGATCTAAGTTATCAAAATAAGGGAAACAACAAGAGACCAAAAATTGAAATTCAAGAGGCAACACAATGACGGAAAAACAAACCATCCCTCAAACCCATTTATTCAGTGTAAATGAAGTCGATACTTCTAACAAATTTAATCGTAAAACTTACCATCGGTGGTGAAGGTGAAAGAATTAGGAGCTCGACGTAGTGGAGGAGAAACAGAACTTAGTTTGAATGTTGGCGGTAGTATAGAGCTTTGGCAATCGGCAATGGTTCATGCGATCGATGCCGGCGACATGCGCTACAGTTGCACGATGTTATGATATCAGGGGGCGACAACGTGGTTGTGTGGTGGATCGGCTTCCGATGATGGTGATGCAGCTTCAACTGGATAAAGGGGTCGGGCTGCAGTTGGTAAAATCGGAGCAGGCGGGGTTTTGACAGGGCCGAGGAAGGTGAAAGGTGGAAGAATTTCGGAGGCCATTATTTAAGTCTGGGGAAGAAACGAATTTGGGGCAAAATATGATTTGGGAAAAAAGAAGATTTCGGCCGAACTAAAAAAGAAAAGAGAAGAGGAAAGAGTTAATTTGTACTACTCAAGGAAGAAAGGGGGTACACCGCTCCTTTTCTAAGGAACACGTGGATTTAAATCAGAGTAAAACGGTCAAGTGTCAACCAAATTCAGCCATGTTCAACAAGTGGTAAACCCAAATAAACAAATATTTCAAAGTATATACTATGTATTATACAATGTATACAAACAAAATACATATACTTTTAATAATTTCAAATACATATCTATATAAATGTCTTAAACCAAATTTAAATCCAAATAAATTTATTTAAATTCAAATTATAATTCAATTAGTCTAAAATATTAATATCGTAAAAATGTAGCAAACAAATTTGGATTCAACGATTAAAATTAAATTCAAGCTAACAAATTAAATAAAACCGAGATAAAATAAAATAGATTTCAAAATCAGAATCAAATATCAAGTATAAAAAATACATTTCAAGACTAAATTTCTTAATTAGATTACAAGATCATATTTCAAAGTTAAACTCTTCAAATAATCTGAAACCAGTTAATGATATAGGTATTGTTTGTTTAACAAACGTTGAAAATCGTTCAGGTCAAAATAAATCTACAAAAGGAATTCCATTTTAAAAGTAAATAAAAAAATTCTTCAATTCATTGATTAGAAAATTAAATTTATACTTACAACTTGATTTCAAACCAACTTTAAATTCAGTTAGCCGTTTTAATCCATACATTTGCATCAATTAATATTCCGAAATCAACTTCCAATTAAATTAAATCAAATCATACCGCATATATTCGATTTTCTCCTCAAATCAACATTCAAGATTTATATTCCAACCTTTGGACTTATTTCCAAGGTTACATTTTCAAATATACAAATGAATCCAAATTAGCTAATAACGTTAATGTTGACTATCTTTGACACAGCGCTCAAATCAAATTTATGAAAGAAATATCATTTAAATATATCCAAACTACATTCAAGAGATGAAAATTCAAATTTTTATTTGAATTTCAAATATAACTACTATTTAATCTCAATTTAATCCGTTTTCTTAACGCCAAAACTTCTAAGTCATTATCATTACCCTCCAAAAATTCGGGTTGTTATAGACTCCCCCCTTAATTAAATTACGTCCTCGCAATTTACTTGGATTAATATACCTCATCACCAAACTCCAACGTCACATCTCAACCTCATCCTTTTAATTTAATTATCCAACATATAGAGCTTGAAATTTCCATAATCTTCCCCAACTTAAATAGATTATAAAAATAGAAATTCCAAACTTGATTACTCAATTTATGTAAACATTTCAACTCTTATAAAGGACACATATTAGGATACACTCTCACCATTTTTAGCATGATAAATTAAGGAAGGGTATGGTATATAAGTCAATGTGATTCTAATAATAATAACTCTAGTAAATATAATAAACTTAGACAGAGTATCATACGTGCATCAATAAGATACTTGTAACTAATACTATATTTAAAACAATATAGTAAGAGCAAACTATAATAGAGTATTACATATAAACAATATGTTACCCATACAAGTCGCAGTATAATAACAAATCGAGTCAAGTCCAATAAAATCTTTGTAACATTTATCATATATAAGAACAATATGATAAAATAAATTAATGAGGGGCCAATAAAATCTGCGTGGCGTTTGTCATATGTAAAATAATATGATAACATAAATCAAGCTAGAGTATCACAAATAAACCAATATGATACTCATAATAAATATCATATACAAATCAATATGATAACTGATCAAGCCTATAAAATATTCATGGAATTTATCATATGTAAAAGCAATATGATAAAATAAATCAAATTAGAGTATCATATATAAATTCAATACGATACTCATATCAAATATCATATATAAATCATTATGACAATAAAAATAATTAGTTATATAATAAAGTGTTAGGGGATTATAAGATAAATATAACCCAACTCATAACATACCAAATAACAAACACTAATGTTGTAAAATCACGGTGCCAAAGCTCGAGCGCGCGCGAAGACATCAACACCGTAACCTACTCATAACGCCATAACACACCTGGAGATCAACCCAGGATAACCAAGACGGTCTAAGGCGAAGTCCATAAGCTACCCGTTCACGACACTACACGTGGGACCCTCACGCCTCCATCTAATATAGTTTGTGACTCGCTGATTGGGAATTCCGATCAAAACAAAATGTAGCAGACCGTTGACATTTGGTGGTAAATGAAAAACCACCGATTCAGGTTGCGATCCTGAATTAGGTCGACCAAGGTGGAATATTGGCCCACTGGTACAACAGAGTCCAATCTTTCCCATCCCAAAATCAAAAGCATTCTTATAATGTTAATTTATAATAAATATGCTATGAAATTCAAAGTGTTTATAATGTCAAAACACTTTATAAATTCAACCCTAACTTGATAAATATACCAATAGTAAAGCAAAATGGTAATCATAACCCAACTTAGACAAAATAAAACCACCAATCCAGTTATCAGAAGTAAATAAAATCAATCCTATTATAGGCCCATTAATAAAATAGTGGTTTAGCCACTTAAATCGAGCCATACTAGTTGCAACATGGAACAAATTATCATAATATGAATGACATAAAAGCATGTCAACTTAAAGATGGCCCAAAACACTTTAATTCAGAAATAGTATACTTTCAAATAGTATTTACACAAATATAACACATGCGTCCCATATTACTTAAGTATTATCAATAAGAAAACAAATCACACTGACTGGGGATACAAGGCAAACAAACATTCCATATGAGGAGTCAAGAGAGTAAACAGAAGTATTACCAATCGTCCCATACCGTTTGGTATTACTAAACCATTTACTCAAAATCCTCATTATACAGAATTTCACACAAATCTCAATAAAAATTGTGTTTAATTCAAACAATATATGTCAAAGTATTTATAAAATTCAAATAATCAAAAGAAAATAATTTGTTTATACGTGATTGATTTTCTTGTTTATTTATTATCACTGGTATTCTTAATTTATTTCCAATAAAACTACCAAACACTATGTTAAAGTGATTAATACCGACTCCAATCCGATCTGAGTCGATTTCAAGATTGATACAGCTCTTACTTCATCAATTGTTCTCGAAAAGCGTTCGAATTCCGCTTTGTCAAGACTCTAAGTATTTTTCAAAAACCGATACTTATTACCTATCTTGATTTTCGACCAAAAGAATCCCTTTTAAAAAAATCACTCGACAAAAATTAATTCATGGATCACTTACTTTCCTGACAATAGACTTCAGAAATTCTCGTCGCAAAGGGCTTTTAGGTACAAATTCCAAAAAGGAAAATTAAATTTTGAAAATATTTCCTTCAAATATTTATTAGACATATATATATATATATATATATATTCCCAAAATCTCATCTACATATTTTATTCTTCCCAAAAACGTGCTCTCTCAAGAGCGATTCCAATTATCAATTTTGCTCATTCTAGGGTATTTCCACCCTATCTCAAATGGTTTTTAAACCCAATAAGCCAAGTTTTATATAAACCATAGCTCTGATACCAAATGTAACAACCCGCCATTTTGACCGCTCTAAGTCGATGATTAAACCGACTTGAAGCATTCAAAACGATGGATTGTTATTAGCTTACAGGGTTTAAACAGAATTAACACAATAACCGCAACGAAATTGAAATTTTATACAAATATTAGAGATTTCAATATTTTGTACAACGGAAAAGATTAAATACATATATAAATTTTTATAAATAAAATTTTACAAATTTCGTCAACCTTTGCGCACACTAGCGTCTTCTCGTGTCTCTCCTCTTTAAGGGCTACGAATCTTGCATCTGCAACACTTGGGGCCTGACTCGAGCATTCCATGCAAAACATAAAACACCCGAGTCAGGATTAAACTTATCTCAAGTAAGTCACTTCGATTAACAAATAAATATAATTAGATTAATCCACACGACATACTAAATAATGCGAGCATAAAAACCCATGAAACTACCAAAAGATATTCCAAAGTGGATCAAATACATACATGCATCAAACTAAGACGGGTGACAGCAGGAAAGTGACAAGTTGCAAGGAAAATTCAACTTGTATGTGTGTGCGCATTCAGTGGCAGCTCATATATGGAAGCCGTGACAAATTCAAGGAAGGCCAAAATAATGTACATTCATAAAAAGGAACTACAACACAATATTTGTATATGGCAATAATCAACATGCAATGGTGTCTTCCTCAAACCCAATAACTGGCATGCATCAAACATGTATCTTGACTTGTATATGCCTTAGCCTCATTTACCATCTAACCAAAACATGAATGAATCTCCTTTAAATCCTAATAAACTTAAACTTGTATTCTTAAATTTAAATATGTTAAAGTTACACTTAAAACACCTTTTTTTGAAAAGACTGATCATGTAAGTATGATGACAGATAGTTTAAAAAAAATTAATTTCTGTTTAAATACAGTAGCTATCTCTATGGAACATTAGGTCATAAGAATATATTGGTAGTAGTGACCTATTAATAACGGAAAAGAAGCTTTTGATATTCTATGTTTATTTTAATGTATTACTGATGCTTAAATGATGTTGGTAAAACCAATCCGAGTTAAGACCCTTTTTTTAATGCATAAGCCGAACTTTGTTAATTTTTTTCCTTCTCCGTTATGCTGTAAGAAAATTAATGAAAATTTAGCATTTTAGATCTTGCTCCAACAAAGAAATCATGTCACGAACTAAATGTCATGCATGATAATTTAAGTGAAAAGAATATAGTAGCCTGGAGTGTATTAGAACACATTAGTACAACCCAAGCAACAAGAAAGTGAGGCGCAAGTTCAAAAAAGCATCAAAATTTTGGAACCATGGCACATGTTTCGAGCAATTGGACATGCAGCATGACAAAATAAAAGAATAGGGTGGTTCATACTCCGTGCATGTGTGTAAGTATGTGTACTGGAATGTGGCAACTGAAATGAATGTGAATGCAAGGTGGCATGTATAAATTCTCATAAGCATTGAAAATGACCATACTAGTTTGAAAGGAATATGCTGGACAATTTACTAAAAGATTTGAGCATACTTCCCATGACTGCCCAAATGAAATAGAACATAACAACAGTAAAATTGAGAAGTTTCATACATGAGGTGAGATCCCAGAACCAGTGAGTAACATCCACATGCAAAGAAAGTGCAACAACAACTATATAATAATGTCAAGACTCATACCAAAATCAACATTCAAATATATTCATGTGAAACAACAAATAGATATAGACTGTTGCACATGTAACTCTCAGTACGGGAACTCAACAAGCAGCAACTTTAAATATACTCGGATTTAAGTTATCAAAATAAGGGAAACAACAAGAGACCAAAAATTGAAATCCAAGAGGCAACACAGTGACGGAAAAACAAATCAGCCCTCAAACCCATTTATTCAGTGTAAACGAAGTCGATACTTGTAACAAGTTTAACCGTAAGTAAAACTTACCATCGATGGTGATGGAGAAAGAAGCAAGAGCTCGACGCGATGGAGGAGAAATCCTAATGATATTTCTATGCTTATATCCAATTTTTATGTAGAACACAAGTTGGAACAATAAAATTTGTATGAAAAAAAAACCACACCTGGTCCATGTTCGTTCAAACTACTCAAAATTCCTTATAATTTACCACATATCTGAAAGAAAATTTAATAAAAAATAATAAAATTTGATATAAATAGCCATGTCTGTTCATTTTCCGTATCCTAAAAACATATATCCATGTCTAGCAAATTTTATTTAGAATACAAGTTTGAGCCACAAAATATGTATAAGAAAAAAAAATTCATTTGACATGCGTCCAATCTGATTTTATGTAGGACGAAACTGAACACACATACAATCTGACCGATTTACACCCCCTACACAACATTAACACAAAATTCACCTTCGCTAACCCTAATGGACAACTTTGTGCATGTCAGATGTTAATTGGAACGACCCGCATTCTATGCATCTAGGATCGTAGAATATTTATTTCTTTTCCTTAGGAAGTCGTATGATCATGTAACATTGGGGAACGACTATTGGGGTCATTTCCCATGTTCATGATTTTTTCCGATTTTTAAATGACCGTTTTGCCCTTAGATGATACTGTTTTGGCCATAACTTTTGATTGGAAAGGAGTTTTGACCTGAAACCACATCCGTTGGATTCAGATGATGGTTTACAATTCCATAGAGTGGTCACATTAGCCAAACGGACTCACTGTTTGGGAGATATGGCTGAAACAAGTTTCAAATGGTGAAAAACAGCTTAATTGGGCTTAACCGGGTGATTAACAGCTAGGCCCAAAGGGAAATTTCGGGATTAGCAGTTTAAAAGGGCTGTTAGGGATTGGAGAATACCTTTTTCTCATTTTTCAGCCGTCACTATTCATTCCTCTTAACCTAGCCATGGCCTCCAACATCTAAAACACATTCTAATCACCGTTTAATCAAGTATTGGCCTAATCTACATCAAATTGAGGCGGATTAGCAAAGAGATTGAGATAGAGCTGCTGTGTTGCCATTGGAACAGCGTCAAAACAGAGAATCATTTCAGATCTAAAGTTTATTTGTGGCAAAGGTGAGTGATTTGCATAGTTTTGCACTAATTACGGTTGATTAAGGGTAATTAGTGAAGATTAATGAATTTATACACGATAAAAATCTGGAAAAATGTTTATAAATTTGTAAATATTGTTTTATACCTCTGTTAGAAATTTGGGTTGATTTGATTAAGTTTTGTTAATCCTATGATTAGTTTTGCCTAAATATGTTTAAGGGAAAATATGGGATTTTGGGTATGTTTGATCCATTTTAACCTATCAAGTTGTCATTTTGATGTTTATGGTTGATGTTATATGTTGCTATGACTGTTTGGTATGAATTGTGATTGTTTAGAATAGTTAGAATGGTCGAAAACGCCGTCGAATGGCGTAAAACACTCGCTGGAAAAGTTGTAGGAGATTGGTGCAGGTTTTCGGATCGGATCGGCTGGATGGGCTCGGACCGGATAGTGAACTGGGCAAGAGATCACCGAACCGAACCGAGGCCTGGCACAAGAGAGAGTAAGGCAAAAAGGAAGGCCACTATGGTTGAACTGGGATCGGATCGAGCTAAGGAAGGGGGAACCAGATTGACTTGAAGGGAAGTGAGGGGGATCGGAGCGAAAGAGAACGGGGAAGTGGATCGGACCGTGACCAGGAACCCGAACCGAACCGATGGAGCAAGGGTACACCGAACCGAACCGAAGCATGTATATCCGAACCGAATCAATATGATGTGGAGGATCCGAACCGAGACGAGGGCCAGTGACTGGGCAACCCGAACCGAACCGATGACTAGGGAGAGACCCGAACCGATCCAGTGATGACCAAAAACCCGAGATGCAAGGGTAGTCCAAATAGGAAGCTAGAGCTCAGGATCCAGTTGGGAACCAACAAGTTCACTTCATGATTGGACTTTGCTGCGGGACGTGTGCAAAGGGGTTGTCGGTATTCATAACTTTGGTTCACCACTGAGAGATGGATAGTGGGCTTGTAGTGATAGTTGTACGGGGTTGGACTCCGTCCGGGCCCAAAGGATTAGGTGACCAAATAGTAGATACCGTATGCTTAATGCACTGAGTGAGAGATGTGAGGATGGTTGCTATGTTTGATTGTTTGCTTTCACTATGACATGCACACCCCCCACCCCCGTATTCTTTACACCATGTGTTAGTGGCACCTTAGAGTATTGAGCGGTATATTGTGCTAACTCTTTGGTTGCAGGTTCAGGTATGATTGGATTATACCTGTTATTGTTTTGTTTTGTTGCTTATCGCTCATACCAGACTTTTTGTCTGACCCAGAGTTTTATGTTTCTTCTTATTACTCCGGGTGCTCTCACGAGCAGACTAGAGACAGGTTAGCTGGGTATGCACGAGTAGCCGATCGAGAGACGAGGAGGAGGCTTCCACGTATGATACATATAGATATTCTCCCTATGTTGTTGAAGTTCACTGCTTGGGCATTAGTAGTGCATCTTCTACTTTAGCTTTCTTTGCTTTAGAGACAGTTTAAAGTTGTAATAATGATATTGGATCATAAGCTGTATTTGGATTTCCGCTGCTATGTTGATTTAGTTTTCAGCTTATGCACTGTCTCGCCTGTTTTATGTCAAGATTATGTTATTATTATATTTTGTTCCATGCACCGTGAGACATTCTACAGGTTCCTTGTTAGTTCATTCTCTTCTTTCCTTCCTTTGACGACCGTCCCGTGCTAGCGGACATGTGTACAGCGCACTTAAAGAGGAAATGTCGGTTAATGCGGGACGGGTCGTCACACTTGGTATCAGAGCACTAGTTTGCGTAGTTAACCTAGGGAAAGACACCAGGGAGAGATAATACGTATATGAGAGCGCGTATTTGTGATTATTTTGGTTTTCAAAAGCTATATATGTATTATATTAGTATAGCTAAGGATGAAGTCGCATTGCACTGACACCACAAAGAGGATGGTTAATCGTTTTCTCTGTGCAGATTAAACGATGAGCCGAGACGCAAGGGGTACCGGTAGAGGAGCTAATAATGGGAATGCTGCTGAAATGAGGACGATGTTTACCGACCTTATGAGAGAAATGCTTAGGGATGTTCAGAGGGCAGCTCCCAATGCTGGTAATGGTGGTGGTCCAATAGTGCAGGCACCTAAGGCCGATTTCGCCAAGCTGAATAAGGATTATACTAGTCTTGGTGGGAAGCCGTTCCACGGAAAGGAATCGGCTACGGATGTACAGGATTGGTTGGATAGCTGTGAATGTATCTTCGAAGACTTGGGTATCGAGGATGCGATGAAGAGAAGGCTAGCATCTCGTCAGCTGCAAGGACGGGCAATGAATTGGTGGAATGCTATTAAGGCAGCTACTCCAGAGGATCAAATCACTTAGGATCAGTTTAGAAATCGTTTCAGTGATAGATTTATCCCAGCTGCTTAGAAGTCAGAGTTGTTTAGGAAGTTCTTGGAGCTTAAGCAGAATGGTAGGGCAGTCTCGGAGTATATTGCTGAGTTTGATACTTTATCGAAATATGGATTATCCCTTATAGATACCGCCGAGAAGAAGAACGAGAAGTTCATAACTGGCTTGGATGGATACTTGGGGGAAAGGCTTATTAACCACATCAATGAGACGTTTGAATCGATTGTGGGGAAAGTGTTAAGATCAGAGAGTCTTTACCTTAAGCCAAGGACCGAGATTGCTGTTACACCTACAGAGGAGCCAAAGCCGCAAGCAAGCGGTGGAGGCAAAGAAAATTCCCAGAATAAGAGGAAACAGGACCAAGCTAAGGATGGTCAGAAAAAGAAAAATAAGAACGATGGCGAGTGCTTTGGTTGTGGCAAGAAGGGCCACTATGCCAGAGATTGTCGAGAAAATCATGGGGAAAGGAAGTGCTTTAATTGCGGCCAAGTGGGACATCACAAGAATGAATGTCCACAATCTCCTAGGGAGAAGCAGATCGTGAAAGCATATGCTATGAACGCTGTTCCTTCTTCGTCGAATGCCCCAACCGCGGCGCAGAAGGAAAAAGGTGTCGTTATTCGAGGTATGCTTTCTATTTAAGATGTTTCTGTTCGAGTATTGTTTGACAAACCCAAGATAGTCGATAGACCTTTAGTAGTGACGAGCCCGGTTGGTGGTTCGACTAGCCTTAGTATGATTTTCCGTAACGTGGTCCTATCGAGTCATGGATGTATGTTTGTTGGTGATTGCTTTGTTTTGGGCTTTACTGGGTTTAGCATTATTTTGGGGAGTCGATCTACTCTAAAGGAATAGGGTGGTATTAGGTACCTACCTAGTGATGGCGATAGTAACTGGAGTCAAGGAAGCTGAGAGGTTATCGTTGTAATAAGTTCTAGTTGTCTCTAGGAGGCAAATGGGTGCTCCAGTGCTTAGTTGTTTTGCTAGTATCACCTCACATGGATTGTCCGAATTCGGAGGAGATGTTCCTTAGGTGCTTGTCTGATACTGGTTTAGGCCTTTGGGGCTTGTGCTTGGGGAATGTCAAGTTCGACTAGGATGGTTTGCGTGAGAGATAAATAGTTGTTGCGATTCTTCATTGGATGATATCTTGGTTTACTCGAGGAGTGATGGGCAGCCGTGACATGATAAGACTGTTCAATGGTATGGACTTCCCCGAGTTAGACTCGATAGGGTTATGAGATGGCTCGACTGGGACTCGAGAAAGATGCAAAGTAATGGATTGTTTAGGACCCTATGTTGATGTTCTCTTTGGATAGTAGAACTTTGAAGAAATAGGATGTGTTCTTTGATCATGGAAGATGCAACGAAGGTTAGGACGATTCATGTTGGACTTGAACTCGTATAAGAAAATAGGTATTCGTTGATCTCAGAGCTGCAACGAATACGGAGATGACTCACGTTGGACTAGGGTTTGTAGGTAATGGATACTCAAGATTGGGTCTGATTTTATGGGTAATAGATTGACTCGAGTTGGACTCAAGAAGGCTGCAAGGAATTGGACTGGCTCGAGATGGACTCGAGAGGGCAGCAAGATAGTAGACAGACTTGGGTGGGACTCGAGTGTTTCAGGCGGACTAAAAGCAGGGGTATCTGGGGACGCCCGTTACCTTGGATCCGTTGGACGTGATCTAGTTATCCTTGGAGGATAAACATACGTTGGACGTACGTTAGTGCGTTTGGAGGCGGGGCTTCCATTAGTTATTGATGTTGGTTGGACCAGACATACAAGTATCGATGTATTCACGACTTTAGCAGGTAATAGGTAAGATTTGTTTGATGGATGCTATGGTTGCTATGTTTGTTCCTACCTTTCTTCTCTTGAGTAGACTATCACCTGTAGGATCCTGTTGAATAGAAATAGGATAAGTTCGTTGATCATGGTGATATGACGGGTGTAAGATACTTTACGTTAGACTTGAAGTATGTTTGGGCATTGTGGAGCGTCCGTTGTCTTGGAGATTCAACGGATATAGGAGTTTCAGTTGGACTTGGACTCGTAGGTAAAGTACCTAGATTCATTGGATGAGTCTAGTTCGCCTTTAGAAGGTGAATGTACATTAGACGTACAGTACGGATATAGGTGTAGTGCCTAGGGTCATTGGATGGATCTAGTTTGCCTCTAAGAGGTGAATATACATTGGACGTGCAGTATGGATGTAGGCAAGATTTGGGTTAGACTTGGAAGGACATTTGGAATGTAGTTGGTAATTTGATGTATGGATGTAGGCAAGATTTGGGTTAGACTTGGAAGGACATTTGGAATGTAGTTGGTAATTTGATGTATAGGGTTGGATTACCCAAAAAGATGACAGGAGTACATGACATATTTCATGTTTCTCAATTAAGGAAGTTCATGCATGATTTTGATTTAGCTATTTCACCAGACCGGTTGGACGATATCAAAATAGAACCCAAGGCGGTTGGGAACCGCGAGACAGATTTGCATTATTAGGGACGATACGAAGCAACTACGAAGGGAGACGGTGAAAGTCCAATGGGGCAATGGTTCTTTCCTTGTTAGTGAACCGCATACTAGGATAGGCTTGTTGTGCTATCACGTATGTTTGATTGTTTGAAATTGGTTGATAGACATGCGGGACCCATTGTTTGTTTCTTAGTTAAGGAATTTCGGGGGCAAAATTTCTTAAGGGGGGAGAGTGTAACGACCCGCATTCTACGCATCTAGGATCGTAGAATATTTATTTCTTTTCCGTAGGAAGTCGTATGATCATGTAACATTGGGGAACGACTATTGGGGTCATTTCCCATGCTCATGATTTTTGCCAATTTTTAAATGACCGTTTTGCCCCTAGATGATGCTGTTTTTGCCATAACTTTTGATTGGAAAGGAGTTTTGACCTGAAACCACTTCGAATGGATCCGGATGATGATTTACAATTCCGTAGAGTGGTCACATTAGCCAAACGGACTCACCGTTTGGGAGATATGGCTAAAACAAGTTTCAGATGGTGAAAAACAGCTTAATTGGGCTTAACCGGGTGATTAACAGCTAGGCCCAAAGAGGAATTTCGGGATTAGGAGTTTAAAAGGGCTGTTAGGGTTTGGAGAATACCTTTTTCTCATTTTTCAGCCGTCACTATTCATTCCTCTTAACCTAGCCATGGCCTCCAACATCAAAAACACCTTCTAATCACCGTTTAATCAAGTATTGGCCTAATCTACATCAAATTGAGGCGGATTAGCAAAGAGATTGAGATAGAGCTGCTGTGTTGCCGTTGGAACAGTGCCAAAACAGAGAATCATTTCAGATCTAAAGTTTATTTGTGGCAAAGGTGAGTGATTTGCATAGTTTTGCACTAATTACGGTTGATTAACGGTAATTAGTGAAGATTAGCGAATTTATACACAATAAAAATCTGGAAAAATGTTTATAAATTTCGAAATATTGTTTTATACCTCTGTTAGAAATTTGGGTTGATTTGATTAAGTTTTGTTAATCCTATGATTAGTTTTGCCTAAATGTGTTTAAGGGAAAATATGGGGTTTTGGGTATGTTTGATCCATTTTAACCTATCAAGTTGTCATGTTTATGGTTGATGTTATATGTTGCTATGACTGTTTGGTATGAATTGTGATTGTTTAGAATAGTTAGAATGGTCGAAAACGCCGTCGAATGGCGTAAAACACTCGCTGGAAAAGTTGCAAGAGTTGATGCAGGTTTTCGGATTGGATCAGCTGGATGGGCTCGGACTGGATAGTGGACTGGGCAAGAGATCACTGAACCGAACCGAGGCTTGGCACAAGAGAGAGTAGGGCAAAAAGGAAGGCCACTATGGTTGAACTGGGATCGGATCGAGCTAAGGAAGGGGGAACCAGATTGACTTGAAGGGAAGTGAGGGGGATCAGAGCGAAAGAGAATGGGGAAGTGGATCGGACCGTGACCAGGAACCCGAACCGAACCGATGGAGCAAGGGTACACCGAACCGAACCGAAGCATGTATATCCGAACTGAATCAATACGATGTGGAGGATCCGAACCGAGACGATGGCCAGTGACTGGGCAACCCGAACCGAACCGATGACTAGGGAGAGACCCGAACCGATCCAGTGATGACCAAAAACCCGAGATGCAAGGGTGGTCCAAATAGAAAGTTAGAGCTCAGGATCCAGTTGGGAACCAATGAGTTCACTTCATGATTGGACTTTGCTGCGGGACGTGTGCAAAGGGGTTGTCGGTATTCATAACTTTGGTTCACCACTGAGAGATGGATAGTGGGCTTGTACTGATAGTTGTACGGGGTTGGACTTCGTCCGGGCCCAAAGGATTAGGTGACCAAATAGTGGATATCGTATGCTTAATGCACTGAGTGAGAGATGTGAGGATGGTTGCTATGTTTGATTGTTTGCTTTCACTATGACATGCACACCCCCACCCCCGTATTCTTTACACCATGTATTAGTGGCACCTTAGAGTATTGAGCGGTATATTGTGCTAACTCTTTGGTTGCAGGTCCAGGTTCATGTATGATTGGATTATACCTGTTATTGTTTTGTTTTGCTGCTTATCGCTCATACCAGACTTTTTGTCTGACCCAGAGTTTTATGTCTCTTCTTATTACTCTGGGTGCTCTCACGAGCAGACTAGAGACAGGTTAGCTGGGTATGCACGAGTAGCTGATCCGGAGACGAACATGAGGCTTCCACGTATGATACATATAGATATTCTCCCTGTGTTGTTGAAGATCGCTGCTTGGGAATTAGTAGTGCATCTTCTACTTTAGCTTTCTTTGCTTTAGAGGCAATTTAAAGTTGTAATAATGATGTTGGATCGTAAGCTGTATTTGGATTTCCGCTGCTATGTTGATTTAGTTTTCAGCTTATGCACTGTCTCGCCTGTTTTATGTCAAGATTATGTTATTATTATATTTTGTTCCATGCGTTGTGAGACATTCTACAGGTTCCTTGTTAGTTCATTCTCTTCTTTCCTTCCTTTGACGACCGTCCCGTGCTAGCGGACATGTGTACAACACACTTAAAGAGGAAATGTCGGTTAATGCGGGGCGGGCCGTCACACTAATCTTGTAAATGAAGGGGACCCACACACTGCATTTACCATTCATATCAATTATTTATTATTTATGGTGACAGAAAATGAAACACCCCATGTCCATTAATGTCACTCACTAAGGGAATGCATTAAGTTATGTGAAGCATTGAAGGTAAACAGACACAGAATAATTACAAGATAGATATAAATAAAGATAGCAGCGGAAGTTTCAAAAAAATTTAATGGTTAAATTACCGTTAGATAACTATAATTAGTACTTAATAATTGCGATTAACATTCAATAACTAATAACCAATCGATACTTAATATTTAAGTGTTAAAAAACAATGTTTATTATCTATGATTTGATAATTAGTCATTGTATTTAATATTTTAAATAAAAATCAACTTTTGGAAGGATAAGCACGGATGCATATATAAGAAAGCACAGATCCGCATTTATGGATTAGTTCCATTCATAACCGTTCAAAATTAATCAATCCTATGACCAGAAAGGCTTCAAAAGTTCAGTTTCGGATCTCTTTGTTGTAAATTGTTTTGTAATTCACATGACCTTTTCCACTTATCCCCAATTCTTCACCACCCTTTCTATTTCCTCTCTGAAACAAAAACTCCTCTTCATCAAAACTTTTTCAATTGAAAATTAACCCACGAAAATTCTTAATTCCACAAAGTTTGTCTTCTTGCAAACCAGAAATCGTCACCACTGATTTCCTTCTTGTCGTTGCTAAATAAGAGTAGCCGCCATTGTCAGAAATTATACTTCGTTTCAAATCTGGAATTCATCGATTACCGTGTTGCTACTATGAAGTTTGGTCCACTACTGATGTTGAGACATGCTCTACCGAGATCTGAAAGCATTTTGTTACTTCCATCAACAAGTAAAGTAACCGTCATTTCTCTCAGTCAGCAGCTCTACCGAGGTAATAAATATTGATTGATTAGAAATTCAGATTTGGTTAATAATCTTGATTTTTTACTGATTAGTTGATCAAAATTGGGTTTGAAAAGATTTGAACAAGTGGAATCCCAAGGAAATGGCGACTAGGGTTAGTCTTCAGTCGCCTCATTCCTTTTCTCCCCTTCTTCTCTTCGTCTTTCTTCATTGCATCGCTTCATTCCCCTTTAACCCTAGATTTCGCTTTTTTGTTTCTTTGATGTTCACAATCTACTCGTGTCCTATCTTCTCTTCTCAGATTCAAAACACACCATCACTTCCTCCCTTTCCATTTCTGGCTCTGATGAACCATGGTGTTCAGATCTAGCGTGGGGTTTTGTTTCATTTGTTTAACTATTAGACCATTTAAGCCTCCTCATGTGATTGTTTTATAGCTAGTGAGGTTCATTTTCTGGCCTTATACTTATCCGATGATCGGTGGTGCCTATTTGCTGTGTTTTGCGTCTACTAGATTATTGGATATGTTCATGGTGGGATTTTCTGGATCTATTTTTTTGGTATGGGTGTTGTTGCAGGAGAGGTCTGAGAGGATTTGTGCTTGCACTTGGTTGTGTTGCCTCCCACTCATTGATGTCCACAATGATAGCTCCGCTACAATGGCTATCTGGTATGAGTTTGCTGTTCTGCCCTTTTCTTGTATCCTGCTCTTTCCTTGGTCCTTTTTTTAATTTCTGCTCGAGTTATGCTTATGCTTAGTCAATCTGTTCTTGTGAGCTTTTTGGGCTACTTTCTTTTGTGTTATGTAATTGGTCTTGGTATTGCCTCCCTTTTTGGTCAATTTGACATTGTCTGCGGTGGTCCGATATTTTACGTTGGGGACAACTTTGTGTTCTTCTTGATTGGCTGTTGTGGGAGTTTGCCTTCATCATATGCCTATTGCTATCTTGTTTATTCATGTGTAGCAGGGTAGCAATTTTCTCTCTTGGCGCATGTAAATTAACTTTGTCATTGAGGTCTGTTGATCTGTTAGTTTTGTGTTGCAAACTTGCAGTATGCCATTAACTGGAAGTTTGTAGCTGAAGCTTTGTTATTTTTCAACACTTTTGTAGTGTATGGAAGTTTCTGTAATTTACTGTTTTAAGTCTTTGGTGTATGAAAGGTTGTAAGGTCAGTTTATTTTCAATGTGATGTATTCTGTGATAACCCCAAACTTCCACGGGATGAAAGTAAGGAATAATCATTTGGAATACAACATAAATATAACAATACAGATCACAGATACAACATAGTAAAGGAAAACTATAGAATAACAACATCATAGCAGCGGAATATGAATGTCATTAATCACAGAATCCCACAGTCACAGAGTTCTACATTATTGCATCAGGTTTCAGCAAAAAGGAAATAAATCTCAACTTCAAAATAGAACAACTGGAAATAAAATAAGTTTGGATGTCTCATGTTCTAAAGATAAATCGCAAATAAAAGATAAATGATAGATAATCTTCGTGGTCCAACATAAGCACCTCCAAATAAGCAACTCCAAGATAGATAAGCAGCTCCAAGATAGCAACTCCAAAGAAAGCTAGACCTGTCACTTGGCTGCCCATGTGGAAAAGAGGGCACCCGAGTTTGCAAAAGGTGAAAGCAAACTACGAGTCAGTCATGGGAATGGTGAGAGAATTCTTAACTAATTTAACTACTAGTAATAAGGCAAATCCAAAGACCACGCCGCTAACACGGAACAGATTTATTTCAATGGATTGCCGTGCATAATTTAAAGTGATTGAACAAATGAATAAGTAAAACATTAAACAAAGAAATGCTTTTGGAAAAATGAAATCACCATAAGACTCAAGTCCCATCACACAATGCAACGCAAACCAGAGGATAGAGTTTTACCTTATGATGATTAAACATGCTAAATACGATAAATACGAATCTACTATTAGTATTAGTGTATAAAAAAACATTTCAAAATAAATGTATCAATCCTAGGAAGCATAGCTGCCATATACTATGCCTCCATACTAGTAATACAATCAAATTTGTAGGGTCGTATTTGGAATTTGGTTTCCATCACGAGTCAAGGCTAGGGAGGAGCTCCTTACCGATTCGAGACACTCTAGCTAATGTCTCAGGATCCCCCGCAGTGAACCCTTGGAAAGCTGCAGGGTCGGTCCACACATACAGGTTCGTGGATTAGTTATTCCTTAACACACGTTTCCCAATCCTATAGGACCTATCATCCGAGGCACCTCATTCCATCATCCACATAAGTAAAATATCAGCCAGTTTAAGCACTGACACTACTTCTAGCTAGAAAGAAACGTGATGCTCTCCATGTGTTCCCTTCTCCCGTTTTAGACTGCACCGGGTTGTGAGGCTCGTGAAGCTACGTAATACACAAAGCTATGCTTATTCAAGCTGTGCTTTGATCGTCACCACAAGGTTCTGCTTTTCAACAAGAAACCTTGATCATTGCATCTTAGTATGCCACACTGTCACTCTATATCCTACTATTAATCTTTTGCCAAAATATACAAAAGGGTGTTAAGCAAGAGAATAAATTCTCCACCACCAAACATTCATACATTCGACAGAAAATCAATAAGTACAATATAAAGGAGCACAATGTCTGACACACATTCCATTTATAAGCCCGTTCTGGGTCTGAACGAAACTGGAGATACCCTCGTCCCGTATGTCCAGGATGGAAAGGAGATACTCGCATATATGTGAAATCAACACGTACGTTTGGGCAATTACCCCGACCCTTGAATTGGGAGCAAGTCAATTCAGGATCTTGATCGTTGTCCATTCGAGGGAAGATTTACAGTCTTTATACTACGATTCTTTACGTCGTTTGATTATTTGGAATGAGAGTAACTCGGATTTTCCAAATAATCCTCGTATACATATATATATTGAAAATCCTTCCTTATCGTTAATATTATTTTATAACGATTAATTCCTATTTCAATTATTTAAAATAGTTAAATCTTTATTTAACGACGCCACGGGTCATTGGCGACCCTGGCGCTGCTTTCAACCAATTTTAATTTTCACATTTTTCGAGATTTGACCGTTGGTTTTTAACATATTTTATATCGTTAGAAAGATTTTCCCAAGACGGCCCTAACGGTTCCAGTTTTGGGAAAATTCGATGGTCGGGTCTTTTGGTATAGTCGTTTAAAGGTACGATCTCAAAACGTGAACTACCGCGCTCGATTCGTTTAATATTAATTACATTTATATATATAAATATAATCGTTCAACCTTAATAACGTCGTTCGATTTAACAACGAACTAAACAACTACCGATCTCCATTAAATTTTAATTCATTTAAAATGAAGACAATATTTCAGCATTTTAAATACATTCTTTTATCCCTTTATTTACATTAAAAATGTAAATTATAATTCAAAGTCCAATTTCTCCCTTATTCTTTAATTTACATTAGAAATGTAAATTTCATCCCTTAAATTACACTATAAAACTCTCTTTGTAATTACATTAAAAATGTAAATTAACAGTGTAAATTTCTATCTTTTGATTTGTCTCTTAATTTACAATATAAAATCATACTTTTAATTACATTAAAAATGTAATTTATATTACATGTCAAATTCTGTCCTTTAATTTGCCCGGTAAAATCCTACCTCTAATTTCATATAAAAATGAAATTTTATATTACATACCAATTCTCATTCTTAATTTACAAACAAAAGTGTACCTTCAATTTACAATGTGCATTTTCTCTTTAATTACATAATAAAAGTGTAATTTTAATTATAATGCAAATTCTCTTTCTTAAACTACATATAAAAATGAAATTTTTATTCACATGTAAATCCTACTCTTAATTTACATATGAAAATGTGTTTTTAATTCTAATGCCAATTCCTACTTTTTATTTACATGTGAAAATGTAAATTTAACTACAATGCAAATTCCTACTTTTTACTTACATGTAAAAATGTAAATTTGAATACAATGCAAATTTCTACTTTTTATTTACATGTAAGAAATGTAAATTTAACTACAATGCAAATTCCTACTTTTTACTTACATGTAAAAATGTAAATTTGAATACAATGCAAACTCCTACTCTTTATTTACAGTGCAAAAATCTTATCTTTTAATTATAATGTAAAAAAATATCATCTTTTTCTTTACAATGTAAAAATATCACCTTTTTATTTACAATGTAAAAATATCATCTTTTTATTTACATTGTAAAAATATCATTTTTTTTTATTTACAATGTAAAAATATCATCTTTTTTTTATTTACAATGCAAAATCCTCTTTCAATTACATTAAAAATGTAATTGACATTCTATGTTAGATTTTCTATCTTTTCATTTACATAAAGATGTAATTTTATTCCAATGTCCAATTCTTCTTTTTAATTACATAAAAAAAATGCAATTAACATTACGGTGAAAATTTCTATCTTTTTAATATTACAACAAAAATGTAATTTACATTACAACATCAAATCCTTCTTTTAAATTACATTAAAATGTAATTAACATTACATGTCTAATCTTACTTTTTAATTTGCAATGTAAATTTTATACTTTAATTACACATAAAAATGTAATTTTATTGACTATGCAAATTCTTATTCTTTCATTACATATAAAAAATGTAAATTTGAATACAATGCATGTTTCTACTTTTTATTTACATGTAAAAAATGTAAATTTAACTACAATGTAAATCCCTACTCTTTATTTACATGTAAAAATGTAAATTTAAATACAATGCAAATTCTCATTCTTAAGTTACAAACAAAAAGTGATTTTTACTTTCATGGCAAAATCTTATCTTACCATTACATTAAAATGCAATAAATCTTTTTTAATGACGAAATCCTCTTTTTAATCCACATTAAGTAAAATGTACATTTCCTTTTATCCTATTTACATTAAGGAAAATGTGAATATTCTTTTATTCTTTTTTTTCATTAAGGAAAATGTAAATTTTCCTTTCTCCTTATTTACATTACTAACATTAGAATTGTGTAATTTAATGTTTCCATGTCTTTGATTAAAACATGAACAATTTCTCTATTTACACAAGTCATCATACAAAGTGGTATATTCATATTGAATGGAAGGTCCTAATTCGATTCAATAACATGAACAAGGGCGAACTTTTGTTATTCATGATTCACTAAAGCATCAATAAGAATTGATCCAACTAAATATATAACAAAATGATTCGTTCTAATTATCCATCACATATAGATCTAAAAATTTAACTAACAGATCATACATCACAAATTAACAGATCAGCCATTCAAATCTCATTACATCGCAGATCTAATTAGTTAACAATTCAAATATTTAAATAACTAGAAATATAATGATTAAATTGATTTAATTATATAAATCAAAATCTCACCTTGATTTAAGCAGAAGTAAAAATCCAAATAAATTCAGAAATGGTCGCAATCAATTTCAGCAACCTCTATACGTCTTTACGGTTCCGTCGGATCTGAGATTTTCCAGTTTGGAGTTCGTATGAGTTAATTATCAATTTTTGAATAACAATGACTTTTTTACAACTATTGCTATGACAGAATTAAGCGTGGCAAATCTAAAATGTCCATACCTTTGTATTTTGTTCAAAACTTTAATTCTAGAAATCGGAAGATGTAGTTGATGGTTTTCAGAACGGTTTGTTGGAGATTGAAGAGCTTGGAGAGGGGAGTCGGCGCCGGGAAGGGGGTGGGGTGCATTCGCCTGTGGTGGGCCCGGTTGGGTGCGACGGCGGCAGACTTTGCGGGGTCGGGGCGGTAGCTACAGGCTTTGGGGGGTATTGATTTTGGTGTGGATTCGAAGAGCATGAAAATCTCTTCGAAACTTGTATTGCGGCGAAGGATTTCGTTGAGAAACAAAAGAGAAATCGGAGTTTGAAGTTCTGAAAGGTTATGGGTTTCGGTGGCTGCTGTAAACGATCGGGGAGGATGAATGAACAGTGATTTTTATAATAAAATAATAGGGTTAGGTTATTATTAAATAATTAATTAACCCAATAAAGCCCGTTTAGCGGCTTCCTTCTTTTTCAGCCCAACGACTGTCATTCGTACCTATTTACCCCTATTCCGGACTCATTTGACAATGTCCCAAAGGCCCAAACGATCGTCATGGCCTCCGTTTTCTAGTTTTAATTTATAAATCATTTATTTTAAATTCAAACGTACTTTCTAATTTACCGGGGATACATGTGATCTCAGAAAAATCCAGAAAAATTATTTCTGGCTTTGTTTTGACGATACGGTCCTAACAAAATTAATTTCGTCGAATTCTGTGACTGTTTGAAAAATGGCCTTTTTCAAGTCGATTAAAATTGACCGAAATTGACCAAACTGAAATCTTTTTGCCACAGTCACAAATTAATTCTAAAAATTATGAAAAATTAAACTTATCAATAATTTGACATTCTGAATCCAACAAAAGTGGTTTCGTCGAAAACAGAGGTCGTTTGAAAAATGGCTATTTTTAATATTAAAATATATACAGAAACTCTACAGTGACTATTCTGAAATTTCAATCGGCCATAAATTTTAATTCCCGCTTTGAAATTTCGATTTTTCGGATTCGTTGGAGATACATTTTTAAATAGATTCTAATATTTTTGGTTTTACCAAAATCCGATTTATCCTGCATCCTGTACAGTCAGTCAAATTTCAGATTTGACTTTTCGAACTACCATGCTATTTTTAATTCCTTTTATAATTAAATTAAATATATTCTTATTTAATTCAATTAATACAAATTTCCAGTCGTTATTATTTATTTCAAATATTTAAACACCCTTAAAATCTCTAAAATGCAAATTTTAAATTGGCCCCAAATTCCGGTTTGTTACATATTCTCCCTGTGTGGGGACTGGAGACTTTTAGTAGTCTAGGATTTAGCCTAGCTCCAGTTCTATGAGCTAGATTAGTCACAGTGAACGGTCCACCCTAAAACTCAATTGTAGTAGTTAGACAATTAGCCTATATATTGTATGTAACTATATTTATTATTCATCATAATAAAATGTATTACTGATTTAAAAAAATAGTTGATCAAAATGGGTTTTAGAACCAATCTAATTGGGAACTGGTTAATTTAATTTCATGATTCATCGACTAAATTGGTTAATTGTTTAGAAAACTTTAAGTTTATTCGTTGATTTATAAATTAATTCATTGATTCATAAGTTAGATCATTGTTAAATGAATTAATTTACTGATTTAGATTGGTTGAATTTAGATTAAAAACTAAAAAAATTTGAATTAAAAACTGCATTTTTTTTCAAACTAGAAACTTTTGCATTAAAACTGCATTTTCTAGATTAAGAACCGCAATTTTTTCCATCAAAAACTATATTTTTAAAAACTACAATTTTCTAGATTAAAAACTGCATTTTTTTTCTAACTGGAAACTTTTGCATTAAAACTACAATTTTCTAGATAAAAAACTACATTTTTTTCCATCAAAAGCTACATATTTAGCTGCTTCCTTTTAGATTAAAAGGAGTAACATAAACTTTATTTGTTATTTGATAGCGATAAATATGACAAAAGAAGAAGATGATAAGACACTGATGGGAAATAGAAAGCAAACTTCTGATGGATATGATTTAAGAAATTTCTGATGGGAAATAGAAAGCACAAAAGTCATATCCATCAGAATTTCTGTGATAGCCCGTAACTTCCCCGGTAAGGAAATCCCGGATTATCTTGATAACACGACAAAATAGATCGCGAACAGAAGAACATTTCATTGCTTATTACAACAATTCCATCAGAATACAAGAATATACACAGTATGAATAAATATACATTCGATAAATATCAGAGATTACAATAAGTTACATAGCAACGGAAAAATAATACAAAACACAAATGAAAGTAATACACGGATACAGAACTTTCCGAGCATCGTTCCAGCTGTAATCAGGATCTTGTGAATATAAATCTGCAAAACCAAAACTACCAGCTGCCCGTGTGGAAAATAGGGGCACCCAGAGTTTAGGTTAAAACAATAAAATCCAGGTCAGTCATGTGACTGGTGTGAGAACTAAAACAGTTATTTAAAACTTTACTTTAAAAGAGAGTAATTCAAGGGACCACGTCGTATAACACGGAATGGGTTTCCTCCCAAGGATACCAGTGCATATAACAAAACAGCGCAATGCTTTTTGGAAAAATGAAGCTATTATAAGACCTAGGTCCCATCACACAATGCAACGCAAGCTGGAGGATAGGTTTTCCCTTATAATAGACAAACATGCTTGGTACGTTAAAACAAATCATTTGATACTATTATAAGTTTATAGTATCAAAACAATTCAAATCATAAATATCAATCATAGGCGGCATGGGTACCATCTATCATGTCGCCATACTAGGCTCTACAAATAAAACCGCAATATCACGTATTGGAAATTGAATTTCCGTCATGAGTCGAGGCAAGGGGCAAGCTCCTCTCCATTCGAGACACTCTAGCAAATGTCCCAGGACCCCACTATGATCCTTGGAATCTGTTGGGCCGGTCCTCACCTAACTTTGGAGGATTAGTTATTCCTGAACACACGTTTCCCGGTCCTAACAGACCTATATCTGAGGCGCCTCGAATTCCAACTACCACACAGGTGAAAAGTATATAAATGTCAACCAGTTTAAGCACTGACACCACCACTAGCTAGAAAGAAACGTTGTGTTCTCCCAACGGTCCGTGTCCCTTTTTGACTCATACCGATGTAACACCCCACCTCCGCCAATGCCACTCTTGCAAGCACACTAGCTTTGGAGGGGCGTTGAACAAGGTAAACATGCATGCAGATATCACAAGACAGAACATATAAGTAAATAGTAAAGCAGCGGATAAAACTAGCATTTCAAAACCATAGTCAAGTTACATCAAAGTACTTGGTCATTATTTTCCCACAAAACAAAGTCTAGAACATAAACTGAAAACCAAAAAAAATTAAAGTAACTATCCTCAAAGTAGAATAAAGCCATAGCATGCTCAAGTCCAAACCGTACATGAGCTATCCAGAAAAGCAGCTAAAGATCCAGCTAGGTACCAGTGTTCCCAGCCTGTAAACCTGGGGGGGGGGGGGAACGGAAGAAAAGAGGCGAAAGAAAACGGGTCAGTCAAAAAGACTGGTAAGTCCTACCTACTATTAGTATAAAAACTAATAAAGTTAACTGGACATGTAAAGCAGAGATGAAACATAGGGTGATAACTGGCATGGTGAAAAGATAGATCAAGTGCGGCATCGCATATACAAGGTTGAGTTGCACCAAGTGTGTACTAGTAATCCATGTCAAGTATAAACAAGAAGTGATCCCTTGGCCCAATCTTGGCCCAATATCCCGAGATGACCTAGGTCAAGGTCCAACAACACGGTCTAGTCGATCGGCTCCCTAAAAGCCTAACTCGTCAAGTGTCGGTGTCATACGGCCCAATCACGAAGTGTAGTCAAACTGTGCTAGGTCCACCCTAGGGTGTATCAAGCCCTAGGATGCCAACCCCGGACACAAATCAAGCATGTACAGTCTAAACCTACGGGTGCCCGTGTCTGCTTTTTCAACTCCGGACTATGTGCACGACCATAGTCCACCTGAACCTACACCGACGCACCTACTCAGCCGTCGTTTTGGTCACTTACATGTCAGCCCAGTAATCGTGCCCCACCCTAGCCTAGTCCCTAGGGTATCATGATACAATCAAGAGGGTTACTGGTGAAAAGGACCACGTAACTAGGGTTTCTAACGGGTTAAATGTGGTTAACCCTACCCAATCAAGTTGGTTAAGTGTACCCAAGGTTCATGACTTAACCCTATCAACCCATCGTGTTTAATTGGTCAAGTATTCAAGTGGTCCATGACTTAACCCTATCATGTGGCATTAATTAATTTAATGCACCCAACCTCTCACATTAGACCTTATTGTGGTTACTAGTTAAGCCGGGCGGGTCCGGATAGCTTTACACCACAACTTGGTCTAACCTCGGGTTTCAAGTGCGACATGACCAACTACTCACATTGGGTCCTATTGCTTGTAGCCACTAGTTAAGCCAGTCGGTTCCGGGTAGATTTATGCTACAAACTCAACCCAACCTCGAGTTGGCCATTCTCATGTTTTCTAGAAGTCATGTCCAAGTTCATGTTTCAAGCATAATCACATGTCATATTTAATGTCATCTTTTCAAGTCATATTTTTATGTCATTTTAGTTTACCCATAACGTAACCCCATCGCATGTAAGTTCGCATAAACACAAATAGATCTCAAAGGGGAAACTTAGAAGCATGACATAATTAATAAGGTTTGGGCCACAAGTTAAACATGGTGGCATATGAGGCAAATGTGTTCATAAACTTGCATATTACATTATAGGCCTCAAAACATGCATGATATCAACTTTAGCAAAATAGAGGAAACATGGTCATAAATGACATAGGATGATAGCAAGTGATTCGCATATAACATCATATGCAAGATAACATAAGGTTTATGAGAGATCATTACATTATAAGCCTCAAAACATGCATGATATCAAACTTCAGCAAATAGGTGAAACATGATCATAAATGACATAGGATGGTAGCTAGTGATTCGCATATAACATCATGTGCAAGATAACACAACATTTCCAATCAAAGCTCATAGCTTTCTATGCATAAGGTCAAGGTGATAGCTTTACAAACATGCATAGAATAAATCTATGCATAACATGATAGAATCAAAGCACATATCATACTTAGGCCCAAACTCAAACTTGCAACATGTCATATTTAACTTCATAGTTAGAATCTAAGAGTAGTATAGGGCTTACAATGCTATGAAGACTTATAAAATATAAATAAGATTGAGACGAAGCCACTAGCAACTCTAAAAACCCCAAATGAATACAAGCTCCAAGAAGCTCCTTTGATTATATGAAGAAAGATCCTTGTTTTAATGAAGAAAGATTGAACTTTGGCCTTGAATCAAGCTTTGGAACTCTCAAACAAGCTTAGGAACTCTCATATGAATGAAGATGGAGGCTATGACAAGAGGGTGGAGGCCATGATTAAACATTTTGGCATAGTTTAGTTGTAGGATTGATTTATGATGATTTAGGCTAGGTATTAGGGTCCTTTTATAGAAGATTAGGTTAGTTTAGGCCATAGGATTAACCCTAATTCAGATCTGGGCCATCAATTCACGTCACTAGCCTCCAAACATGTCTTGAAAAACAAGTCAGGTGCACCCAGGCCAGACTGGTCGACCACCCAAGTCGACAGGGGTGTCGACTGGGCAGTCGACACAGCCTGGGGTGTGTCGACTCCCAATGTCGACTCCCAAGTCGACTCCCCAGTCGACTTGGGGTGGTGGGAATTTTTCCCGCCTGCCCTGCCCAGCTGAATTTGAATTTGAAATTTTCTGAAAACTTCGACGGGCCATAACTTGGTCATACGGACTCCGATTTTCGAAAACCCGGACTCTATTTTGCGTATTTTTCCGAGACGAACGCAATGGCACGGCCCGTTTCCCTTGATTCAGATTTTATCATTTAATTCTGCCTTGATTTATGTTATAACTTGTTATTCAAAATATCGGTTGTTACATCCTCCCCACCTTAAAGGATTTCGTCCCTGAAATCTCTAAGTTAGGAAGAACGTATCCTACCATCCATCATCCATCTACTCAAAACATCATCCACGTGCAGTCAATGTCCTTAACAAATTCTAAATGCTGTATGATTATATGCAAAGGTGGGTGTATATGTACTTATCTAATGCGAGAATCAGGCGGTTACTAATTCAGTAAACCCCCTTAATGCAAAGTATGCTAGTGAAATGAGTCCATATGTATGCAAAGTCCTAACATAATTTATAATCTCTACATGAGTGCACATAACATTCATCCATATGCAACATCCACGTGATAGCATAACAAGTTTCATCCATGAATAAGTATAAGCACTCATGCATATGCAATATGAAAGCGTGTGAGCCGATCTTAGTGCCTAATGTGTATCATGCATCCACGAGTATCCACTTGCAAACACTTGCAACCACTTGCAAACATCAAGCATAACATGTTTCAAATACATGTTTCATCCAAAGGGTTTCTACCTAAGATTCTCATGACAAGGCTAATGAGATAACAAGATAAACAGGATAAACATGGATAGCAAAAAAGGAAGATATGTTAAAAAGGAAAAGAGGTCGAGAATGTACCCTCAAAAAGAAATGGATAAAGCCCACGCATATTTTCCTCGGTTTCCCAAGTTGCATCCTCTTCGGCTTCACTCCACTGTACTTTCACCAACTTGACTTCTCGCTTTCTTAGCTTCTTGATCTCTGTTCCCAAGATACGAATCGGAGCTCTCCTCAAGGTTGCCTCTTTCTCTACCTCCACGTCTTCAAGAATGCTTGGTTCAACCACCTCAGCGGACTCATGTCGGCACTTTCGGAGATGCGAGACATGAAAGACATTATGCACTTCGACTAGCTTCTCGGGCAATTCCACCTTATAAGACATCTTCCCAATCCTCTCTATGATAGGGAAGGGTCCTACGAACCTTGGTGCCAGCTTCCCAACTGCTCCAAAACGTACCACATTACGCAAAGAAGAAACCTTCACGAAAACCATATCCCCAACTTCGAATTCTAAATCTGTCCTTCGCTTGTCAGCATAGGATTTCTGTCGGTCTTGGGCCGCTTTCATCCGTCTTCTCACCAATTCAACTTTCTCGGATGTGTCCCGTATCATATCGGGCCCAAGTATAAGCCTGTTCGTTGTCTCCCACCAACAAGATGGTGACCTACACGGCCTCCCATACAAAGCTTCAAATGGTGTCATCCCTATGCTAGCTTGATAGCTATTACTATAAGCAAACTCTACAAGAGGAAGGTGGTCTTCCCAAGTACCACCAAAGTCAAGAACACAAAGCCTCAAAAGATCTTCTAGCACTCTATTCACCCTTTCGGTTTGGCCAACCGTCTGGGGGTGATAGGCTGTACTTAGATTCAATTGCATACCCATCGCCTCTTGCAAACTATTCCAGAACTGGCTAGTGAAGATTGGGTCACGATCGCTAACTATGCTAGAAGGAACTCCATGCAACCGCACTATCTCTCGAAGATAAATAGATGCTAGCCATGATGCGGTTCTCTTGCTCTTCACTGGAATGAAATGAGCACTCTTCGTAAGTCTGTCAAGTCAACTATGACCCATATGCTCGTGTTCCCTTTCCTTGACCTAGGCAACCCATCCACAAAATCCATAGAAATACTTTCCCACTTCCATTGCGGGACCTCCAATGGATGTAATAGCCCTCCGGGTTTCTTCGACTCAGCTTTCACTTGTTGGCACACCATGCACTTTGAAACATACTCTGCCACATCTTTCTTCATTCCAGCCCAAAAGAAAATGTGCTTCATGTCCCTATACATCTTATCTCCTCCAGGATGTATAGTCATCTTCGAGTGATGTGCTTCTTCGAGAACTTTATGCACCAAGTCTCCTACTTGTGGAACGCATATCCTTCCATCACGCCTTAGCCAACCCTTGTCATCAATAGTATATCTAGCAAGGTGACTAGACGTCTCACCACGAATCAACTTGTCCATGACCTCGACAATCTGCGGGTCTCCTTTCTACGAAGCCCCAACTTGATCAAGAAGTATAGGTCTAAGCTCAAGGGATGCTAACGAATCCGTCATCGACTCAACAGCTGTTGTGAAATAAAAGGTTGCCAAGAACTCTAGGCTCCTCATCTCAACAAACAAGGGACTCAAAGTCAACCTACTTATGCTTAATGCATCTGCCACAACATTACCCTTGCCAGGGGTATAAGCTATCTCGAAGTCATAAGATGCCAAGAATTCCATCCACCTTTGCTGCCTTAGATTCAGATCTTTCTGCGAGAAGAGGTACTTGAGCGACTTGTGATCCGTATATAACTCAAACCTTTCGTCTAGAAGATAGTGGCGCCAGGATTTGAGTGCAAAGACGATCGCCGCCAACTCCAAATCATGAGTGGGATAGTTCTTCTCATGAACTTTAAGTTTCCTACCCCCATAACATATCACTCTTCCCTCTTGCATCAGAACAACACCTAACCCCGTGCCACATGCATCGGTGTACACGGTAAACATCTTACCGCCATCAGGTAATGCCAAAACTGGAGCTGTAGTAAGGGCCCTCTTGAGCCTTTGAAAAGCAAGCTCACACTCTAAGTCCCATGCAAAGACTAAGCTCTTCTTCGTCAACTTAGTAAGAGGGGCTGAAATCTTAGCGAAGTCCCTGATGAACTTCCTATAGTAGCCCGCCTGACCGAGAAAGCTTCTTACTTCGGTTGCATTCCTAGGAGTCTTCCAGTCTTGAACTGCAACCACTTTCGCGGGATCCACAGCTATGCCTTGCTTAGAGACTATATGTCCCAGAAACCGAACTTCCCTTCTCCAGAAATGGCATTTGGAGAACTTGGCTTTCAACTGATGAGCTCTAAGCGTATCCATCACTTCCTTGAGGTGTCTAGCATGTTCTTCCTCATCCTTTGAGAAGATCAGAATATCATCCACGAAGACAACCACGAACTTGTTAAGGAACTCCCTGAACACCCTACTCATCAAATCTACGAAGTAGGCGGGTGCATTAGTCAAACCGAATGGCATGACAAGCCATTCAAAGAATCCATCTGGAGTCCTAAACGCAGTCTTATCAATACTATCCTCAGCCACTCTAAGCTGATGGAATCCGGTGGCTAGATCGAGCTGAGAGAAAATAGAAGCACCAACAAGCTGGTCAAATAGGTCATCAATCCTCGGTAACGGGTGCCTATTCTTCTTTGTCAGCTTGTTCAACTCTCGATAATCAACACATAGACGAAGCGAACCATCCGCCTTAGTAGCGAATACCACAGGAGCACCCCATTAAGAAATGCTTCGCCTAATAAAATTCTTCTCAAGCAACTCCTTGATTTGCTTACTGAGCTCTCTTCTTTCTCGTGGGTCCATGTGCCTAACGGGCAATGAAACTGGCTTGGCATTATCAACAAGATAAATGCGGAAATCTATCTCTCGTTTAGGGGGTAACCCCTTAACCTCTTCAAAGACATCAGGATAGTCTCGGACCACCCTTATAGATTGCAGATCATTGATGGACGAGTCAAGAGATTCAAGATAACATAACATGACGGGATCTCTAGGGTTACAAGAAATTTCTAGGATATTACCGAGGCGAGTCATGAGCCTCACCACCCTATACTCACAATCAAGAATGGCTCCATAACTGGACAACCAATCCATGCCCAAGATCAACCCGTATCCCGTGAATCCGAGAACATAAGAATTACACGTGAATTCTACGGTCAAGATAGAAATCTTCAAATCCACACAAATCATAGATAGATGGGCGGAACCCCCAATTGGATTTGAAACACTAACGGGATCCTCAACTAGACTAGTACTTAGGTGCAAACTTTCCACAAGATCAGAAGAAATAAAACTATGCGATGCGCCAGAATCAAATAAGGTGCGAACAGGATAATCAGAAATATAAACAAGGTTTTCTACAAAAATACTACCTCGGTCCTAAACTGGAGCAGTGTTGAGAGCATGCACTTGCCCTCCAGAAGGTCCTGCACGCTGAGTCTGCCCTTGCCCTTGTCCTTGCTTCTTGGGGAAATCCTTGCTAAGGTGTCCAGGCTCTCCACAGTGAAAGCATTCGCCCAACTTCCTCTTCTTCTTCTGCAATTTTTGGCTATGTGCTCAACAATCCCACAGAAGTTGCATTTTCTTGGGTCCTTTGCCTTGTTGTTGTTGGCCTTATTGCCCTTGTTGTTCTTGTTATTTTGATTGCTCTGATTTCCTCCCCACTTGGAGTCCGTCTTCTTGGTTTGAGTCTCATTAGGCTTGACTTCTTTCTTGCCATTCTTATCGTCTCCTTGAAGCAATGCCATGTCCACTAGGCCTTCAAAAGTGGCCCCCATGGGTATATGAGATAGGGCTAAACCTTGTAATGGCTCATTCAACCCTCGTGCATAGCGTAAAGCCTTCTTATGGGGAGTATTAACCATGTCCAAACCGAATCGAGCAAGCTGGTTAAACTTATTCACATACTCCCTCACTGTCATGTCCCCTTCCTTCAAAGATATAAATTTCTCCAATTGCAGATTCGCCTCAGCTGATGATAGAAACTTAAGCCGAAACCTTGTCCTAAAGTCGGCCCAAGTCTCTATAGGCCTAGTAGCATTGGTGACCTCCCACCAATAAGCAGCTTCTTCTTTTAATAGCCATGCTGCCAATAAAACCTTTCTATGGTCTTACACATCAAAGATAGCGAAGAGATCTTCAGTTTATTTCAACCAATTTCGTGCCTCCACAAAAGTCTCCGTCCCAATAAAATTCTTGCCACCCATCGCCTTAAAGTCTTTGCAAACCTTTGCGAAATCTGCTTGTGGATGCTGAGGAGGAGGAGGAACCTCAGTTACGGTGGGGGTGTTTGCTGGGCCCGCATCGTTGGCCCTAGCTTCCAAGTACCTCCGGAACCATCCGGGAATGGTTACTCCCTCGGGAAGGTTAAGATCGGCCATGCTGAAAAAGGAAAAGATAGATTAAGAACGAGGAAACAAAGGATAGTGCTAATGGCTTTTGGGGAATAGCCTTTCTAAAATAAACTAGAATTTTCTTGGAAAATACTTAATTGGTTTTGAAAATAGTTTTCCAAAAAGGTAAGTTTTAAAAACCCTTTTTGCTCAGATCTTGTAAACCTTATGCTCTGATACCAAATGTAACACCCCACCTCCGCCAATGCCACTCTTGCAAGCACAATAGCTTTGGAGGGGCGTTGAACAAGGTAAACATGCATGCAGATATCACAAGATAGAACATATAAGTAAATAGTAAAGCAGCGGATAAAACTAGCATTTCAAAACCATAGTCAAGTTACATAAAAGTACTTGGTCATTATTTTCCCACAAAACAAAGTCTAGAACATGAACTGAAAACCGAAAAAAAATAAAGTAACTATCCCCAAAGTAGAATAAAGCCATAGCATGCTCAAGTCCAAACCGTACATGAGCTATCCAGAAAAGCAGCTAAAGATCCAGCTAGGTACCAGTGTTCCCACCCTATAAACCTGGGGGGGGGGGAACGGAAGAAAAGAGGCGAAAGAAAACCGGTCAGTCAAAAAGACTGGTAAGTCCTACCTACTATTAGTACAAAAACTAATAAAGTTAACTGGACATGTAAAGCAAAGATGAAACATAGGGTGATAACTGGCATGGTGAAAAGATAGATCAAGTGTGGCATCGCATATACAAGGTTAAGTTGCACCAAGTGTGTACTAGTAATCCATGTCAAGTATAAACAAGAAGTGATCCCTTGGCCCAATCTTGGCCCAATATCCCGAGATGACCTAGGTCAAGGTCCAACAACACGGTCTAGTCGATCGGCTCCCTAAAAGCCTAACTCGTCAAGTGTCGGTGTCATACGGCCCAATCACGAAGTGTAGTCAAACTGTGCTAGGTCCGCCCTAGGGTGTATCATGCCCTAGGGTGCCAACCCCGGACACAAATCAAGCATGCACAGTCTAAACCTACGGGTGCCCGTGTTTGCTTTTTCAACTCCGGACTATGTGCACGACCATAGTCCGCCTGAACCTACACCGGCGCACCTACTCAGCCGTCGTTTTGGTCGCTTACATGTCAGCCCATTAATCGTGCCCCACCCTAGCCTAGTCCCTAGGGTATCATGATACAATCAAGAGGGTTACTGGTGAAAAGGACCACGTAACTAGGGTTTCTAATGGGTTAAATGTGGTTAACCCTACCCAATCAAGTTGGTTAAGTGTACCCAAGGTTCATGACTTAACCCTATCAACCCATCGTGTTTAATTGGTCAAGTATTCAAGTGGTCCATGACTTAACCCTGTCATGTGGCATTAATTAATTTAATGCACCCAACCTCTCACATTATACCTTGTTGTGGTTACTAGTTAAGCCGGGTGTGTCCGGGTAGCTTTACACCACAACTTGGTCTACCCTCGGGTTTCAAGTGCGACATGACCAACTACTCACATTGGGTCCTATTGCTTGTAGCCACTAGTTAAGCCGGTCGGTTCTGGGTAGATTTATGCTACAAACTCAACCCAACCTCGAGTTGGCCATTCTCATGTTTTCTAGAAGTCATGTCCAAGTTCATGTTTCAAGCATAATCACATGTCATATTTCATGTCATCTTTTCAAGTCATGTTTTTATGTCATTTTAGTTTACCCATAACGTAACCCCATCGCATGTAAGTTCGCATAAACGCAAATAGATCTCAAAGGGGAAACTTAGAAGCATGACATAATTAATAAGGTTTGGGCCACAAGTTAAACATGGTGGCATAAGAGGCAAATGTGTTCATAAACTTGCATATTACATTATAGGCCTCAAAACATGCATGATATCAACTTTAGCAAAATAGAGGAAACATGGTCATAAATGACATAGGATGATAGCAAGTGATTCGCATATAACATCATATGCAAGATAACATAAGGTTTATGAGAGATCATTACATTATAAGCCTCAAAACATGCATGATATCAAACTTTAGCAAATAGGTGAAACATGATCATAAATGACATAGGATGGTAGCTAGTGATTCGCATATAACATCATATGCAAGATAACACAACATTTCCAATCAAAGCTCATAGCTTTCTATGCATAAGGTCAAGGTGATAGCTTTACAAACATGCATAGAATAAATCTATGCATAACATGATAGAATCAAAGCATATATCATACTTAGGCCCAAACTCAAACTTGCAACATGTCATATTTAACTTCATAGTTAGAAACTAAGAGTAGTATAGGGCTTACAATGCTATGAAGACTTATAAAATATAAATAAGATTGAGACGAAGCCACTAGCAACTCTAAAAACCCCAAATGAATACAAGCTCCAAGAAGCTCCTTTGATTATATGAAGAAAGATCCTTGTTTTAATGAAGAAAGATTGAACTTTGGCCTTGAATCAAGCTTTGGAACTCTCAAACAAGCTTAGGTGTAATGACCCAGAAAATCTAAACCAATTTAAAATTTTTAAATTGGCTAAAATAATGGATTTTAAATATTTAAAATAAATATTTTAAATAATGGCGATGAAAAGTGAGTTTGAATCGACTATTGATAACGAATATAATTAATTGTAATTATAAACAAGGCCTGAAATGGCGCTGCAGTTTCAAAAATTGAATTCAAACTTTGTCGGACTGTACCGGGTGCAAAACAAAACGTATTTTAGTGAAACCAAAAATATTTAAATCTGTTAGTGAATACCTTTCTAACGAATCTGAAAAATCGAAATTTCATAGCGGAAAGCAAAAGTTATGGCCGAATGAATTTTCAGAAAGGTCGCTATGGAATTTATATAGCCCATGAAATTGGCCATTTTGCATATGACCTCGGAATTCGACGAAACCACTTTTGTTGAATCCGGGATGTGAAGTTATTGCTAGGTTTCAAATTTCGTAATTTTTGAAGCTAGTATGTGAGCGTGGCAAAGGAAAATGTGTTTTGGTCAATTAAAGTTAAATTGGATCGACCAGAAATGGGCCTTTTTGCAAACAGTCTCAGAATTCGGCGAAACTAGTTTTGTTGGGACCGTATCGTCAAAACAAAGCTAGATTTATTTTTCTGGAATTTTTCGAATCAGTTTGTGGCCCTGGCAAATTGAAATGTACGTTCAAATTAAATATTGAATGTTTTATATTTTAATTTGAATGGAAACTGACTGAAACGGTCGAATGGGCCTTTGAAACATATCCTATTGTGTTCGGGATGGGGGTATTTAGCTAGGGGCGACGGTCGTTGGGTCTCGTTTAGAGTTCAAATATAAAAGTCAACATTTTTCGAATTAAAATAATAAAATAATATTAAATAACTACCAACCCAGAAACCCTAATCGCATTAACTATCTGCGCCGCCAATTCATTTCCGAGGGCGGATATCATCCGAGACTTCACGCCTCAATTACTCCCAATCGATTCAGTATTATTCAAACCAAATTGAACGAAAATCAAAGAGGGGTTCGTGATCTTCAAATCGGTACCAGCTAGAGAAGTTTTCATCAAGAATTGAGCTCGAATTTTGGCTCTAAAAGCTCGCTGTTCGTGCTCGAGTTTCGTGCGCCTGGGTCATTCGAGTGGGCCCACATGGCCGGCGCAGGTGGAGGACGTTGTCGCCGATGTCGTGGTGATCTCTGATGGGGAGGGCGATCACCTCAGGTGGCTCGTTTGATGGAGAGAGGGGATCGAACCATGGGATCAACGGTTACAGTAGGCTAAACGAAGGATTAGGGGAAAGGTAGCGTTTTTTTAACGCTATAAATTCAATTAATTACGTTTTTAAATTGTTTGATGTTTGAAATTACATATCTTTTTGCTATGTTGACGAAATCCAGTGAAACAAGAGACAGTGGACTCGTGTGGACGTCTTCTACATTACAAAAGAGACCGCATATTTTTCTGAGCCTTCTGCTATTTTTGGTGGAGTAGAACCCAATGTGAGATTTCTAATTTATAAACGATATGGAAAACGACGATGTATAAATTATATAGTCGATGTATGAGTTATATAAGCGTTGTACACCTTATGTATAAGCGTTGTATAAGTTGTATGTTCGATGTATAAGTTATATATGCGTTGTAAAAATTATATATGTGTTGAAATAAAAGTAAATTGTTATATATATATACACATATATATATATACGCCCCTCGTCCACAAACCATGGACGATATTTATTGGTTGTGATTGGTGTAAAAATTGATTGATAGCGAATGGTTGTTTGGGATTATTTGTGGTTGATATTGATTGATTGTGGTTGAAAAATATCCATTTGTGGTTGAGAAATATTTGGTTGAAACTACATAGGATTAGTTTGTGGAAATGAAATAAATATATACATGCCGCCTGCGTGCGAACTAGATGCATAATCCCCATTGTCAAAAACCGCGAGGTTTTAAGGTAGAGCGAGGAGCCGTACTAGGGACGGTCCCGGTTTTAACTACCCTGCCGTTATGCTGCCAAAATTTTCCAAAATATACATGTGTTAGAATAATTTTAATTCGTTAAAATAAATTACATAAGTTGAAAGAATATTCATGTGTTGAGTTGCAATTCATTCGTTGAGTTGAAATTCATGTGTTGAATATTATTTGAATTTAAACAAATAGTTTTAGCGATAAAAATCACATTTTTATATATATACAAACTATAGAGAATATTCATGTGTTGAGTTGCAATTCATTCGTTGAGTTGAAATTCATGTGTTGAATATTATTTGAATTTAAACAAATAGTTTTAGCGATAAAAATCACATTTTTATATATATACAAACTATAGAGAATATTCATGTGTTGAATTGAGATTCGTTCGTCGAGTTGAAATTCATGTGTTGAATGTTATCGTATTTTAAAATAAAATGAACAGACAATAAAAACTACATTTTTATTGTGAATATGAAGTGTTAAAAACATTCACGTGTTGAATAAATATTTTTGATGATAAAAATATTTCTTTTATCATGTATACGCTTGGATAAAAATACACACGTGTTGAAATAAATAATAGTTTGCTAGAAATATTATTATTGGCTTTGTTTTGCATATATATACATGTGTTGAACAGGAAAAATGGATTAGCTGTAGAGTAAAGAAATTATTTGCGTGCCCGACAAATAGGTAAGCCTTGATGAGTTGGCTGCGCAATTTTATTTTTGTATCAACTCCTGTGAATGCCATTGGATGCGGAGTGCTGGTTATTCTGTGTGAAATAATAAATATCGCCATAGGATAGTAACAATTAAATTTGAACTACGCTACATGGCATACTTCTTGACGATAGGCATACTTCATCATATTCCACAAAAGCAATTGGAGCTTGTGTGACGAGGTGGAAGATTTACCATACGAGCGAGAGGCTTGTATGGCGATGATTATATACTACAGGTTGAACTGATGACTGATATGGACTCTATAAAATATAACGATAAATTGCCAGATTAATAAAAACCCCCACACGGGTCTGGAGTTGACAATAATCACGTCTCTCTAGTTATTAGATACGGCACATGGACTATTTATTTCCACACGGAAACGGGGTGACGAGAATTTTTTCTCTGGAGTGATTATCTATACATGCTCCCCCGTAAACACCAGAATATATCACTATAAATATGTGAACGCTTTTTAGGATTTTTATTGGGTACCCAACACGGCCCAATAAATTTCCAAACCCTTCCCCGTACAAAGGAGGTTATGGCGAAATTTTTCGAAATATTAAGGCGTTAGTGAAATATTTGAAGTGAAAACGAAGTTGAAAATATAGAATGAACTATAGTTGGAATTATAGAATGAACTATATTTATATATATAAATATAAATATAAATATAATTAAAACGAAATGTGGCCGTGCAGTTCGTGTTTTGAAACCGTGATTTCAAACAACTAGTGCGGGAAGTCCGACCATCGGATTTTCCTGAAATCGCAACCGTTGGGTCCGCTTTGGAAAAATCTTTCAACCGGCACCAATTTTGTGAAGATCCAACGGTTAGATTTTCAGATATGTGTAAATCAAATCTGAAGAAAAACAGCGCCAGAAACGATTATATTTATATATATATAAATAAATATAATTATATTTAATCGAATAACGACGCTGTAGTTCGTATTTTGAAATCGAAACTTCGAACGATTGTACCGGGAGATCCGACCGTCGGAATTTCCCGAAACTGGAACCGTTGGATTCGTTTTGAAAAGACCTTTCTAATGATGTAAATTTTGTGAAGATCCAACGGTTAGATTTTCAGATATGTGTAAATCAAATCTGAAGAAAAACAGCGCCACGGCCGCGTTATGGCCCGAAGCGTCGTTTTGAATAAACTGGCTATTTTAAAATAAATAAAAATAGTGATAAATCGTTATAAAATATCATAAACGATATAGAATGGAAATAAACTGAATTTGCTCGATTTATGTTGTATTTGATTGGTTGAATGTGTTTGGTGTGAAAATTACATTAAAGAACAAAATTGGTGTTGTCGAATGATTTAACCAGTGAAATAAATTGATTTGAAATTCTAAATATACGTGAATTATTTGAAAAGGCCGAGTTAATTCTCATTTCAAGTAATTGACCGACAATTGAAAGTCGAAGATGAAGACGGTGGTCGAAGACCGGAGATCTTCACCTCGTTTGGATGGTAACCGAGGTCCTGATTGGGAGGCATCCCGAAATATGGATAATGAGTGGTGATCGTCCAGACGTACGTGGTGATCGATGGGTTTGCGAGGTATTTAGTGCCTCCGGTTTCGTTCAGACCCAGAACGGACTTGTAAATGGACTGTGTGTCTGACATTGGATTTTATTCTGTGTTGATTGATCTCTATTAAATATACATCTGTTTGGCGGCGGAGAATTTATTCTTTTGCTTAACACCCTTCTCTGAGACGCACGAGCTCAGAGGTTGTATATCGATGGACATCAGTCGCATGGCATGAATTGCCTGTGTGGCATGCTAATATGTAGTGATCAGGGCTTCTGTTGAAAAGCAAAGTCTTGTGGTGATGATCAAAGCACCGCCGGTGTGGCGTAGCTTTGTGTATAACGTAAAATCGCGAGCCTCACACCCCGGTATGAACCAGAAACGGGAGAAAGGACCTCAGGAAGGGCCTGCGTTTCCTCCTAGCTAGGGTGGTGTCAGTGACCTACCAGCCCTGACATTTATATACTTTTCACCTGTGTGGTTGTTGCTGTTGCGAGGCGCCTCGGTTAGATCGGACGATCCGGGTCCGATGGAGTCATTCGTTGACTCACTTACGCCCCAAAGGGCGGGGAAACGCATGGTTCAGGCATTTTAATCCACATCGGTGGACCGGCCCTGACGATCCTAAGGCTTGACAGAGTACTTGCCTGAGGCTCGGGCTAGGCAGTCTCGAATTCGGTAAGGACTATCTTTTGCCTTGGTTCATGACGGAAATCCAATTTCCAAATACGACATTGTGCGGTTTTGAATGTATATATATATGGCGACATGATATATGGTACCCATGCCGTCTATGATTGATAGTTATGATTTGAAATTGTTTTCAAAACATATAAACACTAGCAATAATATCAAATGCCTTTGTTTTATCCGTATCAAGCATATTTTGGCTGTTATAAGGTAAAAACTCTATCCTCCGGTTTGCGTTGCATTGTGTGATGGGAACTGAGTCTTATTATGGCTTCATTTTTATAAAAAGCATAGCGATGTTTAAAAGAATGATTTGTTTAAAGCACCGACAATCCAATGGAGTAAACCCGTTCCACGAAAGTGGTGTGGTCCTGTGATTAGCCATATTATATATGTGTTGAGTAGATTTCTCATACCAGTCCCATGACTGACTCGTAGTTTGTTTCACTTTCAAACTCAGGTGCCCCTTTTTCTACACGGGCAGCCTTATATTCAGGTTTAGCTGGTTCTTTCTGGATAGCTGGAGCTGAAGATGGATTCTATCATTTATCTCTTTTTATGCAATTCAGCTCCTATTGTACATATTATGTTTATTTTCCGCTGTAGACATTTATGTATAGCTGAACTATATTTTTACTAAGTATGATCATGTATACTGTGTAACTCTGATGATTACTTTTATCCAGTATATTCCATTGTTCATTATCTGGTGTATTTATTTAATTTTGTTCAGCTGTTATCTGTTTCTGTGTTATATTCCACGGATTACCCTTGCCACCGTCAGTACGGGGTTTGGGGTCGTCTCATTAGGAACTCTCATATGAATGAAGATGGAGGCTATGACAAGAGGGTGGAGGCCATCATTAAACATTTTGGCATAGTTTAGTTGTAGGATTGATTTATGATGATTTAGGCTAGGTATTAGGGTCCTTTTATAGAAGATTAGGTTAGTTTAGGCCATAGGATTAACCCTAATTCAGATCTGGGCCATCAATTCACGTCACTAGCCTCCAAACATGTCTTGAAAAACAAGTCAGGTGCACCCAGGCCAGACTGGTCGACCACCCAAGTCAACAGGGGTGTCGAGTGGGCAGTCGACACAGCCTGGGGTGTGTCGACTCCCAAGTCGACTCCCCAGTCGACTTGGGGTGGCGGGAATTTTTCCCGCCTGCCCTGCCCAGCTGAATTTGAATTTGAAATTTTCTGAAAACTTCGACGGGCCATAACTTGGTCATACGGACTCCGATTTCCGAGACGAACGCAATGGCACAGCCCGTTTCCCTAGATTCAGATTTTATCATTTAATTCTACCTTGATTTATGTTATAACTTGTTATTCAAAATATGGGTTGTTACAACCGAGGTGTGAGGCTCGCGAATTCACGTTATACACAAAGCTATGCCACACAGGCTGTGCTTTGATCTTCAACCACAAGACTTTGCTTTTCAACAGAAGCCTTGATCATCTGCCACTTAGGCGTGCCACACAGGCAATTCACTCTATGCGACTGATGTCCATCGATATACAACCTCTGAGCTCGTACGTCTCAGAGAAGGGCGTTAAGTAAGAGAATAAATCTCCGCCGCCAAACAGATGTATATTTAATAGAGATCAATCAACATAGAATAAAATCAAATGTCAGACGCACAGTCCATTTACAAGTTCGTTCTGGGTCTGAACGAAAATGGAGGCACTTTCCTCGCATATCCATCAATCTCCAAGTACGTCTGGACGATCACCAACTGATTCCCTCATCTTGCGTGTACAGCCCAATCAAGATCATCAGTAATCACCCAAACGATGTGAAGACTTCCGGTCTTCAACCACCGTCTTCATCTTCGACTTATCGTCGAATCGGTTATTCAGAATGAGTATAACCCGGCCTTTCCGAATAACCCGCGTATACAATAAACACGCGTTACACAAATACAACATACGCCTCATTCCAATTCAGAATATTCTTTTATTCAAAATTTCACATTCTTAGGGAAAGGTTCCCATTAATTTTATCAAAGATTAATTCTTCTAAATTTATTCTTTAATCTTCCTTTGGATATCATTTCAAACTATATTATGGTTTTCCAAACTAGTCGGGATTAGCGAACCACACCGAAGTAATTATTTATTTTATTTCCCAATCCCAACCTATTCATCCCATGGAGCAAAACTAGTAATACTCCATATCTACCACCACGGTGTTATCGGTAAAATTACTTACCATTTCGCGTTCAAATCTAATTAAAGATTTAACTATCACTCTTGAGAAAAACTAGTGAAACTCCATGATCATTTCAATCTAATTAAAGATTCATTAAAACCCCACTTAGTTTTAATCTTCTCAAAAATCAATAACCTGTCTTTAACTAGGTTAAAGAACCAATGTCACCTAAAACACGATCCATGATAAACCCAAAATCACTTTCTATTGTTAATCGGGTTAAGAACAGGTGTTATTCAAAACACCGCTCACGTTAAACCCAAAACCAATTTAAATTCAATTCCAATTAATGTTATTTAATTGGTACACTTCATTAAATCTAAATAGAAAGATTTAACCCTTTTCTCAACTGGGCTTAAGAACAGTGTTAATGAAGACACCATTCACGACAAACCCAAATCACATTTGATATTAAATACAAGGCTCTGAATAGAAAATATATCGGCTTATATTCAATATCAAATTCTACGACCAATAAATATCGTATTGGAAATAACGATATAAATATATCTTTCAAATTCTCATAACAATATTTGTATAATCACGAAATCCAACATCGAAAAATTCCAAAGATAATTTCGATTCAAATCCATCCCAATTCACGTATTGGAAATTCTGGTTATTTTTAAAACCACTTCAAATTCAATTTATTTATTTCAAAAATAAATTGATTTTAATTCTAATTCAAAACTAGTTCATTTTGATAAAAAACTATTTTTATCATTTCAAATGTGGAATTTTTCATCCCAGTTCTTCACAAACCATTTCTTATGATTTTACACAAATTATAGATATTTTTTATAATTTTATCAAGGCCCGTACAGTCGATTTCCATCAACGGCCATCGAGCTGCACTTACAGCGACCTTTTCCAAATTTGATTTGGACATAATTCCAAATCCAACCGTTAGATTTCAATTTTCTAACATTCATTGGAAAGATCTTTTCGATACGAACCCAACGGTTCCGGTTTCAGGAGAATCTGACGGTCGGATCTCCCGCAACGTCAATTCGAAGTCAATTGTCGAAATTCACGAACTACCGCAGTGCAGCGCGTTCTATTCAGGCCATTATATAAATAATATATATATATTATATATATATATTTCGTCGATTTCCTTTTAAAACGTATTTTGTAAATCGTTTTAAATTCGATTTCAAAACCATTTCCACTTTATATTCAATTTCAAATCAAAATTGAATATTTCATATCATCACCATATAAATGATAATATTTTCAAAACGTTATATTTTGAAATCACTACCTTTTCTATATTCATTATAAAAACGAATATAATCAATATAAATATCGTTCACGTTAAAATAGCGCATCTATAATCAACACGGCTTTATATATTTTAATAAATTCGTTGTTCTATTCAACAAATGAATATTTATTCTATTCAACACATGAATCTATATTTCTTTCAACACATGACTAATTTCAACACATGAGTACTGTCAACACATGACTATTTTTGTTATTTAATATATTTTATAAAATTATGGTATATATCATTTGATTTTTAAATCAGACTCTAACTTTAAATATGGTAAAGATGTAAATTTTATTGTTAAAATATTTTACTCAACACATGAATAGTTTCAACACATGAACATCGTCAACACATGACTAATTTCAACACATGAATCTTTATTTTATTCCATTCTTTATTTTCCCAATTGGAATGAGGCCCAATCAATTACCATAAAATGTTAATTATATGGATTCTACACAACACATGTATATAATAGCAACGATAAAGAATCAACCATCATCCAGAGTGCACCACACAACTGCATAAGCATTAGATATAACTAATTAACGCTTACACAGCCTGTCAATCAAACGACCGACAAATCACTAAACAATTGGGATTAGTGTACGCCAAATATTATCCCAACACCCATGTGGGGTTTCAAATCAACAAACACATATTTTTATTCACACACACACGTTAAAAATAATATTTTTAACGATCAAATATTTTAACTATATAAATATTTTATTTCATTTCATATCACGCAATCAATTTTCAAAACACATCAAACATACAAGTCATCCATGGTCGGTGGACGACGGATGTCGGGTGCTACTAAGCACCGTCTGCATCCTATATATATTTTTAACTAGAAAAGAAGATTTAAAGTGAGAAGTTCTCACCGACTAGCTAATCCAAACGCCACGACTCTTCTTATGTAGAAGTCTTCGCCGTTCTCGCCTTTTGTCACTTTCGGTGCCCGTAGCCACTACATATATAAAAATCACTTTTTTATATTCTTGCTATGTATATAAAAATTCTATTTTTACACCGCTACTATATAGATAAAAATTATATTTTTACACCGCTACTATATAAAATAGATAAAAATTCGATTTTTACACCACTACTATATAGATAAAAATTCTATTTTTATACCGCTACTATATAGATAAAAATTCTATTTTTACAACGGTGTTCATATAATAAAGATTATATTTTTATCATGCTATTCTCTATATAAAGATTTTGCCTTTTCAAATATATAAAGATTTAATTTTTTATTTCATCACTATAAAAATTACATTTTTATTTCAACAGATATATACTAAAAATCATATTTTTAATATGCCACTAGTATAAAAATCATATTTTTAACCTTTCTATATTATAAAAATTATATTTTTAATCTCTACATATAATAAAAATCTTATATTTTTTTCCTTTCTACTATAAAAATCGAACCTTTTTAATGTTAAAAATCAAATCTTTGTATGGATAAGAATCACGTTTTTAGTTTCATAAAAATCTCATCTTTGTGATGATAAAAATAACATCTTTAGATATTTAAAAATCTAATCTTTATAACTCTTCTTATAAGGTAAAAATCTAATTTTTTCATATAAAAACTGATTTCATACAATTCTTATTATGTAATAATGATCAATTCTATTCACAATGATATAGTGATAATCAATTCCACTACTTCATATCACATTAAAAATTGAAAATAAATAATATGGTTTATATACAAATAAGGAATAAATAAAAGTAGAAATAGAAAATAAAATAAAATCTTACAGTATTTTTCGCTTAACGGGGAGGCGGTGGAACCGGATCACGGCGGCTAGTGTTGGGCTGTAGGAGGTTAGGGTCCGGGTTTTACAGGAGAGAGAGAGGGGGTGCGAGGCTAGGGCGGGGGTGTGCGAGAGGAGGAGGGAGGCGCGCTCGACGGCAGTGCCCCCCCCCCTTGGCGGCGCGATGGGCGATGGGGCGGCTCTCCGCCCCCCTTTCCTTTTCTTTCCTTTTTTTTAATTTTCGATTTATCTGAGGAGAGAGAGGAGGGAGTGTAGTTATATATAAATTAATATATATTTTATTATTAAATTTTCTAAAAAGTAACTTTTATTTTCAACCCCGAAACGAGACCTACCGCCTGTCGTCCATAGCTAATTACCCCCATTCCGAACACAATGGGATATGTATCGTAAGCTGATTCAACTGTTTCGACCAGTTTCTGTAACACCCCGTGTATTCTATAACTGTGGAATTAACAAATTAAAGTATAATTAATTTGAAATCAAAGAACTAAGGGAAACGGGATACGCCATTGCGTTCGTCTCGGAAAAATACGCGAAAACCGAGTTTTCGAAAAACGGAGTCCATATGAAGAAGATATGGCCTTCGGAAGTTTGAGAATTAAGTTTAAAATTCAAACAGAATAAAATAAGCTCAGAAAATCAAGTTTAAATTCGAAAATGGGGCCCAATGGGCCAGGGTGGAAAAACGCCCGCCTGACGCACCCAGGTCGACTGGGCTGTCGACCTGGTCTAGCCAGGTCGACAGGGCTGTCGACAGGCATGTCGACCTGGTCCAGACCCAGGTCGAGCCCAGTCTAACCCGGCTGGCCTATTCTCTGTTAGTCGATTTTCTGTGGTCTGCTTTGTCATTAGGGCTAGGTGGCAGGCTCTAATTGTTCTCTCCTTAGGATGAATGGCTACGATCAATCCAAGCAACATCAATGGTCCTAATCAGTTCCTGACCTCTATAAAAAGGACCCTAGACTCTACCTAGGTTTCTTGCACAATTCTCTAGCCTCCATTGCTCTCTTCTTCTAATAAAAAAATAAAAATGGTGTCTCTGCTCTGCTGGAATTAAAACTAGAAGATAATCAACATTAGCCTAAGCAACTCAATTCAAACTAGGGGTTAAAGTTCTGCAAAGATTCTACAACAAGTTAAAGTTCTTTCTTTAATCCAATCAAGGCAAGTACAGTTATTCTCCGCTATAAACGTTAATTATAATTTTGATATGCATTTAAATCTGAGTTTGAGGTTGTATTCTCTTCTGTTAGATCTGTTTTCTGTGACTGTTCTATATTCCTTTCTTCTTTTTTGTTTCTATAGCCAGGCTACCACGAGCCTGTGCCTAATCTCATAAGAGATGAACGTATGAACGCAAGTTTTGGGATGAATGATGAGAAATTTGACAAAACCAAATTGAATGTATGACTTTAGGTCTGAGGCATAAAATATATTGGACATATGACTTGGGATTGGATGCATAAATTTGACTATGAACATATAATTTATGCATGTTGTATGCATAGTTATGTTGTAATTTAGACCTGTAATTAATTAGAAAAAAAATAGCATATGTTATAAACTAGTTTTAGACCTATGCATATTTTGTGATAAAAGAAGAAGAGGAACCACTGTAAAGATTACATATGATTTGAGACTTTGGACAAAATGCATATAAAAAGGCAAGATCTGATTTTTAGAAGATATGGTTTAAAGATTTATATTATTGGGGATAGTTTGCATAATAATTCATGACATGAAAAGAAGGAAGATATGGAAACTTAAGATTTACATTAATTAGGATATCTATTATTGTAATTACACCTAATTAGGGATTTTTGGATATATGACATGCATTGAAATTAATGGTTATATTTGGTATAATCTATATTGGAACATATGTTATATGGCAAATTATGTCCATATTCTGCGCTTAAGCAAACATGGAATATATGTTGTGAATCATGAAAAATTATGTAGGCATATGAATTTAGGCCTAATTTATGACTAGGCAAGGCATGTAAATAGAACCTTTAGAATTATTAGGTTTGCTAAATCTGTTAATTTGCTAAGTTGCCTAAACTGCTAGTTTTGTTATATTGCCTAGACTGCTAATTAGATTGAAATGCCAAATCTGTTAAATTTGTCTGTTGAGATGCCTAATCTGTTATATGCCAAAATCTGCTAAGTTGCTAAATCTGTTAAATCCGTTAAGTCATATAAAATCTGTTATCTGCTATGTTGATATAATCATCCTGTGATTGATATAATCTGAATTGGCATATATATTGGGCGTGCGCATAAACGGTAAATTATTAATTAATTGGCCGCAAAGATAAACATGGCTAACTCGAGGTTAGAATGAGTTTGCGGCGTAAATCTGCCCGGAACCGCCCGGCACATCCAGTGGCCGCAAACAATAGGTTCTAATGTGGGAAGTTAGTCATAACATGCGTAAGACACGAGGTTAGGTCTGGCTTGTGGCAGAAGTCAGCCCGGAACCGCCCGGTATATCCAGCGGCCACAAGCTACCGACCTAATGTGAGAGGTCTGTGCATTAATAATTAATTAATGCAAATCTAAGATAAGAATGACGTCTAAAACGTATTGGGGAAAATAGGGTTAAACCAAAGGGATTAGTAGATGTAGTAAAACCCGTCCATGAATCTGTAGGCCCAATACAAAGTTAGACAAATCTGAAAAATCTGTACATCTGATCCGTTAGTCTGAAAACTTGTTAACTCAATTTGTGAACTAGTAAATCTGAATTCTGTATGTCTGAACTTGTAAACAAATAAATCTGAAATCTGTTGGTTTGGGGACACAAGGTTAGGAGGGGAATTACTTGTGTCATCTGTTGTTTGGGACCCATATTAGTCAGTAACCCTTTCTGGTATCAAAACTTTGACCCAACAGTAGGTAGGGTCCGGGCACGCTTACTGAACTAATTATAAGTGGTTCATTCTGATAATGGCGAGGGGTGTTGATGGTGCGTTCCAACCGAGTCATGTGCGTGCATGGATCCCGGTCTACCTCTGAGGATGTAAGACGCCGTGACATCCGTAAATAGGTCTGTGCCAATTGGTTGTCACTTTAGGGAGTGATACACCCTACTGTGGGGCCGACACAGGATATTTATGTATTAGGGAGCCGATCGCTTGGGGTAGGGTTTAGGGTACGCTTAGTTCTGTCTGTTTCTGTTGGTACCGTCTGTTTCTGTTGGGTGGTAACACCTGTCTGTTTCTGTGTGGTACCGTCTGTTCGGGTGGTAAAGGCCCATTACTAGTGTACACCTAATTCCACATTCTGTTTACATAGGGATAAATCTGTTTCTTCTTCTGTCTGTTTCTGATCGGGTAGTAAAGGCCCATTATTAGCATTCTGTTTCTGTTAAAGTATTCTGTACCCGTTCCTGCTTCAATTTAGACATTAGGGTGACACCTAATTTTGCTATACTAGTATTAGTGCAGAGAAGTGTAAAACAATAGTTTATATCATTCTGTTTTTCTGTTATATCTGCTACACCTGTTATAGTCATCTCACATCCAGTTTTATGTTCATATCATATTATTATTATCTGTTCATATGCTGAAAGTCACTGGACTTGCCAGACTTTTTGTCTGACCCTTGTTGTTTCGCCTTCTTTCTTCCGTTCCCCCCCCCCCCCCCCCAAGGTTATCCAAGGAGGGAAATACTTTAGCTTGATCCGGATTTCTCTTTGCTTGAAGTGCTTAAAGTATGGCTTGGCTTTGTATAGCTTCCGTTCCATGGGGATTATGATTTTAAACTATGCATTTTGAAGACTTTTGTACAAGACTGATATTTTGTACTTGAATTCTGAAATTGAAAGGATGTAACCATACTAATTTCTGTTTCCGCTGTAATAAAGTTAAAAAATTTCAAGTATTGTTTTATCTGTCTTGTAAGTTTCTGTTCTGTTTACTAAAATGCTCCACCAAAGTTAAGGCATTCCCTTTGTGAGTGACCTTAACGGAGGTGGGGTGTTACGATTGGTATCAGAGCTGAAGGTTACCAGATTTTATAAAAAGTTTTGAAAATTATTTTCAAAAAAAAAAAAGGTTTTGAAAGGAATTATTTTCAAAAAATAAAAGCTTATTTTGAAAAACATGATCCCCAAGAGCCATATATCTTTCTTTCAGTCCTTTTTGTATTGAACCTTTCCTTTTTCGATTCCAGCATGTCTGAAGCATCTGAGATACCAGAGGGTGTTCATGTACCCGGTTGGTTTCGTCAATATCTTGAGGCTAGGACCGCCGCTGCAGGTCCAGCAAATGATCCCCCTCCTCCACCCCCTCCTCGTGCTATTGCTTTCTCAAAAATCTGTAGAGATTTTAGGGCCATGGGTGGGAAGGATTTCAAAGGAACTGAATCATTCGTAGAAGCAAGGAATTGGCTCAAAGAAACTGAGGATCTGTTCGTTATCTTCGAGGTGGACGATAGGCAGAAGGTACAGTTGGCAGTATGGCTGCTCAAAGACGAAGCTTCCTACTGGTGGGAAGTCACTAACGCCGAGAGGCCGGTTGAGACATGGATGGATTTCAGAACAAGGTTTGAGACAAAATTCCTCTCGCAAGCTGAACGAAGTTTACAATTGGAAAAGTTCTTGTCTCTTAAGCAAGGAAGTATGACGGTCAAGGAATACGTCAACCAGTTCAACCAACTAGCAAGATTCGGATTGGATTTAGTCAACACTCAGCATAAAAAGGCTCTCCGCTTTGTTAAAGGATTGAATGAGCCACTGCACAGCCTAGCCATGACCCATGTACCCATGGGAGCAACTTACAAGAAATTGGTGGATATGGCACTACTGCACGAGGAAGACAAGGGCCCGAAAGAGACAAAGAAGGAAGAACCACAGAATAAGAAAGCGGGGCCCAAAAAGGAAACACAAAAGAAGGATGAGAAGTCTGAAGATAAGAAGGGGAAAAAGTGCTTTACTTGTGGAAGCTCAACTCATCTGAACAAGGATTGCAGAAAAAGGAAGGGCGCTTGCTTCAACTGTGGGGAGATGGGACACTTCACTAGGGACTGCCCGAAGAGACGAGGACAAGGAGGGCAGGCGAACACTCTTGAAGCTAGTGGCTAGGATAGGAATAGGGAAAAATTTCTATAGTAGGTTTAATTTCTTTATCTGATTATGGAGTTAAGACTTTTTCTGATTCTGGTATTTTGGTTTTGTAATCGGTACTCTGCACTTTAATACTAGTATTATTTCTGAATTCCGCTATAGACTCAGACCCATAAGGGTTATGGATCATCTGTTTGAGATTGGGGTTTGAGGGATATCTGTGTTAGGAGTCAAGTATGACGCATACATTCTGAGTTTTCGTGGGGTATGATTTTATCATGCTTAGCTTCCTAAGAATTACTAGGGAACCTGATCTGTACCAGTAGTCTGTAAATATCTAAATACTTTTGATAGGATTTCCAGTTTTGACATTGTCTAAAGAAGGTAATCCTCTGGGTGTCAATTTGATGTTGGTTTCGGTCTTTGGGGCCGATACTTAGGACCCATGTCTAATGGGAACCAAATTTTCGTTCTATCTGTACTCACTTCCATCATTCGACTGTATCCTATCGATCGAATATTTGAACTTTAGGTAGAAACTAATGGTTGTAAACATGTGTTTGAGACATGTTATGTTTGATGGTTGCAAGTGGATGCAAGTGGTTGCTAGTGGTTGCTCGTGGATGCATATACACACACTAGGCACTAGATCGGCTCGAAAGCACTCTCATACTGCATATGGATGTGTGAGCATTTTTAAATTTTTATGGATGCAAAATGGTTGAATCAGCATATGGATGTTGCATATGAATGAGCAGTTGTGCACTCATATAGAAATGATATGTCTCAAATAGGAAAATTTGCATACATATTGGACTCATGGCACTAACATGATTTGCATTAAGGAGGTCGACTGAATCAGTGGGCCGCCTGATTTTGCATTAGATACGGACATGAACACACACTGTGCATTTAAACATGAAAGCATTAGAAGTCTATAAGGACAATGGATGCCTGTGGTTGATGATTGAGTAGATGGATGATTGGATGGTAGGACACATTCTTCTTAACTTGAAGATTTCAGGGACGAAATCCTTTTAAGTGGGGGAGAATGTAACACCCCGTGTATTCTATAACTGTGGAATTAACAAATTAAAGTATAATTAATTTGAAATCAAAGAACTAAGGGAAACGGGATACGCCATTGCGTTCGTCTCGGAAAAATACGCGAAATAGAGTCCGAGTTTTCGAAAAACGGAGTCCGTATGAAGAAGATATGGCCTTCGGAAGTTTGAGAATTAAGTTTAAAATTCAAACAGAATAAAATAAGCTCAGAAAATCAAGTTTAAATTCGAAAATGGGGCCCAATGGGCCAGGGTGGAAAAACGCCCGCCTGACGCACCCAGGTCGACTGGGCTGTCGACCTGGTCTAGCCAGGTCGACAGGGCTGTCGACAGGGCTGTCGACAGGCATGTCGACCTGGTCCAGACCCAGGTCGAGCCCAGTCTAACTCGGCTGGCCTATTCTCTGTTAGTCGATTTTCTGTGGTCTGCTTTGTCATTAGGGCTAGGTGGCAGGCTCTAATTGGTCTCTCCTTAGGATGAATGGCTACGATCAATCCAAGCAACATCAATGGTCCTAATCAGTTCCTAACCTCTATAAAAAGGACCCTAGACTCTACCTAGGTTTCTTGCACAATTCTCTAGCCTCCATTGCTCTCTTCTTCTAATAAAAAAATAAAAATGGCGTCTCTGCTCTGCTGGAATTAAAACTAGAAGATAATCAACATCAGCCTAAGCAACTCAATTCAAACTAGGGGTTAAAGTTCTGCAAAGATTCTACAACAAGTTAAAGTTCTTTCTTTAATCCAATCAAGGCAAGTACAGTTATTCTCCGCTATAAACGTTAATTATAATTTTGATATGCATTTAAATCTGAGTTTGAGGTTGTATTCTCTTCTGTTAGATCTGTTTTCTGTGACTGTTCTATATTACTTTCTTCTTTTCTGTTTCTATAGCCAGGCTACCACGAGCCTGTGCCTAATCTCATAAGAGATGAACGTATGAACGCAAGTTTTGGGATGAATGATGAGAAATTTGACAAAACCAAATTGAATGTATGACTTTAGGTCTGAGGCATAAAATATATTGGACATATGACTTGGGATTGGATGCATAAATTTGACTATGAACATATAATTTATGCATGTTGTATGCATAGTTATGTTGTAATTTAGACCTGTAATTAATTAGAAAAAAAAATAGCATATGTTATAAACTAGTTTTAGACCTATGCATATTTTGTGATAAAAGAAGAAGAGGAACCACTGTAAAGATTACATATGATTTGAGACTTTGGACAAAATGCATATAAAAAGGCAAGATCTGATTTTTAGAAGATATGGTTTAAAGATTTATATTATTGGGGATAGTTTGCATAATAATTCATGACATGAAAAGAAGGAAGATATGGAAACTTAAGATTTACATTAATTAGGATATCTATTATTGTAATTACACCTAATTAGGGATTTTTGGATATATGACATGCATTGAAATTAATGGTTATATTTGGTATAATCTATATTGGAACATATGTTATATGGCAAATTATGTCCATATTCTGCGCTTAAGCAAACATGGAATATATGTTGTGAATCATGAAAAATTATGTAGGCATATGAATTTAGGCCTAATTTATGACTAGGCAAGGCATGTAAATAGAACCTTTAGAATTATTAGGTTTGCTAAATCTGTTAATTTGCTAAGTTGCCTAAACTGCTAGTTTTGTTATATTGCCTAGACTGCTAATTAGATTGAAATGCCAAATCTGTTAAATTTGTCTGTTGAGATGCCTAATCTGTTATATGCCAAAATCTGCTAAGTTGCTAAATCTGTTAAATCCGTTAAGTCATATAAAATCTGTTATCTGCTATGTTGATATAATCATCCTGTGATTGATATAATCTGAATTGGCATATATATTGGGCGTGCGCATAAACGGTAAATTATTAATTAATTGGCCGCAAAGATAAACATGGCTAACTTGAGGTTAGAATGAGTTTGCGGCGTAAATCTGCCCGGAACCGCCCGGCACATCCAGTGGCCGCAAACAATAGGTTCTAATGTGGGAAGTTAGTCATAACATGCGTAAGACACGAGGTTAGGTCTGGCTTGTGGCAGAAGTCTGCCCGGAACCGCCCGGCATATCCAGCGGCCACAAGCTACCGACCTAATGTGAGAGGTCTGTGCATTAATAATTAATTAATGCAAATCTAAGATAAGAATGACGTCTAAAACGTATTGGGGAAAATAGGGTTAAACCAAAGGGATTAGTAGATGTAGTAAAACCCGTCCATGAATCTGTAGGCCCAATACAAAGTTAGACAAATCTGAAAAACCTGTACATCTGATCCGTTAGTCTGAAAACTTGTTAACTCAATTTGTGAACTAGTAAATCTGAATTCTGTATGTCTGAACTTGTAAACAAATAAATCTGAAATCTGTTAGTTTGGGGACACAAGGTTAGGAGGGGAATTACTTGTGTCATCTGTTGTTTGGGACCCATATTAGTCAGTAACCCTTTCTGGTATCAAAACTTTGACCCAACAGTAGGTAGGGTCCGGGCACGCTTACTGAACTAATTATAAGTGGTTCATTCTGATAATGGCGAGGGGTGTTGATGGTGCGTTCCAACCGGGTCATGTGCGTGCATGGATCCCGGTCTGCCTCTGAGGATGTAAGACGCCGTGACATCCGTAAATAGGTCTGTGCCAATTGGTTGTCACTTTAGGGAGTGATACACCCTACTGTGGGGCCGACACAGGATATTTATGTATTAGGGAGCCGATCGCTTGGGGTAGGGTTTAGGGTACGCTTAGTTCTGTCTGTTTCTGTTGGTACCGTCTGTTTCTGTTGGGTGGTAACACCTGTCTGTTTCTGTGTGGTACCGTCTGTTCGGGTGGTAAAGGCCCATTACTAGTGTACACCTAATTCCACATTCTGTTTTCATAGGGATAAATCTGTTTCTTCTTCTGTCTGTTTCTGATCGGGTAGTAAAGGCCCATTATTAGCATTCTGTTTCTGTTAAAGTATTCTGTACCCGTTCCTGCTTCAATTTAGACATTAGGGTGACACCTAATTTTGCTATACTAGTATTAGTGCAGAGAAGTGTAAAACAATAGTTTATATCATTCTGTTTTTCTGTTATATCTGCTACACCTGTTATAGTCATCTCACATCCAGTTTTATGTTCATATCATATTATTATTATCTGTTCATATGCTGAAAGTCACTGGACTTGCCAGACTTTTTGTCTGACCCTTGTTGTTTCGCCTTCTTTCTTCTGTTCCCCCCCCCCCAGGTTATCCAAGGAGGGAAATACTTTAGCTTGATCCGGATTTCTCTTTGCTTGAAGTGCTTAAAGTATGGCTTGGCTTTGTATAGCTTCCGTTCCATGGGGATTATGATTTTAAACTATGCATTTTGAAGACTTTTGTACAAGACTGATATTTTGTACTTGAATTCTGAAATTGAAAGGATGTAACCATACTAATTTCTGTTTCCGCTGTAATAAAGTTAAAAAATTTCAAGTACTGTTTTATCTGTCTTGTAAGTTTCTGTTCTGTTTACTAAAATGCTCCACCAAAGTTAAGGCATTCCCTTTGTGAGTGACCTTAACGGAGGTGGGGTGTTACACTTGGTATCAGAGCTGAAGGTTACCAGATTTTATAAAAAGTTTTGAAAATTATTTTCAAAAAAAAAAAAAGGTTTTGAAAGGAATTATTTTCAAAAAATAAAAGCTTATTTTGAAAAACATGATCCCCAAGAGCCATATATCTTTCTTTCAGTCCTTTTTGTATTGAACCTTTCCTTTTTCGATTCCAGCATGTCTGAAGCATCTGAGATACCAGAGGGTGTTCATGTACCCGGTTGGTTTCGTCAATATCTTGAGGCTAGGACCGCCGCTGCAGGTCCAGCAAATGATCCCCCTCCTCCACCCCCTCCTCGTGCTATTGCTTTCTCAAAAATCTGTAGAGATTTTAGGGCCATGGGTGGGAAGGATTTCAAAGGAACTGAATCATTCGTAGAAGCAAGGAATTGGCTCAAAGAAACTGAGGATCTGTTCGTTATCTTCGAGGTGGACGATAGGCAGAAGGTACAGTTGGCAGTATGGCTGCTCAAAGACGAAGCTTCCTACTGGTGGGAAGTCACTAACGCCGAGAGGCCGGTTGAGACATGGATGGATTTCAGAACAAGGTTTGAGACAAAATTCCTCTCGCAAGCTGAACGAAGTTTACAATTGGAAAAGTTCTTGTCTCTTAAGCAAGGAAGTATGACGGTCAAGGAATACGTCAACCAGTTCAACCAACTAGCAAGATTCGGATTGGATTTAGTCAACACTCAGCATAAAAAGGCTCTCCGCTTTGTTAAAGGATTGAATGAGCCACTGCACAGCCTAGCCATGACCCATGTACCCATGGGAGCAACTTACGAGAAATTGGTGGATATGGCACTACTGCACGAGGAAGACAAGGGCCCGAAAGAGACAAAGAAGGAAGAACCACAGAATAAGAAAGCGGGGCCCAAAAAGGAAACACAAAAGAAGGATGAGAAGTCTGAAGATAAGAAGGGGAAAAAGTGCTTTACTTGTGGAAGCTCAACTCATCTGAACAAGGATTGCAGAAAAAGGAAGGGCGCTTGCTTCAACTGTGGGGAGATGGGACACTTCACTAGGGACTGCCCGAAGAGACGAGGACAAGGAGGGCAGGCGAACACTCTTGAAGCTAGTGGCTAGGATAGGAATAGGGAAAAATTTCTATAGTAGGTTTAATTTCTTTATCTGATTATGGAGTTAAGACTTTTTCTGATTCTGGTATTTTGGTTTTGTAATCGGTACTCTGCACTTTAATACTAGTATTATTTCTGAATTCCGCTATAGACTCAGACCCATAAGGGTTATGGATCATCTGTTTGAGATTGGGGTTTGAGGGATATCTGTGTTAGGAGTCAAGTATGACGCATACATTCTGAGTTTTCATGGGGTATGATTTTATCATGCTTAGCTTCCTAAGAATTACTAGGGAACCTGATCTGTACCAGTAGTCTGTAAATATCTAAATACTTTTGATAGGATTTCCAGTTTTGACATTGTCTAAAGAAGGTAATCCTCTGGGTGTCAATTTGATGTTGGTTTCGGTCTTTGGGGCCGATACTTAGGACCCATGTCTAATGGGAACCAAATTTTCGTTCTATCTGTACTCACTTCCATCATTCGACTGTATCCTATCGATCGAATATTTGAACTTTAGGTAGAAACTAATGGTTGTAAACATGTGTTTGAGACATGTTATGTTTGATGGTTGCAAGTGGATGCAAGTGGTTGCTAGTGGTTGCTCGTGGATGCATATACACACACTAGGCACTAGATCGGCTCGAAAGCACTCTCATACTGCATATGGATGTATGAGCATTTTTAAATTTTTATGGATGCAAAATGGTTGAATCAGCATATGGATGTTGCATATGAATGAGCAGTTGTGCACTCATATAGAAATGATATGTCTCAAATAGGAAAATTTGCATACATATTGGACTCATGGCACTAACATGATTTGCATTAAGGAGGTCGACTGAATCAGTGGGCCGCCTGATTTTGCATTAGATACGGACATGAACACACACTATGCATTTAAACATGAAAGCATTAGAAGTTTATAAGGACAATGGATGCCTGTGGTTGATGATTGAGTAGATGGATGATTGGATGGTAGGACACATTCTTCTTAACTTGAAGATTTCGGGGATGAAATCCTTTTAAGTGGGGGAGAATGTAACACCTCGTGTATTCTATAACTGTGGAATTAACAAATTAAAGTATAATTAATTTGAAATCAAAGAACTAAGGGAAACGGGATACGCCATTGCGTTCGTCTCGGAAAAATACGCGAAATAGAGTCCGAGTTTTCGAAAAACGGAGTCCGTATGAAGAAGATATGGCCTTCAGAAGTTTGAGAATTAAGTTTAAAATTCAAACAGAATAAAATAAGCTCAGAAAATCAAGTTTAAATTCGAAAATGGGGCCCAATGGGCCAGGGTGGAAAAACGCCCGCCTGACGCACCCAGGTCGACTGGGCTGTCGACCTGGTCTAGCCAGGTCGACAGGGCTGTCGACAGGCATGTCGACCTGGTCCAGACCCAGGTCGAGCCCAGTCTAACCCGGCTGGCCTATTCTCTGTTAGTCGATTTTCTGTGGTCTGCTTTGTCATTAGGGCTAGGTGGCAGGCTCTAATTGGTCTCTCCTTAGGATGAATGGCTACGATCAATCCAAGCAACATCAATGGTCCTAATCAGTTCCAAACCTCTATAAAAAGGACCCTAGACTCTACCTAGGTTTCTTGCACAATTCTCTAGCCTCCATTGCTCTCTTCTTCTAATAAAAAAATAAAAATGGCGTCTCTGCTCTGCTGGAATTAAAACTAGAAGATAATCAACATCAGCCTAAGCAACTCAATTCAAACTAGGGGTTAAAGTTCTGCAAAGATTCTACAACAAGTTAAAGTTCTTTCTTTAATCCAATCAAGGCAAGTATAGTTATTCTCCGCTATAAACGTTAATTATAATTTTGATATGCATTTAAATCTGAGTTTGAGGTTGTATTCTCTTCTGTTAGATCTGTTTTCTGTGACTGTTCTATATTCCTTTCTTCTTTTCTGTTTCTATAGCCAGGCTACCACGAGCCTGTGCCTAATCTCATAAGAGATGAACGTATGAACGCAAGTTTTGGGATGAATGATGAGAAATTTGACAAAACCAAATTGAATGTATGACTTTAGGTCTGAGGCATAAAATATATTGGACATATGACTTGGGATTGGATGCATAAATTTGACTATGAACATATAATTTATGCATGTTGTATGCATAGTTATGTTGTAATTTAGACCTGTAATTAATTAGAAAAAAAATAGCATATGTTATAAACTAGTTTTAGACCTATGCATATTTTGTGATAAAAGAAGAAGAGGAACCACTGTAAAGATTACATATGATTTGAGACTTTGGACAAAATGCATATAAAAAGGCAAGATCTGATTTTTAGAAGATATGGTTTAAAGATTTATATTATTGGGGATAGTTTGCATAATAATTCATGACATGAAAAGAAGGAAGATATGGAAACTTAAGATTTACATTAATTAGGATATCTATTATTGTAATTACACCTAATTAGGGATTTTTGGATATATGACATGCATTGAAATTAATGGTTATATTTGGTATAATCTATATTGGAACATATGTTATATGGCAAATTATGTCCATATTCTGCGCTTAAGCAAACATGGAATATATGTTGTGAATCATGAAAAATTATGTAGGCATATGAATTTAGGCCTAATTTATGACTAGGCAAGGCATGTAAATAGAACCTTTAGAATTATTAGGTTTGCTAAATCTGTTAATTTGCTAAGTTGCCTAAACTGCTAGTTTTGTTATATTGCCTAGACTGCTAATTAGATTGAAATGCCAAATCTGTTAAATTTGTCTGTTGAGATGCCTAATCTGTTATATGCCAAAATCTGCTAAGTTGCTAAATCTGTTAAATCCGTTAAGTCATAAAAAATCTGTTATCTGCTATGTTGATATAATCATCCTGTGATTGATATAATCTGAATTGGCATATATATTGGGCGTGCGCATAAACGGTAAATTATTAATTAATTGGCCGCAAAGATAAACATGGCTAACTCGAGGTTAGAATGAGTTTGCGGCGTAAATCTGCCCGGAACCGCCCGGCACATCCAGTGGCCGCAAACAATAGGTTCTAATGTGGGAAGTTAGTCATAACATGCGTAAGACACGAGGTTAGGTCTGGCTTGTGGCAGAAGTCTGCCCGGAACCGCCCGGCATATCCAGCGGCCACAAGCTACCGACCTAATGTGAGAGGTCTGTGCATTAATAATTAATTAATGCAAATCTAAGATAAGAATGACGTCTAAAACGTATTGGGGAAAATAGGGTTAAACCAAAGGGATTAGTAGATGTAGTAAAACCCGTCCATGAATCTGTAGGCCCAATACAAAGTTAGACAAATCTGAAAAATCTGTACATCTGATCCGTTAGTCTGAAAACTTGTTAACTCAATTTGTGAACTAGTAAATCTGAATTCTGTATGTCTGAACTTGTAAACAAATAAATCTGAAATCTGTTAGTTTGGGGACACAAGGTTAGGAGGGGAATTACTTGTGTCATCTGTTGTTTGGGACCCATATTAGTCAGTAACCCTTTCTGGTATCAAAACTTTGACCCAACAGTAGGTAGGGTCTGGGCACGCTTACTGAACTAATTATAAGTGGTTCATTCTGATAATGGCGAGGGGTGTTGATGGTGCGTTCCAACCGGGTCATGTGCGTGCATGGATCCCGGTCTGCCTCTGAGGATGTAAGACGCCGTGACATCCGTAAATAGGTCTGTGCCAATTGGTTGTCACTTTAGGGAGTGATACACCCTACTGTGGGGCCGACACAGGATATTTATGTATTAGGGAGCCGATCGCTTGGGGTAGGGTTTAGGGTACGCTTAGTTCTGTCTGTTTCTGTTGGTACCGTCTGTTTCTGTTGGGTGGTAACACCTGTCTGTTTCTGTGTGGTACCGTCTGTTCGGGTGGTAAAGGCCCATTACTAGTGTACACCTAATTCCACATTCTGTTTCCATAGGGATAAATCTGTTTCTTCTTCTGTCTGTTTCTGATCGGGTAGTAAAGGCCCATTATTAGCATTCTGTTTCTGTTAAAGTATTCTGTACCCGTTCCTGCTTCAATTTAGACATTAGGGTGACACCTAATTTTGCTATACTAGTATTAGTGCAGAGAAGTGTAAAACAATAGTTTATATCATTCTGTTTTTCTATTATATCTGCTACACCTGTTATAGTCATCTCACATCCAGTTTTATGTTCATATCATATTATTATTATCTGTTCATATGCTGAAAGTCACTGGACTTGCCAGACTTTTTGTCTGACCCTTGTTGTTTCGCCTTCTTTCTTCCGTTCCCCCCCCCCAGGTTATCCAAGGAGGGAAATACTTTAGCTTGATCCGGATTTCTCTTTGCTTGAAGTGCTTAAAGTATGGCTTGGCTTTGTATAGCTTCCGTTCCATGGGGATTATGATTTTAAACTATGCATTTTGAAGGCTTTTGTACAAGACTGATATTTTGTACTTGAATTCTGAAATTGAAAGGATGTAACCATACTAATTTCTGTTTCCGCTGTAATAAAGTTAAAAAATTTCAAGTACTGTTTTATCTGTCTTGTAAGTTTCTGTTCTGTTTACTAAAATGCTCCACCAAAGTTAAGGCATTCCCTTTGTGAGTGACCTTAACGGAGGTGGGGTGTTACACTTGGTATCAGAGCTGAAGGTTACCAAATTTTATAAAAAGTTTTGAAAATTATTTTCAAAAAAAAAAAAAGGTTTTGAAAGGAATTATTTTCAAAAAATAAAAGCTTATTTTGAAAAACATGATCCCCAAGAGCCATATATCTTTCTTTCAGTCCTTTTTGTATTGAACCTTTCCTTTTTCGATTCCAGCATGTCTGAAGCATCTGAGATACCAGAGGGTGTTCATGTACCCGGTTGGTTTCGTCAATATCTTGAGGCTAGGACCGCCGCTGCAGGTCCAGCAAATGATCCCCCTCCTCCACCCCCTCCTCGTGCTATTGCTTTCTCAAAAATCTGTAGAGATTTTAGGGCCATGGGTGGGAAGGATTTCAAAGGAACTGAATCATTCGTAGAAGCAAGGAATTGGCTCAAAGAAACTGAGGATCTGTTCGTTATCTTCGAGGTGGACGATAGGCAGAAGGTACAGTTGGCAGTATGGCTGCTCAAAGACGAAGCTTCCTACTGGTGGGAAGTCACTAACGCCGAGAGGCCGGTTGAGACATGGATGGATTTCAGAACAAGGTTTGAGACAAAATTCCTCTCGCAAGCTGAACGAAGTTTACAATTGGAAAAGTTCTTGTCTCTTAAGCAAGGAAGTATGACGGTCAAGGAATACGTCAACCAGTTCAACCAACTAGCAAGATTCGGATTGGATTTAGTCAACACTCAGCATAAAAAGGCTCTCCGCTTTGTTAAAGGATTGAATGAGCCACTGCACAGCCTAGCCATGACCCATGTACCCATGGGAGCAACTTACGAGAAATTGGTGGATATGGCACTACTGCACGAGGAAGACAAGGGCCCGAAAGAGACAAAGAAGGAAGAACCACAGAATAAGAAAGCGGGGCCCAAAAAGGAAACACAAAAGAAGGATGAGAAGTCTGAAGATAAGAAGGGGAAAAAGTGCTTTACTTGTGGAAGCTCAACTCATCTGAGCAAGGATTGCAGAAAAAGGAAGGGCGCTTGCTTCAACTGTGGGGAGATGGGACACTTCACTAGGGACTGCCCGAAGAGACGAGGACAAGGAGGGCAGGCGAACACTCTTGAAGCTAGTGGCTAGGATAGGAATAGGGAAAAATTTCTATAGTAGGTTTAATTTCTTTATCTGATTATGGAGTTAAGACTTTTTCTGATTCTGGTATTTTGGTTTTGTAATCGGTACTCTGCACTTTAATACTAGTATTATTTCTGAATTCCGCTATAGACTCAGACCCATAAGGGTTATGGATCATCTGTTTGAGATTGGGGTTTGAGGGATATCTGTGTTAGGAGTCAAGTATGACGCATACATTCTGAGTTTTCGTGGGGTATGATTTTATCATGCTTAGCTTCCTAAGAATTACTAGGGAACCTGATCTGTACCAGTAGTCTGTAAATATCTAAATACTTTTGATAGGATTTCCAGTTTTGACATTGTCTAAAGAAGGTAATCCTCTGGGTGTCAATTTGATGTTGGTTTCGGTCTTTGGGGCCGATACTTAGGACCCATGTCTAATGGGAACCAAATTTTCGTTCTATCTGTACTCACTTCCATCATTCGACTGTATCCTATCGATCGAATATTTGAACTTTAGGTAGAAACTAATGGTTGTAAACATGTGTTTGAGACATGTTATGTTTGATGGTTGCAAGTGGATGCAAGTGGTTGCTAGTGGTTGCTCGTGGATGCATATACACACACTAGGCACTAGATCGGCTCGAAAGCACTCTCATACTGCATATGGATGTGTGAGCATTTTTAAATTTTTATGGATGCAAAATGGTTGAATCAGCATATGGATGTTGCATATGAATGAGCAGTTGTGCACTCATATAGAAATGATATGTCTCAAATAGGAAAATTTGCATACATATTGGACTCATGGCACTAACATGATTTGCATTAAGGAGGTCGACTGAATCAGTGGGCCGCCTGATTTTGCATTAGATACGGACATGAACACACACTGTGCATTTAAACATGAAAGCATTAGAAGTCTATAAGGACAATGGATGCCTGTGGTTGATGATTGAGTAGATGGATGATTGGATGGTAGGACACATTCTTCTTAACTTGAAGATTTCGGGGACGAAATCCTTTTAAGTGGGGGAGAATGTAACACCCCGTGTATTCTATAACTGTGGAATTAACAAATTAAAGTATAATTAATTTGAAATCAAAGAACTAAGGGAAACGGGATACGCCATTGCGTTCGTCTCGGAAAAATACGCGAAATAGAGTCCGAGTTTTCGAAAAACGGAGTCCGTATGAAGAAGATATGGCCTTCGGAAGTTTGAGAATTAAGTTTAAAATTCAAACAGAATAAAATAAGCACAGAAAATCAAGTTTAAATTCGAAAATGGGCCCCAATGGGCCAGGGTGGAAAAACGCCCGCCTGACGCACCCAGGTCGACTGGGCTGTCGACCTGGTCTAGCCAGGTCGACAGGGCTGTCGACAGGGCTGTCGACAGGCATGTCGACCTGGTCCAGACCCAGGTCGAGCCCAGTCTAACCCGGCTGGCCTATTCTCTGTTAGTCGATTTTCTGTGGTCTGCTTTGTCATTAGGGCTAGGTGGCAGGCTCTAATTGGTCTCTCCTTAGGATGAATGGCTACGATCAATCCAAGCAACATCAATGGTCCTAATCAGTTCCTAACCTCTATAAAAAGGACCCTAGACTCTACCTAGGTTTCTTGCACAATTCTCTAGCCTCCATTGCTCTCTTCTTCTAATAAAAAAATAAAAATGGCGTCTCTGCTCTGCTGGAATTAAAACTAGAAGATAATCAACATCAGCCTAAGCAACTCAATTCAAACTAGGGGTTAAAGTTCTGCAAAGATTCTACAACAAGTTAAAGTTCTTTCTTTAATCCAATCAAGGCAAGTACAGTTATTCTCCGCTATAAACGTTAATTATAATTTTGATATGCATTTAAATCTGAGTTTGAGGTTGTATTCTCTTCTGTTAGATCTGTTTTCTGTGACTGTTCTATATTCCTTTCTTCTTTTTTGTTTCTATAGCCAGGCTACCACGAGCCTGTGCCTAATCTCATAAGAGATGAACGTATGAACGCAAGTTTTGGGATGAATGATGAGAAATTTGACAAAACCAAATTGAATGTATGACTTTAGGTCTGAGGCATAAAATATATTGGACATATGACTTGGGATTGGATGCATAAATTTGACTATGAACATATAATTTATGCATGTTGTATGCATAGTTATGTTGTAATTTAGACCTGTAATTAATTAGAAAAAAATAGCATATGTTATAAACTAGTTTTAGACCTATGCATATTTTGTGATAAAAGAAGAAGAGGAACCACTGTAAAGATTACATATGATTTGAGACTTTGGAAAAAATGCATATAAAAAGGCAAGATCTGATTTTTAGAAGATATGGTTTAAAGATTTATATTATTGGGGATAGTTTGCATAATAATTCATGACATGAAAAGAAGGAAGATATGGAAACTTAAGATTTACATTAATTAGGATATCTATTATTGTAATTACACCTAATTAGGGATTTTTGGATATATGACATGCATTGAAATTAATGGTTATATTTGGTATAATCTATATTGGAACATATGTTATATGGCAAATTATGTCCATATTCTGCGCTTAAGCAAACATGGAATATATGTTGTGAATCATGAAAAATTATGTAGGCATATGAATTTAGGCCTAATTTATGACTAGGCAAGGCATGTAAATAGAACCTTTAGAATTATTAGGTTTGCTAAATCTGTTAATTTGCTAAGTTGCCTAAACTGCTAGTTTTGTTATATTGCCTAGACTGCTAATTAGATTGAAATGCCAAATCTGTTAAATTTGTCTGTTGAGATGCCTAATCTGTTATATGCCAAAATCTGCTAAGTTGCTAAATCTGTTAAATCCGTTAAGTCATATAAAATCTATTATCTGCTATGTTGATATAATCATCCTGTGATTGATATAATCTGAATTGGCATATATATTGGGCGTGCGCATAAACGGTAAATTATTAATTAATTGGCCGCAAAGATAAACATGGCTAACTCGAGGTTAGAATGAGTTTGCGGCGTAAATCTGCCCGGAACCGCCCGGCACATCCAGTGGCCGCAAACAATAGGTTCTAATGTGGGAAGTTAGTCATAACATGCGTAAGACACGAGGTTAGGTCTGGCTTGTGGCAGAAGTCTGCCCGGAACCGCCCGGCATATCCAGCGGCCACAAGCTACCGACCTAATGTGAGAGGTCTGTGCATTAATAATTAATTAATGCAAATCTAAGATAAGAATGACGTCTAAAACGTACTGGGGAAAATAGGGTTAAACCAAAGGGATTAGTAGATGTAGTAAAACCCGTCCATGAATCTGTAGGCCCAATACAAAGTTAGACAAATCTGAAAAATCTGTACATCTGATCCGTTAGTCTGAAAACTTGTTAACTCAATTTGTGAACTAGTAAATCTGAATTCTGTATGTCTGAACTTGTAAACAAATAAATCTGAAATCTGTTGGTTTGGGGACACAAGGTTAGGAGGGGAATTACTTGTGTCATCTGTTGTTTGGGACCCATATTAGTCAGTAACCCTTTCTGGTATCAAAACTTTGACCCAACAGTAGGTAGGGTCCGGGCACGCTTACTGAACTAATTATAAGTGGTTCATTCTGATAATGGCGAGGGGTGTTGATGGTGCGTTCCAACCGGGTCATGTGCGTGCATGGATCCCGGTCTGCCTCTGAGGATGTAAGACGCCGTGACATCCGTAAATAGGTCTGTGCCAATTGGTTGTCACTTTAGGGAGTGATACACCCTACTGTGGGGCCGACACAGGATATTTATGTATTAGGGAGCCGATCGCTTGGGGTAGGGTTTAGGGTACGCTTAGTTCTGTCTGTTTCTGTTGGTACCGTCTGTTTCTGTTGGGTGGTAACACCTGTCTGTTTCTGTGTGGTACCGTCTGTTCGGGTGGTAAAGGCCCATTACTAGTGTACACCTAATTCCACATTCTGTTTCCATAGGGATAAATCTGTTTCTTCTTCTGTCTGTTTCTGATCGGGTAGTAAAGGCCCATTATTAGCATTCTGTTTCTGTTAAAGTATTCTGTACCCGTTCCTGCTTCAATTTAGACATTAGGGTGACACCTAATTTTGCTATACTAGTATTAGTGCAGAGAAGTGTAAAACAATAGTTTATATCATTCTGTTTTTCTGTTATATCTGCTACACCTGTTATAGTCATCTCACATCCAGTTTTATGTTCATATCATATTATTATTATCTGTTCATATGCTGAAAGTCACTGGACTTGCCAGACTTTTTGTCTGACCCTTGTTGTTTCGCCTTCTTTCTTCCGTTCCCCCCCCCCCCCCCCAGGTTATCCAAGGAGGGAAATACTTTAGCTTGATCCGGATTTCTCTTTGCTTGAAGTGCTTAAAGTATGGCTTGGCTTTGTATAGCTTCCGTTCCATGGGGATTATGATTTTAATCTATGCATTTTGAAGGCTTTTGTACAAGACTGATATTTTGTACTTGAATTCTGAAATTGAAAGGATGTAACCATACTAATTTCTGTTTCCGCTGTAATAAAGTTAAAAAATTTCAAGTACTGTTTTATCTGTCTTGTAAGTTTCTGTTCTGTTTACTAAAATGCTCCACCAAAGTTAAGGCATTCCCTTTGTGAGTGACCTTAACGGAGGTGGGGTGTTACAGTTTCCGTTCAAATCAAAATATAACTCTATATATTGAAATTGAACGCGCATTTAAATTTACTGGGGTCACATACTAACTCGAAAAATTCCAGAAAAATATTCTCTAGCCTCGTATTGACGATACGGTCCTAAAAAAAACTAATTTCGTCGAATTCTGAGACCGTTTGAAAATTGGCCTTTTTCCAGTCGATTAAAATCGATTAAAACTGGTCAAACGCGTTTTCCTTTGCCACGCTTACATATTGAATCAAAAAATCATGAAATTTGAAACCTAGCAATAATTAGACATCCCGGATCCAACAAAAGTTGTTTCGTCGAAAACCAAGGTCGTTTGCAAAACGGCTATTTTTAAAGGCCTGAATTCCATAGCGACTATTCAGATTTTTCAACTGGACATATCTTTTGATCCCCGCTATGAAATTTTGATTTTTCGGATTCGTTGGAAAGATATTCTCAAATAGATTCTAATATTTTCGGTTTCGCTAAAATCCGGTTTATTTTGCACCCGGTATATTCAAATGAAATTTGAAATCGAATTATCGAACTACCGTGCCATTTTTCAATTCCTTTTATAATTATAAATAAATATTTATATTCTAACGACGATGTATATAAATATATACGTTCTAATTCTTTTCAAAATAAATTTTTCGTTGATATTATTTAAAATAATTCACTTTAAATATTCAAAATTCGTTAAAATTGCCAAAATAAAATTTTAAATTGGCTCGCATTTTCCGGGTTGTTACAATCTCCCCCACTTAAAATTTTCGTCCCCAAGAAGGAACGAAGCCGAAAGTTGTTTAACTAATCAACTCAACTTTCACTATTTTCGTTACGGCTTAAGTTCTTCAACTTTTCAGTTTCTAAGAACCTTTCAAAATTTTCAAAAATTTGGCTGACACCCAAAATTTTCGAAAAATTTCGCCATAACCTTCCCTGCACCAGGGACTTCGGGATATTTCATATAGCCTCCCATGGCCTTCTTCAACTCAAAAGAAAAAGAAAAAGCCATGCGGCTAGCCAATCGGCTCATAAAATCATCATCACCCGAACAAAACAGTAAATTATGGTAAACATGTTCCTATTTGTCGGGCAAACAATTTTATTCTTCTGCTCTAGCCTCCTTGCTATGACTTGTTCACACATATATATGTATATGCATGCAATTGCAAATAATTTTCAATACAATTCAATATTTGATTCAATTAGGCTAAATGGTTCAAAGTTTTCAAACAAATGAACAAACAACACAACCATCAATCAATTAGTGGATTAACATTTCAAATTCATAATTTTGATACATATATGGAAAATCATGTTTTTGATGCCAATTCACAACAATAAATCTATCTAGTTTTGGGTTCTCACACCAGTCTAATGGAAATATATAGAAATCTCACTTTCGATACTCGAAAATAAATACTGATAACGCTGCAGCATTATCAGAACCATCCCTGGGCAACTAGAGTGTGATTCTATATCTATCTAGTATATTAAAACTTCGAATATACGTTCATGACGTATATATGCAAAATCTTTATATACTCGATTGTCCAAATTCAAAATAAATAAATATTCAAATAAGTATAAAATGGTTTAAATTTTCAAAACAATATTGTTTTCATTTGAAAAATATACTCTTCACACTCGTTCTAGGATACTACTGATCCCATCTCTAACGAGTCATTCTAATTGGATATTACTAATCCAATTTCTGATGAATTCTTTCGTTCGGTTCAAATGTGAGTTGTTCTCGAGCTATGTAAACCAAAGCTCTGATACCACTGTGATAGCCCGTAACTTCCCCGGTAAGGAAAGCCCGGATTATCTTGAGAACACGACAAAATAGATCGCAAACAGAAGAACATTTCATTGCTTATTACAACAATTCCATCAGAATACAAGAATATACAGAGTATGAATAAATATACATTTGATAAATATCAGAGATTACAATAAGTTACATAGCAGCGGAAAAATAATACAAAACACAACTGAAAGTAATACACGGATACAGAGCTTTCCGAGCATCGTTCCAGCTGTAAATCAGGATCTTGTGAATTTAAATCTGCAAAACCAAAACTACTAGCTGCCCGTGTGGAAAATAGGGGCACCCAGAGTTTAGGTTAAAACAATAAACTCCAGGTCAGTCATGTGACTGGTGTGAGAACTAAAACAGTTATTTAAAACTTTACTTTAAAAGAGAGTAATTCAAGGGACCACGCCGTATAACACGGAACGGGTTTCCTCCCAAGGATACTAGTGCATATAACAAAACATCACAATGCTTTTTGGAAAAATGAAGCTATTATAAGACCCAGGTCCCATCACACAATGCAACGCAAGCCGGAGGATAGGGTTTTCCCTTATAATAGCCAAACATGCTTGGTATGTTAAAACAAATCATTTGATACTATTATAAGTGTATAGTGTCAAAACAATTCAAATCATAAATATCAATAATAGGCGGCATGGGTACCATCTATCATGTCGCCATACTAGGCTCTATAAATAAAACCGCAATATCACGTATTAGAAATTGAATTTCCGTCATGAGTCGAGGCAAGGGGCAAGCTCCTCTCCATTCAAGATATTCTAGCAAATGTCCGAGGACCCACTATGATCCTTGGAATCGGTTGGGCCGGTCCTCACCTAACTTTGGAGGATTAGTTATTCCTGAACACACGTTTCTCGGTCCTAACAGTCCTATATCTGAGGCGCCTCGCATTCCAACAACCACACAGGTGAAAAGTATATAAATGTCAGCCAGTTTAAGCACTGACACCACCACTAGCTAGAAAGAAACGTCGTGTTCTCCCAACGGTCCGAATCCCCTTTTTGACTCATACCGAGGTGTGAGGCTCGCGAATTCAAGTTATACACAAAGCTATGCCACACAGGCTGTTCTTTGATCATCAACCACAAGACTTTGCTTTTCAACAGAAGCCTTGATCATCTGCCACATAGGCGTGCCACACAGGCAATTCACTCCATGCGACCAATGTCCATCGATATACAAGCTCTGAGCTCGTATGTATCAGAGAAGGGCGTTAAGCAAGAGAATAAATCTCCGCCGCCAAACAGATGTATATTTAATAGAGATCAATCAACACAGAATAAAATCCAATGTCAGACGCACAGTCCATTTACAAGTTCGTTCTGGGTCTGAACGAAATTGGAGGCACTTTCCTCGCATATCCATTGATCTCCAAGTACGTCTGGACGATCACCAACTGATTCCCTCATCTTGGGTGTACAACCCAATCAAGATCATCAGTAATCACCCAAACGATGTGAAGACTTCCGGTCTTCAACCACCGTCTTCATCTTCGACTTATCTTCGAATCGGTTATTCAGAATGGGTATAAACCCGGCCTTTCCGTATAACCCGCGTATATAATAAACACGTGTTACACAAACACAACATATGCCTCATTCCAATTCAGAATATTCTTTTATTCAAAATTTCACATTCTTAGGGAAAGGTTCCCATTAATTTTATCAAAGATTAATTCTTTTAAATTTATTCTTTAATCTTCCTTTGGATATCATTTCAAACTATATTATGGTTTTCCAAACTAGTCGGGATTAGCGAACCACACCGAAGTAATTATTTATTTTATTTCCCAATCCCAACCTATTCGTCCTATGGAGCAAAACTGGTAATACTCCATATCTACCACAATGGTGTTATCGGTAAAATTAATTACCATTTCACGTTCAAATCTAATTAAAGATTTAACTATCGCTCGAGAGAAAAACTGGTGATACTCCATGCTCGATCATTTCAATCTAATTAAAGATTCATTAAAATCCCACTTAGTTTTAATCTTCTCAAAAATCAATAACCTGTCTTTAACTGGGTTAAAGAACCAATGTCACCTAAAATACGATCCACGATAAACCCAAAATCACTTTCTATTGTTAATCGGGTTAAAGAACAGGTGTTATTCAAAACACAGCTCACGATAAATCCAAAACCAATTTAAATTCAATTCCAATTAATGTTATTTAATTGGTACACTTCATTAAATCTAAATAGAAAGATTTAATCCTTTTCTCAACTGGGCTTAAGAACAGTGTTAATGAAGACACCATTCACGACAAACCCAAATCACATTTGATATTAAATACAAGGCTCTGAATAGAAAATATATCGGCTTATATTCAATATCAAACTCTACGACCAACAAATATCGTATTGGAAATAACGATATAAATATATCTTTCAAATTCCCATAACAATATCTGTATAATCATGAAATCCAACATCGAAAAATTCCGAAGATAATTTCGATTCAAATCCATCCCAATTCACGTATTGGAAATTCTAGTTATTTTTAAAACCACTTCAAATTCAATTTATTTATTTCAAAAATAAATTGATTTTAATTCTAGTTCAAAACTAGTTCATTTAGATAAAAATCTATTTTTATCTTTTCAAATGTGGAATTTTTCATCCCTGTTCTTCACAAACCATTTCTTATGATTTTACACAAATTATAGATATTTTTAATAATTTTATCAAGGCCCGTACAGTCGATTTCCATCAACGGCCATCGAACTGCACTTACAACGACCTTTTCCAAATTTGATTTGGACATAATTCCAAATCCAACCGTTAGATTTCAAATTTCTAATATTCATTGGAAAGCTCTTTTCGATACGAACCCAACGGTTCCGGTTTCAGGAGAATCCGACGGTCGGATCTCCCGCAACGTAAATTCGAAGTCAATGGTCGAAATTCACGAACTGCTGCAGCGCGGCGCGTTCTAATCAGGCCATTATATAAATTATATATATTATATATATTTCGTCGATTTCCTTTTAAAGCGTATTTTATAAATCGTTTTAAATTCGATTTCAAAACCATTTCAACTCTATATTCAATTTCAAATCAAAATTGAATATTTCATATCATCACCATATAAATGATAATATTTTCAAAACGTTATATTTTGAAATCACTACCTTTTCTATATTCATTATAAAAACGAATATAATCGATATAAATATCGTTCACGTCAAAATAGTGCATCTATAATCAACACGGCTTTATATATTTCAATAAATTCATTATTCTATTCAACAAATGAATATTTATTCTATTCAATACATGAATCTATATTTCTTTCAACACAGGACTAATTTCAACCCATGAGTACTGTCAACACATGACTATTTTTGTTATTTAATATATTTTATAAAATTATGGTATCTATCGTTTTATTTTTGAATCAGACTCTAACTTTAAATATGATAAAGATGTAAATTTTATTGTTAAAATATTTTACTCAACACATGAATAGTTTCAACACATGAACATCGTCAACACATGACTAATTTCAACGTATGAATCTTTATTTTATTCCATTCTTTATTTTCCCAATTGGAATGAGGCCCAATCAATTACCATAAAATGTTAATTATATGGATTCTACACAACACATGTATATAATAGCAACGATAAAGAATCAACCATCATCCAGAGTGCACCACACAACTGCATAAGCATTAGATATAACTAATTAACGATTACACAGCCTGTCAATCAAACGACCGACAAATCACTAAACAATTGGGATTAGTGTACGCCAAATATCATCCCAACACCCATGTGGGGTTTCAAATCAACAAACACATATTTTTATTCACACACACACGTTAAAAATAATTTTTTAATGATCAAATATTTTTAACTATATAAGTATTTTATTTCACTTCACATCACACAATCAATTTTTAAAACACATTAAACAATCAAGCATACAAGTCATCCGTGGTCTGTGGACGACGGGTGTCTGGTGCTACTAAGCACCGTCTGCATCCTATATATATTTTTAACTAGAAAAGAAGATTTAAAGTGAGAAGTTCTCACCGACTAGCTAATCCAATCGCCACGACTCTTCTTATGTAGAAGTCTTCGCCGTTCTCGCCTTTTGTCACTTTCGTTGCCCGTAGCCACTACATATATAAAATTCACATTTTTATATTCTTGCTATGTATATAAAAATTTTATTTTTACACCGCTACTATATAGATAAAAATTCTATTTTTACACTGCTACTATATAGAATAGATAAAAATTCTATTTTTACACAGCTACTATATAGATAAAAATTCTATTTTTACACCGCTACTATATAGATAAAAATTCTATTTTTACACCGCTATTATATAGATAAAAATTCTATTTTTACAATGGTGTTCATATAATAAAGATTATATTTTTATCACACTATTCTCTATATAAAGATTTCGCCTTTTCAAATATATAAAGATTTAATTTTTTATTTCATCACTATAAAAATCACAATTTTTATTTCAACATATATATAATAAAAATCATATTTTTAATATGCTACCAGTATAAAAATCATATTTTTAACCTTTCTATATTATAAATATTATATTTTTAATCTCTACATATAATAAAAATCTTATATTTTTTTCCTTTCAACTATAAAAATCGAACCTTTTTAATGTTAAAAATCAAATCTTTGTATGGATAAGAATCACGTTTTTAGTTTCATAAAAATCTCATCTTTGTGATGATAAAAATCACATCATTAGATATTTAAAAATCTAATCTTTATAACTCTTCTTATAAGGTAAAAATCTATTTTTTTTCATATAAAAACTGATTCCATACCATTCTTATTATGTAATAATGTAAAAACCCGCAATTTCCCCGTATAGGAAAGCGTCGGATAGTTCGAGAACAAGCCACAACAGAACGCATACAGAAGAACATTTCATTGTATATTACAACACTGCATCAGATTACAAGAATAAACAGAGTATTAATGAATATTACACAGAAATATCAGAGATTTAAATTACATTTAAATACATAGCAGCGGAAAATAATACAATACACAACTAGAAGGAGATATACGGATACAAAGCTTTCCGGATATCGTTCCAGCTGTAAACCAGGATCCTGTGAATATAAATCTGCAAAACCAAAACTACTAGCTGCCCGTGTCAAAATAAGGGCACCCAGAGTTTAGGTTAAAACAATAAACTCCAGGTCAGTCATGGGACTGGTGTGAGAACTAAAACAGTTATTAATCTTTATTTTAAATCATTAGGTAAATCAAGGGACCACGCCGTATAACACGGAACGGGTTTCCTCCCAAGAATACCAGTGCATAAAACAACAGCGCAATGCTAAATAAAGAAAAATGAAGCTGTTATAAGACCCAGGTCCTATCACACAATGCAACGCAAGCCGGGGGATAGGGTTTTTACCTTATAACAGCCAAAGAATGCTTGATACGTTTAAAAGAAATCATTTGAAACTATTTATAAGTGTATAGTGTATAAAACAACTTCAAATCATAAGTATCAATCATAGGCGGCATGAATGCCCCATACCACTATGTCGCCATATATAGGTTATACAATCAAAATCGCAAATGTCACGTATTTGGAAATTGGATTTCCATCTATGAACCGAGGCAAAAGATAGTCCTCAACCGATTTCAGACAATCTAGCCCATGTCTAGGCAAGTACTCAGTCAAGCCTTGGAGCGACAGGGCCGGTCCACCGATGTGGATTAAAATGCCTGAACACTACGTCTCCCCACCCTATGGGGTGTAAGTCTGGTCCGTCAGCCGACCAGAATGCATTCGGCCGAAACCGATATAACCGAGGCGCCTCGCAACCGCAACAACCACATAAGTCAAACTCGTCAGGGCGTGTAAAACCACTGACGCCACTTCTAGCTAGAAAGAAACGCAAGTCCTCCCTGAGGTCCGTCTCCCGTTTTTGGTTCATACCGGGTGTGAAACACGCGAGGTAAACGTTACACAAAGCTACGCCACAAAGGCCGTGCTTTGATCATCACCACAAGACTTTGCTTTTCAACAGAAGCCTTGATCATTTGCATCTTAGCATGCCACACAGGCAAACCATCCTATGCAACCGATATCAGTCACACAGAATGAAATCCGATGTCAGACACACAGTCCATTTTCAAGTCCGTTCTGGGTCTGAACGAAACCGGAGGCACCTAGTACCCCGCATATCCATCGATCTCCAAGTACGTCTGGACGATCACTAACTGTTTCCATCTTCTTGGGTGTACAGCCCAATCAAGATCATCAGTTATCACCCAAACGACGTGAAGACCTCCGGTCTTCGACCATCGTCTTCATCTTCGACTTATCGTCGTATCAGTTATTCAGAATGGGATAAACCCGGTCTTTCCGAATAACTCGCGTATATATTATAAAAGTGTTACACAAACACAACATACGCCTCATTCCAATTCATTAGTCGCTAACCGTAAATTAATCAAGAGAATAATTCCCCGAATATTAACCCCGAAGGCCGAAACCAACATCAGATCAATATCCAGAAAACCATTCTGCTTGGCCAACCGACAGTTAGTTTCTAAATTTCACATTCATAGGGAAAGGTTCCCATTAATTTTATCAAAGATAAATTCTTGAATTTATTCTTTAATCAACTTTTGAATATCAATTCAAACTAGTCGGGATTAGCGAACCTTACCGAAGTAATCATTTGTTATAATTTCCCAATCCCAACCTATTCATCCCATGAAGTAAAACTGTGAATACTTCATATCTAACACCACAGTGTTATCGGTAAATTCAATTACCATTTCACGTTCAAATCTAATTAAAGATTTAACTATCGCCTGGAGCAAAACTGGTGATACTCCATTTTCGATCATTTCAATCTAATTAAAGATTCATTAAAACTCCACTTAGTTTTAATCTTTGACTGGGTTAAAGAATCAGTGTCATTTAAAAACACGGTTCACGATAAACCCAAATCACATTCATTAATCATCGGGTTAAAGAACGAGTGTTATTTAAAAACACTGTCCACGATAAACCCCAAAAATCATTCCATTAATTATCAGGTTAAAGAACAAGTGTTATTTAAAACACTGTTCACGATAAACCCAAAAATCATTCCATTAATTATCAGGTTAAAGAACAAGTGTTATTTAAAACACTGTTCACGATAAACCCAAAAATCAATACTAATTCAATTCCAATTAAATATCATTTTTAATTGGTACACTTCATTAAATCTAAATAAAAAGATTTAATCTTTTCTCAACTGGGTTCAAGAACAGTGTTAGTGAAGACACCATTCACGACAAACCCAAATCACATTTGATATTCAATATAAGGCTCTGAATAGAAAATATACCGGCTTATATTCAATATCAAATCCTACGATTAACAAATGTCGTATTGAAAATAACGATATTAATATATCTTTCAAATTTCCATAACAACACCTGTATAATCACGAATTCCAACATCGAAATATTCCGAAGACAATTTCGATTCAAATCCACTCCAATGCAATCATTGGAAATTCTGGTTACTTTTAAAACCCTTTTCAAATTCAGTTTATTTATTTAAAAATAAATAGAATTATAATTCTAGTTCAAAACTAGTCTATTTCGATAAAAATCTATTTTTATCTTTTCAAATATGGAGTTTTTCATCCTAATTCTTTCTAAATCATTTCTTATGATTTTACACAAATTATTACTATTTTTAATAATTTTATCAAGGCCTGTACAGTCGATTTCCATCAATGGCCATCGAACTGCACTTACAGCGACCTTTTTCAAATTTGATTTGGACATAATTCCAAATCCAACCGTTAGATTTCAAATTTCTAACATTCGTTAGAAAGCTCTTTTCGATACGAACCCAACGGTTCCGGTTTTAGGAGAATCCGACGGTCGGATCTCCCGTAATGTCCGTTTGAAATAAATGGTCGAAATTCACGAACTGCCGCGGCGCGGCGCGTTCTATTCAGGCCATTATATTATATATATAATATATATATTATATATATCGTCGATTTCTATTTAAAACGAATTATATAAATAGTTTTGAATTCGTTTCAAAAACATTTTCAACTTCCATTTCAATTCAAATCAAGATTGAATTCTGCTTTATAAATTCGTTTTAAAATCCATTTCAATTCAATTCAAATTTCAATTCAATTCATTTCGAAATCGTTTTCAATTCAATTCATTTCGAAATCGTTTTCAATTCAATTCATTTCGAAATCGTTTTCAATTCAATTCATTTCGAAATCGTTTTCAATTCAATTCATTTCGAAATCGTTTTCAATTCATTTCGAAATCGTTTTCAATTCATTTCGAAATCGTTTTCAATTCATTTTGAAATCGTTTTCAATTCAATTCATTTCGAAATCGTTTTCAATTCAATTCATTTCGAAATCGTTTTATATTCAATTCATTTCGAAATCGTTTTCAATTCATTTCGAAATCGTTTTCAATTCATTTCGAAATCGTTTTCAATTCATTTTGAAATCGTTTTCAATTCAATCCATTTCGAAATGAATAAAATCGATATAAATATCGTTCACGTCAAAATGGCGTCAATCTAATCAACACGGCTTCATAAATTTCTATTTTCAAAATAGATGTTATTATCAAAATATTCTGTTCAACACATGACCAATCTCAATGAATGAGTACTGTCAACACATGAACTTTTATTTTATAATATTCTTTATTTTTCAAATTGGAATGAGGCCCAATCAATTACCATATAAAGTTAATTATATGGATTTTCATACAACACATGTATATAATAACATTGAAAATAATCAACCATCAACCAAAGTGCACTACACTGTAAAAGCATCAAATATAGATATTCAACGCTTATAACAGCCTGTCAATCAATCGATCGACATATTTAATCAATCAGGATGAGTGAACTTCAAATTTCATCCCAACACCCGTGTGGGGTTTCAAACAATCAAACACATATTTTATTTGTGCTGTTGGGCGATGTGTAAAATTTATCGTCCCAATCAATGTCATTCAAATAGGTGTACATAAACAAACCGTCTGGTTTGTAAATGAATATTCTATTTTATTCACTTCACGTTAAAAATTATATTTTTAACGATAAAACATTTTATTTCAACCTATGAATTTCTATTCAATTCATTTACACAATAAAATGATATTTTTATTTTTCTAGCATATTTTAGAAAATTTCGGCGGCATAACGGCACGATACTAGAAACGGGACGAGGCCTAGCCTTATCCCCGGTCTAGTGAAGGCCCACGCCATTCACACATCAATCAAATCAATTTCATCTCACCAAACAATTCAATCCAAACAAATAATTCAACTAACCTATGCAACCAAACAAACAAGTCCATGGTCTGTGGACGATTGTGTCGGGTGCTACTAAGCACCGTCTGCATCCTAGTATATATATAACTAGAAAAATAAATTGAAAGGTGAGAAATTCTCACTTTTAGCTATCCAACCATCTCGACTCTTCTTTTGCAGAAGTCTTCGTCGTTTCGCCTTTTTGTCACCTTCGTTGCCCAAGGCCACTATATATATAAAAATCGAATTTTTATTTCAAAGTTCAATATATAAAAATCGAATTTTTATTTCAAAGTTCAATATATAAAAATTGAATTTTTATTTCAAAGTTCAATATATAAAAATCGAATTTTTATTTCAAAGTTCAATATATAAAAATCGAATTTTTATTTCAAAGTTCAATATATAAAAATCGAATTTTTATTTCAAAGTTCAATATATAAAAATCGAATTTTTATTTCTTCTACCCAATAAAAATTTCGCCTTTTCTATTTTAAAAATATGATCTTTCCTATTCAAAAAAACCCGATCTTTTCAATTTTAAAGTTCAAACCTTTTTCTAAAAAAAATCAGTTTTTAAAATCTTATAAAATCAGTTTTTTTACTTTTATTTTAAAATCAGTTTTAAAACTTAATAAAAAATCAGTTTTTGAACACTTATAAAAATCAGTTTCAAACACTTATAAAAATCAGTTTTAAACATTTATAAAAACAGTTTTAAACACTTATAAAAACAGTTTTAAACACTTATTAAAAACAGTTTTAAACACTTATAAAAACAGTTTTAAACACTTATTAAAACAGTTTTAAACACTTATTAAAAACAGTCAGATCAGTTTTATACCTTAAAAACGAAATCAGTTTTTATTTTAAAAATCGAAATCAGTTTTATACTTAAAAAAAAAAAACGAAATCAGTTTTTATTTTAAAAAATCGAAATCAGTTTTTTAAAAATCCTTTTAAATCAGTTTTTAAAAATCGAAATTAATTTTAAACTCTGAAATAAAAATAAAATAAAAGTAAAAATAGAAATGCTTACCGTATGCGAAGAGGGGGGGGCCATCGGCTTCGTCGAGGGTTCATGCTCGGAGGGGTCGGAGGGGCTTGCGGCTGCTCCTCGTCGTGGGGGGGCTAGCGGCTCGGGATTCGCTACTGGTGTGGGGAGAGGGAGGTGGTTGGTCGTCGGCGGTGAGGAGGGCGAAGCGGCGGTGGGGGAGCTCCTCCTGGTGGCAGGCGCGACTTCGACTTTCCCCCCCCCCCTTTTTTTTTATTTCTTTTATCTGAATCGAAATGAATTGGGGGGGGGGGGCAGAACATATAAGGGAAGAAAGTTTTGTTTTTTGTTTTTTTTTTCCAATTTATGTTGACTTTTACATACGAACACCGAACTGGGTCCAACGACTGTCATCCCTAACGTAATACCCCCATTCCGAACACAAGGGGATATGTATCGCAAGCTGATTCGACTGTTTCGATTAGTTTCCTTCGAATTTACATTTAAATCACTATATTGAATTTTAAACGTACATTTCAAATTACCGGGGTCACATACTAACTCTAAAAATCCCATAAAAATATTTTCTAGCTTCGTATTGACGATACGGTCCTAACAAAACTAATTTCGTCGAATTCTGAGACCGTTAGAAAAATGGCCAATTTCCAGTCGATTAAAATCAACTGAAACTGGTCAAACGCGGTTTCCTTTGCCACGCTCACATATTGATTCGAAAAATTATGAAATTTGGAATCTAGCAATAACTTAACATCACGGACCCATCAAAACTGGTTTCGTCGAAATCCGAGGTCGTTTGCAAAATTGCTATTTTTTTAAGGGCCTTATATATATAAAAATATATATAAATTCCACAGCGACTATTTCTAATTTTAAACTGGACATATCTTATCATTTCTAAGGTGAAATCTCAGTTTGTTAACTTCGTTACAAAGATATAGTTATACAGATTCAAATATTTCTTGTTTCGTTCAATTCTGACTTATATTGAATTCTGTATATTCATTTGAAATTAGAAATCGAATTTTCGAACTACCGCGCCATTTTCAATTCTATTTATAATTATATATAAATATATATATTCTAACGACGACGCGTATAATATATACGTTCGAATTATATTCAAAATAAATTTCTCGTCGATATTATTTAAAATAATTCATTTTAAATAATCAAAATTCGCTAAAATGGCCAAAATAAAAATTTTAAACTGGCCCAGATTTTCCGGGTTGTTACAATCTCCCCCACTTAAAACTTTTCGTCCCCGAAAAGGAACAAAGTCGAAAGTGGTTTGATTATTCAACTCTACGACCGATCAGGCTTCCATTCTCCAACTCTTTAGTTTCTGAGAATTTTCAAAATTTCAAAAATTTGGCTAACACCCTAAATTTTTGAAAAATTTCGCCATAACCTCCCCTGCACCGGGAGCATCGGGGAATTTCAAATAGCTTCCCCGGTCCTTCAGATCTCAAAAAGAAAAAGAAAAAGCCAAGCGGCTAGCCAATAGGCTCACAAAATCATCATCACCCAAACAAAACAGGAAATTATGTAGTAAACATGTACCTATTTGTCGGGCAAACAAATTTTATTCTCTGGCTCTAGCCTCCTTGCTATGACCTGTTCAATGATATACATGTATATGCAAGCAAATGTGACCAAATTTCAATACAATTCAATATTTGATCAAATTAGGCATAATGGTTCAAAATTATGAAACAAATAAACAAACAACACAAACATCTATCAATTAGTGAATTAGAGTTTCAAATTCATAACTTTGATACATATACAAAAATCATGTTTTTGATGCCAATTCACAACAATGTATTCTAGCTATATTAGTTTTGGTTCTCACACCAGCCTAATGGAAATATATAGAAAATCACACCTTCGAAACACGAACATAAATACTGATGATGTCATGACAATCATCAGTACCATCTTCGGGCGACTAGAGTGTGATGCTATATCTATCCAATATATTAAAACTTCGAATACACGCGGATCAGACGTATACGCAAAATCTATATATACTGGATTGTCCACATTAATATAAATAAATAATCAAATACGAATAGTTGATTTAGATTTTCAAAACAAAAATTGTTTTCATTTGAAAAATATACTCTTCACACTCGTTCTAGGATACTACTGATCCTATCTCTAACGAGTCATTCCCGTTGGATATTACTAATCCAGTATCTGATGAATTCTTTCGTATGGTTCTAATGTGCCTTGTTCTCGAGCTCTGTAAACCAAAGCTCTGATACCAACTGTAAAAACCCGCAACTTCCCCGTATAGGAAAGCGTCGGATAGTTCGAGAACAAGCCACAACAGAACGCATACAGAAGAACATTTCATTGTATATTACAACACTGCATCAGATTACAAGAATAAACAGAGTATTAATGAATATTACACAGAAATATCAGAGATTTAAATTACATTTAAATACATAGCAGCGGAAAATAATACAATACACAACTAGAAGGAGATATACGGATACAAAGCTTTCCGGATATCGTTCCAGCTGTAAACCAGGATCCTGTGAATATAAATCTGCAAAACCAAAACTACTAGCTGCCCGTGTCAAAATAAGGGCACCCAGAGTTTAGGTTAAAACAATAAACTCCAGGTCAGTCATGGGACTGGTGTGAGAACTAAAACAGTTATTAATCTTTATTTTAAATCATTAGGTAAATCAAGGGACCACGCCGTATAACACGGAACGGGTTTCCTCCCAAGAATACCAGTGCATAAAACAACAGCGCAATGCTAAATAAAGAAAAATGAAGCTGTTATAAGACCCAGGTCCTATCACACAATGCAACGCAAGCCGGGGGATAGGGTTTTTACCTTATAACAGCCAAAGAATGCTTGATACGTTTAAAAGAAATCATTTGAAACTATTTATAAGTGTATAGTGTATAAAACAACTTCAAATCATAAGTATCAATCATAGGCGGCATGAATGCCCCATACCACTATGTCGCCATATATAGGTTATACAATCAAAATCGCAAATGTCACGTATTTGGAAATTGGATTTCCATCTATGAACCGAGGCAAAAGATAGTCCTCAACCGATTTCAGACAATCTAGCCCATGTCTAGGCAAGTACTCAGTCAAGCCTTGGAGCGACAGGGCCGGTCCACCGATGTGGATTAAAATGCCTGAACACTACGTCTCCCCACCCTATGGGGTGTAAGTCTGGTCCGTCAGCCGACCAGAATGCATTCGGCCGAAACCGATATAACCGAGGCGCCTCGCAACCGCAACAACCACATAAGTCAAACTCGTCAGGGCGTGTAAAACCACTGACGCCACTTCTAGCTAGAAAGAAACGCAAGTCCTCCCTGAGGTCCGTCTCCCGTTTTTGGTTCATACCGGGTGTGAAACACGCGAGGTAAACGTTACACAAAGCTACGCCACAAAGGCCGTGCTTTGATCATCACCACAAGACTTTGCTTTTCAACAGAAGCCTTGATCATTTGCATCTTAGCATGCCACACAGGCAAACCATCCTATGTAACCGATATCAGTCACACAGAATGAAATCCGATGTCAGACACACAGTCCATTTTCAAGTCCGTTCTGGGTCTGAACGAAACCGGAGGCACCTAGTACCCCGCATATCCATCGATCTCCAAGTACGTCTGGACGATCACTAACTGTTTCCATCTTCTTGGGTGTACAGCCCAATCAAGATCATCAGTTATCACCCAAACGACGTGAAGACCTCCGGTCTTCGACCATCGTCTTCATCTTCGACTTATCGTCGTATCAGTTATTCAGAATGGGATAAACCCGGTCTTTCCGAATAACTCGCGTATATATTATAAAAGTGTTACACAAACACAACATACACCTCATTCCAATTCATTAGTCGCTAACCGTAAATTAATCAAGAGAATAATTCCCCGAATATTAACCCCGAAGGCCGAAACCAACATCAGATCAATATCCAGAAAACCATTCTGCTTGGCCAACCGACAGTTAGTTTCTAAATTTCACATTCATAGGGAAAGGTTCCCATTAATTTTATCAAAGATAAATTCTTGAATTTATTCTTTAATCAACTTTTGAATATCAATTCAAACTAGTCGGGATTAGCGAACCTTACCGAAGTAATCATTTGTTATAATTTCCCAATCCCAACATATTCATCCCATGAAGTAAAACTGTGAATACTTCATATCTAACACCACAGTGTTATCGGTAAATTCAATTACCATTTCACGTTCAAATCTAATTAAAGATTTAACTATCGCCTGGAGCAAAACTGGTGATACTCCATTTTCGATCATTTCAATCTAATTAAAGATTCATTAAAACTCCACTTAGTTTTAATCTTTGACTGGGTTAAAGAATCAGTGTCATTTAAAAACACGGTTCACGATAAACCCAAAATCACATTCATTAATCATCGGGTTAAAGAACGAGTGTTATTTAAAAACACTGTCCACGATAAACCCCAAAAATCATTCCATTAATTATCAGGTTAAAGAACAAGTGTTATTTAAAACACTGTTCACGATAAACCCAAAAATCATTCCATTAATTATCAGGTTAAAGAACAAGTGTTATTTAAAACACTGTTCACGATAAACCCAAAAATCAATACTAATTCAATTCCAATTAAATATCATTTTTAATTGGTACACTTCATTAAATCTAAATAAAAAGATTTAATCTTTTCTCAACTGGGTTCAAGAACAGTGTTAGTGAAGACACCATTCACGACAAACCCAAATCACATTTGATATTCAATATAAGGCTCTGAATAGAAAATATACCGGCTTATATTCAATATCAAATCCTACGATTAACAAATGTCGTATTGAAAATAACGATATTAATATATCTTTCAAATTTCCATAACAACACCTGTATAATCACGAATTCCAACATCGAAATATTCCGAAGACAATTTCGATTCAAATCCACTCCAATGCAATCATTGGAAATTCTGGTTACTTTTAAAACCCTTTTCAAATTCAGTTTATTTATTTAAAAATAAATAGAATTATAATTCTAGTTCAAAACTAGTCTATTTCGATAAAAATCTATTTTTATCTTTTCAAATATGGAGTTTTTCATCCCAATTCTTTCTAAATCATTTCTTATGATTTTACACAAATTATTACTATTTTTAATAATTTTATCAAGGCCTGTACAGTCGATTTCCATCAATGGCCATCGAACTGCACTTACAGCGACCTTTTTCAAATTTGATTTGGACATAATTCCAAATCCAACCGTTAGATTTCAAATTTCTAACATTCGTTAGAAAGCTCTTTTCGATACGAACCCAACGGTTCCGGTTTTAGGAGAATCCGACGGTCGGATCTCCCGTAATGTCCGTTTGAAATAAATGGTCGAAATTCACGAACTGCCGCGGCGCGGCGCGTTCTATTCAGGCCATTATATTATATATATATAATATATATATAATATATATCGTCGATTTCTATTTAAAACGAATTATATAAATAGTTTTGAATTCGTTTCAAAAACATTTTCAACTTCCATTTCAATTCAAATCAAGATTGAATTCTGCTTTATAAATTCGTTTTAAAATCCATTTCAATTCAATTCAAATTTCAATTCAATTCATTTCGAAATCGTTTTCAATTCAATTCATTTCGAAATCGTTTTCAATTCAATTCATTTCGAAATCGTTTTCAATTCAATTCATTTCGAAATCGTTTTCAATTCAATTCATTTCGAAATCGTTTTCAATTCATTTCGAAATCGTTTTCAATTCATTTCGAAATCGTTTTCAATTCATTTTGAAATCGTTTTCAATTCAATTCATTTCGAAATCGTTTTCAATTCAATTCATTTCGAAATCGTTTTATATTCAATTCATTTCGAAATCGTTTTCAATTCATTTCGAAATCGTTTTCAATTCATTTCGAAATCGTTTTCAATTCATTTTGAAATCGTTTTCAATTCAATCCATTTCGAAATGAATAAAATCGATATAAATATCGTTCACGTCAAAATGGCGTCAATCTAATCAACACGGCTTCATAAATTTCTATTTTCAAAATAGATGTTATTATCAAAATATTCTGTTCAACACATGACCAATCTCAATGAATGAGTACTGTCAACACATGAACTTTTATTTTATAATATTCTTTATTTTTCAAATTGGAATGAGGCCCAATCAATTACCATATAAAGTTAATTATATGGATTTTCATACAACACATGTATATAATAACATTGAAAATAATCAACCATCAACCAAAGTGCACTACACTGTAAAAGCATCAAATATAGATATTCAACGCTTATAACAGCCTGTCAATCAATCGATCGACATATTTAATCAATCAGGATGAGTGAACTTCAAATTTCATCCCAACACCCGTGTGGGGTTTCAAACAATCAAACACATATTTTATTTGTGCTGTTGGGCGATGTGTAAAATTTATCGTCCCAATCAATGTCATTCAAATAGGTGTACATAAACAAACCGTCTGGTTTGTAAATGAATATTCTATTTTATTCACTTCACGTTAAAAATTATATTTTTAACGATAAAACATTTTATTTCAACCTATGAATTTCTATTCAATTCATTTACACAATAAAATGATATTTTTATTTTTCTAGCATATTTTAGAAAATTTCGGCGGCATAACGGCACGATACTAGAAACGGGACGAGGCCTAGCCTTATCCCCGGTCTAGTGAAGGCCCACGCCATTCACACATCAATCAAATCAATTTCATCTCACCAAACAATTCAATCCAAACAAATAATTCAACTAACCTATGCAACCAAACAAACAAGTCCATGGTCTGTGGACGATTGTGTCGGGTGCTACTAAGCACCGTCTGCATCCTAGTATATATATAACTAGAAAAATAAATTGAAAGGTGAGAAATTCTCACTTTTAGCTATCCAACCATCTCGACTCTTCTTTTGCAGAAGTCTTCGTCGTTTCGCCTTTTTGTCACCTTCGTTGCCCAAGGCCACTATATATATAAAAATTGAATTTTTATTTCAAAGTTCAATATATAAAAATCGAATTTTTATTTCAAAGTTCAATATATAAAAATCGAATTTTTATTTCAAAGTTCAATATATAAAAATCGAATTTTTATTTCAAAGTTCAATATATAAAAATCGAATTTTTATTTCAAAGTTCAATATATAAAAATCGAATTTTTATTTCAAAGTTCAATATATAAAAATCGAATTTTTATTTCAAAGTTCAATATATAAAAATCGAATTTTTATTTCTTCTACCCAATAAAAATTTCGCCTTTTCTATTTTAAAAATATGATCTTTCCTATTCAAAAAAACCCGATCTTTTCAATTTTAAAGTTCAAACCTTTTTCTAAAAAAAATCAGTTTTTAAAATCTTATAAAATCAGTTTTTTTACTTTTATTTTAAAATCAGTTTTAAAACTTAATAAAAAATCAGTTTTTGAACACTTATAAAAATCAGTTTCAAACACTTATAAAAATCAGTTTTAAACATTTATAAAAACAGTTTTAAACACTTATAAAAACAGTTTTAAACACTTATTAAAAACAGTTTTAAACACTTATAAAAACAGTTTTAAACACTTATTAAAACAGTTTTAAACACTTATTAAAAACAGTCAGATCAGTTTTATACCTTAAAAACGAAATCAGTTTTTATTTTAAAAATCGAAATCAGTTTTATACTTAAAAAAAAAAACGAAATCAGTTTTTATTTTAAAAAATCGAAATCAGTTTTTTAAAAATCCTTTTAAATCAGTTTTTAAAAATCGAAATTAATTTTAAACTCTGAAATAAAAATAAAATAAAATTAAAAATAGAAATGCTTACCGTATGCGAAGAGGGGGGGCCATCGGCTTCGTCGAGGGTTCGTGCTCGGAGGGGTCGGAGGGGCTTGCGGCTGCTCCTCGTCGTGGGGGGGCTAGCGGCTCGGGATTCGCTACTGGTGTGGGGAGAGGGAGGTGGTTGGTCGTCGGCGGTGAGGAGGGCGAAGCGGCGGTGGGGGAGCTCCTCCTGGTGGCAGGCGCGACTTCGACTTTCCCCCCCCCCCTTTTTTTTTTATTTCTTTTATCTGAATCGAAATGAATTGGGGGGGGGCCAGAACATATAAGGGAAGAAAGTTTTTTTTTTTTCCAATTTATGTTGACTTTTACATACGAACACCGAACTGGGTCCAACGACTGTCATCCCTAACGTAATACCCCCATTCCGAACACAAGGGGATATGTATCGCAAGCTGATTCGACTGTTTCGATTAGTTTCCTTCGAATTTACATTTAAATCACTATATTGAATTTTAAACGTACATTTCAAATTACCGGGGTCACATACTAACTCTAAAAATCCCATAAAAATATTTTCTAGCTTCGTATTGACGATACGGTCCTAACAAAACTAATTTCGTCGAATTCTGAGACCGTTAGAAAAATGGCCAATTTCCAGTCGATTAAAATCAACTGAAACTGGTCAAACGCGTTTTCCTTTGCCACGCTCACATATTGATTCGAAAAATTATGAAATTTGGAATCTAGCAATAACTTAACATCACGGACCCATCAAAACTGGTTTCGTCGAAATCCGAGGTCGTTTGCAAAATTGCTATTTTTTTAAGGGCCTTATATATATAAAAATATATATAAATTCCACAGCGACTATTTCTAATTTTAAACTGGACATATCTTATCATTTCTAAGGTGAAATCTCAGTTTGTTAACTTCGTTACAAAGATATAGTTATACAGATTCAAATATTTCTTGTTTCGTTCAATTCTGACTTATATTGAATTCTGTATATTCATTTGAAATTAGAAATCGAATTTTCGAACTACCGCGCCATTTTCAATTCTATTTATAATTATATATAAATATATATATTCTAACGACGACGCGTATAATATATACGTTCGAATTATATTCAAAATAAATTTCTCGTCGATATTATTTAAAATAATTCATTTTAAATAATCAAAATTCGCTAAAATGGCCAAAATAAAAATTTTAAACTGGCCCAGATTTTCCGGGTTGTTACAAATAATGATCAATTCTATTCACAATGATATAGTGATAATCAATTCCACTACTTCATATCACATTAAAAATTGAAAATAAATTATATGGTTTTTATATAAATAAGGAATAAATAAAAGTAGAAATAGAAAGTAAAATAAAATAAAATCTTACAGTGTTTGTCGCTTAACGGGGAGGCGGTGGAACCGGATCACGGTGGCTAGGGTTGGGTTGTGGGAGGTTAGGGTTCGGGTTTTATAGGAGAGAGAGAGGGGGTGCGAGGCTACGGCGAGCTGGAGGAGGAGGGAAGCGGAGGACGGTGGCGGTCGAAGAGGGGCGGGCGGTGAGTTTTGGACAGAGGGGAGGGAAATCGAAGAGGAGAGAAGAAGGGGAAGGCGGGGGTGTGCGAGAGGAGGAGGGAGGCGTGCTCGACGGCGGTGGCCCCCCCTTGGCGGCGTGATGGGCGGTGGGGCAGCGCTCCGCCCCCTTCCTTTTCTTTCCTTTTTTTTATTTTCGATTTATTTGAGGAGAGAGAGGAGGGAGTGTAGTTATATGTAAATAAATATATATTTTATTATTAAATTTTCTAAAAAGTAACTTTTATTTTCGACCTCGAAATGAGACCCACCGCCTGTCGTCCATAGCTAATTACCCCCATTCCAAACACAATGGGATATGTATCGTAAGCTGATTCGACTGTTTCGGCCAGTTTCCGTTCAAATCAAAATATAACTCTATATATTGAAATTGAACGTGCATTTCAATTTACTGGGGTCACATACTAACTCGAGAAATTCCAGAAAAATATTCTCTAGCCTCGTATTGACGATACGGTCCTAACAAAACTAATTTCGTCAAATTCTGAGACCGTTTGAAAATTGGCCATTTTCCAGTCGATTAAAATCGACTTAAACTGGGCAAACGCGTTTTCCTTTGCCACGCTTACATATTGAATCAAAAAATCACGAAATTTGAAACCTAGCAATAATTAGACATCCCGGATCCAACAAAAGTGGTTTCATCGAAAACCGAGGTCGTTTGCAAAACGGCTATTTTTAAGGGCCTGAATTCCATAGCGACTATTCAGAATTTTCAACTGGACATATCTTTTGATCCCCGCTATGAAATATTGATTTTTCGGATTCGTTGGAAAGATATTCTCAAATAGATTCTAATATTTTCGGTTTTGCTAAAATCCGGTTTTTTTTGCACCCGGTATGTTCAATTGAAATTTGAAATCGAATTATCGAACTACCGCGCCATTTTCAATTCCTTTTATAATTATAAATAAATATTTATATTCTAACGACGACGTATATTAATATATACGTTCTAATTCTTTTCAAAATAAATTTTTCGTCGATATTATTTAAAATAATTCATTTTAAATATTCAAAATTCGCTAAAATTGCCAAAATAAAAATTTTAAATTGGCTCGCATTTTCCGGGTTGTTACAATTTCTTAACTATTAAATGCAAAAGCACAAGTTTGTTGGTTCAAGTCGGAGAAGCCAATGGATCTATTAAGGAAAATGTTGACGATTTTTGGTTGTTGTATTAGTTAAATTGAATGTTGTAGCCTTACTCATGTAGTGCATTTTTAAAGGGAGATGAATATTTTGGATGCTATAATCTTTTTTATTATCTTATGCTTAATATTCAAAAAGAACATGGTGAAATTTTATATAGCAAATTAATGATGGGCAACAAAATTATAATGTGGCTTAGGCAACAAATTCTTTGGGCCGACACTGGATGTGCAGTACTCCTATTGTTTTCATGTTTAGTTGTCCACCTATTTAGGTGGAGGTTTCAGTTTGTATGATCTTTGACTGTTACCAATATTAGTCTCACAATCTTTAATTTTGTTGCAGGTTGGCTGACTTAATTGTATAAGAGGAGTAACCAGGTGATAAAAATAATTTTATTTTCCTAATTTCTCTTAACATAATCAAGTTGATGATGAAGCTCCTACCGCGGAGGAACCTAGTGGCGAAGAGTTGGTATTTGATGAGGTATGCAAAATCCCAACATTAAAAATGTTGCCATTATCCATTTGAATTGATCATTATCATTAATTTTCTTTTGAAATTTATACCATTATTTTATTGTATACAATGGTGTATGTATTTATTTTCTATCTTTTAGGAAATGGGTGAAGATCCTCTTTGTGTTGTCTGTGCTAAAAAAGATGGTTAGGTGATTGTAATTGTCATATTTACCTCATGGTATATCAATTTGAACATGCATGTTTGTATGTGAGATAATGATGATGTATTGTTTGTATATATGATATGTAAATTAACGAGAGTAGAATAAGATTATAAAATATTCTATTTGGAAAAATGTAATGTTAAATGTTGACTATGAGATGAGTGATTAATATAATACATTGATTATGAGATGTGTTGTTGATATTAATTGTGTTGTATTTACATTAGGATTGTGTATTGAATGGAACAAATTATGTGTGTGATGAGTATGTATGAATATGAATATGTGTATATATATGTATACACACATATATATATATGTATATACATATATATACAAAGATACATACATAGGCAGATCAGAAGGGGAATAGCAGCGGATTACTAATAAAAAATGGGAGGTTAAGTTTATCTCAATTTAATTTTCGTCGCTAATCCCTTGGCAATTAGTAAGGATTTACCAACGCCTTTTATAAATGATAATTTATTATAAATTAATTATCCGTCGATAAACAGTCGGTATATAAATTAAAATTAAATTGATAAATTAAATTTTAATTTTATTATATAATTAGTAAAATGACGGAAAACTGTCGGAAAACTCATGCTAAAGTCCGTCGCAAAATCTGACACAGATACCGTCATGGTTTTTACCGACCACTATGTTATGAAGCAAATCCGTTGCTAAAGTCAATATAGCGACGAATTAGAACCGGATTCTGCCGCTGCAATGCTGTTTTTCTTGTAGTGACTCGAGCCATACTTCAACAGTAACTCCTAGCAAGATGATATCCAAATCCTGGCTAAGCCTGGGTGTTTCCTCCCTGAGAACTTGAGGGAGGGAGGGGGAAATGGAAGAGAGAAGGAAAAAAGGGTCAGTCATAAAGTCTGGCGAGCCTAGTGACTTTTAGCCAGTAAATAAATAAAGGTGAACATGACAGGCATAAAGTGGATAAGAGAGATCGCTATACAAATGGCAGGTGTGACAAAGCAGATAAGGTGAGGTGTATACGTGCTTCACTAATGACTACTCTGCACTATTACTAGTATACCTGAAATGAAATGATCCCTTCCACTATAAGCTGGTAGGCTTAGGTCATACGTCCAAGTATACCCTAAACACTACCCTAATCGATCGGCTCCCTACTCTGTAGATATCCTGTGCTGGCCCCATAGTAGGGGGTATCACTTCCCTAAAGTCGCAACCCGAGATGTGCAATGGGATACCTACTGGTGTCACGGTTGTCTTGTCCCCCTCTGCTTGGCCCATGCACGCACATGTCCCCGGTCGGTTTGCGCCGTCTACACCACCCATCACGTTTTGGATCTCTTATAATCAATCAGTAAGCGTGCCCCTTCTCCGCCTAGTATGGAGTTCTCTACTCTGATACCAACTACGGGTTACTGATTGAAATGGGTCCCACACAATATGATACAAGCTCTCCCCTTTGTCTTGTATCCCCACTAGGTTTTCCACTGACTATGTATACCCTAAAAGGGTGATCTTTAATTACATAGCCCTATACTAGTTATGTATACCCTAAAGGGTGATCTTTAATTACATAACTCCCGTACAATATGATACAAGCTCTCCCCTTTGTCTTGTATCCCCACTAGGTTTTCCACTGACTATGTATACCCAAAAAGGGTGATCTTTAATTACATAGCTTTATTATTTTATCTACCCGTTATGTATACCACTTAGGGGTCTTTAAGTACATAACATGTATTGGGTTAAGTATGTGGGCCTATATATATATATATGTATATATATGTATATATATATATGTATGTATATATATATGTATATATATATGTATATATATATATATATGTATTACCCATCCCCTCCAACTTACTTAACCTCTCCTCACTACCCATCCAATTTTACTTAAACCTATCTTAAGTCCATATTCATATTAAATTAGGTTAAGTAATCCATTTCTTTACCATGTCCAATTATGGTTTTAATGGGCTAGACCTCCCACATTAGGTCTACAATGTGTGGATGTTGGATATGCCGGTCGGGTCCGGGCAGTCTTATTCCACAGTTGGGCCTAACCTCGTGTCTTAGCCTTATTCGTATTTGAATACTTAGACCTCCCCATTAGGTTCAACATTAGTGGCTGCTGGACATGCCGGTCGGGTCCGGGCAGACTTCCGCCACTAATGTAACCTAACCTCGTGTCATAAGTACAATTAAAATTCTTAATTTTAATTACTAACATTCCATTTTTAATTAATTTACCAATTAATTAGTCCTTTCCTTTTATAGGTGTCAATACCTATTTTGCAACAATAATTTGAATTACATATCCATAAATGGTCATATTCAAATTATGCCATTTTTACCCAATTTTTCCTATGTCATTATAGGTAATTAATTCTACGCTTCCCCATTTGAATTATATGCTCATTTCATATAAATATTATACAAACTATGCCAATTACAAATTCCCTTTATCCTCGTTCCTAACTAACGTATTCACACGTATTTTGGCGGCATCGAGGCTATAAAGTATCCTTGTCATAACAATAAAAGGGAACATGATAAGGGTGACAGTTCAACATGTTTTGGCATAAATATTAACATAACTGGCATAGTAACTAAGTGAATGGACATGTGATAATTATCATAATAAAGTGGACACCAAATTAATAACTTGTGTTTAGGAGATCTAGATTCAATATTAGGTGTCCAATTACCTAAATCTAGCATAGACAGGGTGGCATAATAACAAGTTTAGATTCACATGTCTAGTTTACCAGATATACCAAGGTGTCATAATATATCAAGTGAAAGGTGATTAACACCAAAATCTAGATCCAAGTAATGTCAAATTAATGGGTGTACAATCATCCTAACATGGTTACAAATCAATGTTCATATAAACGTCATATCGAATCACCATAATCAGATCTTGAAAGTTAGATCTGTATTAACAAGTTCACATGTACTACAATATAATTGTAATTCAAGATACACATAGGAAACATAGTAGAATGTTCATATATTAGATCTAGGGAAAATGACATTGTATGCTTGCATAAGTTCATGATTTACAGCGTATACCCAATTCATAGTCTACCACAATTCACATTTATCTATTTAAACCTAAAAGTGACTAGCACTCACAGAAAAAGAATGGATCTTGAATTCTGGAATCTGATTTCTGAATTTGTTAAGCTTAACCCATGATACAGACTTTGATTTTTATCTTCTAGCTTGAATTTGATTTGTTATGGTGGAGGCTAGGTTAGTTTAGGATGCAGCATATAGGCTCATGAATGATTTTAGCTTAGATTAGGGTTTAGGTTAGATGTGATTACATAGATCTATAGGATTAGTTAGAGTCTTTAAATTAACTAGGAGATCATCAGAACCACACATCTCAAAGACACGTCATCCAGCCAATCAGAAGAGGCCACGTCAGCCCTAAAACTCAAAAATCGTCATTTACAAATAAAAATGCACCATGTGTGCAACATGATGCACAGCAGCAGGGGTGTTGGCACCCACATGTCATATATATATTTTTTTATTTTTAACTATGCTTCCAATTAACCCTCCAATTGGCCCTTTTCACACTAAACCGCTTTTTAATTGAATTTCGTTAACACTAGGCCACTTTTTAGCCATTCCCCTAAAACAAATATATGGCACCGGTGGGGATTGAACTCAGAACCTCTTGTATACAAGTCACGTGCTTTAACCAAATGAACCACTAAATCTTTTGTTTACAAACCTTAGAACAATGCTAAACAATATTCTTTTTCTCATTCCTCTTTTTCATGTTTTGCTGCAATATTTAATTTAAAGATATCTTTTTCATTTTAAATCAGTTTTCTACAAACTATAGGTCTAAATTGGCTAGAAAATTGCCACGAACGCAATGATGCTAATTTCATGATCAAATTCTGGAGGCTCTTCAAATTCTCCTTTTTATTTCTTTTTTTAAATGTTCGCATGCATTTATTTGCATTTCATGTATTGTATGTAATTTCTTTTATTTATCCTTTTCTTCATTTCAGTGCATTAACTTATTACATGCAATTTTATTGTCATTATTTAATTTTTCCCTCAAATATATCTATGCATACAATATATATACATATTTCCACATTTTTTTATTTCATTAAAAATGCGGGGCGTTACATTCTCCCCTCCTTAAAGGATTTCGTCCCCGAAATCTTCAAGTTAAGAAGAATGTATCCTACCATCCATCATCTATCTACTCATCCATCATCCAAAAACATTCATTCTCCTTAAAATATTTCTAATGCCATATGAACATATGCAAAAGCGTGTGTACATGTCCCCTATCTAATGCAAAAGATCAAGCGGTCTACTGAATCAGTTGACCTCCTTAATGCAAATTATGTTAGTGCCATGAGTCCAACATGTATGCAATTATTCCTAATGCACTTTATAACTTTTATATGAGTGCACAATCATTCATTCATATGCAACATAGATGTGATGAGTCAACCATTTTGCATCCATAAAAATTGAAAATGCACACACATCCATATGCAATATGAGAGTGTTTTTGAGTCGATCTACTGCCTAGTGTGTGTGTATGCATCCACGAGAAACCACTAGCAAACACTTGCATCCACTTGCATATATCAAACATAACATGTCTCAAACACATGTTTACAATCATGGGATATCCTACCTGAAGGTCGAAGATTCGATTGATAGAATATACTCAGATGATAGAAGCAAATGTGAATAAAAGCTTTTGGTAGAGAAGTTAAGAGCATTCCCTTAAAAAGGAAAGGGTACAAAGTGTAAAAATCTTTTCTTCGGTCTCCCAAGTTGCATCTTCTTGATTGTCTCCCCACTGGACCTTCACCAACTTGACTTCACGTTTGTGTAGCTTCTTAACCTCCGATCCAAGTACGCAAGGCGGAACTCATCCAATCTTTGCTTCCTTCTTTATTTTCACTTTCTTTCACAAGTTTGGCCCTACTATCTCGAACTCAATACATTTTATCGCCACTTGGATGAATAGTCATCTTGGAATGATGGGCTTCCTCAAGGACTGTCTTCAATAGGTTTCCCATCCTGATATGATTCACCTATCAAACCTCTTCTCAAGTAGCCCCGCCACTTGCTTATCAAGTTCCCTCTTTTCGTTTAGGAGCCATATAGCGCACAGGTAATGCAACTGGCTTTGCATTGTCCACCAGGTATATATAGAAATCAATCTCGCGCCTTGGGGGTAATCCCCGAACCTCGTCTAAGACATCAGGATACTCAAGGACTACTGGTGCCGATCGCAGATCATCGATAGACGCCTTGAGAGACTCTAGGAAACTAAGCATGACAGACCCTTGTGGGTCACTAGAAATTTCGAGGGTGCTTAACGACCCTCCTCTCACCACCCAGAATGGCACCATATGTGGTAAGCCAACCTATCCCTAGAATCAACCCATAGCCCATAAACCCGAGTACATATGCGTCGCATTCAAAATTTGACGCCTAACACATATATTCTCAAACCCCTACAAATCATAGATAAATGAGTCGAATCACCTATGGGGTTTGAGATAACTACGGGATCCACTACCATACTAGTAACTAAGTGCAGAGATTCAACAACAGAATTAGATATAAATGAATGTGAAGCGCTAGAATTAAAATGTGTTCTAACTGGATGATTTGAAAGAGAAACTGAACTTTCTACAGAAATTTTTCTACCTCTTTCAGGAGCACTGATCGCGAGAGCATTGAACTACCCTCCAAAAGTTTCGGCTCTTTGACCTTGTCCCTGCGATCCTTGTTTCTTTGGGCACTCTGTAGAATAGTGTCTGAGTTCTCCGCAATTAAAGCAACTGACCATCCTTCTCTTACAATCTTTGATCAAATGACCTTCCTTCCCGCAACCGTGACATTTTCTCTTATCCCTGCCTTTTTCATCTTTCTCTCCTTTCTTCTTCTGTTGTTGTTGTTGTTGTTGCTGTTTCCCGTTCTTGGGCCACACCTTCTTATTCTGCGATGACTCCTCAGCTTTCACTTCCTTCTTTTCTCCCTTGTCCTCCTCATGCATTAGGGCCATGTCCACAAGCCTTTCAATGGTGGCCCCCATAGGAATATGGGACACAGCAAGACCATGCAAAGGCTCATTCAGTCCTTTCGCAAATCGTAAAGCCTTTTTGTGCGGTGTATCCACCAACTCTAGTCCGAACCTTACCAGCTGGTTGAACTTGTTCACTTATTACTTCACCGTCAAATTTCCTTGTTTGAGAGCTAAGAACCTCTCCATCTGAATGCTTCTCTCATCTTGGGAAAGGAATTTCATTTCAAACTTGTGTCTAAAATCTCCCTAAGTTTCCACCGGACGTCCAGCTTGGGTGATGTAACACCCCGTATTTTCTGTAAACGTTAATCTAACAAATCAAAGTATACTTAATTTTTAAGAGAAGAATGAAGGGAAACAGGTTATGCCATTGCGTTCTTCTCAGAATTCTGCTTGAGATAGAGTCCGAGTTTGCGTAAATCGGACTTCGTATGAAGAAGTTATGACCTTCAGAAGTTTCAGAAATTCAAAATAAAGAAAACAGCTCGAAACTAAATTCAAAATTCAAAACAGATCCCAGAAGCGGGCTGGGCGGGAAATTTCCCGCCCAGGACCCAGGTCGACCAGGGGGTCGACCTCCCCCCTATAGGTCGACCTGGGGGTCGACCTGCCCTGTTTTTTTTCAGATCTGGACTGCAACGATTTTGACCTATTCTGGACGGACCGGATGGCTTCTAGGGCGATCTAATGGCTCTAAAACACTCTCTACACCTATAAAAGAATGCCTAGACCTAAGGTTTCTCCACACAAATTCTTTGAGGCGTCAACATGTTATTTCTCTCTATTCTAGCCTCCACTAAAATAAATCTTATTAAAACAAGTTATAGTTCTTCTTCAAATTGGAGATTCAAATCAAGTTAAAGCTTCAAGAAGGGAAGCAAAGGCTAATTCAACGGCTTCGAGCAATGTCACGCGAATCAAAGCAAATCACCGCAACGCTATCTTATTATCCTTTTCTAAACCGATCATTGTAAGTTCAGTTACCCTTAGATTTGAACGTGTAATTGGACTCGTGAATGTAATAAATTAAAATATAGAACTGTGCCTATTTGCGAGTTAATTATCTTTGATTCATGCTTATGTCAAATCTAACGTTATCTATGCCTTTGGATCTGATTCTCGATTGTGGCCTAGAACTTATTGTGGCTAATTGCCAATGACTATGATTATGGGACTTTTGCCTAAGACTATGACTAAGAAACTGTTGCCCATGAAACTATCTCCTGTGACTATGATTCATAACAAAGAGACCATTACATATGACTATGACTATAAGACTGTTGCCTATGATTCATAATTTTGAGACTATTGCATATGATTCATGACTATGAGACTATTGCCTATGACATTGATTAAGAAACTATTGTGATTTGTTTCCCATGACTATTGTGGTTAATTGCCTATAACTATTGTAATCAGTGACTTATGCCTATTCCCATTAACCTATTAGGTTGTACTTCGAACTGGCATTATGTTGGACCAAATCACCTATGCCTATTCCCTTAATTATGTTGGATCTCATTTTTGGAGTGTAACTTGTCTAGTTTATTCCTATTCACTGTTATGTACATCAAACCCATTGGAACTATTATCTTTGTATTTGGTTCATTCTTGCATCGCTATTCTTTTATGTCAATTCTCGTGCTTATCCCCTATTCCTTGCTTTGATACTATTAGTATCATTTCATGAGTACACAGAAAAACTTGCGAAATCATGTTATATGTACGATTATGATGCGGGGATTGGGCGTAGCTTAATTAAGTTAATTTGGCATAATAAATATGTTGGCATAAATCTAAATTGACTATAATAGTGAATGATTTACATGCATATTAGACTTGGGCATAAATTGATAAATTTTAATTGGCCGCAAAGTATGTAATTGGCATGTAAACCAAGTTTTGGATGTAGACGGTAAAACTAGAATATTAAATCTAGTTTTGACATAAACTGTAAATTGGAATGTTAATCTAGATTGGGTATGAATTGAAAAAGGGGAACATTAAATCTAAATTGGTATAAACTGCAAGTTGGGTTAATTGATTGGTAAATCAAGTTTTGGGCATAGAATATAAGTATGTTAATTTGCATGACAGTTGAATATGATGTAGGCTAAATTGATTTACGGAAAATTTACATAAATAGTAAATATGTAAATCTAGTAAAAGACGAATATGCCTAACCCGAGGTTAGACTGAGTTGTGGTGTAAAACTGCCCGGAACTGACCGGCACATCCAGTGACCACAACAAGACCTGTCTAATGTGGGTGGTTCGTGCACCAAGCCTATAAAGACCCGAGGTTATACTGAGTTGTGGTGTAAACCTGCCCGGAACCGACCGGCACATCCAGTAACCATAACAATATCTATCTAATGTGAGTGGTTGGTGCTTTAATTAATTAATTAATTAAGGCTCATGAATAAATCAAGCTAGAAATGGTGAGGTTAAGTAATTAGGGAAACACTTAACCGTAATAACATGTTAACTAAGCAAGTGAGTGAGGTTAAGTAAATCTAGAACACTTGACCGTAATAACATGTTAATTAGACAAGTGGGTGAGGTTAAGTAAATTTAGAACACTTAACCATTGTAACATGTTAATTCAGCAGATGATAGAGTTAAGTTAACTAAGGTAACACTTAACCAAAATATATAATGACATGTGGTGGGGTTAAGTAATACAAGAGGAAAACACTTAACCAATTATATAACATGATTTGAGGTAGGGTCAAGTCAACACCAGAAGGAAACACTTAACCAACATGACGTGACGGGTGGATGGGTTAAGTTAACTCAAATTGATTAATGACACTTGACCAATATAACTTGATGAGCGAATGGGGTTAAGATAAATGGGAAATACTTAACCAATATAACCTGATGAATGAACAGGGTTAAGTTAATAAATCACACTTAACCAATCCAACATGATAAGCAAGAAAGGTTAAGTTAATAGGAACCACTTAACCAACACGACTTGACGAGTAGGAGGTTAAGTACACGTCGGGTAGGTGGGTAATATTAGTAAATATAGGTCCACAAAACTTAACCATTAAGAAAACATGCTAGAAACGGTGGAAGGGTTAAGTACATCTCGTATAGGTGGGTAATATTTGTATATATAGGCCCACAAACTAAACCTGTAGGAAACCCTTGTAACAGGGGCCCATTTCAGCAGTAACCCACATAGATGTATCATGGTACCCTGAAACTTGGTAGGGTGGGGCATGATTACTGGGCTGATTATAAGCGGTCAAAAATAGCGTCAAGGGGTACGTCAGTGTAGGTTCCGACGGTTTACGGGCGTGCACATACTCCAGAGTGAAAAAAGCAGGCACTGGGTACCAGTAGTTATACACTGTGCATCTTGAATCGTGTCGGGTCACTATCATAAGGCTTGATACACCTTTTGGTGGGGCCAGCACAGAGTATCTACATGCAGGAGAGGGCCGACAGACACAGACACATGGAAAATTAATACAAAGTAGGTAGCATAATACCTAGTTGGACCTAGGTCGCGTAAACCCTGAATCCGAGAAGCGTTCAATAGGTAGCATAAACCCCAGTGGCCCTGGGTAGCGTAAACCCTGGTTGAATCTAGTAAGCACTCGATAGTAAGCACTAGATTAGATCTAGGTAATAAACGGAATCCCCATAATAGAAGCACACCTGAAGGCAACCGCAAATACGGGGATAGGGATCACGTTATCATATGATCATAGATTACTAGTTTGGACACAAGTTAGGTAGTGCAGAGATATAGAAATCAGTATAAACAGGGTAGTTGTGAAGCAGAGAAGGAGTAGAAGTGCATTTAGTTTATCAGTACATTCAGGTTGTCGGTACATTTAGTTTATCTTGCCATATCGCATGCTTATCCCATATTATGTTGTTACTATGGTTCAGTCTTATATTTAATTTATTCATGTCATGACCCTTTTCCTCGTTTAAATACTAAGAATCACTAGACTTACCAGACTTTATGCCTAACCTTGTTTTCTTTCGCCTCTTTTCTTCCGTCCCCCCCCCCAAGGTAGTCTGGGAGGGAATAGCTCAGTTTTGTTTGGACTGTTACTCTTTCCAAGCCTGAAGACTCTTTCACGTGTTGCCTTGGACTCTCTCTTCTACTGCTATGGCTGGCTCATGCTTTATTTGGGGAAATCACTTTATGCTTCTTTATTTTTGTAAGCAAGACAGGATACTTTGGTATTGTAAAACAATCTTTGTACAAGCGGTTTATCAATGAAATAAAGTTTTATTTATTCGCCGCTGTTTTAATTGTCTGTCTTGTAATTTATCTGCATCTTTTACTTATAATGCTCCACCGAACTTAAGGCATTCCCTTTGTGAGTGACCTTAACGGAGGTGGGATGTTTCACTTGGTATCAGAGCTGAAGGTTACCGGATCAGATAAAAAGATTTGAAAAATTATTTCAAAATGGTTTTAAAAGAAGCATTTTTAAAAGAAAAGTTTTGTTTTAAAGGCATATTCCCCAAAGCCATATGCACTATCTTTTGATCCTCTATTTCAATCCTTGTTTCCTTCTTTCCTAAGTCTCCGGGGCTCCTGGCTTTCTGGGAGGTAACCTCATCGCGGCATGGTTTCGTAGGCTCGACAAGACTACGACACTTGTCAAAGGGAAAACAAGTGCCCAACTTCCATCTGTAGCCGTAGCAGTTTCACCTGCGGCTAATTTTCTTTCGAGCTTTGTAGGATTCTTCGTGCGATGGAAGCAACTTTCGAGAGACATGTCAACAAGTTACACAAGGATGGCAAAGTTGATAATGAGGGGGTCTGGCCACGGAGCACAACACAAGGATGAAGAACCCATGGATATGGACTTGGCTCACAAAGGAGGGGAGGAAAAAAGATTGTAAATCCTAAAACAAGAGGTGGTATCTTTATTTTGGTATAACGGGTCATATAATTAAGGGAAAGGCAAGAACAAGGGACATGATTTTTCGGAAGGCGAGTGCATGCTCTCACCGCCAGCATACCTGAGAGAGAGGCAGTAAGATTTCGGTTGAAAGAGTTTTTCCTTTTTGATTATCCTGTTAGTACTCCTTCCGATTTTAGTGCTTCGCATTCTTATATATCTGCTTCCATAGTTGAGTCTCTGCACCCTAGATATTGTGTAGTAGAGGATCCCATTATAGTCTCGAATCCAATTGCTGGTTCGGCCCATCTATCTTTGACTTGTGAGGATTTGGTAATAGCTATATTTATGCTTATGTTTTTTTGGGCTATGGGTTGATTCTAGGCATTGATTGGTTAGCTAGTAATTATGAAACAAGGGTAGTTAGACTTTCGACTTACCTCGAGAATACCCTTGAGATTTCGTACGATCCTAAGGGATCAGTTTGTCTTAGCTACCTAGAATCACTTTACTTATCTATCGACGATTTTCGATCCGTTGGGGTAGTCCATGAGTACGCAAGATATTTTGATTAGGGTAGGGGTTTTCCCCCTAAAAATTTGAGACAGACTTCTGCATGTATCTAGATGACACTGCAAAGCCAATTATGCGATCAACGATAATTCTGGAGCAAGATTGGCGAGGATAGCCAGAGTCCGTAAAGTGCTCAATTGTTTGGTTGTTTTGTTAGTATCATCTCACATAGATCGTCCAAATTCGGAGGAGGTGTCCCTTTGGTGCTTGTCTGATATTGGTTTAGGCCTCTGGGGCTTGTACTTGAGGGATGTCGAGTTCGACTAGGATGGTTTGCGTGAGAAATAAATGGTTGGGGCGGGCACCCTAAGTTAGACTGAGCTTAAGAGAGGTAATAAGCACATAGTAACCATTAGCTTTAGACCCTCAGATTTGCAACATGATGGATAAGCTAAGTAAAGGAGAGACCTCTAATCATCTTAGGTATATACACTTGGTATAATGATTAACATATGTTTTTCTCGGGAAGATAGTTTGACTACATTGGATACCCTCTAGCATGGTAAGTGATCGAGGGCCTATCTTTACTAGTGGGTTTGGAAATGGAGGCCAAGAAGCTTCGCAACCATGAAGTTAAATTAGATAGGGTACAGTGGAGTGAAGCTCAAGAAGATGCGATTTAGAAGACTGAAGACTAGATACGCGCATCGTACAGTTTTTGAGGGTATATCCTTGATTCCTCTTTTTCTGAAAAATCTATTTGCATGCTAGTCTTTAGCTTTTAAGTATATCCTCTCGGTACTATCCTCAATCCTTAGGTAGAAGCCAATGGATGTAAACATGTGTTTGAGACATGTTATGTTTGGTGGATGCAAGTGGTTGCAAGTGTTTGCTAGTGGTTGCTCATGGATGCATATACACACATTAGGCACTAGATCGGCTCAGTCACTTTCATGTTTGCATATGCATATACGTATTTGTATATGGATAAAAACTTGATGTGTTATCATATGGATGTTGCATATGGATGAATGAATATGCACGCATATAGTACTTACATGACTAGGGATAATTGCATACATGATGGAATCATGGCACTGACATAATTCGCATTAAGGAGGTCAACTGAATCAGTAGACGACCTGATTTTACATTAGATAAGGACATGTACACACACTATGCATAGAATCATGAAAGCATTAGAAATCTTTTTAAGGAATGGTTGAGTAGATGGATGCTGGATGTTAGGATACATTCTTCTTAACTTGAAGATTTCGGGGACGAAATCCTTTAAGGAGGGGAGAATGTAACACTTCGTATTTTCTGTAAATGTTAATGTAACAAATCAAAGTATACTTAATTTTTAAGAGAAGAATTAAGGGAAACGGGTTATGCCATTGCGTTTGTCTCGGAATTCTGCTTGAGATAGAGTCTGAATTTGCATAAATCGGACTTCGTATGAAGAAGTTATGGCCTTCAGAAGTTTCAGAAATTCAAAATAAAGAAAATAGCACGAAACTGAATTCAAAATTCAAAACAGAACCCAGAAACGAGCTGGGCGGGAAATTTCCCGCCCAGGACCCAGGTCAACCAGGGGGTCGACCTCCCCCCTATAGGTCGACCTAGGGGTCGACCTGCCTTGTTTTTTCAGATCTGGACTGCAACGATTTTGACCTATTCTGGACGGACCGGATGGCTTCTAGGGCGATCTAATGGCTCTAAATGTAATGGATGGAATTTTCGACCCAGAAAATCAACATAAAAACACACTGTTGACTATTCAAGCATCGAAAACACCAGGACATTAATAGAAGAATTTAGATGGTGAGAAAGAAAAGATAGAACTAATAGAATAGAAGAAGAAGAAGATCACAACTGAACAGAATCAGAGTAACACGAAACTCGCAGCGGAACAAAATAAGATGTATTATATAACATAACTTTGAATACAAAACTGTATTGTATATACATACCATTATCAGAGTACAATACATCATATCACAGTGGAAATAACTCTACATAACTAATGGTGAAGCTTCCTGCTTTTGAGCTCCTCCAAGTGAATCTGCAAAGCCTGAAACACTTGACTGCCCGTACAAATTTGGGCACCCAAGAGTTTAGGGAAAACAAACAAAATAAACTCTGGGTCAGTCATGGGACTGGTGTGAGTAAATTCTAACCATACGGTTTTACTTTGAAGAAAATCCTTTTGAAACAAAAGGAAAATAGTAAGACCAGCCCACACATAAACATGGACGGCTTTTACCTTACTATAACCCAAATTACTTTAATATCAAAACAGTGATACTATGATAATGTCTAAACAAATAATTATCCAAGTAGCAGAGCGCTTGCATCTCACGTTCCACATATATATAGTATAAAATCATAAACCGCAGGGCGCTTATCGGAGATTGGATTTCAACAGACAAGGTATGGGAGCACCTTCTGAATAGTGTACTCTAGAGGGTATACACTCAGGGTTCAACAAGAACGTCTTGCAACCCGGCCACACATGACCGCTCACTCATTTAGCTTGAGTGTCGCGAATATATTGCCACCACGGTTGTAGGCCATCCAACCATCATCCGAAGATACAGAATCGAAAAGAAGTATAAATATGAATTTTCTCTAGATTGGTGACAATACACCCTGCTTGGGGATGACCCAACTAGCCATGCTGCCTAGCCCAACTTCTGTCACTTCCTGGTTGTGAGGCTAGAGGCTACGTCTATCTTCAGAACATCTGATCACCATTCACTTTGAACGTCACATCGTCAAATCCGTAATCACACATTGATTACACAAATGCACACTGGGTGTAGAATAAAGAGAAGTCACCTTCTCCCCACCAACTTGGTATATTCATAAAATCAACGGCGTGACCGTTGGAAATACTCTGTCAGACACTCGTCCATACAAGTTGCCCTGGGACTGGACAAACAAATAAGCATCATTCTAGAACTGGACGACCCTTGCATTTAACTCCGTCTTCAATTATCTTCAGCATATCTAATTCGCAGCGCTTATGCCTATACGGAGTGGTTTTCGGATAACGTATCCAACCGGTCTCTCCATATTGACAACGATGGTCAAAACACTTCGATAGTCGGTTATTTCTATCGAAGTAAAAACAAACATCCATTCTAATGTATAACTAAACACCACACAACCACGGGCACTTTTATTTGACATTCGTTTTATTTTTCGAATTCCCATATCTTACCAGATATTTCTCAAATCTCGTTTTAGCCTTTTCATACTTCTTGGAAAACATTTCCAGTTATTATAAACTCTTATTCTCTCATGTTCCAGAAACATACGTTATTAACGTTCGAACTATTTCCATTAATTTCACATTCTTTATTTCTATACTTGGATAATCTATCCTATTTATATTGGAAAATATTTCCAATTTCCTTTTAACCCTTTTATCGGCCCTACGTTCACTTTTAAAACATTTTTCACTTTGAAATGTGAATACCCTCCCTTATTATAGAAATCTGAACACCTTTATCATATAACTCTTTATTCACGAAATACTTTCCCTTATCTTGTTTACCAAAATCTCTTTCATACTTTTTATATTCCTATTCCACTTTATAAACTCTGTTTCTAAGTCAACTTCTTATCAAATCGATATCAAGTTTATAACTAAATACTGACTCCTATCCTGTTAACATTTATTTGTTTATAACTAAATGTTAATTATTCTATCAGATTATAATCCCTAAAAATAGTTTACTTTTAATACATTCGACATCGTCGAATTCTAGTTCCAAATCCTAACGGTTTAATTCTAATCACATTTCGAACATCGAAATGCTGTCATTGTTTTCTAACACGATTCTCCAATTTCTCTTTCTAAAACTGATTCTTATATTTTCTTACGACATCGTTATTTCTCACTTTCGAATAAGTGGATTTCAACTAAACTACTTCATTTCCTAGGAAGTGCTGCTATATATAAAAGTCACGCTTAAGTCTAATCAACAGCAGTTAATTGGTCGCTATAGTTCTAAACTTGTCATACGCTGTAATATTCTCCTTATAACTAATTACAGTCACACTTACCTTATCAACAGCGTTATTTTATTGCTATAGTTCAACTTGTCATACGCTGTAATATTCTTTGTTATAACTAATCTTGACATAACAGTCACACTTATCTTATCAATAGCGTTATTTTATCGCTATAATTCTAAGACTTGCATACGCTGCCATATTCCTTTTATACAAAAATCTTGACATCTCTTTCCGTTACAAAAATCTTGACATCTCTTTCTGTTACAAAAATCTTGACATCTCTTTCTGTTACCAAAAATCTTGTCATCTCTTTCTGTTACCAAAAATCTTGACATCTCTTTCCGTTACAAACTGATATCGTTCCTCGGTAATAGCGAAGCCGTTCAAGTTGGGGTATTTTATTTACCTCTCAGACCTTGATCGACAACGTTCTTACCTTAGAACCGATACAAGTCTGTATTCAAATTCCTTATTTCTTAATATATTTATTAAATCGTATTTCCTTGTTGTATTTTGGAATATGGTTTTACAACACCATATTCTTACTTTGGAATCTCTGTGGTTTATGAATATTTAATTTAAACATTAACTCTTTTCTTTCTCCATTTCCCAGTTCTTATCTATAACTTCTTAAATGGTAATTAACTCTCATTAATTTCGATAAACTTATTTCTAACCTGTTTTCATTAGATTAATTAAAGACCAATTAATCTAATAATCATGTTCCCAAATAACAGTTGATTAAATCAACTTATTTCCATCAGTAAATTCGTTAACTGATTTTAATTACTTCTTAACATTAGATTAATCTAATTAATCTAATGATATCTCTAAATTATTTATCTTAAATATAATTATCCAAATATTTAATCGTAGGATAGTTTTTACTTTATAAACTTGTTTAAATATCAACAATCGCTTTTATTTGCTTTATAAAAAAACGAACTCTAAAATACTGGTTTATAATAGAACTTCTATTATAATTTAAAACTTCACTTTAATTATAAAAATATAATTTCTATAATTAACTTCATTGATTTGCCTGACGGTAAATCAGTTTCTTAACAAAACGATGGTTTTACGGTCGACTGTTAACATTTTCTAAATCGATATCGTTTATTTATTTAATCTAAACAAATGTTGAATTTTCGTTCAACATCAATATTCACACCGGGTTTTAAATATAATTCGGGTTCAAACAGTGCATATAAAACCAACAGTATATATAAATATCGAGGAATCCGGTCGAATTCCTCCAACCGGTTTCCGCATCCACAGATGTTAGTCCACAGGGGATATTCTAATTGATGGAATCAGTGTCCAACCGATGATGTGTGCATATGTAACGGTATATAATATTTAACCAGTTTAACTGTAATCTACCTAGTCGAACATCACACAGCATTCAAACAACATTAAAATATAGTAAAATATTTTAAATAAATCAGAGTTAGTGATTTTACTCACCTTGGCGCGTTAACCGTTAAATAACGATTTATGTCGGTTGATTTTATTACGAAATTCCCGTAGCTCTGTTCTCCGCGAAATCTGTTCCATAATGTAGATTTCGTTGCTGCAATTCCAACGTAACCATTTTCGTCTGATTCTTAATCTCAACTTAAGCTGCTTACTCAATGTCTAATTCACCGAAGCCAGCTCGCCTTGATTTCTGGATAAAGATCACGATCAACTCTCTAAACCGGTGATTATGAAATCCCCTCCATTGCTTACTCCACAAACCCCCGATTACTTGATGATTACGCTTCCACTAATAAATTCGAACACCTTTGTAAAGTGATCCCAGACATCACGTTCATGCTGTTCATAAACACATAACCATGAACTCCAGTCCATATCCTTAACGAAGAACTAGCTGCATCCTCTTACCATTATCAGGAATCAACTACTCTTCTTCACATTTCCATGCACCTTCGTTCATTCTTCTTCATCGTTTTAGACCAAGACCGGACCAGCTAATCCTCATTCCAGAAAATAGTACGCTCCCATATCCGTTCTTCCTCTTGACGCTGCAGTAAACAACTTTCGTGCTCCCACTCTCTCCATTCGTTCTTCAACTTACATGACCGCGACTTCCTGCATGGTGTTCTACCACTTCCGAACCCAACTCCTGCGCCCAAGTCTTCGCTTCACGGCTACAGTGACACCACTTTGACACTTCACCTTTCCCTCCACGTCCCATTAACGTCCCTCACAGTAGCCACCTCGCAGTTCCCATGCGAGCACACTACTTCAATTTCACCACTCACCAAGTCCTTCATTCCACGCCTTAGCCTTTTGCTTCACGTGTTTAATCACTGCTCCCGTATAAAATGCATACTTGTGGATCCTTTGCTCCTTCCTTTTGCTAACACACGTCTGTCAACCCAATACATCATGCATTCTCACCAACAACGAGGCCATCCCCATCCAAACTTCCCAAGTACGTATAAGTGACAGCATATATTTGTGCTTTCTTTCCTCCTTTTTCCAGTCCCTTCAAACGAGAATGAACCCGCTCCATCCTTTCTACCCACTACCGTACCATACTTTATACACCACACCACTTCTCACATCATATACCGCATGCTCCTCCAATTCAAGTCCTTCCATCCATGTTTTTTGCATATAATCACCTTGCTCCAGAAAATAAAAGAACAGCTTCCTTCCCAGTCATGAAACGTCCTCACGCCATGCAGATCTCCCTTCCCATGTCCCATGCAAGGCCACAGCATATCCCTCTTCTAACATTTCTAGTGTTGCATCTTTCTTCACCACAGAAATGTCCAGTTCCCTCCTAACACCGGCTAGAACACTCGTATCCAACTCCGTCTATTTGCCGCTGTTATCGAACCCAAAGCCCACGCTGAACTGACCTTTGGTCATCACTAGCGACGAAGGTTTAAGTCCCCGGTTTCTCTACCGTGTTGTCGCACCACTCAGGGGATTACCGGAGTTTCTCCCAACGCCTTCGTCAATCCACCGTCCTCCATTGTTGGAGTCAGATCTGACTCCACCGTGTATGGTGGCCATTTGCGCCTAGCTCACTGTAAAAAGTTTGGATCTCCAGAACCTTGCATTGAGTTGTATGTAAGTGGTATTGTGTCTCAAATGAGATCTTTTGTTTATATTTTGGTGTAGGAATTTATCGATGTCTTTTGTAAGGGAGAGATGTGTTTTTCTTTTCTCTTTCTTTCGGTCTGAGGGAAGTATCGTATTTATAGTTTTTGATAACCTTTATTGCGACGGAATAGGGTGTTATAGGGTCATGGTGTTAGGGTATGGCACAAGTCTTTATCTACACGTTTTAACTTACAGGCATGTGAGAGAACTAGGGTAGCCTATCTGAAATGACGTGTACGAAGTCTTAATGGCGAAGATATTAGGCATATAGGATTATATAGCTTAGTGTAGTAAGCTATGTGCTTTCACTTCCAGCACGTCCCTATTGATTTTGAAAGTGTAGTATGGGGTGAGTAGATTTGTAGTTCTAGGTTCTGCATATATGTGTATGGGCTACAGAGTAGGTAGCATGAATGAGGGCACATCATAATAAGAACATAAAATTTGACGCCTATGAGAAGATTATACAGAGAAGTTGTGTACAGCAAGGACAACCTATACTTAGTGGGATGGTGCTAAGGGACATTGAAAGAAAGGGTGTATGTGACTGCATGTTTATATAAAATCAAACGTTGCTTCATAGCTAAGAAATAGCGTTTCCGACTACGTAAACTTTGTTCATGTATCAGTTGCTATGGACAGAAATAAATATACAGTTGTGACCCGCGAGGTGCCACGATCCCTAAAATATAATAATACCGGTAGATTAACTCATATTTTGAAATCCCAAAATATCGATACAGGGTGCGCAATACTCCAAATAAAAAGTTGCATATTTAATTAATTAAAAATTACAGAAAAATTCTAAAAATTAAATTATCGCTGCGCCCCAAAAGAACCTTGTCCAGATTTGCAACCGATATCAAGTTATATTCAAATAACCGTTACGGTCGATATACGATTTTACAGCAACTTTCTGAATATTTTATTTGGACATATCTTGCAGTCTGTACGACGAAATATCTATTTTCCACTTCCGTTGGAAAGATACCGTTCAACAGATTCCAACATTTCTCGTTTCGAAGAAATCCGATTCAAAACGAGTCCGGTACACTCAGTTGAAGTTCAGAACGTTAAATTACGAACTGCAGTGTCGTTCTGAGCTCGATTATGATTACTATATATTTATATACGTTCAACTTCTTTTTAATTAATATATAAATCCACTTATATTACAAATTCAATATTTAAACTGATTTAAATATTCAAATACCAACCGACAAAAATGCGAGACGTTACAGACCTTCCCCCTTAAAATAATTTCGTCCTCGAAATTGATAAGATAGGGAAAATGCTAAAATCTCTGTTATAACATGGTTAAAAATCTTTTTGGTTTACTTCATAATTCCGGTTTCCACTGAACTGATTATTTCCAATTAAAATATTAATTCCTTATTATTTCGAATATTTTCAAAATTTCTGAAAATTTCCTAACAGCTTAAATTTTCAGAGAATCTCGCCAACATCTCCTCTGCACGGCTCACTCGGTACTATAACAACTTGCCACTCCGGGCCTTCTCCAATCCAAAAGAAAATCAAACAGTCAAACGGCTTGCCCAAACTGACTCATAAAAAAATCTCATACCCGTATATAAACATGTACCTTCTCTGTTGGGCATTCAACTCTATCTCTGCCATCTGCTATTAAACTAGCATATATCCAAACATTTCCAACTGATCTTCAATCAATTTATCTTCAAATCCAATTCACTTATATCCAAGCCGACACCATTTCAAACTCCCGTTTCATTCTTGGTTTCAAACTTTTATCTATCTGAGTCCAATTCTTCAACCAAGTTAAGTTCTATTCAAACTCTTATTTCACAAATTCAATTCCTTCATCAAATTAATTTCTACTCCAACACGATTTTTACTTAACTGTCTTCAATTCAATTCAAAATTTATTTAACTTAGTTTTAAGTTCCACTTTTACCATTTTAACTCCATAAGTTAAATCCTTTATTTCAGAGTTCAAATTCCTAAGATTTTTCAAATCAGTTCGAAATCATATATTCGCATATAATAATGGTAATTCAAAACATTTGAATTTCTAGCAACTTGTTTCCTCACAATAATTCAAACAAAATCTTTGGTAGTAATCCGTCACTCTGCAACTCGAAAATGACACTGATGATGTGGCCAGCATCATCAGAATTATTTTCCAATGATCGAAGTGAGTTCAATACTATATTACTATCAAACTTATTTCCAACACTTTTATTTGAAAATTATTTCGAAATATCTTTCACAGTACTTGGAAAACAAATTTTCAAATCTCCCAGGATTTTAAAATTCCCTTATATTTAATTCCAATTTTATTTCCAACTCTTTTCCAAATTTCTAGAGTTTTTTTTTCAATTCTGGTTTTAAATTCAGATTTAATTCATCTGATTTTGCATATTATACTTATATAATATTTTGATTGGTTATTTATATAACCAACTCAATTATAAATCTTATTTGATCATAATAATGATCACATATTCAATATATTATATTAATATCAAGATATATACTTCTTTTTATATCAAAATATACTTTGGGTAAAATTATTTTATTTACCCTCTTTTCAAAACATACTGTGTCGAATTACTCTGTTCAAGAGTTTAGAAACACCTATCGACCCAGTTTGCATTACTGTTTCGACCAGAATTCATAAACCACTTGACTGACCAATCAACACAATATAAAATAGTTTTTATATTAATCACAAATACGTGCTCATATATATACACTCAACTCAATCTAGAGTATTACTAACTCCATCTCTATTGAGTTACGCCACAGAGCCAAGGTAATCACTTAACCTTATGCTCTGATACCATCTGTAATGGATGGAATTTTCGACCCAGAAAATCAACATAAAAACACACTGTTGACTATTCAAGCATCGAAAACACCAGGACATTAATAGAAGAATTTGGAGGGTGAGAAAGAAAAGATAGAACTAATAGAATAGAAGAAGAAGAAGATCACAACTGAACAGAATCAGAGTAACACGAAACTCGCAGCGGAACAAAATAAGATGTATTATATAACATAACTTTGAATACAAAACTGTATTGTATATACATACCATTATCAGAGTACAATACATCATATCACAGCGGAAATAACTCTACATAACTAATGGTGAAGCTTCCTGCTTTTGAGCTCCTCCAAGTGAATCTGCAAAGCCTGAAACACTTGACTGCCCGTACAAATTTGGGCACCCAAGAGTTTAGAGAAAACAAACAAAATAAACTCTGGGTCAGTCATGGGACTGGTGTGAGTAAATTCTAACCATACGGTTTTACTTTGAAGAAAATCCTTTTGAAACAAAAGGAAAATAGTAAGACCAGCCCACACATAAACATGGACGGCTTTTACCTTACTATAACCCAAATTACTTTGATATCAAAACAGTGATATTATGATAATGTCTAAACAAATAATTATCCAAGTAGCAGAGCGCTTGCATCTCACGTTCCACATATATATAGTATAAAATCATAAACCGCAGGGCGCTTATCGGAGATTGGATTTCAACAGATAAGGTATGGGAGCACCTTCTGAATAGTGTACTCTAGAGGGTATACACTCAGGGTTCAACAAGAACGTCTTGCAACCCGGCCACACATGACCGCTCACTCATTTAGCTTGAGTGTCGCGAATATATTGCCACCACGGTTGTAGGCCATCCAACCATCATCCGAAGATACAGAATCGAAAAGAAGTATAAATATGAATTTTCTCTAGATTGGTGACAATACACCCTGCTTGGGGATGACCCAACTAGCCATGCTGCCTAGCCCAACTTCTGTCACTTCCTGGTTGTGAGGCTAGAGGCTACGTCTATCTTCAGAACATCTGATCACCATTCACTTTGAACGTCACATCGTCAAATCCGTAATCACACATTGATTACACAAATGCACACTGGGTGTAGAATAAAGAGAAGTCACCTTCTCCCCACCAACTTGGTATATTCATAAAATCAACGGCGTGACCGTTGGAAATACTCTGTCAGACACTCGTCCATACAAGTTGCCCTGGGACTGGACAAACAAATAAACATCATTCTAGAACTGGACGACCCTTGCATTTAACTCCGTCTTCAATTATCTTCAGCATATCTAATTCGCAGCGCTTATGCCTATACGGAGTGGTTTTCGGATAACGTATCCAACCGGTCTCTCCATATTGACAACGATGGTCAAAACACTTCGATAGTCGGTTATTTCTATCGAAGTAAAAACAAACATCCATTCTAATGTATAACTAAACACCACACAACCACGGGCACTTTTATTTGACATTCGTTTTATTTTTCGAATTCCCATATCTTACCAGATATTTCTCAAATCTCGTTTTAGCCTTTTCATACTTCTTGGAAAACATTTCCAGTTATTATAAACTCTTATTCTCTCATGTTCCAGAAACATACGTTATTAACGTTCGAACTATTTCCATTAATTTCACATTCTTTATTTCTATACTTGGATAATCTATCCTATTTATATTGGAAAATATTTCCAATTTCCTTTTAACCCTTTTATCGGCCCTACGTTCACTTTTAAAACATTTTTCACTTTGAAATGTGAATACCCTCCCTTATTATAGAAATCTGAACACCTTTATCATATAACTCTTTATTCACGAAATACTTTCCCTTATCTTGTTTACCAAAATCTCTTTTATACTTTTTATATTCCTATTCCACTTTATAAACTCTGTTTCTAAGTCAACTTCTTATCAAATCGATATCAAGTTTATAACTAAATACTGACTCCTATCCTGTTAACATTTATTTGTTTATAACTAAATGTTAATTATTCTATCAGATTATAATCCCTAAAAATAGTTTACTTTTAATACATTCGACATCGTCGAATTCTAGTTCCAAATCCTAACGGTTTAATTCTAATCACATTTCGAACATCGAAATGCTGTCATTGTTTTCTAACACGATTCTCCAATTTCTCTTTCTAAAACTGATTCTTATATTTTCTTACGACATCGTTATTTCTCACTTTCGAATAAGTGGATTTCAACTAAACTACTTCATTTCCTAGGAAGTGCTGCTATATATAAAAGTCACGCTTAAGTCTAATCAACAGCAGTTAATTGGTCGCTATAGTTCTAAACTTGTCATACGCTGTAATATTCTCCTTATAACTAATTACAGTCACACTTACCTTATCAACAGCGTTATTTTATTGCTATAGTTCAACTTGTCATACGCTGTAATATTCTTTGTTATAACTAATCTTGACATAACAGTCACACTTATCTTATCAACAGCGTTATTTTATCGCTATAATTCTAAGACTTGCATACGCTGCCATATTCCTTTTATACAAAAATCTTGACATCTCTTTCCGTTACAAAAATCTTGACATCTCTTTCTGTTACAAAAATCTTGACATCTCTTTCTGTTACCAAAAATTTTGACATCTCTTTCTGTTACCAAAAATCTTGACATCTCTTTCCGTTACAAACTGATATCGTTCCTCGGTAATAGCGAAGCCGTTCAAGTTGGGGTATTTTATTTACCTCTCAGACCTTGATCGACAACATTCTTACCTTAGAACCGATACAAGTCTGTATTCAAATTCCTTATTTCTTAATATATTTATTAAATCGTATTTCCTTGTTGTATTTTGGAATATGGTTTTACAACACCATATTCTTACTTTGGAATCTCTGTGGTTTATGAATATTTAATTTAAACATTAACTCTTTGCTTTCTCCATTTCCCAGTTCTTATCTATAACTTCTTAAATGGTAATTAACTCTCATTAATTTCGATAAACTTATTTCTAACCTGTTTTCATTAGATTAATCAAAGACCAATTAATCTAATAATCATGTTCCCAAATAACAGTTGATTAAATCAACTTATTTCCATCAGTAAATTCGTTAACTGATTTTAATTACTTCTTAACATTAGATTAATCTAATTAATCTAATGATATCTCTAAATTATTTATCTTAAATATAATTATCCAAATATTTAATCGTCGGATAGTTTTTACTTTATAAACTTGTTTAAATATCAACAATCACTTTTATTTGCTTTATAAAAAAACGAACTCTAAAATACTGGTTTATAATAGAACTTCTATTATAATTTAAAACTTCACTTTAATTATAAAAATATAATTTCTATAATTAACTTCATTGATTTGCCTGACGGTAAATCGGTTTCTTAACAAAACGATGGTTTTACGGTCGACTGTTAACATTTTCTAAATCGATATCGTTTATTTATTTAATCTAAACAAATGTTGAATTTTCGTTCAACATCAATATTCACACCGGGTTTTAAATATAATTCGGGTTCAAACAGTGCATACAAAACCAACAGTATATATAAATATCGAGGAATCCGGTCGGATTCCTCCAACCGGTTTCCGCATCCACAGATGTTAGTCCACACAATTATCACTAACCCTATACTCGGGGATATTCTAATTGATGGAATCAGTGTCCAACCGATGATGTGTGCATATGTAACGGTATATAATATTTAACCAGTTTAACTGTAATCTACCTAATCGAACATCACACAGCATACAAACAACATTAAAATATAGTAAAATATTTTAAATAAATCAGAGTTAGTGATTTTACTCACCTTGGCGCGTTAACCGTTAAATAACGATTTATGTCGGTTGATTTTATTACGAAATTCCCGTAGCTCTGTTCTCCGTGAAATCTGTTCCATAATGTAGATTTCGTTGCTGCAATTCCAACGTAACCATTTTCGTCTGATTCTTAATCTCAACTTAAGCTGCTTACTCAATGTCTAATTCACCGAAGCCAGCTCGCCTTGATTTCTGGATAAAGATCACGATCAACTCTCTAAACCGGTGATTATGAAATCCCCTCCATTGCTTACTCCACAAACCCCCGATTACTTGATGATTACGCTTCCACTAATAAATTCGAACACCTTTGTAAAGTGATCCCAGACATCACGTTCATGTTGTTCATAAACACATAACCATGAACTCCAGTCCATATCCTTAACGAAGAACTAGCTGCATCCTCTTACCATTATCAGGAATCAACTACTCTTCTTCACATTTCCATGCACCTTCGTTCATTCTTCTTCATCGTTTTAGACCAAGACCGGACCAGCTAATCCTCATTCCAGAAAATAGTACTCTCCCATATCCGTTCTTCCTCTTGACGCTGCAGTAAACAACTTTCGTGCTCCCACTCTCTCCATTCGTTCTTCAACTTACATGACCGCGACTTCCTGCATGGTGTTCTACCACTTCCGAACCCAACTCCTGCGCCCAAGTCTTCGCTTCACGGCTACAGTGACACCACTTTGACACTTCACCTTTCCCTCCACGTCCCATTAACGTCCCTCACAGTAGCCGCCTCGCAGTTCCCATGCGAGCACACTACTTCAATTTCACCACTCACCAAGTCCTTCATTCCACGCCTTAGCCTTTTGCTTCACGTGTTTAATCACTGCTCCCGTATAAAATGCATACTTGTGGATCCTTTGCTCCTTCCTTTTGCTAACACACGTCTGTCAACCCAATACATCATGCATTCTCACCAACAACGAGGCCATCCCCATCCAAACTTCCCAAGTACGTATAAGTGACAGCACATATTTGTGCTTTCTTTCCTCCTTTTTCCAGTCCCTTCAAACGAGAATGAACCCGCTCCATCCTTTCTACCCACTACCGTAACATACTTTATACACCACACCACTTCTCACATCATATACCGCATGCTTCTCCAATTCAAGTCCTTCCATCCATGTTTTTTTGCATATAATCACCTTGCTCCAGAAAATAAAAGAACAGCTTCCTTCCCAGTCATGAAACGTCCTCACGCCATGCAGATCTCCCTTCCCATGTCCCATGCAAGGCCACAGCATATCCCTCTTCTAACATTTCTAGTGTTGCATCTTTCTTCACCACAGACATGTCCAGTTCCCTCCTAACAACGGCTAGAACACTCGTATCCAACTCCGTCTATTTGCCGCTGTTATCGAACCCAAAGCCCACGCTGAACTGACCTTTGGTCATCACTAGCGACGAAGGTTTAAGTCCCTGTTTTCTCTACCGTGTTGTCGCACCACTCAGGGGATTACCGGAGTTTCTCCCAACGCCTTCGTCAATCCACCGTCCTCCATTGTCGGAGTCAGATCTGACTCCATCGTGTATGGTGGCCATTTGCGCCTAGCTCACTATAAAAAGTTTGGATCTCCAGAACCTTGCATTGAGTTGTATGTAAGTGGTATTGTGTCTCAAATGAGATCTTTTGTTTATATTTTGGTGTAGGAATTTATCGATGTCTTTTGTAAGGGAGAGATGTGTTTTTCTTTTCTCTTTCTTTCGGTCTGAGGGAAGTATCGTATTTATAGTTTTTGATAACCTTTACTGCGAAGGAATAGGGTGTTATAGGGTCATGGTGTTAGGGTATGGCACAAGTCTTTATCTACACGTTTTAACTTACAAGCATGTGAGAGAACTAGGGTAGCTTATCTGAAATGATGTGTACGAAGTCTTAATGGCGAAGATATTAGGCATATAGGATTATATAGCTTAGTGTAGTAAGCTATGTGCTTTCACTTGCAGTACGTCCCTATTGATTTTGAAAGTGTAGTATGGGGTGAGTAGATTTGTAGTTCTAGGTTTTGCATATATGTGTATGGGCTACAGAGTAGGTAGCATGAATGAGGGCACATCATAATAAGAACATAAAATTTGACGCCTATGAGAAGATTATACAGAGAAGTTGTGTACAGCAAGGACATCCTATACTTAGTGGGATGGTGCTAAGGGACATTGAAAGAAAGGGTGTATGTGACTGCATGTTTATATAAAATCAAACGTTGCTTCATAGCTAAGAAATAGCGTTTCCGACTACGTAAACTTTGTTCATGTATCAGTTGCTATGGACAGAAATAAATATACAGTTGTGACCAGGGTGGTGCCACGATCCCAAAAATATAATAATACCGGTAGATTAACTCATATTTTGAAATCCCAAAATATCGATACAGGGTGCGCAATACTCCAAATAAAAAGTTGCATATTTAATTAATTAAAAATTACAGAAAAATTCTAAAAATTAAATTATCGCTGCGCCCCAAAAGAACCTTGTCCAAATTTGCAACCGATATCAAGTTATATTCAAATAACCGTTACGGTCGATATACGATTTTACAGCGACTTTCTGAATATTTTATTTGGACATATCTTGCAGTCTGTACGACAAAATCTCTATTTTCCACTTCCGTTGGAAAGATACCGTTCAACAGATTCCAACATTTCTCGTTTCGAAGAAATCCGATTCAAAACGAGTCCGGTAAACTCAGTTGAAGTTCAGAACGTTAAATTACGAACTGCAGCGTCGTTCTGAGCTCGATTATGATTAATATATATTTATATACGTTCAACTTCTTTTTAATTAATATATAAATCCACTTATATTACAAATTCAATATTTAAACTGATTTAAATATTCAAATACCAACCGATAAAAATGCGAGACGTTACACTAAAACACTCTCTACACCTATAAAAGAATGCCTAGACCTAAGGTTTCTCCACACAAATTCTTTGAGGCATCTACATGTTGTTTCTCTCTATTCTAGCCTCCACTAAAATAAATCTTATTAAAACAAGTTATAGTTCTTCTTCAAATTGGAGATTCAAATCAAGTTAAAGCTTCAAGAAGGCAAGCAAAGGCTAATTCAACGGCTTCGAGCAACGTCACGCAAATCATAGCAAATCACCGTAATGCTATCTTATTATCCTTTTCTAAACCGATCACTATAAGTTCGGTTATCCTTAGATTTGAACGTGTAATTGGACTCGTGAATGAAATAAATTAAAATATAGAATTGTGCCTATTTGCGAGTTAATTATCTTTGATTCATGCTTATGTCAAATCTAACGTTATCTATGCCTTTGGATCTGATTCTCGATCGTGGCCTAGAACTTATTGTGGCTAATTGCCAATGACTATGATTATGGGACTTTTGCCTAAGACTATGACTATGAAACTGTTGCCCATGAAACTATCGCCTATGACTATGATTCATAAAAAAGAGACCATTACATATGACTATGACTATAAGATTGTTGCCTATGACTATGACTATGATTCATAATTTTGAGACTATTGCATATGATTCATGACTATGAGACTATTGCCTATGACATTGATTAAGAAACTATTGTGATTAGTTGCCCATGACTATTGTGGTTAATTGCCTATAACTATTGTAGTCAGTGACTTATGCCTATTCCCATTAACCTATTAGGTTGTGCTTCGAACTGGCATTATGTTGGACCAAATCACCTACGCCTATTCCCTTAATTATGTTGGATCTCATTTTTGAGGTGTAACTTGTCTAGTTTATTCTTATTCACTGTTATGTCAAACCCATTGGAACTATTATCTTTGTATTTGGTTCATTCTTGCATGGTTATTCTTTTATGTCAATTCTCGTGCTTATCCCCTATTCCTTGCTTTGATACTATTAGTATCATTTCATGAGTACATAGAAAAACTTGTGAAATCATGTTATACGTACGATTATGATGCGGGGATTGGGCGTAGCTTAATTAAGTTAATTTGGCATAATAAATATGTTGGACTATATCTAAATTGGCTATAATAGTGAATGATTTACATGCATATTAGACTTGGGCATAAATTGATAAATTTTAATTGGCCACAAAGTATGTAATTGGCATGTAAACCAAGTTTTGGACATAAACGGTAAAACTAGAATATTAAATCTAGTTTTGACATAAACTGTAAATTGGAATGTTAATCTAGATTGGGCATGAATTGAAAAAGGGGAATATTAAATATAAATTGGTATAAACTGCAAGTTGGGTTAATTGATTCGTAAATCAAGTTTTGGGCATAGAATATAAATATGTTAATTTTTATGAAAGTTGAATATGATCTAGGCTAAATTGATTTACGGAAAATTTACATAAATAGTAAATATGTAAATCTAGTAAAAGACGAATATGCCTAACCCGAGGTTAGACTGAGTTGTGGTGTAAAACTGCCTGAAACCGACCGGCACATCCAGTGACCACAACAATACCTTCTAATGTGGGTGGTTAGTGCATCAAGCCTAGAAAGACCCGAGGTTAGACTGAGCTGTGCTGTAAACCTGCCCGGAACCGACCGGCACATCTAGTAACCACAACAATATCTGTCTAATGTGAGTGGTTGGTGCTTTAATTAATTAATTAAGGCTCATGAATAAATCAAGCTAGAAATGGTGAGGTTAAGTAATTAGGGAAACACTTAACCGTAATAACATGTTAACTAAGCAAGTGGGTGAGGTTAAGTAAATTTAGAACACTTAACCGTAATAACATGTTAATTAGACAAGTGGGTGAGGTTAAGTAAATTTAGAACACTTAACCGTTGTAACATGTTAATTCAGCAGATGATAGAGTTAACTAAGGTAACACTTAACCAAAATATATAATGACATGTGGTGGGGTTAAGTAATACAAGAGGAAAACACTTAACCAATTATTTAACATGATTTGAGGTAGGGTCAAGTCAACACCAGAAGGAAACACTTAACCAACATGACGACGGGTGGATGGGTTAAGTTAACTCGAATTTATTAATGACACTTGACCAATATAAATTGATGAGCGAATGGGGTTAAGATAAATGGGAAATACTTAACCAATATAACCTGATGAATGAACAGGGTTAAGTTAATAAATCACACTTAACCAATCCAACATGATAAGCAAGAAAGGTTAAGTTAATAAGAACCACTTAACCAACATGACTTGACGAGTAGGAGGTTAAGTACACGTCGGGTAGGTGGGTAATATTAGTAAATATAGGCCCACAAAACTTAACTGTTAAGAAAACATGCTAGAATCGGTGGGAGGGTTAAGTACATCTCGTATAGATGGGTAATATTTGTATATATAGGCCCACAAACTTGACTAGCAGGAAACCCTAGTAACGGGGGCCCATTTCAGCAGTAACCCACATAGATGTATCATGGTACCCTAAAACTAGACAGGGTGGGGCACGATTACTGGGCTGATTATAAGCGGTCAAAAATAGCGGCAGGATGTACGTCAGTGTAGGTTCCGACGGTTTACGGGCATGCACGTACTCCGGAGTGGAAAAAGCAGGCACTGGGTACCAGTAGTTATACACTGTGCGTCTTGAATCGTGTCGGGGCGCTATCATAAGGCTTGATACACCTTATGGTGGGGCCAGCACAGAGTATCTACACGCAGGAGAGGGACGACAGACACAGACACATGGAATATTAATTCAAAGTTGGTAGCATAATCCCTAGTTGGACCTAGGTCGCGTAAACCCTGAATCCGAGAAGCGTTCAATAAGTAGCATAAACCCCAGTGGCCATGGGTAGCGTAAACCCTGGTTGAATCTAGTAAGCACTCGATAGTAAGCCCTAGATTAGATCTAGGTAATAAATGGAATCCGCATAATAGAAGCACACCTGAAGGCAACCGCAAATACGGGGATAGGGATCACGTTATCATATGATCATAGATTACTAGTTTGGACACCAGTTAGGTAGTGCAGAGATATAGAAATCAGTATAAACAGGGTAGTTGGAAAGCAGAGAAGGAGTAGAAGCGCATTTAGTTTATCAGTACATTCAGGTTGTCGGTACATTTAGTTTATCTTGCCATATCCCATGCTTATCCCATATTATCTTGTTACTATGGTTTAGTCTTATATTTAGTTTATTCATGTCATGACCCTTTTCCTCGTTTAAATACTAAGAATCACTGGACTTACTAGACTTTATGTCTGACCTAGTTTGTTTTCGCCTCTTTTCTTCCGTTCCCCCCCCCCCCAGGTAGTCAGGGAGGGAATAGCTCAAGTTTGTTTGGACCGTTACTCTTTCCAAGCCTGAAGACTCTTTCACGTGTTTCCTTGGACTCTCTCTTCTACTGCTATGGCTGGATCATGCTTTATTTGGGGAAATCGTTTTATGCTTCTTTATTTTGTAAGCAAGACAGGATACTTTGGTATTGTAAAACAATCTTTGTACAAGCTGTTTATCAATGAAATAAAGTTTTATTTATTCGTCGTTGTTTTAATTGTCTATCTTGTAATTTATCTACATCTTTTACCTATCATGCTGCACCGAACTTAAGGCATTCTCTTTGTGAGTGACCTTAACGGAGGTGGGGTGTTACAGGTGACTTCCTACCAAAATGAGGTTTCGTCCTTTAACATCCAAGCAGCTAATTGGATTCTTCTTTGGTCCTCTATTTCAAAGATGACGAATAAGTCCTCAGTCTCCTTAAGCCAATTCCGGGCTTCTACGAATGTCTCTTCCCCATGGAATGGCTTCCCTCCCATAGCAAGGAAGTCATTGCAGATCTTGGCGAAGTTTTCTGCTCTTGAAGGGGGAGGAGGAATGATTGGTGCAGTTGGGGGAGGAACGTTTCTTTGTTCTTCGGCTGTTGTCGTGGCTTCCAAATACCTACGGAATCAAACGGGTATAGTGACGCCCTCTGGGAGATTAGGGATGTTTTGTTCCCCAGACATGCTAAAAAAGGAGAAAGTGTGAAATTTAGATAAGGGACCGAAGGATACTATATATGGCTTCTTAGGGGAATATTTTCAAAACAGACTTTTCTTTTTGAAAATACTTTCTTTTAAACCCTTTTTGAAAAATATTTTTCAAAACTTTTATCTAATCTGGTAACCTTCAACTCTAATACCAAGTCAAGTCCGTTAATGTCACTCACTAAGGGAGTGCATTAAGTTCTATGAAGCATTGTAGGTAAACAGACACAGAATAATTACTAGACAGATACAAATAAAGACAACAGCGGAAGTTTCAAAAAAATTATTTCAAACATAAATCATAATCCTGTGGTTTATAATACCATAATTCATAAAACCATTACAACAAAATACTTCTGTCTTGCATAATCAGAGTACACAGGAATTATAAGAAAACATTATTCCCCAATAAAAGAGTAAGCCATAGAGAGACAAAGACTCGAGCGATACTTCAACAGTAGCTCCTAGCAAGATGATATCCAAATCCTGACTAAGCCTGGGTGTTTCCTCCCTGAGAACCTAGGGGGGAACGGAAGAGAGAAGGAAAAACAAAAAGGGGTCAGACATAAAGTCCGGCGAGTCTAGTGACTTTTAGCCAGTAAATAAATAAAGGTGAACATGACAGGCATAAAGTGGATAAGAGAGATCACTATACAAATGGCAGGTGTGACAAGGCAAATAAGGTGAGGTATATACATGCTTCACTAATGACTACCCTGCACTATTACTAGTATAACTGAAATGAAATGATCCCTTCCACTACAAGCTGGTAGGCTTAGGTCATACGTCCAAGTATACCCTAAACACTACCCTAACCGATCGGCTCCCTACTCTGTAGATATCCTGTGCTGGCCCCATAGTAGAGGGTATCACTTCCCTAAAGTGGCAACCTGAGATGTGCACAGGGATACCTAACGGTCTTCTTGTCCCCCGCTGCCCGGCCCATGCACGTACATGTACCTGGTCGGTTTACGCCGTCTACACCACCCGTCACATTTTGGATCTCTTATAATCAATCAGTAAGCGTGCCCCTTCTTCGCCTTGTATGGAGTTCTCTACTCTGATACCAACTACGGGTTACTGACTGAAATGGATCCCACACAATATGATACAAGCTCTCCCCTTTGTCTTGTATCCCCACTAGGTTTTCCATTGACTATATATACCCTAAAAGGGTGATCTTTAATTACATAGCCCTATACTAGTTATGTATACCCTAAAGGTTGATCTTTAATTACAAAACTCCCACACAATATGATACAAGCTCTCCCCTTTGTCTTGTATCCCCACTAGGTTTTCCACTGACTATGTATACCCTAAAAGGGTGATCTTTGATTACATAGTCTTTACTATTTTATCTACCCGTTATGTATACCACTTAGGTGTCTTTAATTACATAACATGTATTGGGTTAAGTATGTGGGCCTATATATATATATATATATATATATATATATATATATATATATATATATATATATTACCCATCCCCTCCAACTTACTTAACCCCTCCTCACTACCCATCCAATTTTACTTAACCCTAACTTAAGTCCATATTCACATTAAATTAGGTTAAGTAATCCATTTCTTTATAATGTCCAATAATGGTTATAATGGGATAGACCTTCCACATTAGGCCTACAACGTGTGAATGCTGGATATGCCGATCGGGTCCGGGCAATCTTATTCCACAGTTGGGCCTAACCTCGTGCCTTGATCTGATTCATATTTGCGTACTTAGACCTCCCACATTAGGTTCAACATTAGTGGCTGCTGGATATACCAGTCGGGTCCAGGCAGACTTCCGCCAGTAATGTAACCTAACCTCGTGTCATAAGTACAATTAAAATTCTTAATTTTAATTACTAACATTCCATTTTTAATTACTTTACCAATTAATTGATCCTTTCCTTTTATAGGTGTCAATACCTATTTTGCAACAATAATTTGAATTACATATTCATAAATGGTCATATTCAAATTATGCCATTTTTAACTAACTTTTCCTATGTCAATACAGGTAATTAATTCTACGTTTCCCCATTTGAATTATATGCTCATTTCATATAAATATTATATAAACTATGCCAATTAAAAATTCCCTTTATACCCGTTCCTAACTAACGTATTCACACGTACTTTGGCGGCATCGAGGCTATAAAGTAGCCTCGTCATAACAATAAAAGGGAACATGATAAGGGTGACAGTTCAACATGTTTTGGCATAAATATTAACATAACCGGCATAGTAACTAAGTGAATGGACATGTGATAATTATCATAATAAAGTGGACATCAAATTAATAACTTGTGTTTATGCAAGCATAATGAGATCTTGATTCAATATTAGGTGTCCAATTACCTAAATTTAGCATAGACAGGGTGACATGATAACAAGTTTAGATTCACATGTCAAGTTTACCACATATACCAAGGTGTCATAATATAGCAAGTGAAAGGTGATTAACACCAAAATCTAGATCCAAGTAATGTCAAATTAATGGATGTACAATCAGCCTAACATGGTTACAAATCAATGTTCATATAAACGTCATATCGAATCACCATAATCAGATCTAGAAAGTTAGATCTGTATTAACAAGTTCACATGTACCACAATATAATTGTAATTCAAGATTCAAATAGAAACATAGTAGAATGTTCATATATTAGATCTAGGGAAAATGACATAATATGCTTGCATAAGTTCATGATTTACTGCATATACCCAATTCACAGTCTACCACAATTCACATTTATCTATTTAAACCTAAAAGTGACTAGCACTCACAGAAAAAGAGTAGATCTTGAATTATGGGATCTGATTTCTGAATTTATTACGCTTAACCCATGATATAGACTTTGATTTTTATCTTCTAGCTTGAATTTGATTTGTTATATTGGAGGCTAGGTTAGTTTAGGATGCAGCAGCATATGGGCCCATGAATGATTTTAGCTTAGATTAGGGTTTTGGTTAGGTGTGATTATATAGATGTATAGGATTAGTTAGAGTCTTTAAATTAACTAGGAGATCATCAGAACCACACAACTTAAAGACACGTCATCCAGCCAATCAGAAGAGGCCACATCAGCCCTAAACTCAAAAATCATCATTTACAAATAAAAATGCTCCATGTGTGCAACATGATGCGCAGCATCAGGGGTGTTGACACCCACATGTCATATATATATATATATATATATATATATATATATATATATACACACACACACAATTTTTTTTCTTTTTAACTATCTTTCCAATTAACCCTCCAATTGGCCCTTTTCACATTAAACCGCTTTTTAATTGAATTGCGTTAACACTGGGCCACTTTTTAGCCATTCCCCTAAAAATATGGCACTGGTGGGGATTGAACTCAGAACCTCTCGTATACAAGTCACGTGCTCTAACCAAACGAGCCACTAAGTCTTTTGTTTACAAACCTTAGAACAATGCTAAACATTATTCTTTTTCTCATTCCTCTTTTTTATGTTTTGCTGCAATATTTAATTTAAAAATATCTTCTTGTTATAAAACGAACACAGAACAGAAGAAGCAAGGGAGAAAGGACATTTCTATTCATTCAGAAGTGTGTTTCTTTCTATTACATTGGCTCCTTTATATATAGGCTTTGGAGTTGATGTTTAACTTTTTCCCATGATGTGGGACTAAACAGAGAACTAATAAAAGCATATTCACAACATTTATATATTTATTACAACACTCCCCCTTGAATATGCGTCTTCAAAAACTTGAATGCTCTGCTAACTTGAAGTTGTCCCTTTTAAAACATATATGATGATTGTTCCCCTTTATTATTATCTTGCTTTCATATATCCGTTCAGTCGATACAACTATTTTATGTTGCCTTCAAAATACTATCAGGAAAACCCAATGGGAAAAACCTTGAACGAGTGAACGAGAAAAAGAGTACAACATCTGACATTATGAATATTATATTAAAATGATATTCCTTAAAAGAGTTTGATACTTCAGGATCAAAACAATGCCTCATTAAAAACCTTTTTATGAAAAACCTTGTGGGAAAAATCATAAACAAGGAAAAGAGTGCAAATTTATTTCCTTTTTTGGTAACATGTTTTACAATGTTACCGTAAGGGTTGATAATTCAGGATCAAGATAATGCCTCATTAAAAACCTTATTAACAAAAACCCAGTGGGAAAAATATTAGTGAAGGAAAAGAGTACATTATAGCATAATTTTATATGCTTCCCCTTATTTATAACTCATTATTCAATTAGCCTATTGTTGTAGTCGACGTATGCCAATTTTGCACATCATCTTCTGGATTGTTGATTTGGAAATTGCCTTTGAGAACGGATCTACCCGCTTTTCTTGAACTGAATTTGTTTCTCCTCATTCTTGTTATCCTTTCATTCATGTGTGTGAAGTGAAATTTAGAAGAAATTTGCTCCATCCTATCAGCCTTGATATAATTCACTTGAATTTGAGCCATGCGAATTGCCTTGTCTTCATAAGTAATAGTTTACTGCATCAAAAGATGTTTGACACTTCTGGATCAAAATGTTGCCTCGTTAGAACCTTACTAAGGAAAACCCGATGGGAAAAATCTTAGTGAAGGAAAAAAGAGTACAATATACAATGTCATATTTACTACGTCAAAAGTAGTATGATACTTCTGGATCAACGTTATGCCTCGTTAAAACCTTAATAAGAAAAACCCAGTGGGAAAAATCTTAAATAAGGAAAAAGAGTATATTGTAACTTATTTTTGTATGTTACTTTTGGGCTGATACTTCTAGATCATGACCGATGCTTCATTAAAACCTTACTAAGAAAACCCAATAGGGAAAAACTTAGTTAAGGAAAAAGAGTGCGTTATAACATACTTATGGATGCTCCCCCTGATTTAATAATTTCCTCTGAATTCGTATTCTTCTTTCAATAACTCAAATTGCTTAAGAATACTTATTAATGAAGCTTTTCTTTTAAAATTTCATGTGTGTTTCCATGCTTCAGGCATGCTTTCTTATTTAAAATGCCTCCCTTTTGTGATTTGTATTTATGAATACACTTCAGGTGCTTATAATTTTCTGTTTTAATCAAGCTTGAATATTGCAATACACATTTGATGAATGAGACAACTTTCATTACAGCAACACTAAGCAGCAAGTAATCTACTCATCTTGAAGTATATCAAGATTTTCATTACAACAATACTTAGAAGAATGCTGCAATCTATCGGACATGTTCTTTGTATTCTTTATAATAACAAATGTTATTTATGTTCTTCAGGAACTTATATATTATAATAATTTTTGCATATCGCAACTACCACTTCAATGGATATTAACAGTTTCACTACAACAATTCTTGAAAGCAGGAAGTGATCTACTCATCATGAATTATTTCAAGATTTTCATCACAACAATACTTAAAAGAATGTTGTAATCTACACTTCTTGATCTTTATCACTACCAAAGTTATTCAAATTCTTCTGGAATTTGTATACTTTCATCGTTTATACCTTCTGGGTATTGTAAGCGTTTTAAACACTTTCACCACTTTAATCAATTCAGTTATCTCTGAAAAGTACAATGCTCATGGCACTTAACATGTTGTTGACACTCTATGGTGCTTCAGTAACTTCCATGTGATTTTGTCATTATATATATTTCTATTTTTATCATATGAACTACAGGTTCATATCTTATGGACTACCGCTCCATATATCTTATTTAGGAGAATTTCATGATGGCCAATCATGTTTCTCTCTAATATGGGATTTTAATCCATTTATAAATATAAGCGCTTTATTAATTATTAATTTATCATTGATGATCATTTTCTGTCAGTTCTATACATGATTTATTGAGATCTCAAAAAATTATCATACTTTAGGTACCTAAACCACTTCTGGGGTTATTTTGACAATCATGTCATGAGTTTCTTTCAAAGCACCCTTAAGTGTTTCTTCAGGAACATTCACCGCCTTTATTTTGCATCTTTATGACTTACTCCAAAGATATTTTGAACTGATTTTTATACCACATTTTCAGCTGTGATTTACACCTTTTGATCCTTAGGGGATTCAAATGTATATTGGAGAAAGTCTATTAGGGACATAATTGATAATTTATGCAAGTTACTTAATACTTTGCATAATTCTATATGTTAGCAAATATTTAACATCGATGATTCTTTTATCCTCCCCCTCAATGTTCACAAACATTGTCACTTTAAATAATAAACCTACTTTGGATTTATTTTTGATCCATTATAGCATGATAGCTAGCAAATACATTAGATGTATTTCAATTGTAGGAGGATAATGCTCTTATTAGTTGATAAAATGTATTCATATTGTATTGCTTATTAGTTGATAAAATGTATTCATATTGTATTGCTTATTCCCTTTCAATGATCTAATGACTTGGAGGAATTTTCTATCATTTGAATATGCACATGACTTCAGGTCATTCAATATTGATGTCAATCGACTTTCTGAAATATTAAATAATATATGCATAATTTATAATATGAGCTCATGACAACTTCAGGTTGTTAATTAAAAAATCGTATATATGTGTATATATGTGCGTCCACGTATTCCATATGTAATTGATTTGCATATTCTTTCTCATTCGAGTTACCTATTTTAGAACAAATTGTTCATAAGGTTCCAATCATTAATTTTTGCTTATCAAGCAATGTCAATGCGAATCTTAAAGATCGCATCATAATATCCAAAATATCTGATTTGGAACTGTATTGAACTTCTGGTTCAAATGAAATATATGAACAACTTCAATTTGTTAATCTATATTGAACTTATGGTTCAAATAATATATAAACAATTTCAAGTTTGTTAAACTGTATTGAACTATTGTTCAACTGTATTGAACTTCTGGTTCCACTGTATTGAACTTATGATTCCACTATATTAAACTTCTGGTTCCACTGTATTAAACTTCTGGTTCCACTGTATTGAACTTCTGGTTCCACTGTGTTGAACTTCTAGTTCAAATAAAATATATAACAACTTGGAGTTGTTAAAATTTATTCTTCAATACAACATGCAAATGTAAATATATGAGCAAGATACAACTCACTTTGAAAATTGTGCAATCTTTGGATATCAATTAATGTTATTATTTCACATAGTTTCAATAAAGCTTCAGGTTTTTAAATTATGAAGTATTTCAAGTTCATTGGTTAAGGAACTTCAAGTTCCTATGCATATATATACACATACATATGTATATCAAGTTTATTAATTTATGATGAACTTCTGGTTCTCAATCTTTTAACATACTTTTGATTTATAAGCTTTTACATTTTTTTCTAATTGACAAGATTTCAAACTTGTATACTTTATCAAAAATGTTTATATATATATATACATATATATATATATATATATATATATATATATATAATTGAAGACTTCAGGTCCAATACTTTGAGTTATACAACTTCCAGTATAAATATTTTCTTTACACAACTTCAGGTTGTGGTTCTATCCTTACTTCCAAAACATTAGTTATTACTAGCTAAATACATCGAATAATAATACATATGTTTATTCTTATTCCAAATACAAACATCAATTAACTAACAATAACTAATGCATTTAATGCATTTATGACAATAAGGTAATATAACATATTATCATAACAAAGCATTCTCTAACATTCAATGCATTTAAGACAATAAGGTAAAATAATATATTTATCAATCACATAATCAACATTTTACATTCTCTAACATGAATGATTCAAAAATTTACAGATCTGTACATAAAATTCACAACTATAAACAAAAATAAACTACATGTCTCATATTGTAACGACCCAGGATTTTGGTCGATTAATTTTAATATTTAATATTTATTTTAAATATTGAGTTGATAATATAAATGAATTTTTATATTATGTTATCGAGTTAATAATCAATTTTGATTTAATATCGAATATATTATATTATGTAATACGAAATATAATGGAAATCGAAGTTAAATACGGAGTCAAAAATAATTCAGATAATCAATATAAATTCTGTTTGGGATATACGATAATAAATAATAATTTAGTATCAGAGAATTTATGGTTTTCGAATATAAATGTTTATTAATTAAATATGGTCATTTATATTTACGTTCAAATTAAATTGTATAATCTATTTCATTGGATTCAGAATAGCGTTATAACATTATAACGCCAGTTGGTATGTAAAAATAAGGGTTCGTAATTTCAAGTAATGAAACCCATTTTTTATTTTTTTTTATTTTAGGGGATAAGCATGAGATCAAATCGATATTTGTTTAAAATAAAGTGAAAATCTCTTTATAACAAATCAATTAATTGTTTTGGTACTTAATCTATACCTATAAAGTACCACCTACGTAGCTAATTTCTTTGTTGTTTAGTTTACTCCATCTTCTATAAATCGCAACTCTATCCCTGGTTAATTCTTCTTTTGAAAACGAAAACTAACAGAAATAAAATGGCCTTGATCCATTTGTAAATTCCCAAATCCAACTATTCCCTTCCCAAATCATATGAACATCTTGTGAATAAAAGAAATTACAAACAAAAGCCGTTCGAAGTAGTAGGAATCGAAATCAAAATAGGATTTTTCTCCAATCCATTCGAAAGTCGCTAGGCCTTTTGAAGGCCGACGTTGAGCTGGCGGATTGGAGCTTCACTTCGAGGGCTTGTGAGTTGGCACGCACCCAAATACAGGATTGAAACAACGGAAGTCGCGATCTCCAGAATGAAGCACGATGGTCTTCGATGTAAGTTTGACAGCGTTGAAGGAGACCGGCGTTTCATATGAAATAAGAAGGGGTTAGTCAAAGGCAACGCGAATTGGGGATGAAGTTGAATATGGTGGTTGCGATGGAGTTGAGTTCTAGTAATCGAAATGGATCTGAGGTCGATATGTTGAACAGCGAGGTGAAGACATATGGATCGCGACAGACTAGCTGAAGCTAAGGGGTTCGTAGATTTTAACTTGGATGAATTTTAGTGGTTCTCTAGTGATGAAAAGCGACGGGAAGGGCTCTAGGTCGAAATCTCCATCATGGAGCTTGGAGTCAACGTGATTGGGAAACGTTGAAGCTGATTTTTAAGGACAACTATAGTTCGATTTTTATGAGGGGTTTTTGGGATAATGCAGTGTTCACTAAAAGGGGAAGGTTACATTCATGGAAATGAGAGAAGTGTTGAGCTAATGGGTGTAAGCAGTTTGAGGATTTGTTGGTCGGAGAGGAGGAGTTGGACTAAGCTGTTAAGTTTAGTCACTTGTAGAAGTGGGTGAGTGATGGACGAGGCAACAGGTAAGGATATTCAAGGGCAGCTATGGAAAGGGTAGAAGCTTCGATGAATCAGAAATATTGGGGAAAAAGACTAGCAGCATAAGAAAAATGTGAATAAAGGTAATTAAAATTAATTAAATTTAATGACATTAAATTCAATTCAAATTTATAAGTATAGTATCTCATTCGATCTAGGCCTAAGTTCGTTGTGATCGGTCATGCTGAAATTATAACGACGTCGCTTTTGCAGTAGAGTTAAAATGATCAGATTGGAATTGATTAAAAATCACGGTGAGTAAATCTCACTCATTAATTTATTTTTAGCATTAAAAATAAATTTTGGTTGTTTGGTTGCGTTTAAATATTACTGTGGCTATTTTAAATATAAATTAGTTATTTAGGCTTAGCTATTATATATATATATATATATATATATATGTATGTATGTATTGGTTTGGTGATTGGATTGTTACCGTAGTCTCATTAGCGGATGCCCGCAGTACCATTAGCGGATGATTTCCCTATGCGCCCCACAATATATATAGTGGATGTGTAGCACCCCGAATTTTCTGAGAATATTAAAATTAACAAATTCAAGAACGCTTAATTTTTAGAAGAAGAATTAAGTGAAATGGGTTGCGTTATTACGTTCGTCTCAAAATTTTGGTCAAGATAGACATTTGGTTTGCATAAATAGGATACCTTATGAAGAAGTTATTAAGCCCTGAAGTTTGTATGCATATGAGAAAATATATATATAAATTAAATAAATAAATATGCAAAAAAGTTCAAAACAACGAATCGGGAGGGGGAATAACCGAACCGGCCCATTTTTAGGTCGACCCGAGTCTCGCTGGGTCGACTAGGGGTTGATTCAGGGTGTTTGGCTATCAACCCGCGGGCCGATTTGCTCTAAGGAAGATGTGGCATCTGATTGGTTCTGATGGACTCCTTGCTGAGTCATTAGGGCTGATGTGGCTATTCTATCTTATCTGAATGACTTTGATTTGCTCTAGGTTAATCTGACGGTTCCTATTAAATCAAACTTCTATATAAGCAACCTAATACCTCAACCCTAAATCATATTAAAAATCAAACCAAGAGCCGTCATGCTGCCATTGGATAACCTCGAGTAGCCTTCGTTCAACTTGAAGCAAATTAAAAGAGACAAACCAAATCAAATCAAAACTAAACTAAAACAACGATTGTTTATATCAAAGGTGAGCATGTCAACTTCAGAATATAGATTCCAGAAATCAAGATTGTCTTTTGTAAGTGTTGTTATATTTTAGATGTAAAAAAAATTAAGACGTGATTTGATATAAAGTGAACAATAGAGTTATACCACATTGTATAATATTGACGATGCTAATTCATGTTTGTTTCTTGTGATGATTTTATCATGAATTGTCTTGGAATGTTTGTGGCTTATTGGACTTGGTGCTGGATCTATTAAAGATTGAGAATGAAACTATCAATATCATATGCAAGTTATATGTTTTACGTTAAGATCTACGTATATATGTTTATATGATTAATGCTAGTTGTATGTATTATGTTAGATCCAAGTCAAGATCTACATACATACATACATACATACATACATACATACATACATACATATATATATATATATATATATATATATATTCATATGCTTTATGTTAGATCCATATGCCTATATATATGTTCATATGTTCATATGCAAGTTACAAGTTTTATGTTGAATCCATGTCAAGATCTATCTAGGTTCATTTGATTAATGCAAGTTATATGTTTTATGATAGATCCAAGTCACGATCTAATTATATATATGTTCATATGCAAGTTACATGTTGGATCCAAAACTAGATCTATATTTATATGCATGTTTGTAAAGTGGACTTATGCAAGTTCACCTTGTTAGATCTAATTCACACCTATATGTTAATGTTAAAATTATACAAGCCTTAGGATTGGACATGTCATGATTATGTCATATGCTAGTTTATAATTGAGGTTATGTTCACACATGCCTAGATCTACATATTAACATGTTTTAGGCTTATGATTATCTAAGTCTAAATTATATGCAAGTTCATGTGACATGTTAAATTATATGAATAATGTTTATGCAAAATTTACATGTTTGGTTGAATCTATATTATGCATGTTCCCTTCTTTACCTCTTGTTTATTAATTGGGCTAATACGCGGGCCCAATGACTTTATGTGATTAATACGAACGAACAAACAGGGGTAACATTGGGATAGTTATTAAATCAAAACATGTTAATAATGTAGGTGGGCCTAAAACCATGTAAATGGTTAAGGCCATGAATGGTATAATTTATACCATTAGTCTTGAACATAATTAAAATATGTGACATGAAACACTTGTAGAAAATTCACATATATAAAATGTAAAAAATGAATGTCTAACCGGAGGTTAGATTGAGTTGTGGTGTAAACCTGCCCGAAACCGACCGACACATCCAGTAACCACAACAATACATGTCTAATGTGAGAGGTTAGTTCATCAAGCCCAGAAAGACCCGAGGGTAGACTGAGTTATGGTGTAAAACTGCCCGGAACCCACCGGCACATCCAGTAACCACAACAATACCTGTCTAATGTGAGTGGTTGGTGCTTTAATTAATTAATTAATTAAAGCTCATGAATAATCAAGCTAGAAATGGTGAGGTTAAGTAATCAAGGGAACACTTAACCAACTTAACATGTTAACAAGACAAGATTGGTGGGTTTAAGTAATTGAGGAAACACTTAACCAACGTAACATGTTAACTAGACAAGATTGATAGGGGTTAAGTCAAACCAAGGGCACTTAACCAATTTAGCATGTTGACTAGAAAAACCCTAGTAACGGGGACCCGTTTCAGCAGTAACCCTCATGGATGTATCAAGGTACCCTGAACTAGGCAGGGTGGGGAACGATTACTGGGATGAATATAAGCGGTCAAAAGGGCGGCGGTTAGGTGCGTCAGTGTAGGTTCCGACGGAGTACGGGCGTTCACGGGCTCCGGAATGGAAAAAGCAGGCACTGGGCACTAGGCGTAAATTTATGCATCTTTGAATCGTGCCAGTGTTGCCATTATAGGACTTGATACACCCTATACTGGAACCAGCACAAATACTTAAAAATCACGTGGGGCCGCATGACACCGGGAATACATGAATGCGAGTAGGAGCCGATCAATACATGAATGGGATCACTTTATCATGAACATACATTGCTAGTTAAACAGCTCTTAGTGGGTGCAGAGAAGTAAAAGTGGGTGCAATAGCCAAATCTAGTTAAATCTTACTTTACCTCGTTTTAGGACTACCTTATCCTTGTGGTATCATTCTAAGTTCAGTTTATTCATGTCATAGTCTTTTACTTATTTACATGCTATTAAATAACTGGGCTTACCAAACTTATGTCTGACCCATTTTCCTTTCGCTTCTTTTCTTTCGTTCCCTCCCCTCCCTCCCCCCCAAGGTCCGCAGAGAGGAAACACTTCTACTTAGTCCAGGTTAGTCGAAGCTTGAAGACCGTAGATATAAGGCTTGAACTTTCCTTTTTGAGCCATGGCTATGGTCAAGCACTTATTGGGGATTTATGTCATTTTATTTTCAGTATTGCTTCTTTATGTTTTCAAGACAGATGAAAAGTTGTAATAATTTGGAAGGTTGAAACAGTTGTTGAATTGATGTGTTGAACAAGTATTTGTGGAATAATATTGATCTTTTTCCGCTGCATAAATTTTCTGTCTTGTAATTTATTAGTATCTTGTACCTTAAAACGCTCCACCGAAGTTAAGGCATTCCCTTTGAGAGTGACCTTAACGGAGGTGGGGTGTTACACTTGGTATCAGAGCTAAAGGTTACCAGATCGGATAAAATTTTTGAAACTATTTTTCAAAAAGAAGCATTTTCAAGAAAAAGTGTTAATTTAAAAAGGCATAATCCCCAAAGCCATATGCACTATCTTTCTATCCTTCGTTTTGAATCTTTCCTTTTTGTTTCAGCATGTCTTGGGATCTTAACCTTCCAGAGGGTGTACCGATACCTGGCTAGTTCAGAAGATACCAAGAAGTTAGGGCCAATGACGCGGGCCCAGCAGACATTCCTCCTCCCCCAGCTGTTGTTCCTCCTCCTCCTCTGAGAGGAAATGCTTTCTCAAAGATCTATAGAGACTTTAGATCCATGGGTGGAAAAGACTTTAAGGGGAGCGAATCATTCGTGGAAGCCAGAAACTGGCTCAAGGAGACTGAGAACTTATTCATTATCTTTGAAGTAGAAGAGAGGCAGAAACTACAGTTGGTGGTGTGGTTGCTCAAAGACGAGGCCTCCTTCTGGTGGGAAGTCACTAATGCTGAAAGACCGATAGAGACTTGGGAGGACTTCAAGGCGAGATTTGAAATGAAGTTCCTCTCACAAGCTGAGCAGAATCTGCAAATGGAGAATTTCCTATCACTTAAATAGAGCAGCTTGTCGGTCAAAGAATATGTCAATAAATTCAACCAGCTTGCTCGATTTGGACTGGAGTTAGTAAACACTCCACATAAGAAGGCTCTCTGCTTTGCCAAAGGACTGAATGAGAAACTTCAAGGTTTGGCAATGTCCCATATATCTATGGGAGCGACTTACGAGAGACTGTTGGACATGGCTCTGTTGCAAGAGGAGAACAAAGATGGCAAGAAGGAGGTGAAAAGGGAAGAACCTCAAAACAAGAAAGGAGATGGATCTCAGAACAAGAAGACGGACCCCAAGAAAGGCGGGAAGGATAATAAATCCCGTAAGAAGATGAAGTGCAATTTCTGTGGGATACCTAGACACTTGGCTAGGGACTGTAGAAAGAAAAAGAGGAAATTGGGCGCTTTTTTCCAGTGCGGGGATACTGGACACTTGTCTAAGAACTGCCCAAAAAGGAAAGGGCAGGGATAGAGGACTGGATCATCTTCTGGAGGGCAAGTTCATGCTCTCGTTGCACCTCTGCAGAAACGAGGTAGACATATTTCTGTTGAGAGTTTAGTTTATCTGTTTGATATTCCTGTTCGTACTCTCTTTGATTCTGGCGCATCGCACTCTTTTATATCTACTTCTTTAGTTGAATCTCTGCACCTAGACACCCATATAGCAGTGGATCCCTTGGTTGTTTCAAATCCAATTGGGGGCTCAGTTTATTTGTCAATGATTTGTTTGGATTTGGATATCTTTATTTTAAGCGTTGGGTTTAAATGTAATGCTTATGGTTTGGGCTTCACGGGCTATGGGCTGATTCTAGGCATGGACTGGCTATCCAGTAATGGTGCCGTCCTCGATTGTGAAAAGAGAGTGGTTAGACTCATGACTCGCCTTGGTAACACTCTCAAAATCTCTTGTAATCCCATGAATTCTGTTATGCTAAGTTATCTAGAATCTCTTGATTCATTTATTGAGAATTTGTAGTCTGTTAGAGTGGTCCGTGAATACTCGAATGTGTTTGAAGAGGTAAAGGGCTTATCTCCGAAGTGGGAGATAGACTTCCACGTATACCTCGTTGACAATGCAAAACTCGTTGCTTTACCCGTTAGACACATGGCTCCAAGGGAGAGAAATAACTCAGCAAGCAAGTTAAAGAGCTGCTTGAAAATGGGTTCATAAGACGGAGTATTTCTGAATGGGGTGCTCTAGTAGTGTTCACGACTAAAGCCGATGGTTCACTCTGCCTATGCGTTGATTATAGGGAGCTGAACAAGCTGACCAAGAAGAATATGCACCCACTCCCAAGAATTGACGATCTGTTTGATCAGCTCGTAGGTGCATCCGTTTTCTCCCAACTAGATCTGGCTACCGGGTTTCATCAGCTAAGAGTGGTTGAGGATAGCATTGACAAGACCGCATTTAAGACCCTGGATGGTTTCTTCGAGTGGCTTGTCATGCCTTTCGGCTTGACAAACGCACTTGCCTATTTCGTGGACTTGATGGAGCAGGGTGTTCCGGGAATTCCTCAATAAGTTTATGGTGGTCTTCATGGACAATATTTTGATCTTCTCGAAGAGTGAGGAAGAGCATGCTCAGCACTTAAGGGAAGTCATGGATACTCTCCGTGCACATCAGTTGAAATCCAAATTCTCCAAATGCCATTTCTGGAGAGAAGAAGTTAGATTCCTTGAACATGTGGTGTCCAAAGAGGGGTTAGTCGTGGACCCCACAAAAGTGGTTGCTGTGCAAGATTGGAAGATTCCACGAAACACAACTGAAGTCCGAAGCTTTCTCGGGCTAGCAGGCTTTTACCGGAAGTTCATCAAAGATTTTGCGAAAATCTCAGCTCCACTTACAAGGTTGACGAAGAAGAAACTAGTTTTCGTTTGGGATTTGGATTGCGATATTGCTTTCCAACGCTTGAAAAGGGCTCTAACAACAGCCCCAGTTCTGACATTGCCTGATGGGAGCAAGATGTTTACCATATACACGGATGCATGCGGTACAGGATTAGGCACTGTCTTGATGCAAGAAGGGAAGGTAGTAGCTTATGGTGGAAGGCGGTTGAAAGTACATGAGAAAAACTACCCAACCCACGACCTAGAATTGGCGGCCATCATTTTCGCTCTTAAGTCTTGGCACCATTATCTCCTAGGTGAGAAGTTTGAATTGTTTACTGACTATAAATCGTTGAAGTACCTTTTCTCGCAGAAAGATCTCAACTTGAGGCAGCAAAGATGGATGGAGTTTCTTGCCTCATATGATTTTGAAATTTCCTATACTCCTGGCAAGGGCAATGTGGTAGCAGACGATCTGAGTAGAAAGAAGCTGATCTTAAGCCCGCTCTTTGTAGAAAGGCAAAGCTTGGAGTACATAGCCAATTTTGACTTTAGACCCTCCTCTGAATTTGTACCTGGCTTGTTAGCAACAATGGAAGTGCGGCCTACACTTTTTGACTCAATAGGAACCGCACAACGTGAAGACCCTCAGCTAGTAGATGTGATAGATAAGCTGATTAGTGGTGAGACTTCGAGTCACCTCAATAGATACTCCATTGATGATAAGGGATGGTTGAGACGGGATGGAAGGTTATGCATCCCACAAGCAAGAGATTTAGTGAAAACAGTTCTAGAAGAAGCACACCATTCAAAGATGACCATACACCTAGGCGGAGACAAAATGTATAAAGACATCAAAAGAGTTTTCTTCTAGAATGGCATGAAGAGGGACGTAGCTGAATTCGTTTCTAAGTGCATGATATGCCGGTAGGTCAAGGCAGAGCAGAAGAAGCCTTGTGGTTTGCTTCATCCTCTAGAGGTCCCACAGTGGAAATGGGATAGCATTTCGATGGACTTTATTGATGGGTTGCCTAGGTCAAGAAGGGGCAATACCAGTATTTGGGTAATAGTGGACCGACTCACAAAAAGCACAGAGTTCCATTACTATTAATGGTTGGCTTCGGGATTTTTTATGGGCACAGGCATCTCAGGTAATTCAGTCTTATGGTTCTTCATTATCTGCATATGGTCTTTTTTTCTTAGGTGCTCATTTTGTCTGGGCATTTAGTTTAATGTTTCTATTCAGCGGCCGCGGTTATTGGCAAGAACTCATTGAATCCATTGTTTGGGCTCATAACAAATTAAAAGTTGCTCCTGCTACTCAGCCTAGAGCCTTGAGCATTGTACAAGGACGTGCTGTAGGAGTAACGCATTACCTTCTGGGTGGAATTGCCACAACATGGGCATTCTTCTTAGCAAGAATTATTGCAGTAGGATAATGGCTAGGAGGATTTGAAAGGCATTATGGCATTAAGATTTCCAAGGTTTAGCCAAGGTTTAGCTCAGGATCCCACTACTCGTCGTATTTGGTTTGGTATTGCTACCGCACATGACTTTGAGAGTCATGATGATATTACTGAGGAACGTCTTTATCAGAATATTTTTGCTTCTCACTTTGGACAGTTAGCAATAATTTTTCTATGGACGTCCGGAAATCTATTTCATGTAGCTTGGCAAGGAAATTTTGAGTCGTGGATACTCTCACTTTATAACTGTCAAAAGTAGAAGGACTGCCTCATCTCTAGCATCTCTATATCTTAAAGAGATAGTTCGACTGCATGGGATAGCTTCTAGCATAGTAAGCAATCGATACCCTATCTTTACAAGCGAGTTCTGGAAGAGTTTGCAAGAGGTTGTAGGCACACAACTATGTTTAAGCACGGCCTACCACCCCGAAACCGATGGACAGACGGAAAGGGTGAACAGAGTCTTAGAAGACCTCTTGAGATTGTGTGTTCTTGACTTTGAAGGGACATGGGAAAATCATTTTCCTCTGGTGGAGTTTGCCTACAACAATAGCTACCAAGCTACAATAGGCATGGCACCCTTCGAAGCCTTATACGGGAGACCATGTCGATCGCTAACCTATTGGTGGAAATCCACAGATAAGCTTATACTTAGGCCAGACATCATTAGGGAAACCTCAGAAAAGGTGTACCTAATAAGAAGATGAATGAAGACTGCTCAAGATAGATAGAAGTCCTATGCAGATAAAAGAAGGATGGACCTTGAGTTTGAGGTTGGAGACAGAGTGTTCCTTAAAGTATCTCCTTTGAGGAATGTTGTTCGCTTTGGATCCAAAGGGAAATTGGCACCTAGATTCATAGGACCATTTCCTATCATTGAAAGAATTGGGACGATGGCCTACAGATTAAAGCTACCTGAAAAGTTGGCTGGAGTTCACAATGTCTTTCATGTTTCTCACCTACGGAAGTGCTTACATGAGTCTACGGAAGTGGTGGAACCAAAGATACTAGAAGAGGTAGAAGTGGAACGAGAAGCAACAGTGAGAAGAATCCCAACTCGTATCTTGGGAACGGAAGTCAAAAAGCTACGCAACCGTGAAGTCAAGCTTGTTAAAGTACAATGGAGTGACAATGAAGAAGATGCGACTTGGGAGACCGAAAGCAAGATACGAGCAGCCTACCCTTATCTTTTTGAGGGTACATCTTTGATCTCTCTTTTATCATAAGTTTATTCATGCTTAGTTATCTTCTCGGTCCTATTTCTTGATCCTTAGTAGAAATCAATGGATGTAAACATGTATTTGAAACATGTTATGGTTGATGGTTGCAAAGTGGTTGCAAGTGGTTGCTAGTGATTGCTCGTGGATGCATATGCACATACACATTAGGTTCTAGATCGGCTCAATCACTTTCATATTGCATTTGCATATGAACGCATGAAATTGTATGTGGATTGAAACTTGATGTGTTATCATATGGACGTTGCATTTTTATGAATGATTGTGCACTCATGTAAAATTATGAATAGGAAAAATTGCATACATAATGGACTCATGGCACTCTCATGATTCGCATTAAGGAGGTCAACTGGATCAGTAGACGGCTTGATTTTGCATTAGATAAGAGACATACACACACACACTGCATATGTTCATATGGCATTAGAAGTCTTTTAAAGACAATGGATGCTTGTGGATGATGGATGAGTAGATGGATGATTGGATGTTAAGATGCATTCTTCCTAACTTGAAGATTTCGGTGACGAAATCCTTTAAGGTGGGGAGAATGTAACACCCCGAATTTTCTAAGAATATTAAAATTAACAAATTCAAGAACACTTAATTTTTAGAAGAAGAATTAAGTGAAATGCGTTGCGCTATTACATTCGTCTCAAAATTTTGGTCAAGATAGACATTTAGTTTGCATAAAACGGGTACCTTATGAAGAAGTTATTAAGCCTTGAAGTTTGTATGTATATGAGAAATATATATATATATATATATATATAGACATATATAAAAATTAAATAAATAAATATGCAAAAAGTTCAAAACAGTGAATCGGGAGGGGGAATAACCGAACCGGCCCATTTTTGAGGTCGACCCGAGCTCCGCTGGGTCGACTAGGGGTTGATTCAGGGTGTTTGGATGTCAACCCATGAGCCGATTCGCTCTAAGGCAAATGTGGCGTCTGATTGGTTCTGATGGACTCCTTGCTGAGTCATTAGGGCTGATGTGGCTATTCTATCTTGTCTGAATGGCTTTGATTTGCCTTAGGTTAATCTGACGGTTCCTATTAAATCAAACTTCTATGTAAGCAACCTAATACCTCAACCCTAAATCATATTAAAAATCAAACCAAGAGTCGTCATGCTGCCATTGGATATCCTCGAGTAGTCGCCGTTCAACTTGAAGCAAATTAAAAGAGACAAACCAAATCAAATCAAAATTAAACTAAAAAACGATTGTCTACATCAAATGCGAGCATTTCAACTTCAGAATACAGATTCCAGAAATCAAGATTGTCTTTTGTAAGTGTAGTTATCTTTAGATGTAAATAAATTTAAGATGTGATTTGATATAAAATGAAAAATAGAATTATACCATGTTGTATAATATTGACGATGCTAATTCATGTTTGTTTCTTGTGATGATTTTATCATGAATTGTCTTGGAATGTTTTTGGCTTATTGGACTTGGTGTTGGATCTATTGAAGACTGAGAATGAAACTATCAATATCATATGCAAGTTATATGTTTCATGTTAAGATCTACATATATATATGTTTATATGATTAATGCAAGTTGTATGTATCATGTTAGATCCAAGTCAAGATCTACATATATATATACATATATATATATTCATATGCTTTATGTTAGATCCATATTCCTATATATATATATATGTATATATATATATATATATATATATATATATGTTCATATGCAAGTTACAAGTTTTATGTTGGATCCATGTCAAGATCTATCTAGGTTCATATGATTAGCAAGTTATATGTTTTATGATAGATCCAAGTCACGATCTAATTATACATATGTTTATATGCAAGTTACATGTTGGATCCAAAACTAGATCTATATTTATATGCATGTTTGTAAAGTGGACTTATGCAAGTTCACCTTGTTAGATCTAGTTCACACCTATATGTTAATGTTAAAATTATACATGCCTTGGGATTGGACTTGTCATGATTATGTCATATGCTAGTTTATAATTGAGGTTATGTTCACACATGCCTAGATCTACATATTAACATGTTTTAGGCTTATGATTATCTAAGTCTAAATTATATGCAAGTTCATGTGACATGTTAAATTATATGAATAATGTTTTATGCAAAATTTACATGTTTGGTTGAATCAATATTATGCAAGTTCCCATCTTTACCTCTTGTTTATAAATTGGGCTAATATGCGGGCCCAATGACTTATGTGATTAATACAAACGAACAAACGGGGGTAACGTTGGGATAGTTATTAAATCAAAACATGTTAATAATGTAGGTGGGCCCAAAACCATGTAAATGGTTAAGGCCATGAATGGTATAATTTATACCATTAATCTTGAACATAATTAAAATATGTGACATGAAACACTTGTAGAAAATTCACATATATAAAATGTAAAAGATGAATATACCTAACCTCAGGTTAGACTGAGTTGTGGTGTAAACCTACCCGGAACCGACCGGCACATCTAGTAACCACAACAATACCTGTCTAATGTGAGAGGTTAGTTCATCAAGCCCAGAAAGACCCGAGGTTAGACTGAGTTGTGGTGTAAAACTGCCCGGAACCCACCGGCACATCCAGTAACCACAACAATACACGTCTAATGTGAGTGGTTGGTGCTTTAATTAATTAATTAATTAAAGCTCATGAACAATCAAGCTAGAAATGGTGAGGTTAAGTAATTGAGGGAACACTTAACCAACTTAACATGTTAACAAGACAAGATTAGTAGGGTTAAGTAATTGAGGAAACACTTAACCAACTTAACATGTTAACTAGACAAGATTAATAGGGGTTAAGTCAAACCAAGGACACTTAACCAATTTAGCATGTTGACTAGAAAAACCCTAGTAACGGGGACCCGTTTCAGTAGTAACCCACATGGATGTATCAAGGCACCCTGAACTAGGCAGGGTGGGGTACGATTACTGGGCTGAATATAAGCGGTCAAAAGGACGGTGGTTAGGTGCGTCAGTGTAGGTTCCGAAGGAGTACGGGTGTGCACGGGCTCCAGAATGGAAAAAGCAGGCACTGGGCACTAGGCGTACACTTGTGCATCTTTGAATCGTGTCAGGGTTGCCATTATAGGACATGATACACCCTATACTAGAACCAGCACAAGTACTTAAAAATCACGTGAGGCCGTATGACACCGGGAATACATGAATGCGAGTAGGAGTTGATCAATACATGAATGGGATCACTTTATCATGAACATACATTGGTAGTTAAACAACTCTTAGTGGGTGCAAAGAAGTAAAAGTGGGTGTGATAGCCAAATCTAGTTAAATCTTACTTTACCTCGTTTTAGGACTACCTTATCCTTGTGGTATCATTCTAAGTTCAGTTTATTCATGTCATAGTCTTTTACTTGTTTACATGCTATTAAATAACTGGTAACTGGGCTTACCAGACTTATGTCTGACCCATTTTCCTTTTGCTTCTTTTCTTCCCCCCCCCCCCCCAAGGTCCGCAGGGAGGAAACACTTATGCTTAGTCCTGGTTAGCCAAAGCTTGAAGACCGTATATGTAAGGCTTGGACTTTCCTTTTTGAGCTATGGCTATGGTCAAGCACTTATTGGGGATTTATGAAACACCCCACCTCCGTTAGGGTCACTCTCAAAGGGAATGCCCTAATTTTGGTGGAGGTTTATAAGTACAAGTCACAGATATACAAGACAGATATAAGAACATATATTTGTAAACAGCGGAAGAACAACAAACTTTATTTCATAAAGTCAAATACGTGTTATAACGACATCCTTTCCAAAAACATAACATAACACTTCATAATCTGTCTTGAGTACATTATTTTTAAAGAAGCATAAATAAAACATAGACAAACTGCCAAAGCCCCATAGTGGATTGTCCAAAGCCATAGTTCAAAACAGGAAAGTCCAAGCAATACATTTCTCTTCTTCAAGCTGGATGTTGAGGTAGGTCAAGCTGCTGTGTTCCCTCCCTGAGGACCTGGGGGGGGGGGAAACGGAAGAAAGAAGACGGAAGAAAAATAGAGTCAGACATAAAGCCTGAGTAAGTCTAGTACTACTTTGTCTATGAATAAAGAACTGGGTATGATAAGTAAAACAGGAAGTGGGCAACATTATAAACTTGGTTAAGTTATCTAGGGTCGAATATACTATCGTACCCCATGTTAATCTCTGAACCCATATAAACTAGTTTCCAATTTGCACCCCAAAATCAGGGTGATGTGATCCATTCTACGATGATCGGCTCCTACTCGCATAGTTACATGTGTCTTACGGCCCCCGATGTCTGTAGTTACCTATGCTGGTCCCACCATGGGGTGTATCAAGTCCCATAGTGGCAACCCGACACAACCTTAGAGTGCACAGGTATGCTACTGGTGCCCAGTGCCTTATTTTTCTGCGCCGGAGTGTGTGCACGCCCGCACTCCGTTAGAACCTACACTGCTACACCACCGCCGTCGCTTTGACCTCTTACAATCAGCCCAGTAATCGTGCCCCACCCTGCCTAGTTTCAGGGTATCCTGATACACCTTCTAGGGTTACTGCTGAAAAGGGTCCCCCGTTACTAGGTTTTCTATCTCTAACCACATGCTAAGTTGGTTAAGTGTTTCCTACCTAACCCCACCAGTCCGTTTAGTTTAGCATGTTCCATTTTGATTAAGTCTTTAGTTCACTTAATCCTAACAATCCTGACTCAGCCTTAATTGTCTTATTAAGGCCCTGACCTCTCACATTAGACAGGTATTGTTGTGGCTGCCTGTTGCCGGTTGGTTCCGGGCAGTCTTACGCCACAACTCAGTCTAACCTCGGGTCCTTGCTGGGCTCCATGTTTAACCTCCCACATTGGATAGGTATTGTTGTGACTACTGGACAGCCGGGCGGTTCCGGGCAGGTTTACATCACAACTCAATCCAACCTCGGGTTAAACACATCGTATGTTCTACATTTACATATTTTGTCATTCTTCTTTGTTTCTTATATGTAAATATTTGCGGCCCATTATTAAGTTAATGGTGTAAAGGTTACACCAACCACGGGCCCAACCCATACTTGAATTTGGGCCCTTCTATTATATATTTTCATTCATTAATTTATTTTTAACCCAACGTTATCTTCCCCCGTTTTACAAGTCCGTTTATATATATTGGGCTTAGCCTTTTAAAGCCCAATTTAGCCATGCGAAAAGGGGAGGCTTATGGCGTATACACGAAGAGGGGAAAGTGAGCGCATGAACTTGCATATGACGTTGGAAAATACATAATAGAAATTGGTGTACTTGCATAGTGGTGACATGTATTTTGGTCATAAAACATAGGTGACATAAATCAAGGCATGTAAACTTGCATAGGTTTAACTACAACATGAACCTATATTCTTATTTAGGCATAATGTCAAACATAGGCATGGCACAAATACTTCTAGCATAAGCATGGCATAATGTCAAACATAAGCATGGCATAAATACTTCTAGCATAAACATGGCATAATGTCAAACATAAGCATGGCATAAAATACTTCTAGCATAGGCATGACATATTGTCAAACATAAGCATGGCATAAATACTTCTAGCATAAACATGGCATAATGTCAAACATAAGCATGGCATAAATACTTCTAGCATAAACATGGCATAGGTATAGTTAAATTTGTTCATGGCATAAATATAAACAAGTCATGTTCATAAGGTTTCTACATGTTTACAAAGAGGATACTTTGTTACTAACACAAAAGCATAGTTCAACTTAATTAAATTTAATCACATAACGATGGTATACTTATGCATAAATATTCCTAATCATGGTGTTTGCTTTTAACTTGCAAAAAAAAGGATTTTTGTGTCTAACTTAGCCATGTCTCACATATGTCATCATATAATTCTTTTAAACGAGATAGACTTAATCATGAATTTCAATTATGCCCAATATCATTCATAGCCTAGCCATATTCATAAGTTTTGCAAAAGCATGACTTAATACATGGATTATGGTGTCAAAATTCCAACATAGTTTCATATGAACTATAACAACCAAACTTGTCTCAATTACTTGCAAAATGATTTATGCATAAAATAGATATCATGATGGCATAATAACAAAGCCCCAAACTTGCATGAATTTCAATCAACTACATACATGTAGCTTCAACATAGACTACATAATTTGCGCAATATTCCAAACGTATATTTGCATAGAAATACCGCATGTAGTTCTTTATAATTGAATGACATAATTCAGAATATCCAAAAGTATATAAATCGCACAAATACGAATTTCATTGCCACAATTCAAGCATACATATCTACACAATCATTTGTTCATACCAAAGTAATACTCTACTTACAATGGTTGCGGCAAATTCTCTAATTAAGAGATATGATTCCTTTGTTGAATTGATTAGCTTTAGGTTGCTTGAATTGCTTTAGGCTTTAGAACTTTCTCCCTAATCCTCTCTCTCTAGATGGCGGCTACTCTTAGTCGTTCCTCAGCAACATGGCGGCTATGCTCTTAATTTGAATGAATAGATTAGGGTTTAGTCTAGGGTTGTTTATATAGAGGTTAGGAATTGATTAGAACCATTGATGTTGCTAGGTTAGATCGTAGCCATTCATTAGATAGAGAGACCAATTAAAACTTGCCACCTAGCCCTAATGACAAAGCAACCCACAGAAATTCGACCAAACACAGACCAGGCCAGCCAGGAGGGACTGGGTTCGATTTTCAAAAATTAAACTTTAAATTGAGTTGTTTTAGTCTATTTGAATTTTATCTATTGTATACATATATTTTTGCATATATATATATATATATTCTCATATATATACATATATTTTCTTTATTTCCTTATATGTACGTTCTTATCCTTTCAAAATTTGAATTTGTATACGTACATGTATTTGCATGCTCAGTTGGCCCTCTCTAAAACAGAGATAAAAATTATGTCGCCACCGGGGTTCGAACCCCCGACCTCCATGCTACAAATCCAATGCCTTAACCAACTGAGCTACAGAGGCTTTTGTTAATAAGTCTTAGAATAATAATAATTATTGTCCTCTCCTTACTTCTTTTTTTTCATGTTTTGCTGTAATATTTAAATTAAAGATATCTTCTTCATACGTTATCCGTTTTGCGCAAACTCGGACTCTATCTCAAGCAGAATTCCGAGACGAACGCAATGGTGATGTCCGTTTCCCTTAATTTTTCTGTTACAATTTAATTATACTTTAATTTGTTAATTTACTGTTAACGGAAAAATCCGGGGTGTTACATTCTCCCCCACTTAAAAGGATTTCGTCCCCGAAATCTTCAAGTTTAGGAAGAATGTAAATCCTAACATTCAATCATCCATCTACTCATCCATCAAACACGAGCATCCATTGTCCTTAAAAGACTTCTAATGCTTCATGATCATATGCGAAGTGTGTGTGTTCATGAACTTATCTAATGCAAAATCAGGCGGTCTACTGATTCAGTTGACCTCCTTAATGCGAATCATGTAAGTGCCATGTATCCATTATGTATGCATATTTTTCCTATTCATGATTCTACATGGGTGCACAATCTTTCATACAAATGCAACATCCATATGACAACACATTACAATTCAACCATATACGAGTGCAAACATATATGCATATGCAATATGAAGTGACTGAGCCGATCTAAAACCTAGATTGTGTGTGTATATGCAGCCACGAGCAACTACTAGCAATCACTTGCAACCACTTGCAACCATCATACATAACATGTTTCAATTACATGTTTTCATCCAAAAGGTTTCTATCTAAAAGATAAGGTCGAGGAGATATTCCTAAAAAGATAGATAAAAGCGCAACCTAAGGAAAAAGAAAGATCAAGGACGTACCCTCGAAAAGAAAAGGGTAAGCAGTGCATATTCTAGCTTCAGTTTCCCAAGTCGCGTCTCCCTCGGCGTCGCTCCACTGAACTTTGACGAGTTTGACTTCGCGGTTGCGTAGCTTCTTCACTTCCGTTCCTAGTATGCGGGTTGGAACTTTTCTTATGGTTGCTTCGCGTTCCACTTCGGCCTCTTCGAGGATATTTGGCTCTACCACTTCAGCAGACTCATGTAGACATTTTCGGAGATGTGAAACGTGAAAAACGTTGTGGACTCCGGCCAATTTCTCGGGTAGCTCTAATCTATAGGTCATTTTCCAAATTTTCTCAATGATAGGAAATGGTCCTACCTAAAGGTATAGTCGAATGATAGAAGCAAGTAAAAATTTTGTGCCCATTAGGCAATGTCAAAACTGGAAATCTATGCCACATATATATTGATTAGGAGAAGAACTCTCTAAGCATCAGCCCCGAAGACCGAAATCAACATCAGACTGACACCCAAAGAATTAATCAACCCAACCACCACATATGATTCTAGGAAACTAAGCATGATGGACTCCTTTTAGGTCACAAGGGAGTCCCTTCCTAAGTCCAACTATGTTGCCAAATGTACTTACTAAGGTGATTCTTTACAACTCATGCATAAGTGAAATGAACCTTCAGCCTTAGTGGCGAACACTCCTGGAGTGCCCTATTCTGAAATGCTCCACCTAATGAACCCCTTCTCTAGAAGCTCTTTAATCTGTTTACTGAGCTCTTTTCTTTCTCGTGGAGCCATGTGTCTAACGGGCAACGCAACGGGCTTTGCATTATCTACAAGATATATGCGGAAGTCTATTTCCCGCTTCGGAGGCAAGCCCTTCACCTCTTCGAAGACATCCGGATATTCCCGGACCACTCTAACTGATTGCAAATTTTCAACAGAGGCATCTAGCGACTCAAGATAACTAAGCATAACCGCATACGAGGGATTACAAGAAATTTCCAAAGTATTACTGAGCTGGGTTAGGAGCCTAACAACCCTTTTCTCACAATCAAGGATGGCCCCATTACTGGATAGCCAATCCATACCCAAAATCAAACCATACCCCGCAAAGCCCAAAACAAAGGCACTACATTCAAATTCTACACTTAGAATAGAAATTTTCAAATCCAAACAGATCATAGACAAATGAGCTGGGCCCCCAATTGGGTTTGAAACAATTAAGGGGTCCTCTACCATACTAGTTTTTAGGTGCAGAGATTCTACTAAAGCAGACGAGATAAAGGAGTGTGATGCGCCAGAATCAAATAAAGTGCGAACGGGGTGATCATAAAGATAAACTACACTTTCTACAGAAGTGTTTGTACCTCGCTGTTGCAAAGGTGGCGCTTCCAGCACATGAACCTGTGCCCCTGGAGTGGATCCAGACCCCTGCCCCTGCCCTCGTTTCTTTGGGCAGTCCTTAGCTCTGTGGCCTGTCTGACCGCAAGAAAAGCACCCACCATTCTCCTTGGCCTTCTTTTTCCGGCAGTCCTTTACTAAGTGCCCCACTTTGCCACAGAAATTACACGTCCTCTTCTCTTTGTTGCCTTCCCCGCCTTTCTTAAAGTCTGTCTTCTTAGGCTGCAAACCCTCTTTCTTCCCTTGAGAGCTTTCTGCCTTTGTCTCCTTCTTGCCCTTGTCCTCTTCATTCAGCAATGCCATTTGCACCAATCTTTCATACGTGGCTCCCATGGGTATATGGGTCATGGCCAAACTGTGTAATGGCTCATTCAACCCTTTGACGAAACGGAGAGCCTTCTTGTGCGGGGTGTTGACTAGGTCAAGTCCAAACCTAGCCAGCTCATCAAACCGATTCACATATTCCCTGACTGTCTTGTCCCCTTGCTTAAGAAATAAGAATTTTTCCAACTGCAAACTTCTTTCCGCATCTGAGAGAAACTTAGTCTCAAACCTTGCCCTAAAGTCCTCCCATGTATCCACTGGTCTTTCAGCATTGGTGACTTCCCACCAGTAGGAAGCCTCGCCCTTCAATAGCCACACCGCTAGTTGCACCTTTTGTCTATCTTCTACCTCAAAGATGATGAATAGGTCCTCCGTTTCTTTTAGCCAATTCCTAGCTGCTACGAAGGACTCAGTTCCATGGAAATCCCTTCCTCCCATAGCTTTAAAATCTTTACATATCTTAGCGAATATGTTTCCCCGTGGAGGAGGTGGAGGAAAAGGTGCTGCTGCGGCTGGATGATTCCCTTCAGCTGGAGGAGGAGGAACGGTAGGACCTGGCTGAGTGGCCCTTGCTTCTAAGAAACGTCTAAACCAACCAGGTATGGGTACCCCTTCAGGCAAGTTAAGTTCTTGGGACATGCTGAAACAAAAAGGATAGATTCAAAACGAAGGATAAGAGATAATACCTATGGCTTTGGGGAGTGGACTTTGCCTTTTTAGAATAAAATAATATTTTTATCTTTTTAAAAATGCTTCTTTAAATTTCCTTTTTGAAAATAATTTTTCAAAACTTTTTATCTTATCTGGTAAACCTATGCTCTGATACCAAGTGAAACACCCCACCTCCGTTAGGGTCACTCTCAAAGGGAATACCCTAATTTTGGTGGAGGTTTATAAGTACAAGTCACAGATATACAAGACAGATATAAGAACACATATTTGTAAACAGCGGAAGAACAACAAACTTTATTTCATAAAGTCAAATACGTGTTATAACAACATCCTTTCCAAAAACATAACATAACACTTCATAATCTGTCTTGAGTACATTATTTTTAAAGAAGCATAAATAAAACATAGAGAAACTGCCAAAGCCCCATAGTGGATTGTCCAAAGCCATAGTTCAAAACAGGAAAGTCCAAGCAATACATTTCTCTTCTTCAAGCTGGATGTTGAGGTAGGTCAAGCTGCTGTGTTCCCTCCCTGAGGACCTGGGGGGGGGGGGGGAAACGGAAGAAAGAAGACGGAAGAAAAATAGAGTCAGACATAAAGCCTGAGTAAGTCTAGTACTACTTTGTCTATGAATAAAGAACTGGGTATGATAAGTAAAACAGGAAGTGGGCAACATTATAAACTTGGTTAAGTTATCTAGGGTCGAATATACTATCGTACCCCATGTTAATCTCTGAACCCATATAAACTAGTTTCCAATTTGCACCCCAAAATCAGGGTGATGTGATCCATTCTACGATGATCGGCTCCTACTCGCATAGTTACATGTGTCTTACGGCCCCCGATGTCTGTAGTTACCTATGCTGGTCCCACCATGGGGTGTATCAAGTCCCATAGTGGCAACCCGACACAACCTTAGAGTGCACAGGTATGCTACTGGTGCCCAGTGCCTTATTTTTCTGCGCCGGAGTGTGTGCACGCCCGCACTCCGTTAGAACCTACACTGCTACACCACCGCCGTCGCTTTGACCTCTTACAATCAGCCCAGTAATCGTGCCCCACCCTGCCTAGTTTCAGGGTATCCTGATACACCTTCTAGGGTTACTGCTGAAAAGGGTCCCCCGTTACTAGGTTTTCTATCTCTAACCACATGCTAAGTTGGTTAAGTGTTTCCTACCTAACCCCACCAGTCCGTTTAGTTTAGCATGTTCCATTTTGATTAAGTCTTTAGTTCACTTAATCCTAACAATCCTGACTCAGCCTTAATTGTCTTATTAAGGCCCTGACCTCTCACATTAGACAGGTATTGTTGTGGCTGCCTGTTGCCGGTTGGTTCCGGGCAGTCTTACGCCACAACTCAGTCTAACCTCGGGTCCTTGCTGGGCTCCATGTTTAACCTCCCACATTGGATAGGTATTGTTGTGACTACTGGACAGCCGGGCGGTTCCGGGCAGGTTTACATCACAACTCAATCCAACCTCGGGTTAAACACATCGTATGTTCTACATTTACATATTTTGTCATTCTTCTTTGTTTCTTATATGTAAATATTTGCGGCCCATTATTAAGTTAATGGTGTAAAGGTTACACCAACCACGGGCCCAACCCATACTTGAATTTGGGCCCTTCTATTATATATTTTCATTCATTAATTTATTTTTAACCCAACGTTATCTTCCCCCGTTTTACAAGTCCGTTTATATATATTGGGCTTAGCCTTTTAAAGCCCAATTTAGCCATGCGAAAAGGGGAGGCTTATGGCGTATACACGAAGAGGGGAAAGTGAGCGCATGAACTTGCATATGACGTTGGAAAATACATAATAGAAATTGGTGTACTTGCATAGTGGTGACATGTATTTTGGTCATAAAACATAGGTGACATAAATCAAGGCATGTAAACTTGCATAGGTTTAACTACAACATGAACCTATATTCTTATTTAGGCATAATGTCAAACATAGGCATGGCACAAATACTTCTAGCATAAGCATGGCATAATGTCAAACATAAGCATGACATAAATACTTCTAGCATAAACATGGCATAATGTCAAACATAAGCATGGCATAAAATACTTCTAGCATAGGCATGACATATTGTCAAACATAAGCATGGCATAAATACTTCTAGCATAAACATGGCATAATGTCAAACATAAGCATGGCATAAATACTTCTAGCATAAACATGGCATAGGTATAGTTAAATTTGTTCATGGCATAAATATAAACAAGTCATGTTCATAAGGTTTCTACATGTTTACAAAGAGGATACTTTGTTACTAACACAAAAGCATAGTTCAACTTAATTAAATTTAATCACATAACGATGGTATACTTATGCATAAATATTCCTAATCATGGTGTTTGCTTTTAACTTGCAAAAAAAAAGGATTTTTGTGTCTAACTTAGCCATGTCTCACATATGTCATCATATAATTCTTTTAAACGAGATAGACTTAATCATGAATTTCAATTATGCCCAATATCATTCATAGCCTAGCCATATTCATAAGTTTTGCAAAAGCATGACTTAATACATGGATTATGGTGTCAAAATTCCAACATAGTTTCATATGAACTATAACAACCAAACTTGTCTCAATTACTTGCAAAATGATTTATGCATAAAATAGATATCATGATGGCATAATAACAAAGCCCCAAACTTGCATGAATTTCAATCAACTACATACATGTAGCTTCAACATAGACTACATAATTTGCGCAATATTCCAAACGTATATTTGCATAGAACTACCGCATGTAGTTCTTTATAATTGAATGACATAATTCAGAATATCCAAAAGTATATAAATCGCACAAATACGAATTTCATTGCCACAATTCAAGCATACATATCTACACAATCATTTGTTCATACCAAAGTAATACTCTACTTACAATGGTTGCGGCAAATTCTCTAATTAAGAGATATGATTCCTTTGTTGAATTGATTAGCTTTAGGTTGCTTGAATTGCTTTAGGCTTTAGAACTTTCTCCCTAATCCTCTCTCTCTAGATGGCGGCTACTCTTAGTCGTTCCTCAGCAACATGGCGGCTATGCTCTTAATTTGAATGAATAGATTAGGGTTTAGTCTAGGGTTGTTTATATAGAGGTTAGGAATTGATTAGAACCATTGATGTTGCTAGGTTAGATCGTAGCCATTCATTAGATAGAGAGACCAATTAAAACTTGCCATCTAGCCCTAATGACAAAGCAACCCACAGAAATTCGACCAAACACAGACCAGGCCAGCCAGGAGGGACTGGGTTCGATTTTCAAAAATTAAACTTTAAATTGAGCTGTTTTAGTCTATTTGAATTTTATCTATTGTATACATATATTTTTGCATATATATATATATATATATATATATATATATATATATTCTCATATATATACATATATTTTCTTTATTTCCTTATATGTACGTTCTTATCCTTTCAAAATTTGAATTTGTATACGTACATGTATTTGCATGCTCAGTTGGCCCTCTCTAAAACAGAGATAAAAATTATGTCGCCGCCGGGGTTCGAACCCCCGACCTCCATGCTACAAATCCAATGCCTTAACCAACTGAGCTACAGAGGCTTTTGTTAATAAGTCTTAGAATAATAATAATTATTGTCCTCTCCTTACTTCTTTTTTTTCATGTTTTGCTGTAATATTTAAATTAAAGATATCTTCTTCATACGTTATCCGTTTTACGCAAACTCGGACTCTATCTCAAGCAGAATTCCGAGACGAACGCAATGGTGATGTCCGTTTCCCTTAATTTTTCTGTTACAATTTAATTATACTTTAATTTGTTAATTTACTGTTAACGGAAAAATCCGGGGTGTTACAATTTATGTCATTTTATTTTCAGTATTGCTTCTTTATGTTTTCAAGACAGATGAAAAGTTGTAATAATTTGGAAGGTTGAAACAGTTGTTGAATTGTTGTGTTGAACAAGTATTTATAAAATAATATTGATCTTTTTCCGCTGCATAAATTTTCTGTCTTGTAATTTATTAGTATCTTGTACCTTAAAACGCTCCACCGAAGTTGAGGCATTCCCTTTGAAAGTGACCTTAACGGAGGTGGGGTGTTACAGGATGACCTTTATACCGCGATATCCTGCCTCGAAGCAGGATGGGTATTATTTATGTTGGCTAACGTCTGTGGATGTAGGAAAACAGGTTGGAGGGATCCAACTGGATTCCTCAAAAACATTATTATTTGTTTGTTATCACATATATTGTTATATATGATGTGTTTGAAAACCTATGGTTGGTAGATTGGGTGTTTTGAATTGTTGAATGTCACTGGCTCCAAAATGTTGATATATAAAATATCATGAAAAGGAGATTTCAGATTTTAAATGGAAAAAATATTTTCTAAAATAGAATTCGAATTTCGAAGGGGCTAAAGATATTAACTTGTTTTGAATTAATAAAACAAGTATTGAATTTATAAACGATGTTTATAAATTAAATAATATAGGAAACTGAAGTGAATTTATAAACAGTGTTTATAAATAAAGTGGGAAAATTATCATTGGATAATTTGAATATTTAAATTCAAATGTGAATTTAAAAATAGAAATGGGGAAATCGTTTTAAAGAAATAAACGATGGAATTTATTCTGATGTTCAGAATATAAATTGAACTAAAATAAATACGTAAGGATTTATGATTTGAATTCGATTAATTCGAATTTATTTAAATAGAAGTTAAATTGAATATGAAAATAAATTGGGTGTTATATAAATAAATTATTATAAATAGAAATTTCCAAAAGAAGATTTTTGTTTTAAATAGATCTCGAAATGGAACTTGTTTTAAATATATAAAACAAGAAATTTATAAACAGTGTTTATAAATAGAATGAATTAATTATCAAGAGATAATTTAAAATATTAAATTCAGATATGAATTTGAAAATAGAATTTGAAATCATTTCGAAAGGGAGAACGATGGGTTTTATTTCGGAATTCGAAATATAAAAGAAATTGGATTTTCAAATAGATAATTAAAAGGGAAGCTTGTTCTATTTTGTGAAACGAGAAAATTTATTTATAAACAATGTTCATAAATATAGTGAAATAAATTATCATTTGATAATGTAGTAGTTTAAATTCAAATATGAATAAAGAAATGAATTGAAAAGTGTTTTGAAATAGAACGATCACTACAACAAAATATGTTATTTATAGCGCTATTTAATAACAAGTTAGTCCGAACTGTTATCATTTGTATGGCTCTCTTCTAAAAATTATTCACGTCTCCCTTAACTTCACGTGTAACGCGCCACCTCACCAATTTTTTCACGGTCACCCTCCGACTTTCCCAATTATTTTCTCTCTCTCCCTCCAAAATCATTTCACCTCCCTCAAAACTATTTCGCCTCATAAAAACTAGGTCATTTCTCTTCGATCTCCTCACCCAATCGAAGAAAGCAAACTCTTCTATCTCCAATCTCCTCAATTGATCTGTTGAATCTAGGGCGGGTTCCAAAGGAGACTACTAAGGAACGCAGACATCGGAGATGGATGACGGGGGTTCCAAAGTAGAAACTGGAGCAAATGGTGATTCTGCTAAGGAACGAAGGGGCAGGCCTCAAAAGGAGACTGCTTGAGGTTTGGGTTTTAGGATTTGTATGGATTCATCTAGGGTGTCTGATTTAGATGATTAGATGCTTGTGTTTCAGTTACAATATTTTGGTTATTTTAGTATGGTTCATCAGTGTTGGCCTTTTAGTTGAAATCATGTAGATGTTTTCATCTTTATTTGCATTAGATTTGAGTGAACATGTTTTCATCTGCATTTGCATTAAGTTTGATATGTAAATTCCAAATACTAAAAAAATCATGGAGAGGAATCATGTAAAAAACTTGTACTTCGATTGATGATAAAATAAACTGTCATATAAGCTAATCAATTGTGAAATTTAATGCATAACTAAATTTGAAAGCAGTGCATTAGAATCTAAATTCCAAAATTAAACGAATTGTATAAAATAATAATAACTGCAGTGCTTAATAAAAATGCAGCAACTAATCTTTCAATACTAAAAAATCAAAGAAATGTTAGTTGAATAAATTATGGATAATAAAATATGAAATAAATAATGATGCAACAGTTTGTTTTCGGTCGAAGAAAGAGATGATCCATGTCTCATTATATTTATTAAAGATTTTTATTGAAGCAAAATAAAATTCATTCTAAGACTAATAATACAAATCAGTCATTTATTTATTTCTATTTATTGTGGAATATTGAAGAATGAAATGGTAAATGCTAGGAAATTAAAGAGAGAAGGAAAAAAAAATGTTATCAGGGTGCAGCACATCAACTTTGAATTTTTATTATTTGGACACATAAGTATTTTTTTGCGTAAGGTTTACGTATTATCTTTGCACTTGTTCTATGAAATTAAAGTTCCTTTGTACAAATCTCGTATGTAGGTTGAGCTGCGAGCTTATTGCTCAAAGCATTCCACTCCTCGGGAAGTTCCTGTGCCACACCCACGCAAGCCATCAAAGTTAAAGATTAAGCACAAAGGTAAAGATATAATACAAGATTCAATAAAGCAAACAGGTTTCAAAGAAAAGCCAAAGTAGATGCCTCTCTTGATAGTCTAAAAAATGCTGATATGCCATCAAACGTTAATAGCAATGTCGAAGTACGTGAGAATAGGCAAACAACGGACACACCAAATTTGATTGCAGTTTTGAATAAGGTGATCTGAGTTTTGCTTGCATTTCCCTATCATTTGAGTTTCTATATAGGTAATTATGAAAATCCATGGGATTAAAATATTTAAGTTTAAATTTTTAGTTAGTTAGTCAAGTGAATACAATGTTGGTAGTCATATCTCCAGCTTTGTTGGACACTATTCTCAAAGTATGATTGGATCTATTTTTCTTTTTATTTATGTCCAGTCTGCTGTATGAAAAAAGAGTTAACACTGTAAATTCATTGTTAGGGTGAAAGCTCGTCTTTTTTGCCTGAACTGAGATTTAAGATGATCAAATTGCTTCAAGAGTCTAGCAATGGCTCTGTAATACCATTAGGAGCAGCCGCAGTTGATTGCTCAAATGCTGTTGAAGTTTCATATACTTTGAACATTGCTTCTTGTTCTGTTGAACAGTTGCCATCACTTGACAAAATGAAAAATGAACCGGTGGCCTTAATCAAAGACAGGAAAATATCTCCTTTAGGAGAAAATGTTCTTCAAAGTTTGAAAAGTGAATCAGCAAATGATATTGGTAAAGTTTCCCTCCACGGTGAGATAGAAAAGTTGGTTGTTGGTAAAATGCCTCATATTCTTGCTTCGACTAAAAGTAAAGATAAAACCCCAAAGATAATGGTAATGTGAATTTTCTATCTACTGTGTAACTATATTCATTCTGACAATCACTTTAGATTTTATGGACGAACTTAAAGATATATGACAAGTTTATGACAGTCATCACCTCAACCTTTTCTGTTAGGAAACTGTCAGATTGATTAATAAAATATAATTGCATTTTTTAGTTTTCACATATGTGGACTGCACATTTTTTATTAACATGGATAATTAGTGCCTAAAGGTTGTCAGTTTCGGTGTTTGAAAACTCCGCGAAGTAATCATATCAAGTCAACAAGTAAGTTTGTTAAAAAAGTTAAATCATTTCAGCCCACTCTTCAAAATATATAACAAACTTTGACCCATTTCAAAATGTAATACTGGTGTAAGCTTATTTTGCCATGTTGGTACCGATTTAGAATTTTGTATTGGAGAACATTGAGAATGGGAAAGCATTCTCAAAAGTGCCCCGATACTTTTTTCTAATATAAAATAAAATATATTGGTTTATTTTAGAATGCTCCTCTATAAATTGTTGAATCGAAATCAGCATGACAAAAATAGGCATACATTTCTTATATGTCTTGATATGAGTCTATATTTGTTGTATGTTTAAAAATGTTGGATAAATTGAGTAAAAATAATAATCATTTTTTGTAGAAAAAATGTTATTGCAGACAAGCCACATTTCTTGTATTTCTTACCTTTTCTGAATGCTGTGAAAACTGATTCCTTATTTGTTGTTTAATTAAATGGGTAAAAATTTGCAACTATGGCTCATTGTTTCGATCTATTTCGACCTTTGTGTACTGGGTAGAGAGTGTTGTATGATGATGTTTAGGATCTTTAGTTTAAACAAACGTACCAATTTGCATTTCTATTTGTTGTATTAGTGAACCCTTTAAAGCAAGAATCTATCCTAGGTTTGAATATATTTATTTGGTTTTGTATGTGTTTATGCTTTGGTACATGTAATCAATGCAAAATGTTTCGGTCATGTCTAATGTTGTTCCTAAATAACTTTGTTATGCTAGGGTGCTTAATAATTCTTTGAACCAATACATATATCTATCTCATCCAAATACAACTGCTCTTATTTCATTCAACCTGTTTGTTGTACCCCAACAGACCATTACTATTCATGGCCTGTTTATGAACCTTATTTTTTTTATATTCCCAAATTGCATGACATGAGACGCACGAATCCCCATTACATGGTGCACCTATTTTTTTATATGTCCCTGCCTCCTGTTTTTACTATTTTGATTTTTTTCATTCTTTGAAGCTTTGTTGTTTTTTTGTTGTTGTTTCTTTTTCCATGACTTGATGCTTCCTCACCCTGTAACTTAGCATATTATATACGCCCCTGTAGGCTATTAATTTTGCATGTTTTAATTTTTTCCTTTAATTTTTGTTTCATTTTAGATGTTTTAACATTTGTTGCTCCTTGCTTCACATATGGAGCCTCATTTACTCCATTGTTTTGATAAATTTAGTTATCATTTTATAGGTTGTTGCATACATGTATATTACTAGAAGTTCTAACACAAGGCAGAATGGACTGTTAATATTCCAGGCATCAAAGTTATTGCTGGTATACTTCTTACTATCTATTTCTCTACTTCTCTCTAGTGTATGAAACAAAATAGCAACTATTCGTTCAATCGTATTTTGTCCATACATGGCGACATTCTATAGTTTTTATTTTTAGTGCTACTCATTTTCCAAATCAACCCCATCCCTTGCTGTTATCTCTAGCTCATGACTAAGAGAAATAAAACAAACTTTTTCTTTGGAAAAAAGTGGAATGCATTTAAATAAGTAAAATGGTGATGTGATGCCCAGAACTTTTTGCACTGTCTGGGGGTTGGTGTTCTCTTCTTTAACCATTGCATTGTTCATGTTGCAAAATTTTCATTTAGGGCATAATGCCTTTCCGCTGTTTTTTTATTTATGTTTTTAATCATTAGTGTTAATAGTACACATAAGACAACTAGCCATTTTGTTAAACAGACAAATGTATTAATCATTAGCCATTTAGTTATTATATATGACTTCAAATTAGATATATCATCCCCCAACTTTCAAAGTCAGGTCTGCTGACACAATCGTTCTATTATATGATTGACAGTCGGGCAATGTTGGCTCACTTTGCATATATTTGAAAGTTACAAAGTTGTCGTTTTATGTGTTCAGGCAACTGCTTTTTCCTTAACACTTGTTCTTTTTTGTAAACCTGTTCTTTGTATAACCTTGTACCTTTCATGAAATGTTTCTAATGATGCAAAATTGTTGTTCCAGTGGTGCCCTGACAGAAAATCAGTTTTTGGTATTGCTGCAGAGGATGATTTCTTGAACATCTGGGATCATGAGATGGTAAATTCTTTTGACTATTTTCAGAATATAATATTGTATGTTTTTAATTATTAAAAATGCAATATTGGTAGTTCATGTATTTGTGGGCCTTGTTAATTTTTTGACAATCAATATCCATGTTTCCCCCCTTTCTCTTTTGATTAGTAAATTTGATATTAGTTTGCCAAGGGGGGAAGAAAGGACCTCCAGTTTTATTTTTTCAGCATGCTGGACATAGGTAAGCACCGCGTTATTTTCTCATTTCCTTTTCGTTATTATTAAACATTGCATTATTTTCTTCTCTTGAGTTTTATAGTGTATTCAAGTCTGATCCGATTGAACCTACTGTCCAATTTCTATTGAACATATGCACTTGTAAAAACTTACTGATAATAGGTAAACCCAAGTGAACCTACAGTTCTGTTTCTGAATTTCTATCGACAATATAATCTGAGTACTTATTGATAATACATTAACTTTAATAATGAACTATTTATTAGCTTCATACAGAAAAAATACTTGATTATTATATTTACTACATATAACATACGCTGTTGCTTATATGATTTGCCAAACAATGCTAATGTATGTCTGTTTGCTCATGTAGATAGGATCAAGCATAGAAGTGACAGTAAATGGATATATGATCATATTTAGTTATATTATTCCCCCTAATTTTACCTTTGCACCGTATATCAAACATAAATGAATTTGGTTGTAATCATCAACCAACCCAGCATGAATTCCATCCAGATTCATCTCTCTATGGAGGTATTAGTCGGAAGTCGAAACAATACAACCCTTCTTTTAATAGTATTAAATAAATCGCCCCACCCTCAATCGAATATTTTCACAGCATTTATATATAGTATGTAAACCAAAGACAGCTTTAATGGTTACTATACTCCTCAAAATTAAGAATTCTAAAAGAAAAAGAAAAGAAGAATGAAGACTCCTCTATTGTTCACGTCCAACGCTGGCGAAGGTGCAACCACGGCCAGCAGTGACATTTTCAACCTTTCAACTACTATAATTGGGTGTGGAATCATGTCCATCCAAGCCACCCTCAAAATACTTGGAATTTGTCCAGCCTTCTTTCTTATCACCTTCGTTGCATTTTTATGTGACAAATCAGCTCAGTTCATGTTAAAGTAATTCGAAACTTAACATACAGCTATACTAGTTCATTATAATTTGTTTTTATTTCAATTGCCTTAGAAGAGTGGTCAGCTTTCAAACTTAATTCATGCAGCAATATATATGTGGTGTTTAATTAAACCAAACAAATGGGAATTTTCAGGTACACATTATACGGAAACTCAGCTACTTATGGGGAACTCATGACCGAATCCTTTGGCAAGGTTGGGTTGGCACTGCTACAGATGTGTATGTCCTTAACAACTTCAGAGGCCTTTTTATTTACTTGATGATTATTGGTATGTTTTTCCATTTCACCAGTTTCACAACTTCTTTTTTCATGTCCACATAAATGTAGTTTTTACTTTGTAATTTGTAAATGTTAAGCATTGGATATACAGTATAAAGTTGGATTTTGTCATAAAAGATGAATAGTGACCTAATAAGTCCATTTGTTAATAGCTGGAAGTATAAAATCTTTAGGAGACGGTCTTTCTGAAGTTTATAATGGGCAGTGCACAGTTTTCTAATCATCGTCGTCCTCATTATTCGACTAAAGGGCGATCCTCCGCTGAGGAGTGTTGTTTATACAAATAACAAGAAAAAATCGTAGGCAAAATATTCTTACTTAGACTTTTGTTCCAAAACGGCAACCTAGTAAAACACCAGGATCACCCCTTAAATTACACCCTTCGTTTAAGGACAATAACTCATCGATTAAGATTCTTATGTCTCACAATTTGTATCTAGTTTTGTGTTTAAAAATAACCATCTCATATATATGTGTCAAAACATTTCTCAAAAACTATAAATTGACAGGGGATGTGGTATCCGGTAATGGATCTGAAAGCAAATCCTCGGGCATCTTGGTGGAATGGTTTGGACAAGGGTGGTGGAATTCACGTGCAGTCGCTTTTCTCTTGACGCTAGTCGTGGTTTTGCTGCCGCTTGCCCTGCTCAAGTAGATTGGTAAGATGTTTATAGTTTTGTTTTCACTAAACTGAACCTTCTTAGCACATCTAGTTAGAACATGGGACGTTACATCCAATGTAACCTTTATTTTGCTGCAACTTAAAAGCATTTTAATTTCCACTACACTTTCTAATTTAAATGTCAACCACGCTTGTTGCTTAGTTCAGGAAATCAAAGGATCATAGAGAGATTCTTAAACAATGTGGCTGCCTTTGAATGATGCCGAGGGCAGTCAAATTTGTTATATTATGTACGGTTACTGTTGCTACAACGTATATGGTATCATATCGGTATTTTACTATAACAGGAGTAGATTCTACATTATATAAAACCTCAATTTACACTTAAGCTCTTAAAGAATTAAATAAAGCAACTTTTGGTTGAAATTATGCACATTGTATTGGTATTACTGTAGTAAACATGCTGCTAGTAATACTGCCTTTATGATTATAATAACTACCTGTATTAAATTTTATTTATTTACCTTTATTTGGCATGCGCCATCAGTTTGCATGTGTGATATATAAAACATAAAAGTACCCTAATACAATACAAAGATCAATCAAGTTTCATGATTAATAAATATTTTATCATATGAAAATTTACATGAATTTTTTTTGTAGAAATTAATAAGCTAGGGAAATAATTCAATATAAAATTATATTTCACAATTACAATAGGATATGTACTTTTTTTTCATTTATGACAATTCATGCGCGTTAATTACTAATTCATATATATTTTGCATGCTGCTTTTTGTGTGTGGTTTTTTGGGTTGTATAGTTGTTTATGCCTCCTCCGTACTTTTAAAGTGTGATCCATTGAAGAAAGATGGTTTTCCATTAATTTTTATTATATTTTTTAAAAAGAAAATGTTACTAGCTCATTCTATACGTATACACATCCTGGAACTATGAATACATTGAACTAGATATTAATTCACAGGCCATTATCTGGAGGATTGAAATTCCATGCCTTTGGAATAATGTGAGGGGCGCATATGGAATTCAACTTTACCATCGTATCACATCATATATTCATCTGTATCCTCTGATTTGTTTGCGAATATTAATACTAACATATATTGACATACAACAGAATATGTGCCATCACACATGACATACGCTAGATCAGTTAGATACTTAACGCTCATGATAGTTTCTTCTTCTTAGGACTAGATAATATCCTTCGATCTTGTTAAAGCCTCCATTTTCTAGAGTTTGGGCCATGTTCGGAACCCAAAGGCAGAGTGAACTTGTCAAAAAATTTATGCATGATAGATCGTCTACTCTTTGGATGGGAATGTGCAGAACGCAAAATAATATATGACTGAGATTTTCATAATATATTTGTTGAAAGCATCGTCATGTGATTCACAACTTTCTTATATTTTAATCCTCATCAATGGTTCGTTTTTGTTGTATACAGGCCGACAAAGGGTGATGTGGCAAATGAAAGTAAGACGGAGGTGCTAAGTTGTTTGGGGTGTTTTGTTTGTCTAGCAGGTTTTGGGTGTTGTCTTTTGTGTGTTAACCGAACAAGTATGAACTATGTTTTGTATTTTGTGCACTCACTCAAGTTAACATCAATTGAAATTGAAAAAATATGTACTGAATTTGTTTAACTCATGGATTGAACTTTTTTATTACTTGATACTTTTTGTGTGCGTTCATATTTAACTTGTTATAAAGATTCGTTTTGATTTGCTATTATTAAAATGTGCGAGCCGTGAAAGGATGCTGCAATACAATATGTTAATCTAATAGCGTCATGTAGATGCTATCGAAGATATATGTTATAACAGTAAAACTGTGTTATTAATAATCTCAATTTTATTGAGATTTAGATGTATAATAACGGTAAATTGGAGTTGTCAAAGGGATTAGTAAAACTATAACATGTTTAATTAATAGTGTAATATATCGGTTATTGAACAAATATATTATAGTGGCAGTACCGTGTTATAAATATTCTCGTTTTCAATGAGATTTAAATGTATTATAGCGGTGATTATGAGCTACTATAAAAAAATAACATAGCGGTAATAGTGCGCTATAAAACAATATCTTATATAGCGGCAGTTCAAGTGTTATAACTAACCAGACATTTTTTATAACATGTCGATATGCAGCAGTTATCGAACCGCTATAATTGTTATTGATAGCGGCTATAGGCCGCTATAAAATGTCAGTTCTGTTGTAGTGGATTGATTTTATTTCAAAATATAAGTTGAATTTGCATTAGAAAAATTCAACGAGTTTATAATTGGAATTCGATTATATCGAATTTCATAAAATAATTTATTTCTAAATAAATTAGAATTAGATATAGAAATTTAAGTTATAAATAAATTTATAACTGAGTTATGAAGTAATCGACAGATAGAGATAATCGAGAATATTAAGTTGGGTTTGTTAAATAGGCTGAATATATATTAAAATATATTAGAATTGAGTTGGAATTTATATATAAACGAAGTTTAAAACGTTTTATAATAAATACAATTAAAACGAACGCGTTGTAGCGCGGTAGTTCGTAAATTGGTGTTTCGAACTTCAATTGAGTATATAAGACTCAATTTAAGTTGGAATTCTTTGAAACAAGGAACGTCAGGACAGATTTGATAGTAGTTTCATAATAGAGGAGGAAAATCTGAATTTCGTCGTATAGATTTTGAGTTATGTCAAAATCAAATTTTCAGAAAAGCAGCGCCAAAATCTTTTAAAAACCATAATGGTTTATATATATAAATATAAGGATTTTTAAGCAACCAAAACCCGAATTTCCATTTGAAAAATCTGGACTTGAGTTATAAGTAAATATAAACTCGAGTGGAGTAAACGGATTGATTTTTGAAACAAAATCAGTTATTTATTTTTGAACAGAATTAACTAAGTGGAAGGATAATTTGTTAATCGAATTTTAGATCGAGATATTTCTTTTGATAAGTAAATGAGACGTGAATTTCATATTCGAAATCGAATATGAAACCTGAAATGAAAATGGGATTCAATTGATTTATAAGCAAACTAAAATACATACGAACATGATACGTTCAAATAACAAGTGAAATAGGCTAAGAAGCTAATTAAAGAATAAATGGGCGAAACTGAATTCAATGATTGGATGGAGTTTAATTGAATTGAAAATAGGTGAACATGTGTTAAACAGGTATGGAATGAAGAGAATGAAGTTTATAAATTTAGTGCCCGACAATAAGGTACACGTTTAAATTCCATATGAGGTTTTATGCACCATATCGGCTAGCCGCTTGGCTTTTTCTTTTTCTTTTTGATTGGTGAGGGCCTGTGTGGCGGTTTGGTGATTTTCCCGATGCTCCCGGTACAAAGGAGTTTATAACAAAATTTTCTGGAAATTTAAGGAGTTAGAATATTTTTAAGATAATTTGATTATTTGAAATCTATATATCAATATATATAGAATCCGATAAGGGAATGAACTTACAAATAGAATACTATAAACAAAAAGAAAATCTATAATTAAATCTGGTAAAATTAGAAAGACAAAAGTATGCGGGTTTAAAAATGAATAATTGGGTTTATGATGTTGATTATTCGAGGTAAGTGGTCTTTTCAGTTTTGAAGTTAAGGATGTTTTCAGTTAAGGTCTGAGAGGTAGTTATACCCCAACTTGATTGATTTCATTTTAATCGATAAATAGCAAGATCCAGTCTCGAAGAGAAATGTTTGAATAAGAGTTAGTTGAATTCAATGTTTTGGGTTGTTGTAACGATGTTTTACTCAACATTCGTTTTAACCTAAGGAAGTGGAATTTTGGAAATATAATAAATAAATATTTCCTGAGTGTAGAAATGAACAGGCGTGAAAGAGATAAGTAATTGGAATGTTTTCAAATTATAAATAGAAGATATTTTCTACATATAGAAAATAAAAGAAGACGAGATATGGAAATGTTTTCCAAATAGCGGAAAAGTCCAAGATGATGGTTGAAAATATTTGTTTAACAAATATTGATAGGGAAATGAAGAAGTGAATTAATTAATGAAATACTAATTAACAGGCCCAGTGATTGATTGATGTTATGGATGAATGTTTGTTTGTTTTTCTTCGATAGTTAAATAACCGACTATCGAAGGGTTTGCCAATATCGTTGTCAATATGGAGAGACCGGTTGGATTATTATCTGTGAACCACTCCGTATTGGCAGTAACGTTGCGAATCAGATTATATGAAGATAATCGAAGACGGAGTAAAGTGCAAGGGATTTTCCTATTAGTGGAAATTGTGCCTTCGGTTTCATTCAATCCCAGAACGAACGTATATGGACGAGTGTCTGACAGAGTATTTCCAATGATCGCATATGTTAGTCTATATAGATATATATGGTGGCGGAGAATTTATTCTCTTAGCATAATATCCAGAATATATTTGTGCAAATCAATTAGTGATTAACGGATCTAACAATGTGGCATTCAAAGTGATTGTGCTATCAATGAATGATAAGTAATCGTAGCCTCAGGCCTCAACAACCGGGAAATGAAAAAAATCGGGCAGGCAGCATGGCTATGTGGGTCGCTCCCACTAGGGTGTATAATCACATATCTAAAGAAATTCCTTTTACTTCTTTAATCTATCGATGTTGTCCCTTTTCGGGAAACGGTTGCTGATCCCAACCGTTGTTGATATACATTCGATACACTCAAGCGAAATGAGTGGTCGGTCATGTGTGGGCCGGGTTGCAAGATGTTTTTGTTGAACCCAGTGTATTCCCCTCTAGAGATACACTATCGGAAGGTGGTTCCATACCTTGTTATAGTCGAAATCCAATCTCCAATAAGCGCCCTGCGGTTTTTATTTTATTTTATATTATATATGGAACGTGAGATGCAAGCGTTCCGCTAGATTGTTATTTATTTGATTTATACACTGTTATAATATCACTGGATTTTCGTATCAAAGTGTTTTGGGTTATAGTAAGGTAAAAACCGTCCATGTTTATGTGTGGGCTGGTCTTACTATTATCCTTTCTTTCGAAAGGATTTTGAAAGTTAAACAAATGGTTGGAGTTTACTCACACCAGTCCCATGACTGACCCAGAGTTTATTTTGTTTGTTTTCCCTAAACTCTTGGGTGCCCAAATTTGTACGGGCAGTCAAGTAGTCGGGATTTTTCATATTCACTTGGAAGAGCTGGAAGCAGGAGGCTTCACCAGTTAGCTATAGACTATCATATTTCCGTTGTGTACTATGTTGTATCTGGAAACATGTGTTTATAACTGTTCCAGGAATAGCTATTGTGCTTTGATAATGGTATGTATATACAGTTATTGATTTGTATTTCAAAAGCTATTTTATTTAATATATTTTATTCGTTCCGCTGTGATATTTGTGTTCTTCGTTTTTCTTCTATTCTAATATTTCATTCAATTCCTCATCCTCTAACTTCTTTCTAATAATGATTCGTAATTCTGTGCAATTTGGGTTGGACGTGTGGTATTATTAGTCGACTCAGATAGTACGGATTTGCGGGCCATTACAGTTGGTATCAGAGCTTAGGTTGAGTGAGTACCTAGGCTGTGGTGTGGTGCTCATTAGAGATAGGGTCAGTAGTACCCTAGAATGAGTGAAGTGTGTATATATATGAGGGAGCGTATTTGTTAATTGATATAAAAATTATTTAATAATGTGTTGGCTGGTCTGTTAAGTGGTTTATGAATTCTGGTCGAATTGTGGGACGCCACGAAGTCGATAGGAATTTCTAAACACGTGAACAGAGAAATTTGACACAGTACTATTTTAAAGTGGGTAGATGAAATAATTTTACCTAAAATTCTATTTTGATATAGATGGGATAATTTTCTGAAAATATCATAATATATGGATGAGTTGGTTGTTAATATTATAATCAGATAATATTATAAAATTGAAAAGGTTATATATAACCAAATAAAATTGTATATGAATGAGATATATACAAATGAGACGAATTAAAATTGGATTCAAACCATAAATTGGAATTTAAATCCTGGGAAGTTTGAAAGTATTTTATTAAGTATATTAAAATGATATAGCTTTGTTTTGAAAGATTCCGAATAAAAATCATTTTAGATGGATTTTGAAAGTGATAAAGCACTGAACTCACTTCAGTGGATAGGAAATAATTCTGATGATGACTGCAGCATCATCAGTGTTCATTTTCGAGTTTTTAAGTGATGGATTGCTACCTTAGAAAAGTTATTGATGGAAATTTGTTTTAAAGAAAACAAGTTGGTTTGAAAATTCAAATGTTTTGAATTTGAAATGGTTACAAATATATGTGTATATATTTATGTGATTTCAAAAGGGTATGAAATGAAAACCCGGAATTTGAATTCTGAAATCTAAATTTAACTTAAGCAAGTTAAATGAATCAAAGTAGATAAATTGATCAGAATAAATTTGAATGGAATATGTATTGATTATAAATCATCCTAATTAAATAAATGAAAAACCAAATGTTTTGGTGAAATAAAATTTGTAGAAGTATGAAAATAAGCGGGTTTTTGAAAAGTTAATGGGTCTAAAGCATTTTTCCTACCTTAGCAATTTCGGGGACGAAATTCTTTTAAGGGGGGAAGAATGTAACGAGCCAGGATTTTGGTCGATTAATTTTAATATTTAATATTTATTTTAAATATTGAGTTGATAATATAAATGAATTTTTATATTATGTTATCGAGTTAATAATCAATTTTGATTTAATATCGAATATATTATATTATGTAATACGAAATATAATGGAAATCGAAGTTAAATACGGAGTCAAAAATAATTCAGATAATCAATATAAATTCTGTTTGGGACATACGATAATAAATAATAATTTAGTATCAGAGAATTTATGGTTTTCGAATATAAATGTTTATTAGATCAATTAAATATGGTCATTTATATTTACGTTCAAATTAAATTGTATAATCTGTTTCATTGGATTCAGAGTAGCGTTATAACATTATAACGCCGGTCGGTATGTAAAAATAAGGGTTCGTAATTTCAAGTAATGAACCCCGTTTTTATTTATTTATTTTAGTGGATAAGCATGAGATCAAATCGATATCTGTTTAAAATAAAGTGAAAATCTCTTTATATCAAATCAATTAATTGTTTTGGTACTTAATCTATACCTATAAAGTACCAGCTACGTAGCTAATTTCTTTGTTGTTAAGTTTACTCCATCTTCTATAAATCGCAACTCTATCCGTGGTTAATTCTTCTGTTGAAAACGAAAACTAACAGAAATAAAATGGCCTTGTTCCATTTATAAATTCCCAAATCCAACTATTCCCTTCCAAGATCAAATGAACATCTCATGAATAAAATAAAATACAAACAAAAGCCGTTCGGAGCAGTAGGAATCGAAATCAAAATAGGATTTCTCTCCAATCCATTTGAAAGCCGCTAGGCCCTTTGAAGGCTGACGTTGAGCTAGCGGATTGGAGCTTCACTTCGAGGGCTTGTGAGTTGGCGCGCACTCGAATACAGGATTGAAACAACAGAAGTCGCGATCTCCAGAATGAAGCACGATGGTCTTCAATGTAAGTTTGACAACGTTGAAGGAGACCGACGTTTCATATGAAATAAGAAGGGGTCAGTCAAAGGCAACGCTAATTGGGGGATGAAGTTGAATCCGGTTGTTGCGATGGAGTTGAGTTCTAGTAATCGAAATGGATCTGAGGTCGATATGTTGAACAGCGAGGTGATGACATATGGATCATGACAGACTAGCTGAAGCTAAGGGGTTCACAGATTTTAAATGGGATGAATTTTAGTGGTTCGCTAGTGATGAAAAGCGACGGGAAGGGCTCCAGGTCGAAATCTCCATCATGGAGCTTGGAGTCGACGTGATAGGGAAACGTTGAAGCTGATTTTTAAGGACAAATGTAGTTCGATTTTTATGAGGGGTTTTTGGAATAATGCAGTGTTCACTAAAAGGGGAAGGTTACATTCATGGAAATGAGAGAAGTGTTGAGCTAATGGGTGTAAGTAGTTTGAGGATTTGTTGGTCGGAGAGGAAGAGTTGGATCAGCTGTTAAGTTCAGTCACTTGTAGAAGTGGGTGGGTGATGGACGAGGCAACAGGCAAGGATATTCAAGGGCAGCTATGGAAAGGGTAGAAGCTTCGATGAATCAGAAATATTGGGGAAAAAGACTAGCAGCATAAGAAAAATGTGAATAAAGGTAATTAGAATTAATTAAATTTAATGACATTAAATTCAATTCAAATTTATAAGTATAGTATCTCATTCGATCTAGGCCTGAGTTCATTGTGATCGGTCATGCTGGAATTATAACGACGTCGCTTTTGCGTTAGGGTTAAAATGATCAGATTGGAATTGATTAAAAATCACGGTGAGTAAATCTCACTCATTAATTTATTTTTAGCATTTAAAATAAATTGTTGGTTGTTCGGGTTGCGTTTAAATATTACTGTGGCTATTTTAAATATATATTAGTCATTTAGGCTTAGCTATTATATATATATATATATATATTGGTTTGGTGATTGGATTGTTCCCGTAGTCTCATTAGCGGATGTCCGCAGTACCATTAGCAGATGATTTCCCTATGCGCCCCACAATATATATAGTGGATGACCTTCTTACCGTGATATCCTGCCTCGAAGCAGGATGGTATTATTTATGTTGGCTAACATCTGTGGATGCAGGAAAACAGGTTGGAGGGATCCAACTGGATTCCTCAAAAATATTATTGTTTGTTTGTTATCACATATATTGTTATATATGATGTGTTTGAAAACCTATGGTTGGTAGATTGGGTGTTTTGAATTGTTGAATGTCACTGGCTCCAAACTGTTGATATTTAAAATATCATGAAAAGGAGATTTCAGATTTTAAATGGAAAAAAATATTTTCTAAAAATAGAATTCGAATTTCGAAGGGGATAAAGATATTAACTTGTTTTGAATTAATAAAACAAGTATTGAATTTATAAACGATGTTTATAAATTAAATAATATAGGAAATTGAAGTGAATTTATAAACAGTGTTTATAAATAAAGTAGGAAAATTATCATTGGATAATTTGAATATTTAAATTCAATTGTGAATTTAAAAATAGAAATGGGGAAATCGTTTTAAAGAAATAAATGATGGAATTTATTCTGATGTTCAGAATATAAATTAAACTAAAATAAATCCATAAGGATTTATGATTTGAATTCGATTAATTCGAATTTATTTAAATAGAAGTTAAATTGAATATGAAAATAAATTAGGTGTTATATAAATAAGTTATTATAAATAGAAATTTCCAAAAGAAGATTTTTGTTTCAAATAGATTTCGAAATGGAACTTGTTTTAAATATATAAAACAAGATATTTATAAACAGTATTTATAAATAGAATGAATTAATTATCAAGAGATAATTTAAAATATTAAATTCAGATATGAATTTGAAAATAGAATTTGAAATCATTTCGAAAGGGAGAACGATGGGTTTTATTTCGGAATTCGAAATATAAAAGAAATTGGATTTTAAAATAGAAAATTGAAAGGGGAGCTTGTTCTATTTTGTGAAACGAGAAAATTTATTTATAAACAATGTTTATAAATATAGTGAAAGAAATTATCATTTGATAATGTAGTAGTTTAAATTCAAATATGAATAAAAAAATGAATTGAAAAGTGTTTTGAAATAGAACGATTGATTTTATTTCAAAATATAAGTTGAATTTGCATTAGAAAAATCCAACGAGTTTATAATTGGAATTCGATTATATCGAATTTCATAAAATAATTTATTTCTAAATAAATTAGAATTAGATATAGAAATTTAAGTTATAAATAAATTTATAACTGAGTTATGAAGTAATTGACAGATAGGGATAATCAATAATATTAAGTTGGGTTTGGTAAATAGGCTGAATATATATTAAAATATATTAGAATGGAGTTGGAATTTATATATAAATGAAGTTTAAAACGTTATATATTAAATATAATTAAAACGAACTCGTCGCAGCGCGGTAGTTCGTAAATTGGTGTTCCGAACTTCACTTGAGTATATAAGATTCAATTTAAGTCGGAATTCTTTGAAACAAGAAACGTCAGGACCGATTTGATAATAGTTTCCTAATGAGGAGGTAAATCTGAATTTCGACATATAGATTTTGAGTTATGCCAAAATCAAATTTTCAGAAAAGCAGCGCCAAAATCGTTTAAAAACCATAATGGTTTATATATATATAAAAATATAAGGATTTTTAAGCAACTAAAACCCGAATTTCCATTTGAAAAATCTGGACTTGAGTTATAAATAAATATGAACTCGAGCGGAGTAAATGGATTGATTTTTGAAACAAAATCAGTTATTTATTTTTGAACAGAATTAACTAAGTGGAAGGATAATTTGTTAATCGAATTTTAGATCGAGATATTTCTATTGATAAATAAATGAGACTTGTGAATTTCATATTCGAAATCGAATATGAAACCTGAAATGAAAATGGGATTTAATTGATTTATAAGCAAACTAAAATACATACGAACATGATACGTTCAAATAACAAGTGAAATAGGCTAAGAAGCTAATTAAAGAATAAATGGGTGAAACTGAATTTAACGATTGGATGGAGTTGAATTGAATTGAAAACAGGTGAACATGTGTTAAACAGGTATGGAATGAAGAGAATGAAGTTTATAAATTTAGTACCCGACAATAAGTTACATGTTTAAATTCCATATGAGGTTTTATGCGCCGTATCGGCTAGCCGCTTGGCTTTTTCTTTTTCTTTTTGATTGGAGAGGGCCTGTGTGGCGGTTTGGGGATTTTCCCGATGCTCCCGGTACAAAGGAGGTTATGGTGAAATTTTCCGGAAATTTAAGGAGTTAGAATATTTTTAAGATAAATTGATAATTAGAAATCTATATATCAATATATATAGAATCCGGTAAAGGAACGAACTTAAAAATAGAATACTATAAACAAAAAGAAAATCTATAATTAAATCTTGTAAAATTAGAAAGAGAAAACTATGCGGGTTTAAAAATGAATAATTGGGTTTATGATGTTGATTATTAGAGGTAAGTGGTCTTGTCCGTTTTGAAGTTAAGGATGTTTTCAGTTAAGGTCTGAGAGGTAGTTATACCCCAACTTGATTGATTTCATTTTAATCGATAAATAGCAAGATCCAGTCTCAAAGAGAAATGTTTGAATAAGAGTTAGTTGAATGCAGTGTTTTGGGTTGTTGTAACGATGTTTTAGACAACATTCGTTTTAACCCAAGGAAGTGGAATTTTGGAAATATAATAAATAAATATTTCCTGAGTGTAGAAATGAACAGGCGTGAAAGAGATAAGTAATTGGAATGTTTTCAAATTATAAATAGAAGATATTTTCTACCTATAGAAAATAAAAGAAGACGAGATATGGAAATGTTTCCCAAATAGCGGAAAAGGCCAAGATGATGGTTGAAAATATTTGTTTAACAAATATTGACAGGGAAATGAAGAAGTGAATTAATTAACGAAATATTAATTAACAGGCCCAGTGATTGATTGATGTTATGGATGAATGTTTGTTTTTCTTCGATAGTTAAATAACCGACTATCGAAGGGTTTGCCAATATCGTTGTCAATATGGAGAGACCGGTTGGATTATTATCTGTGAACCACTCCGTATTGGCAGTAACATTGCGAATCAGATTATATGAAGATAATCGAGGACGGAGTAAAGTGCAAGGGAATTTTCTATTAAAGGAAATTGTGCCTTCGGTTTCGTTCAATCTCAGAACGAATGTATATGGACAAGTGTCTGACAGAGTATTTCCAGTGATCGCATATGTTGGTCTGTATAGATATATATATGGTGGTGGAGAATTTATTCTCTTAGCATAATATCCAGAATATATTTATGCAAATCAATTAGTGATTAACGGATCTGACAATGTGGCATTCAAAGTGATTGTGCTATCAATGAATGATAAGTAATTGTAGCCTCAGGCCTCAACAACCGGGAAATGACAAAAATCAGGCAGGCAGCATGACTATGTGGGTCGCTCCCATTAGGTTGTATAATCACTTATCTAGAGAAATTCCTTTTACTTCTTTAATCTATCGATGTTGTCCCTTTTCGGGAAACAGTTGCTGATCCCAACCGTTGGTGATATACTTTCGATACACTCAAGCGAAATGGGTGGTCGGTCATGTGTGGGCCGGATTGCAAGATGTTCTTGTTGAACCCAGTGTATTCCCCTCTAGAGATACACTATCGGAAGGTGGTTCCATACCTTGTCATAGTCGGAATCCAATCTCCAATAAGCGCCCTGCGGTTTTTTTTTTGATTTTATATTATATATGGAACGTGAGATGCAAGCGTTTCGCTAGATTGTCATTTATTTGATTTAGACACTATTATAATATCACTGGATTTTCGTATCAAAGTGTTTTGTGTTATAGTAAGGTAAAAACCGTCCATGTTTATGTGTGGGCTGGTCTTACTATTATCCTTTCTTTCGAAAGGATTTTGAAAGTTAAACAAATGGTTTGAGTTTACTCACACCAGTCCCATGACTGACCCAGAGTTTATTTTGTTTGTTTTCCCTAAACTCTTGGGTGCCCAAATTTGTACGGGCAGTCAAGTAGTCGGGATTTTTCATATTCACTTGGAAGAGCTGGAAGCAGGAGGCTTCACTAGTTAGCTATAGACTATCATATTTCTGCTATGTACTATGTTGTATCTGGAAACATGTGTTTATAACTGTTCCAGGAATAACTGTTGTGCTCTGATAATGGTATGTATATACAGTTACTGAATTGTTTTTCAAAAGTTATGTTATTTAATATATTTTATTCGTTCCTCTATGAGATTTGTGTTCTTCGTTTTTCTTCTATTCTAATATTTCTTTCTATTCCTCATCCTCTAACTTCTTTCTAATAATGATTCATATTTCTGTGCAATTTGGGTTGGACGTGTGGTGTTATTAGTCGACTCAGATAGTACGGATTTGCGGGCCATTACACATATTCAATTTTTTTTTCTCATTCTTCCATATGAATGATTTGAAACACTTGTAAATTTATACATAAAATTTACAAACATAAAAATTTCATTTTTTTTATTCAAATTATACAACACATATAAAGATCTTTTAGATCTTTCTTTTCATATCAAAATTGCTTCTTGCCTTTTTAGAAACTGCAGGTTCTAAATTTTTCATGTAATGACAAAATTTGTTTTTGCATTCACTTCTGGTGTGCAAAATTAAGATCAATATTTAGATCTTAACTTAATATGATCTTCAGGATGCATATTTTCTTTATAAAAGTTTACCTAAGAAACAATGAAATATTTCTTCTAGAAATATAATACGTTCCAAAATGACTATAATAAAACTTCAAGTTTTATCATAATTCATATATTGTTATTATATATTTTAAATTGAAGCAACTTTTCTAGAAAGTGCACTTTTTTAAACATATAAGAGTCATTTTTACTATTTCTCTTCAAGAAAATAGTATTTATTATAAATGTAATGATCTCTTCCAATAATAAGTTTCTTCAAGAAATTATGTGTAGCATAAAATTGGAGTATAAGGCTTTTTCCTTTTGTTGAAACTTTTCCTTTCATTGATTTTTCAAATCCTTTCCTATTATAGGTCATTTGTTATAAGCAAATATTAAATGCAATTATATGCTTTATTTCATATTTCTCGTTTGAATATGAACTTCAGGTTCCTTGTTAGCATATGAACTGCAGGTACCTTGTTAGGTCATATGAACTTCAAGTCATTTGCATGTAAACTTCCGGTTCAACCATTCTTACCTTGTGTCTGGAAGTATGACAGTCTTCTGGTGGTCATAACGCTCCTTCAGGGAGTTCCATAAGTGGAGAAGACCTTTTTCAGTTAATTATTCTAATTTTAGATCATTGTGAATATGACGTCTTAAAAATATCAGAGCCTTTGTTTTGTCCTTCCGGAACATATTATTACCATTTTTAATGGTATTCTCTAAGTATTGAGATTGTAAATGGATTTCAGTGTTTGATATTTTTGTGAACTACACAAAAAATAATTGCAGATGCTTAATTAAACAAAATTCACATATCAGTATACATGTCCGATAATTATCAAAACGAATTAACGAACAGACAAAACGATGAAACTGTAGTACTGTTATATCATAAAAAAATGCAGATCTTGTAAAATAGAATAGGACCGTGATAAATTGGATATATTACGGCACAGAATCATAAAAAAAATCCAAATCTGCAAGTCTTTCTCTATGCATTTACAATGAACTTCTTACAATAATGAAAACAATACCAACCGTCAAGGAGTCATACACCATGTTACATAACAAAAATAATGGCCACAGTAATACATATGTTGGCTAACAAGCAGCTTGCTATTTACATATATGCATACCTATTAGCAAAAGCTTCTCTGCTATTGAAGAGGTAAATTAGCAAATGAAGATGTTTTATGTATGGCGTAGGGGTAAAAGATCCATATATAATATTATAAAAAGAAAATGAATGGATCTTCGTAAAAAAATATTTGGTATACCATAATACCAGATCAAATATGAATAGTTGGATATCTAAAAACCACTAAGTTAAAAATAATTAGATCTAAAAAGTTAGATCCACTGGAATATAATCTAGATCTACAAAAAGTATATAGATCCATGGATCAAATATTCTCAAATAGAAAATAATTGTAGAACAAATATAGAAACCCACGAATTAATATTCTCAAATAAAAATTACTTACATGACAAATTCATAGATGAAGATCTAGAAGATTTCAACAAATAACTATAATAGAATCATGTGCTGATAACGTGTTATAAAACGAACACAGAACAGACGAAATAAGGGAGAAAGGACATTTCTATTCATTCAGAAGTGTGTTTCTTTCTATTACATTGGCTCCCTTATACATAGGCTTTGGAGCTAATGTTTAACTTTTTCTCATGATGTGGGACTAAACAGAGAACTAGTAAAAGCATATTCACAACATTTATATATTTATTACAACACTTTTTCATTTTAAATCAGTTTTCTACAAGCTATAGGTCTAAATTGACTAGAAAATCGCCACGAACGTAATGATGCTAATTTTATGACCAAATTCTGGAGGCTCTTCAAATTCTCCTCTTTTTTTTTTAAATGTTCGCATGCATTTCTTCGCATTTCATGTATTGCATGTAATTTCTTTTATTTATCTTTTTCTTCATTTCACTGCATTAACTTATTACAAACAATTTTATTGTCATTATTTAATTTTTCTCTCAAATATATCTATGCATACAATATATATACATATTCCCACATTTTTAATTTCATTAAAAATGCGAGGTGTTACAGAAAAACCAGAAAAGGTCAAGGACATAAAAAGGGACTTTGCACACCAATTCTCTATTTATAAAGTTTGTTATAGGAAAAATCCAAATAAACTTGCAAATAAAATCCATATTTTTTTGAATCAAAAAACGCATTTTACTTGCAGTTTTATAAAAAAAATAACTTGAGTTTTTAAAAAAGTTCTTCAAAATTTAGCAAATCAAAAAAAAAATATGCTAAAATTTATATATATATATGTGTGTGTGTGTGTGTGTGTACTACATATAATTTTAGCAGATAAAAGTTCTTCACCGTTACCAAATTTTACAGGATTTTATATCATTTTTTCTAGAAACTGTAGGATTCCATTAATTTTCTGTTGAGACTGGATTTATTAAGTCATTTTTGCTGCCATTTCTCTTGTAACAACATAAAAGAACAAGGATCTATAAAAAAATGATGTCTTCAAAAGAAGAGTAGAAGACCAAAACATATGCATATAAACATTAGTATATACTAATATTCGTACTACGATATTGACCATATCAAAAAAAAAAGTTTGAGGTGTTAAACACTCTAATATTTATTTTATCCACGTTCAACTGTTCACATTGAGTTTGAACTACAAATACCAAAACAAAATTCTCAGCTAAATCGCATTGAAACCATAATTTGAGTTGATACGCAATGGCATGATCAAAATATCTAACAGGAATATTCATGATGTCATGTAGGATTCCTACCTCTTTTCTAGCAGAGGTCATCAAGTTCACCATTTCCCAAACAAAATCAGAGAATCCCTGCAGAAAATTCAAAGAACGAACATTTAGAACTGTAGAAATTACCAAAATAATTACCTGATTAGTTTGCTCATTCGTTCATATATCTTAGGGGTCATACAGGGGATACGGATGAATGTAAACTGAAATACTGTAATAACCCAGAAATCCGTGCCAATTTAGAATTTTTATTTTGGCAATTTTAGTGAATTTTGATTATTTAAAATGAATCATTTTAAAATAATAACGACGAGAAATTTATTTTGAATATAATTCAAACGTATATATTTATTCGAATCGCCGTTAGAATATAAATATTTATTTATATATAAAAAAGGAATTGAAAATGGCGCGGTAGTTCGATAATTCGATTTCAAAATTCAAATGAATGTACAGGATTCAAAATAAACCGGATTTTAGTGAAACCAAAAATATTGGAATCTAATTGAAAATTTCTTTCCAATGAATCCGAAAAATTGAAATTTCATAGCGGGGATAAAAAGTTATGCCCAGTTGAAAATTCAGAATAGTCGCTATGAAATTTCGGCCCTTAAAATAGCCATTTTGCAAATGACCTCGGTTTTCGAGGAAACCACTTTTGTTAGATCCACGATGTCAAGTTATTGCTAGGTTTAAAATTTGGTGATTTTTTGAATCAATATGTTAGTGTGGCAAAGGATAACGTGTTTGACCAGTTTTAGTTGATTTTAATCGACTGGAAAATGGCCATTTTTCAAATGGTCTCAGAATTCGATGAAATTAGTTTTGTTAGGACCGTATCGTCAATACAAAGCTAGAAAATATTTTTCAGGAATTTTTCTAGTTAGTATGTGACTCCGGTAAATTGAAATGTGCATTCAAATTCAATATATAGAGTTATATGTTGATTTTGACGAAAACTGATCGAAACGGTCAAATCATCTTATGATACATATTCCATTGTGTTCGGAATGGGGGTAATTAGCTATGGACGACAGGCGGTGGGTCTTGTTTTGAGGTCGAAAATAAAAGTTGCTTTTTGGAATAAAATAAAATAAAATAAAATAATACCTCTCTCTCCTCTACCCCTTACTTCCTCTTAGGCCCCCCTCCTTTTCATTTGCAGATCGAAAAAGAAAAAAAAAACCTTTACACAGCCGCGACGCCCCCTTCGTCGTCGCCACCATCGCTTCACCCCCCCCTCCGTCCTCCGCTCCTCCGAGAAGCGCGCCCCAACAGCACCGACCCCCCCCTTTCGAATCCCCTAAAACCGCACACCCCCTCCCTTCGAACCTCCCCAAACCGCCTTCCCACGCGCCACCGCCCCACTCCGATCAACCGCCTCCACTCCCTCCTACTGTTCGACGCACCCCCTCCCCCACCCCCCGCGACTGACTTGGATTTTTAAAGCGAGAGGTTAGTTTTTATTTGTTTTAATTAGTTTAAAAATCTTATTTTTATATGTGTAACAATATAGGGAGGTTAAAAATATAATTTTTACAGTACAGGGAGGTTAAAAATATAATTTTTATATTATAGAAAGGTTAAAAATATAATTTTTATATAAGCAAGAAGTTAAAAAAATATATTTTTTATATAAGTAGATAATAAAAATGTGATTTTTATTAGATGTGAAGATCAAAAATATAATTTTTATATTATAGAAAGGTTAAAAATATAATTTTTATATAAGTAAGAAGTTAAAAAAATATAATTTTTATATAAGTAGGATAATGAAAATGTGATTTTTATTAGATGTGAAGATCAAAAATATAATTTTTATATTATAGAAAGGTTAAAAATATAATTTTTATATAAGTAGGATAATAAAAATGTGATTTTTATTAGATGTGAAGATCAAAAATATAATTTTTATAAGGTAGAGAATATAAAAATTCGATTTTTATATATTGAATAGCAAAGTAAAAATTCGATTTTTATATATTGAATAGCAAAGTAAAAAATTCGATTTTTATATATTGAATAGCAAAGTAAAAATTCGATTTTTATATATTGAATAGCAAAGTAAAAATTCGATTTTTATATATTGAATAGCAAAGTAAAAATTCGATTTTTATATATTGAAGAGCAAAGTAAAATTTTCGATTTTTATATATTGAATAGCGAAGTAAAAATGTGATTTTTATATATGTAGAGACTACGGGCAACGAAAGTGACAAAAGGCGAGAACGATGAAGATTTCCTACATACGAAGAGTTGTGGCGTTTGATTTAGCTAGTCGGTGAGAACTTCTCACCTTTAATTTAATTTTTCTAGTTAAAATATATACTAGGATGCAGACGGTGTTTGGTAGCACCCGACACCCGTCGTCCACAGACCATGGACGACTTGTATGCTTGTTTGATTTTGATGTGTAGTTGATTGTGTGATGTGATGTGAAATGAAATAAAATATTTATATAGTTAAAAATATTTTATAGTTGAAAATAGAATTTTTAACATGTATATAAAATAAATATTTATAAACAAATCGGAGATTTGTTTACATACACTGATTTGATTGATATTGATTGGGACGATAAATTTTACGCATCGCCCAACTGCACAAATAAAATCTGTGTTTGATTGTTTGAAACCCCACACGGGTATTGGGATGATATTTGGCGTACACTAATCCCAATTATTTAGCTGTATGTCGATCGATTGATGGACAGACTGTTAGGAGTGTTAAATATTTATATCTTATACAGTGTAGAATGCACTTTGGACGATGGTTGATTATTCATCGTTGTTATTGTATACATGTGTTGTAGAAAATCCATATAATTAACATTAAATGGTAATTGATTGGTCCTCATTCCAGTTTTGAAATAGAAATATTTGAAATAGAATATTTGAATAGAAATATTTGAAATAGAAATATTTGAAAAGAAATATTTGAACTAGAATATTTGAAAATAGAAATATATGAAGCCGTGTTGATTAGATTGACACCATTTTGACATGAACAATATTTATATCGATTTTATTCATTTTTATAATGAATATAGAAAAGGAAGTGATTTCAAATTCTGATATTTTGAAACGATTTGAAATTCGAATTGAAATTGAATAGAATTGAATTCGAATTAAAATTGAATAGAATTGAATTCGAATTAAAGTTGAATAGAATTGAATTCGAATTAAAATTGAATAGAATTGAATTCGAATTGAAATCAAATTGAAATGAATTCGAATTGAATTGAAATTGAATAGAAATCGATTTGAAATAAATTCAAAATCGAATAGAAATCGAATAGAAATCGAATAGAAATTGAATTGAATTGAAAACGAACTGAAATTGAATTAAAAATCGATTTGAATTGAAATCAATTTGAAATGAATTTAAAACGAATTTGTGAGGGAAAAATTCAATTTTGATTTGATTTTGAAAAGGAAGTTGAAATCGTTTTGAAAACGAATTTAAAACAATTTATAAAATACGTTTTTAAAAGGAAATTGATGAAGTATATATTATTTATATTATATATATAATATATTGGCCTGAATAGAACGCACCGCGCGGCGGCAGTTCGCGAATTTCGACCATTGACTTCGAACGGATATTACGGGAGATCCGACCGTCGGATTCTCCTAAAACCGGAACCGTTGGGTTCGTATCGAAAAGAGATTTCTAACGAATATTAGAAATTTGAAATTTAACGGTTGGATTTGGAATTATGTCCAAATCAAAATTTGAAAAGGTCGTTGTAAGTGCAGTTCGATGGCCGTTGGTGGAAATCGACTGTACGGGCCTTGATAAAATTATTAAAAATATCAATAATTTGTATAAAATCATAAGGAATGATTTGGGAAGAATCGGGAAGAAAAACTCCATATTTGAAAGGATAAAAATTGATTTTTATCGAAATGAACTAGTTTTGAACTAGAATTATAATTCTATTTATTTTTTTAAAACAAATAAATTGGATTTGAAATGGTTTTGAAAATAACTAGGATTTCCAATAACTGAATTGGAAGGGATTTGAATCGAAATTGTCTTCGGAATATTTCGATGTTGGATTTCGTGATGATACAGATATTGTTATGGGAATTTGAAAGATATATTAATATCGTTATTTCCAATACGATATTTGTTGGTCGTAGAATTTGATATTGAATATAAGCCGGTATATTTTCTATTCAGAGTCTTGTATTCAATTGTAACACCCCGAATTTTCTATTAACACTAAAGTAGCAAAAATAATAATAAGTGTGTAAAAGGGGGATGTATCTAATGTGCATACAAAAATAATAATAAGTGTGTAAAGGGGGGATGTATCTAATGTGCATACAAAAATAATAATAAGTGTGTAAAGGGGGGATGTATCTAATGTGCATACAAAAATAATAATAAGTGTGTAAAGGGGGGATGTATCTAATGTGCATACAAAAATAATAATAAGTGTGTAAAGGGGGGGATGTATCTAATGTGCATATAAAAATAATAATAAGTGTGTAAAGGGGGGATGTATATAATGTGCATACAAAAATAATAATAAGTGTGAAAAGGGGGATGTATCTAATATGTACGTATTTATATGGATTGACAAATAATAGTAAATGTACATTAAGAAAGAAATGGTGAACATAATTGGTTTCTCTTTAGAACGAACGGCTAGAATTAATCTTGGCTTCATCGACGGCTCTCATTTACTTGCAACTCTATATAAACAGCCCCTAGCATCATTCTCTTTACACCATTCTTCTCTAACCTTATGATGCATAAATTCTCGGTGGACATGGCTTCTTCTCCTCCTCTAAATTAAATAAATAAAATAAAATATAAATCTAAGACGAGGAAATGCTGCTCAAATCTTTCAAGAGAAGATTCAAAACAAGCTAGGATTCAAGTGAAGATTCAAACGACTTCAACGACTGTTTTTCTACGAATCTAATCTCTGTAAGTTGGTTACTTTTTATATCTGAATGCCTTTTTCTATTTGTGACATGAAATTAATGGATATAAGAAATATGCCTTATCATTTCATTGAATCTGTGCTTGTACATACCTTTGGATCTGATTCATGATTTTGGCCTAGAACATATTGTGACTAAATTTCCAATGCCTAAGACTATGACTATGAAACTATGGACGTTGAAACCATATGCCTTTGACTATGGACATAAACATTTGAACATAAACCAATGCCTATGACTATGACAAAGACAATTGTGGATAATTACCTATGACTCATGAACATGATATTATTGCCTAGGATTATGACTGTGATATTGGATCTAAACCTGATTATCGATACAATCTGTTTTTAATTATCCTTGGATCATGATTATGGGAAATTGTCTATTAAGTTAGATGTACTCATATACATGAACCTATGTTATTTATTCAACCCTTTCCATGTCATAATATTATCAGATCTATAGGCCTTCGATGCTTAAAATCAATTGATTCAGTGTAATTTGTTAGATCTGAAATTAGTAAAGTATCATCCTATGCCAGTTATTATATTTATCTTTTCATGGCATTTTGGTTCATTCCTTTTGTTTCCACGAACCTAGATTTATCTATAATCTAGGATGAATCACGATTATACGAACGATGGGAATACGATTTGGGTACAACATGAAATTCATATTAATTGGCATAATTTGGAATGTGTATTATGACATGCCTATTAAAACGCAAGTTGGGAAATTTGACATAAGTGATGGAATATGACATATTAAATTTAGTAATTTCAAGCAAGCTAAATTTTAGGCATAAAATTGTAAACTAGAATAATAATTCTAGTTTTGCCATAAACTGTGAATTAGGTTGTTAAATCAGAATTGGCTAAATTAAAGTTAATTTGGCATAATAAGTATATTAGCGCAATTTTGAATTTAGTCATAATTGTGAGTAATTGTCATGTTTAGAATAATTATGGTTAGTGACACTTAATCTGGTATAATTTACATACCAAAAAATATAAATATGATAAATAGGAAAAAAGGGCCATAATAATAAATGTGACAATGTACATTAAAAGAGTAATAATGGAATAAGTAAATTAGGAGTAATTTACTTGTAGAATTTGTCACAAACGATAAATTGTTCATAGACTAAGTTTTGGCCATAAATTATAAACTAGAATATTAAATCTAGTTTTGACAATGAAATAAGAATATTAGACCTAAGTTGGCCTGAAACTGCAAGTTGGGTTAAATAATAGGTAAGTCAAGACTTGGGCCTAGAATATAAGTATACTAATGGGCATGGCAAATGAATATAGTATAGGCCAAATTTATTTTAAAAAAAAGAAAAGAAAATGGAATTTGAGGATAAATTGTTAACAATTTATTTATAGACAAAAGAAAGGTTTATTAATGACATCTCTTTTAATAAATACACCAGAAAGTTCTAGGGTGACAGAGAGGATAGTGTCTAGGCTTGGGTTTGGAAAATACAAGTTTCCTGCTCTCCCTGGCTATCCCTAACTGATCCGACGGACGGGATGGTTGCTTTCAAAACCTGATTTGAAAATTAATCAAAACCCTTTGAACTTAGAAAACACAAATATGCCTAACCCGAGGTTAGACTGAGTTGCGATGTAAACCTGCCCGGAACCGACCGGCACATCCAGTATTCGCAACAATATATGTCTAATGTGAGTGGTCGTGGCTTTAATTTAGTTAAAGCAAGAATGGTAGGGTTAAGTTAACTAAGACACTTAACCAATTCAACATGATAACCAAACAATGCGTGGGGTTAGGTCCATACAGACAGTTAACGCAGTTAAGCTAGAATGGGAGGGTTAAGTCCATAGGAACACTTAACCAACTTAATACGGTTAAGCTAGAATGGGAGGGCTAAGTCCATAGGGACACTTAACCAAACTTAACATCGTAACAAGACAAGATTTGTAGGGGATAAGTAACTAAGAAAACACTTATCCAAATTAACATGTTAACTAGACTAGAAGGTGGGGTTAAGTAAAGTTAATACACTTATCCAAATTAACATGTTAACTGGACTAGAGGTTGGGGTTAAGTAAGATTTAATACACTTAGCCAATTTGATATGTTAGCTGGGCTAGACTGTAGGGTTAAGTAAACTTGAACACTTAACCACCAGATTGAGATAAAGGAATAGGGTTAAGTCTAAAACGTGAAGGGATAATACTTAACCATTAATAACATGTTAGTTAAAACAGACGGGCAAGGTTAAGTTAAAGAGGAACACTTACCAATACAGGGTGAATGGGTAGGGTTAAGTAATAAGAAATACCTAACCAATATAACTTCGTTTGTGGTGGGGTTAAGTCAACATGAATTACTGATAACACTTAACCAGTTTGACAGGATAAATGAAGAGGGATAAGTCGGCTTGAACTGACTAATGACACTTAACCAATCCAAATTGACGGGAAAGGGAACTAAGTAGTAAACCTTAGTTAAGAAAACAACGATTCTGGAAACTAAGTGGTAAATCTTAGTTAGTAGAACTAAGTAGTAATTCTTAGTATAACACGGGAAGGAGCGAATGTCCGTCTGAGTAAAAAGAAGGCTCCAACGAATTGGGTTACGAAGCCCGAGGCTTCGAGGGGACGTGAGGGTACTCTTGGTATCCCTCTGTGAGGCTGCAGATGATCCTCCTGGGCTCACAGAGGTTAAGGTCTGCGAAGAAGAACCAGGGGTATGCCTTGGTTGCAATATATGGCAACCTAAAGACTAGGATGGACCGGCGTGATTCGGCGAGCAAACGGTAGCCCTGTGATAGTAACTCGTCGTCTACCATCCATCTCCAGTCAATCGAGATACGTGAAGAAGAAAGGAGGAGAACTCCAAAAGACCATATACTTGCTATCTAGTTATGGGTGAGGATGGCCATAGGATAGTGGGGCATCGGCGGCCGGCGTATAGTTCTCATTTTTCAAGGTGTGCCTTTCATTAGTTGAGGGAGGGGTCAAGTGGGACCATAGCCACTGGAATAAAAACAGACTTTAGCATCTGCATCGGCAGATATCTGAAAGCTCCCGACCGAGTTCTGTATTCCTTGATTTGCCCTGTCACAGGACTCGGACAGCACATTACAGGACATGTGCATCTAGACAAGCGATAACGATTCGCGATACATGCGTGGGGAAGTATAGGAACATATACCACTCTAGGTAGTGTGTCCTATACTTGGGGGCATCGTTCGACAGGTAGCGTAATCCCTAGTTGGACTAGGTGGCATAAACCCTGAACTCGAAAAACGTTCGGCGGATAACGTAAACTCTAGTTAAATCTAGAAGGAACGTGGTAGAAAACCCTAGATTAAATCTAGGTAACAAATAATAAATGTATGCCTGAAGGCGATGGAAAAATACAGGGATTGGGATCACGTTATCGTTACTAGTTGGAACACTAGTTAGGTGGTGCAGAGATATAGAATCCAGTATAACAAGGAAATAGCGAAGCAGCGAAAGTATTAGAGCGCATCCAGTTTATCTTAGCATATCTTGTGACTACCTTGTCTAATCTTGTTGACCCTATCGTCATGGTGTAATCTTGTATTCAGTTAATTCAGGTCATTTTGTTTTCCATGTTCACATGCTAGAAGTTACTGAACTTACTCAGGCTTTGTGTCTGACTCTGTTTTTCTTTCGTCTTCTTTTCTTCCGTTCCCCCCCCAGGTAGTTGAGGAGGGAGTAGTATAGCTCAGGTTAAGTTGGACTGTCACTCTTTCCCCGCTTGAAGATTTGTCGAAGTTTGCTTGGATTCTCTAATCAGATGCTATGGCTGGCTCTTGCTAAAATTGGGGAATATAAATGTTGTTTTATGCTTCTTTATTTTGTAAGACAGATGAAACTCTGACATTGTAAAGAAATCTTTGTACAAACTATTTTATCAATAAAGCAAAGTTTTATCTTCCGCTGTTTAATTTCTGTCTGTCTTGTAATTTATCTGCATCTTTTACCCTAAATGCTCCACAGAACTTAGTGCATTCCCTTTGTGAGTGACACTAACGGATGTGGGGTGTTACACGTGGTATCAGAGCTGAAGGTTACCGGATCAGATAAAGATTTGAAAAATTATTTTTCAAAACAGTTTTTAAAGAAGCATTTTCAAAAGAAAAGTTTTGTTTTAAAAGGCATATTCCCCAAAGCCATAAGCACTATCTTTTGATTCTCTGTTTGAGTCCTTGTTTCCTTATTTCTTGAGTCTCTGGGGCTCCTGGCTTTCTGGGAGGTAACCTCATCGAAGGCCAAAGTAGTGCCCGACTTCCATCTATAGCCATAGTAGTTTCACCTACGGCCAGTTTTCTTTCAAGCTTTGTAGGGGATTCTGTACGATGGAGGCATCTTTCGAGAGATTTGTCAACATGATTACACACGGAAGAGGATGAGGAGTTTGGCTAAGGAGCATAACCCAAGGATGAGGAATTGTAAAACCTAAGACAAGAGGAAGTATCTTTACTAGGGTATAATAGGGCATATAATTAAGGACAAGTGCAAGAACGAGGAACAAGATTTTTAGAAGGGCAAGTACATACTTTCACCTCTAATCGTACCTAGGAGAAAGGTAGTAAAGTTCTGTTGGAAGAGTCTAGTTTTTCTGTTCGTACTCTTTCGGTTTTAGCGCTTCGCATTTGTTCATGTCCACTTCCATAGTTGAGTCTCTACACCTTTGTACTGATATAGTAGAAAGATCCCACTAGAGTCTCAAATCCAATTGGTGGTTCGACCAATTTATTTTTGGTTAGTTGGGATTTGAAAGTAGCTATCGAGTTTGCTTATATCATCTCACGTAGATCGTCTAAATTCGGAGGAGATATTCCTTGGGTGCTTGTCTGATATTGGTTTAGGCCTTTGGGGCTTGTACTTGAGGAATGTCGAGTTCGACTAGGATGGTTTGCGTGAAAGATGGATAGTTGTGGCAGGCGCTCTAAATAGAAAAAAAAGATTCTAACCTTAAGAGAGGTAAAAAGTACGTAGTGACCTTTTGACCCTCATAGTTATGGCATGATGGATAAGCTAGGAGGAGAGACCTCTGATCATCCTAGTATATATACACTTGGTACCATGGTTGACATCTGTTTATTTTGGAAATGGAGGTCAGAAACTTCATAATCGTGAAGTTAAATTAGATAAGGTACATAATAGTGAAGCTCAAGAAGAAGCGACTTAGAAGACTGAAGACTAGATACGCGCATCATACCCTTTTTCTTTAGGGTACATCCTTGATTTCTTTTTGTACGAGCTTTACGCATACTTGTTTCCCTCTTTCCAAAGTATATCCTCTAGGACGTATCATCGATCCTTAGGTAGAAGCCAATGGACGAAAACATGTATTTGAAACATGTTATGATTGATGGTTGCAAGTGGTTACTCGTGGATGCATATACACACCGTAGGCACTAGATCGGCTCAATCACCTCATGTTGCATATATATGCGTGTTTATTTTTCGTTAATGGATGTATGATGGTTATGTTATCATATGGATGTTGCATTCGGATGAATGGTTGTGCACGCATGTAGAAATAATATGTATCATTAGGGTTCTTTTGCATACATAATGGATGCATGGCACTATAATGAATTGCATTAAGGAGGTCAACTGAATCAGTAGACCGCCTGATTTTGCATTAGATAAGAACATGTACACACACTATGCATATGATCATGAAGCATTAGAAGTCTTTTTTAAGGACAATGGATGCCTGTGATTGAATGGTTGAGTAGTTGGATGATTGGATGGCAGGGCACATTCTTCCTAACTTGAAGATTTCGGGGACGAAATCCTAAAAGGAGGGGAAAATGTAACACCCTGAATTTTCTGTTAACACTAAAGTTGCAAAAATAATAATAAGTGTGTAAAAGGGGGATGTATCTAATGTGCATACAAAAATAATAATAAGTGTGTAAAGGGGGGATGTATCTAATGTGCATACAAAAATAATAATAAGTGTGTAAAGGGGGGATGTATCTAATGTGCATACAAAAATAATAATAAGTGTGTAAAGGGGGATGTATCTAATGTGCATACAAAAATAATAATAAGTGTGTAAAGGGGGGATGTATCTAATGTGCATATAAAAATAATAATAAGTGTGTAAAGGGGGGATGTATATAATGTGCATACAAAAATAATAATAAGTGTGAAAAGGGGGATGTATCTAATATGTACGTATTTATATGGATTGACAAATAATAGTAAATGTACATTAAGAAAGAAATGGTGAACATAATTGGTTTCTCTTTAGAACGAACGGCTAGAATTAATCTTGGCTTCATCGACGGCTCTCATTTACTTGCAACTCTATATAAACAGCCCCTAGCATCATTCTCTTTACACCATTCTTCTCTAACCTTATGATGCATAAATTCTCGGTGGACATGGCTTCTTCTCCTCCTCTAAATTAAATAAATAAAATAAAATATAAATCTAAGACGAGGAAATGCTGCTCAAATCTTTTAAGAGAAGATTCAAAACAAGCTAGGATTCAAGTGAAGATTCAAACGACTTCAACGACTGTTTTTCTACGAATCTAATCTCTGTAAGTTGGTTACTTTTTAGATCTGAACGCCTTTTTCTATTTGTGACATGAAATTAATGGATATAAGAAATATGCCTTATCATTTCATTGAATCTATGCTTGTACATACCTTTGGATCTGATTCTTGATTTTGGCCTAGAACATATTGTGACTAAATTTCCAATGCCTAAGACTATGACTATGAAACTATGGACGTTGAAACCATATGCCTTTGACTATGGACATAAGCATTTGAACATAAACCAATGCCTAAGACTATGACAAAGACAATTGTGGATAATTACCTATGACTCATGAACATGATATTATTGCCTAGGATTATGACTGTGATATTGGATCTAAACCTGATTATCGATTCAATCTATTCTTAATTATCCTTGGATCTTGATTATGGGAATATGTCTATTAAGTTAGATGTACCCATATACATGAACCTATGTTATTTATTCAACCCTTTCCATGTCATGATATTATCAGATCTATAGGCCTTCGATGCTTAAAATCAATTGATTCAGTGTAATTTGTTAGATCTGAAATTAGCAAAGTATCATCCTATGCCAGTTATTATATTTATCTTTTCATGGCATTTTGGTTCATTCCTTTTGTTTCCACGAACCTAGATTTATCTATAATCTAGGATGAATCACGATTATACGAACGATGGGAATACGATTTGGGTACAACATGAAATTCATATTAATTGGCATAATTTGGAATGTGTATTATGACATGCCTATTAAAACGCAAGTTGGGAAATTTGACATAAATGATGGAATATGACATATTAAATTTAGTAATTTCAGGTAAGCTAAATTTTAGGCATAAAATTGTAAACTAGAATAATAATTCTAGTTTTGCCATAAACTGTGAATTAGGTTGTTAAATCAGAATTGGCTAAATTAAAGTTAATTTGGCATAATAAGTATATTAGCGCAATTTTGAATTTAGTCATAATTGTGAGTAATTGTCATGTTTAGAATAATTATGGCTAGTGACACTTAATCTGGTATAATTTACATACCAAAAAATATAAATATGATAAATAGGAAAAAGGGGCCATAATAATAAATGTGACAATGTACATTAAAAGAGTAATAATGGAATAAGTAAATTAGGAGTAATTTACTTGTAGGATTTGTCACAAACGATAAATTGTTCATAGACTAAGTTTTGGCCATAAATTATAAACTAGAATATTAAATCTAGTTTTGACAATGAAATAAGAATATTAGACCTAAGTTGGCCTAAAACTGCAAGTTGGGTTAAATAACAGGTAAGTTAAGACTTGGGCCTAGAATATAAATATACTAATGGGCATGGCAAATGAATATAGTATAGGCCAAATTTATTTAAAAAAAAATGGACTTTGAGGATAAATTGTTAACAATTTATTTATAGACAAAAGAAAGGTTTATTAATGACATCTCTTTTAATAAATACACCAGAAAGTTCTAGGGTGACAGAGAGGATAGTGTCTAGTCTTGGGTTTGGAAAATACAAGTTTCCTGCTCTCCCTGGCTATCCCTAACTGATCCGACGGACGGGATGGTTGCTTTCAAAACCTGATTTGAAAATTAATCAAAACCCTTTGAACTTAGAAAACACGAATATGCCTAACCCGAGGTTAGACTGAGTTGCGATGTAAACCTGCCTGGAACCGACCAGCACATCCAGTATTCGCAACAATATCTGTCTAATGTGAGTGGTCGTGGCTTTAATTTAGTTAAAGCAAGAATGGTAGGGTTAAGTTAACTAAGACTCTTAACCAATTCAACATGATAACCAAACCAATGCGTGGGGTTAGGTCCATACAGACAGTTAACGCAGTTAAGCTAGAATGGGAGGGTTAAGTCCACAGGAACACTTAACCAACTTAATACGGTTAAGCTAGAATGGGAGGGCTAAGTCCATAGGGACACTTAACCAAACTTAACATCATAACATGACAGGATTTGTAGGGGATAAGTAACTAAGAAAACACTTATCCAAATTAACATGTTAACTAGACTAGAAGGTGGGGTTAAGTAAAGTTAATACACTTATCCAAATTAACATGTTAACTGGACTAGAGGTTGGGGTTAATTAAGATTTAATACACTTAGCCAATTTGATATGTTAGCTGGGCTAGACTGTAGGGTTAAGTAAACTTGAACACTTAACCATCGGATTGAGATAAAGGAATAGGGCTAAGTCTAAAACGTGAAGGGATAATACTTAACCATTAATAACATGTTAGTTAAAACAGACGGGCAAGGTTAAGTTAAAGAGGAACACTTAACCAATGTAGGGTGAATGGGTAGGGTTAAGTAATAAGAAATACTTAACCAATATAACTTGGTTTGTGGTGGGGTTAAGTCAACATGAATTACTGATAACACTTAACCAGTTTGACAGGATAAATGAAGAGGGATAAGTCGGCTTGAACTGACTAAGGACACTTAACCAATCCAAATTGAAGGGAAATGGAACTAAGTAGTAAACCTTAGTTAAGAAAATAATGATTCTGGAAACTAAGTGGTAAATCTTAGTTAGTAGAACTAAGTAGTAATTCTTAGTATAACACAGGAAGGAGCGAATGTCCGTCTGAGTAAAAAGAAGGCTCCAACGAATTGGGTTACGAAGCCCGAGGCTTCGAGGGGACGTGAGGGTACTCTTGGTATCCCTCTGTGAGGCTGCAGATGATCCTCCTGGGCTCACAGAGGTTAAGGTCTACGTAGAAGAACCAGGGTTATGCCTTGGTTGCAATATATGGCAACCTAAAGACTAGGATGGACCGGCGTGATTCGGCGAGCAAACGGTAGCCCTGTGATAGCAACTCGTCGTCTACCATCCATCTTCAGTCAATCGAGATACGTGAAGCGGAAAGGCGGAGAACTCCAAAAGACCATATACTTGCTATCTAGTTATGGGTGAGGATGGCCATAGGATAGTGGGGCATCGGGGGCCGGCGTATAGTTCTCATTTTTCAAGGTGTGCCTTTCATTAGTTGAGGGAGGGGTCAAGTGGGACCATAGCCACTGGAATAAAAACAGACCTTAGCATCTGCATCGGCAGATATCTGAAAGCTCCCGACCGAGTTATGTATTCCTTGATTTGCCCTGTCACAGGACTCGGACCGCACATTACAGGACATGTGCATTTAGACAAGCGATAACGATTCGCGATACATGCGTGGGGAAGTATAGGAACATATACCACTCTAGGTAGTGTGTCCTATACTTGGGGCATCGTTTGACAGGTAGCGTAATGCCTAGTTGGACTAGGTGGCATAAACCCTGAACTCGAAAAACGTTCGGTGGATAACGTAAACTCTAGTTAATTCTAGAAGGCACTTGGTAGAAAACCCTAGATTAAATCTAGGTAACAAATAATAAATGTATGCCTGAAGGCGATGGAAAAATACAGGGATTGGGATCACGTTATCGTTACTAGTTGGAACACTAGTTAGGTGGTGCAGAGAAATAGAAACCAGTATAACAAGGAAATAGCGAAGCAGCGAAAGTATTAGAGCGCATCCAGTTTATCTTAGCATATCTTGTGACTACCTTGTCTAATCTTGTTGACCCTATCGTCATGGTGTAATCTTTTAATCAGTTAATTCATGTCGTTTTGTTTTCCATATTCACATGCTAGAAGTTACTGAACTTACTCAGGCTTTATGTTTGACTCTGTTTTTCTTTCGTCTTCTTTTCTTCCGTCCCCCCCCCCCAGGTAGTTAAGGAGGGAGTAGTATAGCTCAGGTTAAGTTGGACTGTCACTCTTTCCCAGCTTGAAGATTTGTCGAAGTTTGCTTGGATTCTCTAATCAGATGCTATGGCTGGCTCTTGCTAAAATTGGGGAATATAAATGTTGTTTTATGCTTCTTTATTTTGTAAGACAGATGACACTCTGACATTGTAAAGAAATCTTTGTACAAACTATTTTATCAATAAAGCAAAGTTTTATCTTCCGTTGTTTAATTTCTGTCTGTCTTGTAATTTATCTGCATCTTTTACCCTAAATGCTCAACAGAACTAAGTGCATTCCCTTTGTGAGTGACACTAAGGGACTTGGGGTGTTACATTAATATCAAATGGGATTTGGGTTTGTCGTGAATGGTGTCTTCATTAACACCCTTCTTAAACCCAGTTGAGAAAAAGATTAAATCCTTTTATTTGGATTTAATGAAGAATGCCAATTAAATGATATTTAATTGGAATTGAATTGAAATTGATTTTTGGGGTTTATCGTGAACCGTGTTTTAAATGACACTGATTCTTTAACCCAGTCACAGATTAAAACTAAGTGGAGTTTTAATGATTCTTTAATTAGATTGAAAAGATCGAGAATGGAGTATCACCAGTTTTACTCCAGGCGGTAGTTAAATCTTTAATTAGATTTGAACGTGAAATGGTAATTGAATTTACCGATAACACCGTGGTGTTAGATATGAAGTATGACCAGTTTTACTTCATGAGATAAATAGGTGGGGATTGGGAAATAAAATAAATAATTACTTCGGTGAGGTTCGCTAATCGCGACTAGTTTGAAGTGATATTCAAAGGAAGATTAAATAATAAATTTAAAAGAATTTATCTTTGATAAAATTAATGGGAACCTTCCCCTATGAATGTGAAATTTAGAAACTAACTGTAGGTTGGCTAAGATGAATGGTTTCCTAGGTATTGATCTGATGTTGGTTTCGGGCTTCTGGGTTAATATTTGGGGAATTGTTCTCTTACTAATTTACGGTTAGTGGCTGATGAATTGGAATGAGGTGTATGTTGTGTTTTTGTAACACTTGTTTATTATATACGCGAGTTATTCGGAAAGACCGGGTTTATCCCATTCTGAATAACTGATACGACGAAGAGTCGAAGATGAAGACGGTGGTCGAAGACCGGAGGTCTTCACGTCGTTTGCATAATTACTGATGATCTTGATTGGGTCGTACACCCAAGCGGAGGGAATCGGTTAGTGATCGTCCAGACGTACTTGGAGATCGATGGATATGCGGGGTACTAGGTGCCTCCGGTTTCGTTCAGACCCAGAACGAACTTGTAAATGGACTGTGTGTCTGACATTGGATTTTAGTCTGTGTGATTGATTTCTATTAAATATATATCTATTTGGCGGCGGAGAATTTATTCTCTTGCTTAACGCCCTTCTCTGAGACGTACGAGCTCAGGGGTTATATATTGATGGATATCAATCGCATGGAGTGAATTGCCTGTGTGGCATGCCTAAGTGGCAAATGATCAAGGCTTCTGTTGAAAAGCAAAGTCTTGTGGTTGATGATCAAAGCACGGCCTGTGTGGCATAGCTTTGTGTAAAGTTCGCGAGCCTCACACCCCGGTTGTGAACCAGAAACGGGAGAGGACCTCATGGAGGACATGCGTTTCCTTCTAGTTAGAAGTGGCGTCAATGGTTTTACATGCCTTGACGAGTTTGACTTATGTGGTTGTTGCTGTTGCGAGGCACCTCGGTTATATCGGTTGATCCGGGACCGATGGAGTCATTCGTTGGCTCATTTACGCCCCAAAGGGCGGGGAAGCGCAGTGTTCAGGCATTTTAATCCACATCGGTGGACCGGCCCTTACGATCCAAAGGCTTGACTGAGTACTTGCCTGAGACATGGGCTAGATTGTCTCGAATTTGGTGAGGAATATCTTTTGCCTCGGTTCACAGATGGAAATCCAGCTTCCAATACGTGATTTTGCGGTTTTATTTGTAGAGCCTAGTATGGCGACATAGTGGGATCGGGCACTCATGCCGTCTATGATTGATACTTATGATTTGAAATTGTTTTGACACTATACACATATAGTAATAATAAAACATGAAATTTCACGTACCAAGCATTCTTGGCTATTATAAGGTAAAAACCCTATCCTCCGGCTTGCGTTGCATTGTGTGATAGGACCTGGGTCTTATAATAGCTTCATTTTTCTTTATTTAGCATTGCGCTGTTTGTTTTATGCACTGGTATTCTTGGGAGGAAACCCGTTCCGTGTTATACGGCGTGGTCCCTTGATTTATCTAACTTTAAAATAAAGATTAATAACTGTTTTAGTTCTCACACCAGTCCCATGACTGAGCTGGAGTTTATTGTTTTAACCTAAACTCTGGGTGCCCTTATTTTGACACGGGAAGCTAGTAGTTTTGGTTTTGCAGATTTATATTCACAGGATCCTGGTTTACAGCTGGAACGATACTCGGAAAGCTTTGTATCCGTGTATTACTTCTAGTTGTGTATTGTATTATTTTCCGCTGCTATGTAATGTATTGTAATCTCTGATATTTATCGAATGTGTAATATTCATTTATACTCTGTATATTCTTGTATTCTGATGGAATTGTTGTAATATACAATGAAATGTTCTTCTGTCTGCGTTCTATTTTGTCGTATTCTCAATTCTATCCGGGCTTTCCTTACCGGGGAAGTTCGGGTCGTTTCAAATACTAAGTAGGATGACATGCTAAACTTATTGTTGCATGAAGCCCATTGAGTTTCTTTATGCACATCTGATGCTTTGTGGCTATCTTTTTTTGTTCTTTTCTTTAATCCCTGATTTTCCCATTTTTGAAAAGGGAAGGCTTTGTTACGAGTTACTAAATAAATGATAGATCCAATAGTACTAAAATGTCTCCTTCGTTTCCTAGTTGGTTCTACGTCACCCTCTTTTGTTTCGAGGTTTATTTTAGTTTCTTAGTGTGATTGCATTCTTTCTAAATAGCAGCCACAAATGATAAATAACAGAATTCTAAAGATTCTAAACGCAATTTTAGTTCATCAATTTATTAAAATAGAATAGGTATTAGGTATTTTAATCATGATTTGAATTCGTTTGTCATCTTGCATTGCTTATACTCAAACAAGTAGAAATATTCAATGTGCAAATGAAGACAAATAGCATTGATTAATATCAAGTTTACCAACTGGTAAGGCATGCTTAATTGGTTATGTTCAGACCACAAAAATAAAACATAATCGTTTTTACAATGGCTGCAATGTTGTTTCTGTAAAACCGATCATTCCCGCACATAGTGCTAAAAGCTTTGAATTTGCTCTCATTGTAAAAAGAACATTATCAAGCAGACTCTACGACTTGTACAACGTGTTTGTTTATTCTTTCAAGAAGAAAGTAAACAGGTTCTGTTGGTAATGATTATAACCAATGGGTCAATACTTCATCACATTCACAAAAATAGAGCATGCAATGTTCAAGATAACACATACACATTCGACAAATAAATAAAATGAACTTTGACATGTTCTGTAATTTAAAGTTCAAATTATTCATTGTCATAGTTCTATTAACATATGTATGAGATTATACTAGAAGTAAATCAAATATTTATTCTATTTTTCTTGTTGTTTTATATTGATGCAATTTGAGTCCGTATAATTTAATGTACAACAAACTAAATTCTCCAGAAATACCGAAAAGTAATGTAAACAACAAAAAAACTGCTTCAACAAATAAAAATCCTTTAACAAAAATATCCCTATAAAATATAACTACGCATAAAGAAAGGCTATAAATCAAACCTTGATAAGCTACTTGAGATTTTCTGAAACAACTTCTTAGCCTCTACCTGCTCTTTTTACCACCATTTCTGAAAAAAATAAGGTCAGTTTGCGCATTCACCTCAAAAAATTAGAAACAAATCAAAGAAGAAAAAGAAATTAAACCATCGCGAGTTTGCGGAAGGCGCTGCGAATGTCGACAAAAGAAGCGTCATGACGAATGCCGAGGACTTTATAGTAAGAACTAGGCAGTCGGCAAAAGAAGCGTCATGACAATTATTTCAATCTTTTGAGATTCTCAAAATAAAAAAATACTGTATCATCATCAAGATCTCGGTATTTGTTCAATATAGAAATACAGTATTAAATGTTGTATTTGACAAAATAAATTGTTTACTGCATTTTCAAAATGAAAAAAAGAGATTAAGATGAATACAAATCCAAATAAAACATACATGATTATTTTCTTAAAGGGTCTGACTGATAAAAAATCATCATAGGATCGAACAATTTTTGTTCACAAACTGAGACTAAATCTTGTCTAGGTTTAGAAAGGACGCTATAATTCTAGGGTTCCTATTATCACGATGAAATTTTACCTGGCGTAGACGAATCCAAGAAACGAAATCAAGTGTGTAGCTAAGGTGGAATCCGATTTATAGGCTTTTTTTAGTTTTTTTTTTTAATTCATGCGTTAATATATATTTTTTGGGAGAAATTAAGAGGTAGACGAAGCTTTTTTTTTGGAAAAGGGAAAGAGGAAGCGGGATAAAGGGCGGGAAGTAACGTGTAAGGCAAAAAAACAACTTTTTCACTTTCACGTGTTCTGAAATTGCACCGCCGATGTCAATTATATTTATATCCCATCGGTTGTATTTACAACCAATAGTTAGATTGGGTAATGCAAATAAATATGGTTGCATCGGTTTTATTTACAACCAGTGCAACTAAAACTATTTGCATCTATTTATTTTCTTCAGTTGTTGTATATAATCGATGCAAAATGCAATTTTGTATTATCTACTGCTTCCCTCTTACCAACTGCATCGAGTTTTCAGATGGAATCGACACAATTATCACTATTTGCATCTGTTGTTGCCACAACTGATGCAAATGAGATGAAGCAACAGGTCTGCTTTGTAGTAATGCATAAAAAGGATAAATAACCTCAATTACAAGTAAAGCACTTTTGAGTTGTAGAAACAGCGAGCGAGAAATCATCAAATCAGCAACTACATTCCACACAACTAGTTGCATGTTTGATTTGGGAATATATCATCAAATCAGCAGCCTAGGCTCACTAAATCGTATCACCAAACCTACTGCACATAAATCCATACTGCCCGAGTACTCAAAAATCCGGGTTTTTATAGACTCTCCTTTTAATTAAATTGTGTCTCGCAATTTGCTAAGATTAATATACCACCAAACTAATTTTTACACGTTGCTTAACTGGTTTTATTCTTAAAAGAACTCCTTGATTTAGGAAGCTATCAAATGAAATTCAAATTTTCCCAACATTTTAAGATTTAACATCAAAATTTTCCCAATTGTAAATAAGGTTTTAACCATATTCATCAACTCATTATTACCCAAGATTTAGACAACACACCTTACCCTTTACAAGGCGTATCTTGAAACACATTCAAAAGTTTCGATTCTCATCAATACTCAACACTGCCTTGCTATTGAAGCTATTTAATTTTCCTCAATTATGGCTGGTACTTGGATTTTCAATCATCAAATATCGTCGTCATTTCCCGTGAATTTCTATTCAACTCGATGGCTGCAACTATGTAATAAATTCAATTGTGAAGGTGTATTCCAAAATAACACACTCTCTTCAGCCAGTTGTGTATTTCAAACACTTTTATAACAACACATTTTAAATTTTCATTTACAATTAGATTAGGAAAGTATTAAACCACCTATTTCACAGCAATTATCCTTAACAATTGGCTACGAAGTCAGCATACCATCGCCATCGCCTCACCAAATTCGACATATTATGTATCTCATGTAATGGTTTAACACTATCTTAATGCGATAATTCTATAAAATATCTTTCACCAAATTCCACTTTACTACTCATTTATAGCATCAGATAGTCTCATATAGTGTTTAAGAGATTTCTATCGATATCGCTGATCAGATGTATTGATCCAAAACCCTTAAGATACTCACTGAACCATTCAGTACATAAAATGATCACTAATTTAAATTCACACAAGTGTTGTTTTTTATTATTACATGTCATCAGTATTCTTAGATTTACACAATAAAACAACCAAACAAACCCAATTTTTAGTTAATCATGAGTTTATCAGGTAATTAGCTCATCACTATTTATGATCATATTTATTATCCATCCCTTACCTCATGATTAACTTTCCAAATTTAGCACAGCCAAAGCAATTCACCTGCTTCTGTTGCGCAACTCAAATTTTATTGTTTCCAATTCTAAAACTCATCATTTGAAGTGAAAATCACTTTCAAATTTAGTCACAAAAATACCCTCCAATTTCCCCTTACCAAACCCAACAATCAACCCAAAGATCAAGGATACGGTAAAAAATTTACCTAAAAATTTAAACATCAAAGATTAAGAGAACGGAAAATTATCTATCAAGTCGCACTACGAAAAAGTGAAATCAAACAATGGAGCACTAAGGAATAAACTTCTCGCTCTTAGACATATTCCTAACCACAAAGTTCCACACGCCTCACCGACAAGAAAGACAAGATAAAGATAACAAGGGAAGCGATAGCGTAGACACGATTATTATCCTTCCATAACACATATATTATTCTGGTTCTGTTCTGTGTCTAACATACTTTGTTCTGAACCTTTGCTCTGATACCATTTTGTAATGCCTCATCTCAATACCCACTTAATAAAAGAGCATTATTAGATGATATTGTCTATTAGAGCAGAGAATGGGGCTTGTTAGAAGCGATTACTCATAGATTCGCAAGTCTTAAGTTTGTCGATGAAGTGTTCTCTATTTTTTCCTTCTTAAGTGGCTTGACATACTTAATACTTACGTGATACAACTCCACAGTCACTACAGTTACATAATCACAGTTTATAGAACAGTTACATAATACTACAACAATATAGTACAACGAATACATGTGCAACAACATAAATGGTTAAAAACCCGTACTTATACAACACGATACAAAAAAATGAATAGAATTCTCGTATAACAACCCAAATTTTGGAACTAATTTAAAATTTTATTTTTAATTGATTTAATGGATTTCAAAGATTTAATATGATTTATTTTGAGAATAAACGATTTAAAATTTATTTAAATCGAAGGTAGAACATATAAATTTAAATTTAAATTAAAAAAGAACTCGTAATGGTGCGGTAGTTTGAAATTTTGGTTTTGAACTTTAACTGATTATACAGAATTCAATATAAATCGGATTTCAGTAAAACAAGAAACGTTGAAATATTTTAAACTATAATTTTTTAACGAATGTAAGAAACTGAGATTTCACTAGATAAATTGTAAGTTATGTCCAGTTTAAAATTTAAAATAGTCGCTATGGAATTTAATTATATTTTAATATATATCCCTTAAAAATAACCATTTTGCAAACGATCTCCGTTTTTGACGAAAACACTTTTGTTGGATCCGGAATGTTAAATTATTGTCAGGTTTAAAATTTCATAATTTTTTGAATTAATATGTGAGCATAGTAAATTTAAACGTGTTTTCAATTTTAGTTTAAATCTAATAAGCTAGTTAAAAGGCCATTTTTCAAACGGTTTCCAAATTCGACAAAATTAGTTTTGTTAGGATCGTATCATCAAAACATAGCTAGATTTCAATTTTCATTATTTTTGGAGTCAGTATGTGTCGTCCACCTGAGTTCGCCGGCTTGACCTGTAATATGTCACCGCCGCCTTCAACCTAGTTCCGACCTGAATCATTGTGTTCGTGATGATTTTCTGATCAATTTATGTATATATTGTGCTCAGAACAAAAAAGTTACTAATATTTGAAGTTCAATGTTAGAAAATAATTATATGTGTAGGCATGTACTTGTATGTGTGTGTGTGTATATATATTTGTAGAGCACATAAGGATTCCAAGAATTGAAGTACGTTTGAATTTTGAATTCAGACGTACGTTAAAATGGAAAGAAATCAATAAGAATAAAATGTTATAAAACTTAATAAAGGAGGAAGTAACATTCATAAGAACATTTAACATAATTAATTAAAGTATGTTTAACACATAATTTTTGACCTACAAAGGGTTGATTGCCCTTGGACTGGGTCGACCTTAACAGTCGACCGCCCAAGGGGGACGATCGAACCATACATGGGTTAAAGCCGTGTATTCATACCGAGTTAAACAAACAGATTTACTCCATTATATTTCGAATGGACGACACTAATTCTGACCCCTATAAATAAAGATGCTAGGCAAGCCTCCAAACTCATTTTATTCTAAATGGGTGTGGAAGCCCTATCACTTTTTTTCCTCGTCCAAGACTTCAGAAATTATATAATCTAGATTCATGCTTTCTGTCATCAACTGAAGGAAGAAAATTGTAAATCTAGGATGGGGTTCACATCAGAAGGTCGTTTGTACGAGGTAATATTCCACATCTAATTTTATATTTAGTTAACTTGGTTGATTTACATCCAATTTTGTAGATCTGTATGTATTTTAATTTGTAATCCAAACAAAGATTACAAAAGGGGGAAATATGGATAGGAGGACTATATTTGCGCTAGAACTGGAAATTTGACATGCTTTTAAAGGCAAGTAGATTAATTACATACCTTTTATTATAGTGATATATGATTTCGTTAGATTCCTATTTCGTTTATGTAATAAGAATTGTTACATTTTTAGTGATTATAGTAAATGATTCATTTGAAATTGTTTGGACTAACTGCAAATTAAAGATTGTTCGTACTTAAGTGCAAAAATAGTAAAGCAAAGATAAAATTTATCAATAAGCAAAGGATTTAAATGGAAAAGCGCAAATTGTAATTGCAAATGGAGAAGAGAATTTACATTAATTATGTTAGATACATAAAATAAATCATAAGAAATATTGTTTATAACCTAATTTGGGAAACTAGTAATATTTCAGTTGGTTGGAAGGAATAAATTTCAATGTTTCAGTTTTATAAATGTGATGAATGTAATTACAAGAGTAGAAATAGAATCTAAAAAGAAAGAAGGTAAGTCAAAAGTAGAGTTAGTCTTTGTGTTTTGTATTTCCTACAAAAGAAAAAACCGTCTTGTAATTATAGATCATTGCGCAAGAAGTTTAACATTATATCATATATGGATGTAGATTATGGAAGCATTAGCCACCGACTTACTAAAATATGTCTAATCCACAAAAGAAAATATAAAGGGAAATGGAAAATGTAACGATCAAGATGAAGATAAAGAGAAAACGAAAGTAAACAAGTTTAGAGCTTGACGAACAAGAGAAAAGATAAAGTCAGAAAGAAAAATAAGAACATTAAAAGATATAAAATGCTAGATAAAGCAAGAAAGAAATTAACATCTATCTTTAACAAAAGAAAAGAAAAGAAAAGAGATTAACATCTTAAGTAAAAGGTTAAGCAGAAACTTCCATGATAGAGTATCAGTGACTATCTTTATGATAGATAGAGGCCCAATAACGAATAAAGACAATCTTTATGGTAGATAAGGGCCTAAGAAAGTGATATTAAAAGTGTGTAGAAATAAATTAAGTAAATAAAAGAAAGAGAAAGATAAATTAAACATATAAAGAAAAAGAGCTAGACTTAGGGTCTAATAAAGAATGAGATTACATTGGCAATCTCATAAGATACGTTTAAAAGCAGTCTAAAAGAATATGAATGTAGGAAATCATGTGCAGGCCATTATAGATCCTCTAAAATATTGGGAAGCTCGTCCAAACGGATTTGCGGTCAATACTGGAGCAAGAAATAAGTGGCTTCATTTAGGGCTCGTCCTAACGAGATCATTCAGCAAATACCGATGTTGGAAATAAGTGACTTCAAACAAGAGATTCAAATGTCTATCCTAACGAGTTCGCAAATAATACCGGAGCATGAAATAAGTTATCATATTTAGGATCTATCCTAACGAGATCGTTCAGAAAATATCGAAGCAAAAGTAACTTTAAACAAGATGTAGATAGGATACGCCAGGATGTCTCTCATATGTAGACACTAAGAGGCAGTCCATCAAATGCAAGATTTGTAAGTGCTCACCAAAGGGGTATCGCCTTGATTGAAGTCTAAAGGTCGATAGATGGCTAGGTAATCATGTGATCCACAGTCGGCAGCGTCTAGTAGTGGGAAAACCCAAAAATTATAGTAGTTGCATGGTTCAGGTCATCATTGATCAGTAGCGAGAATGGAAAAGGATACGGTAATACCTCTATAGGCCAGGTGATCTTTCGCTATCGGGACCCTTGGATTGGAGATATGCAAATGCCACATGGGTTTTTAGATTATTTATTTAGGACAGGGCTAGTAACGCATCAGAGATACCATCCAACTAGAAAGAGGTGGCTGCGTGAAGCCTGACTACGATCAAAGGGACATACCATAGTTTACAGTAAATCGTCGACTAAGTTCCATACAAAGTGGGAGTCAAAGCCTTCTGTAGGGCGGAAATCAGAAGTATAGACAGAACGATCACGTACATGTCCACAATATAGGCATAATGAGGCAGTCTATTATGAATATCTGCAATGTAGACATAGAGAGGCAGATCATTGCAAATGCAGTTTACGTGTTTTCGTAACAGATGACAGAAATTCGTAGTGTAGAAAATCATGTGCAGTCCACTACAGATGTAGTTTGAGCGCTTTCATAGTGAGACAATGGAATCCTAGCCAAGAGGATATGTAAGATAGTATGGGTAATATCTAGGACCTTGGTGGTCCAAGGGTATACAACTACATATGTAGATGAGTATTGTTTTGTTAGGTTAAATTAAATAGGGAGTAGATGAGTGCAATCTATGCACAGAGTTGAGAGTTTAACAACCTTAATAAACATAATAAGACAAAAATGGTAATAAGATGGTATATGTAGTGTTGTATTTAAAAATATATAATTTACACGTGCAATAGACATTTCTACCTATTTAGGAGTTTTGCTTTTCATTTATGGATGTAAAGAAAAAGTTGTATTAATACATAATATTTGTACTCTTATCAATCAAGAGGGCATCTTCTTACGTTGCTCTTGGAGATATTTTGTATAATATTTTGAGCTAACACGGATCTCATCGAGAAATATGATACCGCTGATGACCACAACTGTAATGTCCCGTATTTTTGGTGGTCAAATATTTATTTAATTAATTAATTTTAAATATTATATTTGGGAATATAATGGTTTTTAATATTTAATTCGTTATTAAAACAAAGTTGAATGTTATATATTTTATTTATAATCTAAAACGAGCTAGAAATCGCGCGGCAGTTCGTAGCATTTGGTTTCGAACTTCAACTGAGAATACAGGATTCGATATAAGTCGGATTTCAGTGAAACAAGAAACGTTGGAACCGTATTGACGATAATTTTCATATGAAAGAGAAAAATCCAGATTTCGTATTTTAAATAGTAAGTTATGGCAAAATCAAATTTTGAAATAATCGTTGTGAAAATGGTTATTAAAATATAGGCCTTTAAAATAGCCGTTTCGCAAACGGGTTTCGTTTTCGACAAAATCATTTTCATTAGAACCGTAATGTTAAATTATTGTACGGTGTTGAGTTGCGTGGAAAACCGATGTCGTATGAGACCACAGTAGCCGTAAATGCCCGCTCATTTTCTGTAGCGCGTATTTAAATAAATAAAAGGGATATTTGAGTGTAACTTGAGCAGACGATCGAATTAGGCCATGAAACCAGTCTCATTGAGTTCGTATCGTCGATTAGAGTCAGGAAAGGAATACAGTTTTCTATTTTTGAAGACCGGATAATTTGGCGTTAAAAAGGGTATTGCGATACGCGGTAAAAATAGCCTACTGGGAAAACAGTCTCAGAATGCAACGAAACTTGTGCCGTTGGGTTCGTATCAACAAATTATTTAAGGATTTCAAAGTTTCAAGTTGATTTGACTTATCTGGTGATCGTGAAAAAATAAAACGCGTGTTTATTTCTGGTTTTATAAAGGAATTTTTTCAAACGATGTCGGAATTCGACGAAACTTGTCCCATTGGATCCGGAATATCTTTTTACACTAAGATTAACATTTTTATCAGTAAACAGAGATCATTTATAGGGGTTTTAATCAATTACTTTACGGTGAAGTTTCAACGATAATAAAATATTATTAAATGGTGCCAAACCCTCCTATATATACCATCGTTTATGTTGCGGAAACCCTACTTCATAGTCAACAGAGAACCCAGCCGCCACTTACAAACCAATGGACGAAATCGTTCAATGTTTCCACCTTTAAAATCTCTCAACCCATGAATCAAAACCAAGATTTCCCAACCACAATCTTGAAGTTCTAAACAAGATCTTGGATCTCAACGGTGGAGATCAGTTTCTAATCATTCTTGTGGTCGGAAAGGGAGCTAAAAGGCATGGGGTTTCGGGTGCTTTTGACGGTGGTAGGCTGAGATGGAAGGGACGATACGGTGGTCGAAGGCGGAGCTCAGTGAGTCGGTGGGGCTGGCAGTCTTTGATCAGGGTCTGATCGCCGGGGTTAGGAGCGGTAAGGGGATTTCTGGCGGAGTGTGGGTTCTTGGTACAAAGGAACGAAGCAGGTTTAACGCAAGTACTTTCGTGAATACTGAAGCCAAACTAACGTGCTCAGGCATTACAAATAGCAGATCAACCGATTTCCGAAAATTGAAGAAATTCGAAATGGGCCAGTCTTCATAAAAGTAATTATAGTTGTGACATAAATTGTTTAAACTAATTAATGACTATTTATAATAAATTATAACTAATTCTTTTGCTGAATACAGGAATAGTGGGTACTAAGGAACATAAGACAACTTGGAAATTGGATCATCCTGTTAAGTTGATAAGTAAAGTGACGAAGTAATTAAAGAATAGGAATTTAATTTAATCTAATTGGAAACGGAAAGTAGCAAACAGTGTTGGCCTGATTAGTGGATAAATAAAGTAATAAGTTAACAATAAAAGATTAAATTATTTATTTAGTCACATTAATTTACAAATGTTAAATTTGTTGCAGTAGTATTCATACTGGAATGAAGGCCAATATGCAAGAACCAAAATGGAGAATAAATCGGCCCGGTTATAATAAATAAAGTAATTAATTTAATTAGACTAAGATTAGAGTTAATTATTATAATTAATTTGTGTCAACTTAAATTATTGATAGTTGATTCCCATATGAACAGAATTTGACCAAACCAACTGCATTTGAACCATATGACTGAACTCTACGTTTGAGAATTTATCTGGATAGAGCAGGAAACAATGGGAATTTACAGTTGAATTAGACGACTGTTTAATTTAACGGTAACTGAACCACTTCAATGACAGATCAAATCAAGGTGAGTTAAACTCACTCAGTTTTCCCATTTATATTTTATATAAATTGGGTTTTTATTTTGTGTGCTCTGCTGGCTGATGGTTGCCTGTTCGTTAGTTATACATTAGTTTGTTGATTTATTTAATGAAATTAAACTGTGTTTAATTTCAAGGAGATACTAAATCGTTATTTTAACGATTGGTTCCAATAAAGGTAGCTTACCTTATTGATCACGTTTATTTATAAACGTGTTTAAATTGTTGAATTGTTTGCAATTATTGTGGTTGATGTTAAAGTGCCATTATTCATTGTTATTAGTTAAATGAAACTGAATCATCTGGGTTGTGATAACCGTTTTGAATACAGGGAAGAACAGGTTGGAGGGATCCAATCGGATTCCTCAAATATATTATTTAATTATTTTCATATTATCATATATGAACTGTCATGTTTGGGTGATTGATTTGATTGTTGATTTTTGAATATTCAACATCTGTTTGTTTAAACTAATGGAAGATATTGGTTGGGTATTTGGCAGCGTGTGGCCTATGAAATCAATCGTTTTATAAATATTGATTCACCGTCAGGTGAATTGATAAAGATGAAGTTATGAAATTTATTTTGTAACTGGAGTCAGATTTTTAAATATTTTATTTTGAATAGAAATTATTAAAGAGAAATAAATAAATATTTTATTTATTTAAGATTTTGACGTGTTAATAATTTATTTTATAAAATAAATGTTGATGTTAATAGGAATCGGTTAATGAGATAATCAAGTTTTGAGTTAATTAAATCAACCAGTTAGAATTAAAATTGATGATCAAATTGATGTATTTCGATTAAAATAGTTTAATGAATATTGCTTAAACTTAAATAGGGTTTTTAAAGAGAATTTTTAAGCGAACGTGATAATTTTAATTTAAATGTCACCTAATTCTTTGAATTAGGTTAGAGGAAAATAAGATAAAAGGTTTATAATGAACCAGGATTATATAAATGGGATTTAAAGTGTAAGAACGTTAATATTAAATTAACGTTACTTGAAAATGAGATCAATTAAAAAGGGAAAGTAAAATGAGTTTTTCCAAATCAGGGAATGGGTGAATAGATTTGAATGGAGATTGGTAATAGTAAATTTGGTTAAAGGTTGGGTCGTAGGGTTGTATAACCGAATACGATTTATAATAGAATTTGTTTTGAGACTGGAATAGTATATTGGTTTGATTACAACTTATCTTCATCTGAGGATAAGAACGTTGTTGATCAAGGTCTGAGAGGTAATTAGAATACCCCAACTTGAACAACATCGGGATTATCTGAAGATGATATTAGTTGGTAATCGTAAGAGAGGTCAGCGATACTTGATTATTTCCATTTGTGAAATAATAAGGCAACGTTTGGTGGAAATATGGAGAATATATATCGAGAGATCGAAGTAAAGGAAATGTAAAGTTAGTTTTATTTTATATACGAATAAATATTACATATGGTTTCAAGAATGGAATAAAAGATAGTACGTAAAGCTATTTACGAAAAAATAAGCGAATGGATTTCCCAAGCTTAAACAATAAGGAATGATATAACAAATGTTTTGAAAGGAGGATTTAGTAGAAATTGAATATGGTTATTGGTTATTTTTCTAAGTATTATAATGGAATGATTTGAAGGGCATTAGCATATAAGAATTCAATTATCGTATTTTTAAATATTAAAAGTGTTAGAGCTTTTAATTGAGCAGAAGGGAATCAATTCATTTAAATTAAAAGGCCAAGTGATGCTGAAAACTGAACCAGTGAACTCATTGGAGTGTCATGATTGAATCACTGTTTATTTTGATAGTTAAATCACCGACCATCAAACATCTCCAATACGATTGTTGGTATGGAAAGACCAAGATCGAATTTATATTCGAAAACCATTCCGACCAACAAAATACGTGAAGATGTCAGAAGATGGTCGAGATGGAGCATTGAAGACCGTTGATTTTCATAAACGGAAGAACCACTAATATTCTCTGCCTAGCAAGTAGAGATAAGCTGTGATTCTGTCGTGGTTGGAATCTACGGGTTGCAAGGACTTCTCGCTACTGATCCATGAGGTGATTCCTATATTGGATGCAGTAGGAGAGTACCTTCGGTTCATCCTGTTCCTGGATGACTTGTATGGACGAATGTCTGACAGAGTATTTCCAAAGGGTCACGTACGTTGATTTCTCCAACGTGCTATAGTTATTGGCGGAGAATTGCCGTTTTCCTAACTTCTAACTAGAGTGTTTTTGGGGAAGTCAATTACTAATATCTGACGAATTTGACGATGTGGCATTCAAAGTGAATGGTGATCAGATGTTTCAAAAATAAACTCTGACCTCAAGCCTCATCAACCGAGAAATAACAAAAATCGGGCAGGCAGCATGGCTATGTGGGTCGCTCCCATTAGGGTGTATAATCACCTATCTAGAGAAATTCCTATTTACTTCTTTAATCTATATTCGATGTTGTCCCTTTTCGGGAGACGGTTGCTGATCCCAACTGTCGGTGATATACATTTGATACACTCAAGCGAAATGAGTGGTCGGTCATGTGAGTGCCGGGTTGCAAGAAGTTCTTGTTGAACCCAGTGTATTCGCCTCTAGAGATACACTATCGGCAGGTGGTCCTATAGCTTGTCATAGTTGGAATCCAATCTCCAATAAGCGCCCGCGATTTTGATTGTATATTATATATGTGGAGCATGAGATGCAAGCGTTCCGGTAGATTTGATAATTACTTGTATTTAGACATTATTATAATATCAGAAGAGATATTGGTTTCAAAACTGTTTTGGGTTATCGTAAGGTAAAAACCGTCCATGTTTATGTGTGGATTTGGTCTTACGATTATCCTTTCCTTTTGAAAGATTTTGAACTTTAAAATCATGATGGGATGATTTACCTTTAATAATGTGCGAGTTTTTCTCACTCTGGTTCACCAAACTGACCCGGTGTTTGAAAATGCTCGGGTTAGCCCGGGGTGTACAGGTTCAGGTTATCGAATGCTGTGACGTCCAGAGACGAGCTGGAGATGTTCAGACATATGATATTATATAGATACCTTTCCGCTGTGTGTTGTATATGGGAACAAGATATTATAACTGTCCCGTGGTGTGATGTACTCTGATATTGTAAGTATTTTTAAAGCTCTCAATAAAGATTTATTTATGTATTATATTTTGTTCCGCTGCGATGTGAGACTCTGTGTTGTGTTTTTTCTTCTTCTTCTATTATAATATTCTTTCTTTCTTATCTCACCTTCTAATTTCTTTCTAATAACTATCCAGTGTTTTCGGTGCTTGGAGGGTTGGCATGAGTTACGGCAAAGGTATTTATGTCGATTTTCGAGGCCGAAATCCTTGGGTCGTTACAGTGGTATCAGAGTTGAAGGTTAAGTGATTACCTTGGCTCTGTGGTGTGACTCAGTAGAGATGGGGTTAGCAATACCCTAGATTGAGTTGAGTATATATATACAAGTGAACGTATTTGTAGATTTTATAAATATTGTTTTATATTGTGGAGATTTATTGGTTGGGTTGTTTATGAGTTCTGGTCGATCAGTTTGATCCACTGTATTGATAGGTGTTTCTAAACACTCAAGTACGATAAACCGACACAGTATGTTTTGAAAGAGGGTAAATGAAATAATTTTACCCAAATTATATTTAATATAAAAGAATGATTAATGTTTGAAGTATTATAGTATATTGGATGTGTTGGTTGATTATAATTGAAATGGTTATGTAAATAACCAATTAGAATTCGTATAATATAAAGGCAGATTGATTAAATTTGGAATTAAAATCAGAATTGGAATTAAAGTTCCTAAAAGTGGGAAAGGTGTTTGCAAATGAACTTGGATTGAATATATGAGAATTTAAAAATCCTGGGAGATTTTAATTTGTTTTACGAGCATCGTGTTTTGTATTTTGAAATAGATTTCAAAATGAAAATGTTTAAATACGGTTTTGATAAGTGATATACTATTGAACTCACTTCGATAGCTGGGAAATAACTCTGATGATGTTGTCCATATCATCAGTGTTCATTTCCGAGTTGTAAGTGACGGATTACTACCAAAAATCTGGTTTTGAATTGCTTTGAGAAAAACAAGTTGTTTTGAATCCTGAAAAGGAATATTTGATTTTTGAAAGAGCTGAACTGTTTAAGAACTCCCAGGGAAATTGTATGAACAAAAAGAAAATTAAATAGAAATTGGGAAAGCAAATATGAATTGAATTGAAACCAATTAACTGGAAATTGAATCGAGATATAATATATCGAGTAGAATCAGATTTTGAATTGTGGAGACAGGAATCTAAAATGGTATTGGACTAGTAAGTTATGAGTTGAAATTGATAATGGATGGAAATTTAGTTAAGAATGGGATTTGACTTGGACATGTGAAGGATTTGGTTTTGAGGATAAAATTGGAATTTTGTTTGGGAATGCATTTGTATATGCTGACAGGGTAGCAGATGGAAAGGATATAATGATATGTCCGACAAAAAGGTACACGCTTATTTTTATATGGGTTTGGAGATTTATGAGCCTATTTGGCAAGCCGCTTGGCTGTTTTATTTTCTTTTGGATTGGAGAAGGCCTAGAACGGCGAGTTGTAGTTGTACTGATTGAGCCGTACAAAGGAGGTGCTGGCGAAAATTTTCGGAAATTTAAGGTGTTAGAAAATTTTCAATATTTTTGAAAATATCTATTTGCAGTATTGAATTGGCTTTTTGATTTAAACTAAATTGGATTTGGAAATAAATGGGTTTATTGCGTTCTTTCTTACCTTAGCAATTTCGAGGACGAAATTATTTTAAGGGGGGAAGAATGTAATGTCCCGTATTTTTGGTGGTCAAATATTTATTTAATTAATTAATTTTAAATATTATATTTGGAAATATAATGGTTTTTAATATTTAATTCGTTATAAAAACGAAGTTGAATGTTATATATTTTATTTATAATATAAAACGAGCTCGAAATCGCGCGTCAATTCGTAGTATTTGGTTTTGAACTTCAACTGAGAATACAGGATTCGATATAAGTCGGATTTCTGTGAAACAAGAAACGTTGGAACCGTATTGACGATAATTTTCATATGAAAGAGAAAAATCCAGATTTCGTATTTTAAATAGTAAGTTATGGAAAAATCAAAATTTGAAATAATCGCTGTGGAAATTGTTATTAAAATATAGGCCTTTAAAATAGCCGTTTTGCAAACGGGCTTCATTTTCGACGAAATCAATTTCATTAGAACCGTAACGTTAAATTATTGTACTGTGTTGAGTTGCGTGGAAAACCGATGTCGTATGAGACCATGATAGCCGTAAACGCTCGCTTATTTTCTATAGCACGTATTTAAATAAATAAAAGGGATATTTGAGTGTAACTTGAGCAGACGATCGAATTAGGCAACGAAATCAGTCCTGTTGAGTTCGTATCTTCGATTAGAGTCAGGATAGGTAGGCAGTTTGCTATTTTTGAAGACCGGATAATTTGGCATTAAAAAGGATATTGTGGTACGCGGTAAAAATAGCCTACCGGGGAAACAGTCTCGGAATGCAACGAAACTAGTGCCGTTGGGTTCGTATCAACAAATTATTTAGGGATTTCAAAGTTTCAAGTTGATTTGATTTCTCTGGTGATCGTGAAAAAATAAAACGCGTGTTTATTTCTGGTTTTATAAAGGAATTTTTTTCAAACGATGTCGGAATTCGACAAAACTTGTCCCATTGGATCCGGAATATCTTTTTACACTAAGATTAACATTTTTATCAGTAAACAGAGATCATTTATTGTGGTTTTAATCAATTACTTTACGATGAAGTTTCAACGATAATAAAATATTATTAAATGGTGCCAAACCCTCCTATATATACCATCGTTTATGTTGCGGAAACCCTACTTCGTGGTCAACAGAGAACCCAACCGCCTAATACAAACCAATGGACGAAATCGTTCAATGTTTCCACCTTTAAAATCTCTCAACCCATGAATCAAAACCAAGATTTCCCAACCACAATCTTGAAGTTCTAAACAAGATCTTGGATCTCAACGGTGGAGATCAGTTTCTAATCATTCTTGTGGTCGGAAAGGGAGCTAAAAGGCATGGGGTTTCGGGTGCTTTTGACGGTGGTAGGCTGAGATGGAAGGGACGATACGGTGGTCGAAGGCGGAGCTCAGTGAGTCGGTGGGGCTGGCAGTCTTTGATCAGGGTCTGATCGCCGGGGTTAGGAGCGGTAAGGGGATTTCTGGCGGAGTGTGGGTTCTTGGTACAAAGGAACGAAGCAGGTTTAACGCAAGTACTTTCGTGAATACTGAAGCCAAACTAACGTGCTCAGGCATTACAAATAGCAGATCAACCGATTTCCGAAAATTGAAGAAATTCGAAATGGGCCAGTCTTCATAAAAGTAATTATAGTTGTAACATAAATTGTTTAAACTAATTAATGACTATTTATAATAAATTATAACTAATTCTTTTGCTGAATACAGGAATAGTGGGTACTAAGGAACATAAGACAACTTGGAAATTGGATCATCCTGTTAAGTTGATAAGTAAAGTGACGAAGTAATTAAAGAATAGGAATTTAATTTAATCTAATTGGAAACAGAAAGTAGCAAACAGTGTTGGCCTGATTAGTGGATAAATAAAGTAATAAGTTAACAATAAAAGATTAAATTATTTATTTAGTCACATTAACTTACAAATGTTAAATTAGTTGCAGTAGTATTCGTACTGGAATGAAGGCCAATATGCAAGAACGAAGATGGAGAATAAATCGGCCCGGTTATAATAAATAAAGTAATTAATTTAATTAGACTAAGATTAGAGTTAATTATTATAATTAATTTGTGTCAACTTAAATTATTGATAGCTAATTACTATATGAACAGAATTTGACCAAACCAACTGCATTCAAACCATATGACCGAACCCTACGTTTGAGAATTTATCTGGACAGAGCAGGAAACAACGGGAATTTACAGTTGAATTAGACGATTGTTTAATTTAACGGTAAATGAACCACTTCAACGACAGATCAAATCAAGGTGAGTTAAACTCACTCAGTTTTCCCACTTATATTTTATATAAATTGGGTTTTTATTTTGTGTGCTCTGTTGGCTGATGGTTGCCTGTTCGCTAGTTATACATTAGTTTGTTGATTTATTTGATGAAATTAAACTATGTTTAATTTCAAGGAGATACCAAATCGTTATTTTAACGATTGGTTCCAATAAATGTAGCTTACCTTATTGGTCACGTTTATTTATAAATGTGTTTAAATTGTTGAATTGTTTGCAATTCTTGTGGTTGATGTTAAAGGCCATTATTCATTGTTATTAGTTAAATGAAACTGAATGATCTGGGTTGTGATAACCGTTTTGAATACAGGGAAGAACAGGTTGGAGGAATCCAACCGGATTCCTCAAATATATTATTTAATTATTTTCATATTATCATATATGAACTGTCATGTTTGGGTGATTGATTTGATTGTTGATTTTTGAATATTCAACATCTGTTTGTTTAAACTAATGGGAGATATTGGTTGGGTATTTGGCAGCGTATGGCCTATTAATTCAATCGTTTTATAAATATTGATTCACCGTCAAGTGAATTGATAGAGATGAAGTTATGAAATTTATTTTGTAACTGGAGTTAGATTTTTAAATATTTTATTTTGAATAGAAATTATTAAAGAGAAATAAATAAATATTTTATTTATTTAAGATTTTGATGTGTTAATAATTTATTTTATAAAATAAATGCTGATGTTAATTGGAATCGGTTAATGAGATAATCGAGTTTTGAGTTAATTAAATCAACCAGTTAGAATTAAAATTGATGATCAAATTGATGTATTTCGATTAAAATAGTTTAATGAATATTGCTTAAACTTAAATAGGGTTTTTAAAGAGAATTTTTAAGCGAACGTGATAATTTTAATTTAAATGTCACCTAATTCTTTGAATTAGGTTAGAGGAAAATAAGATAAAAGGTTTATAATGAACCAGGATTATATAAATGGGATTCAAAGTGTAAGAATGTTAATATTAAATTAACGTTACTTGAAAATGAGATCAATTAAAATGGAAAGTAAAATGAGTTTTTCCAAAGCAGGGAATGGGTGAATAGTTTTGAATGGAGATTGGTAATAGTAAATTTGGTTAAAGGTTGGATCGTAGGGTTGTATAACCGAATACGATTTATAATAGAATTTGTTTTGAGACTGGAATAGTATATTGGTTTGATTACAACTTATCTTCATCTGAGGATAAGAACGTTGTTGGTCAAGGTCTGAGAGGTAATTAGAATACCCCAACTTGAACAACATTGGGATTATCTGAAGATGATATTAGTTGGTAATCGTAAGAGAGGTCAGTGATACTTGATTATTTCCATTTGTGAAATAATAAGGCAACGTTTCGTGGAAATATGGAGAATATATATCGAGAAATCGAAGTAAAGGAAATGTAAAGTTAGTTTTATTTATATACGAATAAATATTACTTATGGTTTCAAGAATGGAATAAAAGATAGTACGTAAAGCTATTTACGAAAAATAAGCGAATGGATTTCCCAAGCTTAAACAATAAGGAATGATATAACAAATGTTTTGAAAGGAGGATTTAGTAGAAATTGAATATGGTTATTGGTTATTTTTCTAAGTATTATAATGGAATGATTTGAAGGGCATTAGCATATAAGAATTCAATTATCATATTTTTAAATATTAAAAGTGTTAGAACTTTTGATTGAGCAGAAGGGAATCAATTCGTTTAAAGTAAAAGGCCAAGTGATGCTGAAAACTGAACCACTGAACTCATTGGAGTGTCATGATTGAATCACTGTTTATTTTGATAGTTAAATCACCGACTATCAAACATGTCCAATACGATTGTTGGTATGCAAAGTCCGAGATCGAATTTATATTCGAAAACCATTCCGACCAAAAAAATACGTGAAGATGTCAGAAGATGGTCGAGATGGAGCATTGAAGACCGTGGATTTTCATAAACGGAAGAACCACTAATATTCTCTGCCTGGCAAGTAGAGATAAGCTGTGATTCTGTCGTGGTTGGAATCTACGGGTTGCAAGGACTTCTCGCTACTGATCCATGAGGTGATTCCTATATTGGATGTAGTAGGAGAGTACCTTCGGTTCATCCTGTTCCTGGATGACTTGTATGGACGGATGTCTGACAGAGTATTTCCAAAGGGTCACATACGTTGATTTCTCCAACGTGCTATAGTTATTGGCGGAGAATTGTCGTTCTCCTAACTTCTAACTAGAGTATTTTTGGGGACGTCAATTAATGATATCTGACGGATTTGACGATGTGGCATTCGAAGTGAATGTTGATCAGATGTTTCAAAAATAAACTCTGACCTCAAGCCTCATCAACCGGAAAATGATGAAAATCGGGCAGGCAGCATGGCTATGTGGGTCGCTCCCATTAGGGTGTATAATCACCTATCTAGAGAAATTCCTATTTACTTCTTTAATCTATATTCGATGTTGTCCCTTTTTGGGAGACGGTTGCTGATCCCAACCGTCGGTGATATACATTCGATACACTCAAGCGAAATGAGTGGTCGTTCATGTGAGGGCCGGGTTGCAAGAAGTTCTTGTTGAACCCAGTGTATTCGCCTCTAGAGATACACTATCGGCAGGTGGTCCTATACCTTGTCATAGTTGGAATCCAATCTCCAATAAGCGCCCGCGGTTTTGATTGTATATTATATATGTGGAGCGTGAGATGTAAGCGTTCCGCTAGATTTGATAATTACTTGTATTTAGACATTATTATAATATCAGAAGAGATATTGGTTTCAAAACTGTTTTGGGTTATCGTAAGGTAAAAACCGTCCATGTTTATGTGTGGATTTGGTCTTACGATTATCCTTTTCTTTTGAAAGATTTTGAACTTTAAAATCATGATTGGATTATTTACCCTTAATATTGTGCGAGTTTTTCTCACTCTGGTTCACTAGACTGACCCGGTGTTTGAAAATGCTCGGGTTAGCCCGGGGTCTACAGGTTTAGGTTATCGAATGTTGTGACGTCCAGAGACGAGCTGGAGATGTTCAGACGTATGATATTATATAGCTACTTTTCCGTTGTGTGTTGTATATGGGAACAGGATATTATAACTGTCCCGTGGTGTGATGTACTCTGATATTGTAAGTATTTTTAAAGCTCTCAATAAAGATTTATTTCTGTATTATATTTTGTTCCGTTGCGATGTGAGACTCTGTGTTGTGTTGTTTCTTCTTCTTCTATTCTAATATTCTTTCTTCCTTAGCTCACCCTCTAATTTCTTTCTAATAACTATCCAGTGTTTTCGGTGCTTGGAGGGTTGGCATGAGTTACGACAAAGGTATTTATGTCGATTTTCAAGGACGAAATCCTTGGGTCGTTACAGTGGTATCAGAGCTGAAGGTTAAGTGATTACCTTGGCTCTGTGGCGTGACTCAGTAGAGATAGGGTTAGCAATACCCTAGATTGAGTTGAGTATATATATACGAGTGAACGTATTTGTAGATTTTATAAAAAATTGTTTTATGTTGTGGAGATTTATTGGTTGGGTTAATTATGAGTTCTGGTCGATCAGTTTGATCCACTGTATTGATGGGTGTTTCTAAACACTCAAGTACGATAAATCGACACAGTATGTTTTGAAAGAGGGTAAATGAAATAATTTTACCCAAATTATATTTAATATAAAAGAATGATTAATGTTTGAAGTATTATTGTAACAACCCGGAAAATGCGAGCCAATTTAAAATTTTTATTTTGGCAATTTTAGCGAATTTTGAATATTTAAAATGAATTATTTTAACTAATATCAACGAGAAATTTATTTTTAATAAAGTTAGAACGTATATATTTATATACGTCGTCGTTAGAATATAAATATTTATTTATATATATAAAAGGAATTGAAAGTGGCGCGGTAGTTCGATAATTCGATTTCAAACTTCAATTGAATGTAACGGGTGCAAATTAAATCGGATTTTAGTGAAACAAAAAATATTAGAATCTAATAGAGAATGTCTTTCCAATGAATCCGAAAAATCAAAATTTCATAGTGGGAATCAAAAGTTATGGCCAAATGAATTTTCAGAATAGTCGCTATGGAATTCTGGCCCTTAAAATGGAAATTTTGCAAACAACCTCGGATTTCGACGAAACCACTTTTGTTGGATCTATGATGTCAAGTTATTGCTAGATTCCAAAATTCGTAATTTTTCAATTCAATATGTGAGCGTGGCAAAGGAAAACGCGTTTGACCAGTTTCAGTTGATTTTAATCGACTAGAAAATGACCATTTTTCAAACGGTCTCAGAATTCGACGAAATTAGTTTTGTTAGGACCGTATCGAAAAAACGAAGTTAGAAAATATTTTTCGGGAATTTTTTTAGTTAGTATGTGACCCCAGTAAATTGAAATGCGCGTTCAAATTCAATATATAGAGTTATATGTTGATTTTGACGAAAACTGATCATAACGGCCAAATTAGCTTACGATACATATCAAATTGTGTTCGGAATGGGGGAAATTAGCTATGGACGACAGGCGATGGGTTCGATTTCGAGTTCGAAAATAAAAGTTACTTTTGAAAATTAAATTAATTAATATATTATTATATTCTTCTCCCCCCTTACCTCCTTTCCTCTTCAAACCAGCCCCCCCCCCCCGTTGCTTTATCGAATCGAAAGAAAGAAAGAAAAATGCGCCGCCTCTTCCAGAAGATGCCGCCACTCCGATCTGAACCCCCTCCCTCCTCCTTCCCCGTCCATCTCTCCCTCCTTCCCTCCAGACGAGAACAGCCGTGCCCCCTCCCTGAAACCCTAACCGCCGCCGCTCCCTCCATCCTCCTCCTCCCACCTCTGATGCCGCCGCAACCACCAGTGAACCCCCCCCCCCTTCGCTGACCAAAAACCTGTAAGTTTTTTTTTATGATTTTGATTTTCAAAATACAATGATAAAAATAGGATTTTTCATAAGGTTTTTCATTGATTCAACATATGGTTTTTCATTGATTCAAAGTATGATTTTTATTTTATAGAAACCATAAAAATATAATTTTTATTTTAAAGACCGCATTAGAAATAAAGGATATGATTTTTAATTCGAGAAAGGAGAGATTTTTAAAGAGATAAAGACAGGATTTTTAACATTAGAAAGACTAGATTGTTAACATTAGAAAGAGATGATCTATAACATAAAAAGGTTGAATTTTTAAAAGAATAAAAAGATGTGATTTTTATAGTGTATTCATCGATTTAAAAATATATTTTTTATAGAATAGAAAAGTTAAAAATATAATTTTTATATAGGTATGATGATAAAAATTTGATCTTTATATATGCAGCGAAATAAAAATCTGATTTTTATTATATATACGTTGAAGTAGAAGAGTGATTTTTATAGCGATAAAGTAAAAATTCGATTTTTATATATTGAGTAGCGGTGTAAAAATAGAATTTTTATCTATATAGTAGCTGTGTAAAAATAGAATTTTTATCTATATAGTAGCGGTTTAAAAATAGAATTTTTATCTATATAGTAGCGGTGTAAAAATAGAATTTTTATCTATATAGTAGCGGTGTAAAAATAGAATTTTTATCTATATAGTAGCGGTATAAAAATGTGATTTTTATATATGTAGTGGCTATGGGCAACGAAAGTGACAAAGGGCGAGAAAAGCGATGACTTCTACATAAGAAGATTCGTGGCGTTTGGATTAGCTAGGCGGTGAGAACTTCTCACTTTTTAATTTACTTTTCTAGTTAAAAATATATACTAGGATGCAGACGGTGCTTAGTAGCACCCGACACCCGTCGTCCACAGACCATGGATGGCTTGTATGTTTGATTGTTTGTTGTGGTGAAAATTGATTGTGTGATGTGAAAGGAAATAAAATATTTATATAGTTAAAAATATATTTTTTCGTTAAAAATATAATTTTTAACGGGTATGTGAATGAATAAAAATCTATGTTTGTTGATTTGAAACCCCACACGGGTATTGGAATAAAATACGGCAAACACTAATCCCAATAATTAGTTGTATGTCGATCGATTGGTCGACAGGCTGTGTGAGCGTTAATTATCTATATTTAATGCTTATGCAGTTGTGTGGCGCACTTTGGATGATGGTTGATTATTTATCAGTGCTATTATATACATGTGTTTATGGTAACCATATAATTAACATTATATGGTAATTGATTGGGCCTCATTCCAATTGGGAAAATAAAGAATATTATAAAATATAAATAATCATGTGTTGAAAATAATCATGTGTTGAAAATGATCGTGTGTTGAAAATTATCATGTGTTGAAAGAAATATTTTAACAATAAAATTTACATCTTTATCATATTTAAAGTTAGAAACTAACTGGAAAATAGATAAGATGAGTGGTTTCCTGGGTATTGATCTGATATTGGTTTCGGTCTTCGGAGTTAATATTTAGGGAATTATTCTCTTACTACTTTACGGTTGGAGTCTGATTTAAAAATCAAACGATAGATACCATAATTTTATAAAATATATTAAATAACAAAAATAGTCATGTGTTGACAGTGCTCATGTGTTGAAAGAAATATATATATTCATGTGTTGAATAGAATAAATATTCATTTGTTGAATAGAATAGCGAATTTATTGAAATATATAAAGCCGTGTTGATTAGAGATGCGCAATTTTGATGTGAGCGATATTTATATCGATTATATTCGTTTTTAAAATGAATATAGAAAAGGAAGTGATTTCAAAATATAGCGTTTTAAAAATATTATCATTTATATAGTAATGATATGAAATATTCAATTTTGATTTGAAATTAAATATGAAGTTGAATTTGTTTTGAAAACGAATTTAAAACGATTTATAAAATACGTTTTAAAGGGAAATCGATGAAATATATATATATATATTATATATATAATGGCCTGAACAGAATGCGCCGCGCTGCGGCAGTTCGTGAATTTCGACCATTGACTTCGAATGGACATTACGGGAGATCCGACCGTCGGATTCTCCTGAAACCGGAACCGTTGGGTTCGTATCGAGAAGAGCTTTCCAATGAATATTATAAATTTGAAATCTAACTATTGGATTTGGAATTATGTCCAAATCAAATTTGGAAAAGGTCGTTGTAAGTGCAGTTCGATGGCCGTTGATGGAAATCGACTGTACGGGCCTTGATAAAATTATTAAAAATATCTATAATTTGTGTAAAATCATAAGAAATGATTTGGGAAAAATTGGGATGAAAAACTCCACATTTGAAATGATAAAAATAGATTTTTATCGAACTGAACTAGTTTTGAACAAGAATTAAAATCAATTTATTTTTGAAATAAATTGAATTTGAAGTGATTTTAAAAATAATCTGAATTCCAATATGTGAAGTGGAAATAGATTTGAATCGAAATTATCTTCGGAATATTTCGATGTTGGATTTCGTGATTATACAGATATGGTTGTGGAAATTTGAAAGATATATTTATATCGTTATTTCGAATACGATATTTGTTGGTCGTAGAATTTGATATTGAGTATAAGCCGATATATTTTCTATTCAGAGCCTTGTATTTAATTTCAAATGTGATTTGGGTTTGTCGTGAATGGTGTCTTCATTAACACTGTTCTTAAGCCCAATAGAGAAAAAGATTAAATCTCTCTATTTAGATTTAATGAAGTGTATCAATTAAATAATATTTAATTGGAATTGAATTTGAATTGGTTTTGGGTTTATCGTGAGCGGTGTTTTGAACAACACCTGTTCTTTAACCCGATTAGCAATAGAGTGTGATTTTGGGTTTATCGTGAACCTTGTTTAGATGACATTGGTTCTTTAACCCAGTTAAAGGCAGGATATTGGTTTTTGAAAAGATTAAAACTAAGTGGAGTTTTAATGAATCTTTATTTAGATTGAAATGTGAATTGATAATTTAAATTATCAAATCTGAAAGGTGATCGAGAAGAGAGTACCACCAGTTTTGCTCCAAAGCGATAGTTAAATCTTTAATTAGATTTGAACATGAAATGGTAATTAACTTTACCGATAACACCGTGGTGTTAGATATGGAGTATGACCAGTTTTACTTCATGGGATGAATAGGTTGGGATTGGGAAATAAAACAAATAATTACTTCGGTGTGGTTCGCTAATCCCGACTAGTTTGGAAAACCATAATATGGTTTGAAATGATATCCAAAGGAAAATTAAAGAATAAATTTGGAAGAATTTATCTTCGATAAAATTAATGGGAACCTTTCCCTAAGAATGTGAATACCAGAATAAAAGAATATTCTGAATTGGAATGAGGCGTTTGTTGTGTTTGTGTAACATTTGTTTATTATATACGTGGGTTATTCAGAAAGGTCGGGTTTATACCCATTCTGAATAACCGATTCGGCGATAATTCGAAGATGAAGACGGTGGTGGAAGACCGGAAGTCTTCACATCGTTTGGGTGATTACTGATGATCTTGATTGGGCTGTACACCCAAGATGAGGGAAACAGTTGGTGGTCGTCCAGACGTACTTGGAGATCGATGGATATGCGAGGAAAGTGCCTCCGGTTTCGTTTAGACCCAGAACGAACTTGTAAATGGACTGTGTGTCTGACATTGGATTTTATTCTATGTTGATTGATCTCTATTAAATATACATCTATTTGGCGATGGAGAATTTATTCTCTTGCTTAACGCCCTTCTCTGAGACGTACGAGCTCAGAGGTTGTATATCGATGGCCATCAGTCGCATGGAGTGAATTGCCTATGTGGCACGCGTAAGTGGCAATAGATCAAGGCTTATGTTGAAAAGCAAAGTCTTGTGGTTGATGGTCAAAGCACGGCCTATGTGGCGCAGCTTTTTGTATAGCGTGAATTCGCGAGCCTCACACCTCGGTATGAGTCAAAAACGGGATACGGACCGTTGGGAGAACACGACGTTTCTTTCTAGCTAGTGGTGGTGTTAGTGCTTAAACTGGCTGATATTTATATACTTTTCACCTGTGTGGTTGTTGGAATGCGAGGCGCCTCGGATATAGGTCTGTTAGGACCGGGAAACATGTGTTCAGGAATTGCCAATCCTCCAAAGTTAGTTGAGGACAGGCCCAACCGATTCTAAGGATCATAGTGGGGTCCTAAGACATTTGCTAGAGTGTCTCGAACGGAGAGGAGCTTGCCCCTTGCCTCGACTCATGACGAAAATCCAATTTCCAATACGTGACTTGCGGTTTTATTTGTAGAGCCTAGTATGGCGACATGATAGATGGTACCCATGCCGCCTATGATTGATATTTATGATTTGAATTGTTTTGACACTATACACTTATAATAGTATCAAATGATTTGTTTTAAACGTATCAAGCATGTTTGGCTATTACAAGGGAAAACCCTATCCTCCGGCTTGCGTTGCATTGTGTGATGGGACCTAGGTCTTATAATAGCTTCATTTTTCCAAAAAGCATTGCGCTGTTTTGTTATATGCACTAGTATTCTTGGGAGGAAACCCGTTCCGTGTTATACGGCGTGGTCCCTTGAATTACTCTCTCTTAAAGTAAAGTTTTAAATAACTGTTTTAGTTCTCACACCAGTCATATGACTGACCTGGAGTTTATCGTTTTAACCTAAACTCTGGGTGCCCCTATTTTCGACATGGGCAGCTAGTAGTTTTGGTTTGCAGATTTATATTCACAGGATCCTGATTTACAGCTGGAACGATGCTCGGAAAGCTCTGTATCCGTGTATTACTTTCAGTTGTGTTTTGTATTGTTTTTCCGCTGCTACGTAATTTATTGTAATCTCTGATATTTATCGAATGTATATTATTCATTTATACTCTGTGTATTCTTGTATTCTGATGGAATTGTTGTAATTAACAATGAAATGTTCTTCTGTTTGTGTTCCGATGTGGCTTGTTTTCATCTCAATCCGGGCTTTCCTTCACGGGGAAGTTCGGGTCGTTATAGAGTGATATCAGAGCTTTGGTTTACAGAGCTAGAGAACAAGACACATTAGAATCATACGAAAGAATTCATCAGATATTGGATTAGTAATATCCAATTAGAATGACTCGTTAGATATAGGATCTGTAGTATCCTAGAACGAGTGTGAAGAGTATATTTTTCAAATGAAAACAATATTGTTTTGAAAATTTAAATCGTTTTACATGTATTTGAATTATTTATATTGAATTTGGACAATCGAGTATATAAAGATTTCGCATATACGCGTCATGAACGTATATTCGAAGTTTTAATATACTGGATAGATATAGAATAATATTCTAGACACTCGGGGATGATTCTGATGATGGTGCATCATCATCAGTATTCATATTCGAGTTTCGAAGGTGTGTCTTCTATATATTTCCATTAGACTGGTGTGAGAACCAAAATTTACTTAGGATTATTTGTTGTGATTTGGCATTAAAAACATGATTTTCTGTATATATATATATATATATATATATATATATCAAAGTTATGTGTTTGAAATTCTAATCCACTAATTGATTGATGGTTGTGTTGTTTGTCTATTTGTTTGAAATTTTGAACCATTATGCCTAATAGAACCAAATATTGAATTGTATTGAAAATTAGTCGCATTTGCATGCATATACATGTACTTACATTGAACAGGACATAGCAAGGAGGCTAGAGCAGAAGAATAAAATTGTTTGCCCGACAAATAGGTACATGTTTACCATAATTTACTATTTTGTTTGGGTGATGATGATTTTATGAGCCGATTGGCTAGCCGCTTGGCCTTTTCTTTTTCTTTTGAGTTAAAGAAGGCCATGGGTGGCTATATGAAATATCCCGAAGTCCCCGGTGCAGGGGAGGTTATGGCGAAATTTTTCGAAAATTTAGGGTGTTAGCCAAATTTTTGAAAAATTTGAAAAGTTCTTAGAAACTGAAAAGTTGAAGAACTTAAGCCGAAACGAAAATAATGAAAGTTGAGTTGAGTTGTTAAACAGCTTTCGGCTCCGTTCCTTTTCGGGGACGAAAAGTTTTAAGTGGGGGAGAATGTAACAACCCGGAAAATGCGAGCCAATTTAAAATATTTATTTTGGCAATTTTAGCGAATTTTGAATATTTAAAATGAATTATTTTAAATAATATCGACGAGAAATTTATTTTGAATAGAGTTAGAACGTATATATTTATATACGTCGTCGTTAGAATATAAATATTTATTTATATATATAGAAGGAATAGAAAGTGGTGCGGTAGTTCGATAATTCGATTTTAAACTTCAATTGAATGTACCGGGTGCAAAATAAATCGGATTTTAGTGAAACCAAAAATATTAGAATCTAATAGAGAATATCTTTCCAATGAATCCGAAAAATCGAAATTTCATGGCGGGAATCAAAAGTTATGGCCAAATGAATTTTCAGAATAGTCGCTATGGAATTCTGGCCCTTAAAAATGGAAATTTTGCAGACAACCTCGGATTTCGACGAAACCACTTTTGTTGGATTTGTGATGTCAAGTTATTGCTAGATTCCAAAATTCGTAATTTTTCAATTCAATATGTGAGTGTGGCGAAGGAAAACACGTTTGACCAGTTTTAGTTGATTTTAGCGACTGGAAAATGACCATTTTTCAAACGGTCTCAGAATTTGACGAAATTAGTTTTGTTAGGACCGTGTCACCAATACGAAGTTAGAAAATATTTTTCGGGAATTTTTCGAGTTAGTATGTGACTCCAGTAAATTGAAATGCGCGTTCAAATTCAATATATAGAGTTATATGTTGATTTTGACGAAAACTGATCTTAACGGCCAAATAAGCTTGCGATACATATCCCATTGTGTTCGGAATGGGGGTAATTAGCTATGGACGACAGGCGGTGGGTTCGAGTTCAAAAATAAAAGTTATTTTTGAAAATTAAATTAATTAAAATATATATTATTATATTCTTCTCCCCCCTACCTCCTTTCCTCTTCAAACCAGCCCCCCCCCCCCCCCCCCGTAACTTTATCGAATCGAAAGAAAGAAAAATGCGCCGCCTCTTCCAGAAGATGCCGCCCCACCTCGTGCCTCACCCGCCGCCGCTCCGATCTGAACCCCATCCCTCCTCCTTCCCCGTCCATCTCTCCCTCCTTCCCTCCAGACGAGAACAGCCGTGCCCCCTCCCTGAAACCCTAACCGCCGCCGCTCCCTCCATCCTCCTCCGCCCACCTCTGATGCCGCCGCAACCACCAGTGAACCCCGCCCCCCCTTCGCTGACCAAAACCCTGTAAGCTTTATTTTATTTTTTTTATGATTTTGATTTTGAAAATACTATGATAAAAATAGGATTTTTCATAAGGTTTTTCATTGATTCAACATATGGTTTTTCATTGATTCAAAGTATGATTTTTATTTTATTGAAACCATAAAAATATAATTTTTATTTTAAAGACTACATTAGAAATAAAGGATATGATTTTTAATTCGAGAAAGGAGAGATTTTTAAAGAGATAAAGACAGGATTTTTAACATTAGAAAGACAAGATTTTTAACATTAGAAAGAGATGATCTATAACATAAAAAGGTTGAATTTTTAAAAGAATAAAAATATGTGATTTTTATAGTGTATTCATCAATTTAAAAATATAATATTTATAGTATAGAAAAGTTAAAAATATAATTTTTATATAGGTATGATGATAAAAATTTGATCTTTATATATGTAGCAAAATAAAAATCTGATTTTTATTACATATACGTTGAAGTAGAAGAGTGATTTTTATAGCGATAAAGTAAAAATTCGATTTTTATATATTGAGTAGCGGTGTAAAAATAGAATTTTTATCTATATAGTAGCGGTGTAAAAGTAGAATTTTTATCTATATAGTAGCGGTGTAAAAATAGAATTTTTATCTATATAGTAGCGGTGTAAAAATAGAATTTTTATCTATATGGTAGCGGTATAAAAAATGTGATTTTTATATATGTAGTGGCTACGGGCAACGAAAGTGACAAAGGGCGAGAACAACGATGACTTCTACATAAGAAGAGTCGTGGCGTTTGGATTAGCTAGTCGGTGAGAACTTCCCACTTTTTAATTTACTTTTCTAGTTAAAAATATATACTAGGATGCAGACGGTGCTTAGTAGCACCCGACACCTGTCGTCCACAGACCATGGATGGCTTGTATGTTTGATTGTTTGCTGTGGTGAAAATTGATTGTGTGATGTGAAAGAAAATAAAATATTTATATAGTTAAAAATATTTTTTTTCGTTAATAATATAATTTTTAACGGGTATGTGAATGAATAAAAATCTGTGTTTGTTGATTTGAAACCCCACACGGGTATTGGGATAAAATACGGCATACACTAATCCCAACAATTAGTTGTATGTCGATCGATTGGTTGACAGGCTGTGTGAACGTTAATTATCTATATTTAATGCTTATGCAGTTGTGTGGCGCACTTTGGATGATGGTTGATTATTTATCAGTGCTATTATATACATGTGTTGTATGGTAACCATATAATTAACATTATATGGTAATTGATTGGGCCTCATTCCAATTGGGAAAATAAAGAATATTATAAAATATAAATAATCATGTGTTGAAAATAATCATGTGTTGAAAATGATCGTGTGTTGAAAATTATCATGTGTTGAAAGAAATATTTTAACAATAAAATTTACATCTTTATCATATTTAAAGTTAGAAACTAACTGGAAAATAGATAAGATGAGTAGTTTCCTGAGTATTGATCTGATATTGGTTTCGGCCTTCGGAGTTAATATTTAGGGAATCATTCTCTTACTACTTTACGGTTGGAGTCTGATTTAAAAATCAAACGATAAATACCATAATTTTATAAAATATATTAAATAACAAAAATAGTCATGTGTTGACAGTGCTCATGTGTTGAGAATATTCATGTGTTGAAAGAAATATATATTCATGTGTTGAATAGAATAAATATTCATTTGTTGAATAAAATAGCGAATTTATTGAAATATATAAAGCCGTGTTGATTAGTGATGCGCCATTTTGACGTGAGCGATATTTATATCGATTATATTCGTTTTTAAAATGAATATAGAAAAGGAAGTGATTTCAAAATATAACGTTTTGAAAATATTATCATTTATATAGTAATGATATGAAATATTCAATTTTGTTTTGAAATTGAATATGAAGTTGAATTTGTTTTGAAAACGAATTTAAAACGATTTATAAAATACGTTTTAAAGGGAAATCGGCGAAATATATATATATATATATATATATATATTATATATTTAATGGCCTGAACAAAACGCGCCGCGCTGCGGCAGTTCGTGGATTTCGACCATTGACATCGAATGGACATTACGGGAGATCCGACCGTCGGATTCTCCTGAAACCGGAACCGTTGGGTTCGTATCGAGAAGAGCTTTCCAATGAATATTAGAAATTTGAAATCTAACAGTTGGATTTGGAATTATGTCCAAATCAAATTTGGAAAAGGTCGCTGTAAGTGTAGTTCGATGGCCATTGATGGAAATCGACTGTACGGGCCTTGATAAAATTATTAAAAATATCTATAATTTGTGTAAAATCATAAGAAATGATTTGGGAAAAATTGGGATGAAAAACTCCACATTTGAAAAGATAAAAATAGATTTTTATCGAAATGAACTAGTTTTGAACTAGAATTAAAATCAATTTATTTTTGAAATAAATTGAATTTGAAGAGATTTTAAAAATAATCAGAATTCCAATACGTGAAGTGGAAATAGATTTGAATCGAAATTATCTTCGGAATATTTCGATGTTGGATTTCGTGATTATACAGATATGGTTGTGGAAATTTGAAAGATATATTCATATCGTTATTTCCAATACGATATTTGTTGGTCGTAGAATTTGATATTGAATATAAGCCGATATATTTTCTATTCAGAGTCTTGTATTTAATTTCAAATGTGATTTGGGTTTTTCGTGAATGGTGTCTTCATTAACACTGTTCTTAAGCCCAATAGAGAAAAAGATTAAATCTTTCTATTTAGATTTAATGAAGTGTATCAATTAAATAATATTTAATTGAAATTGAATTTGTTTTTAGGTTTATCGTGAGCGGTGTTTTGAACAACACCTGTTCTATAACCCGATTAACAATAGAGTGTGATTTTGGGTTTATCGTGAACCGTGTTTAGATGACATTGGTTCTTTAACCCAATTAAAGGCAGGATATTGGTTTTTGAAAAGATTAAAACTAAGTGGAGTTTTAATGAATCTTTAATTAGATTGAAATGTGAATTGATAATTTAAATTATCAAATCTGAAAGGTGATCGAGAAGGGAGTACCACCAGTTTTACTCCAAAGCGATAGTTAAATCTTTAATTAGATTTGAACGTGAAATGGTAATTAACTTTACCTATAACACCGTGGTGTTAGATATGGAGTATGAACAGTTTTACTTCATGGGATGAATAGGTTGGGATTGGGAAATAAAACAAATAATTACTTCGGTGTGGTTCGCTAATCCCGACTAGTTTGGAAAACCATAATATGGTTTGAAATGATATCCAAAGGAAGATTAAAGAATAAATTTAAAAGAATTTATCTTCGATAAAATTAATGGGAACCTTTCCCTAAGAATGTGAGTACCAGAATAAAAGAATATTCTGAATTGGAATGAGGCTTTTGTTGTGTTTGTGTAACATTTGTTTATTATATACATGGGTTATTCAGAAAGGTCGGGTTTATACCCATTCTGAATAACCGATTCGGCGATAAGTCGAAGATGAAGACGGTGGTGGAAGACCGGAAGTCTTCACATCGTTTGGGTGATTACTGATGATCTTGATTGGGCTGTACACCCAAGATGAGGGAAACACTTGGTGGTCGTCCAGACGTACTTGGAGATCAATGGATATGCGAGGAAAGTGCCTCCGGTTTCGTTCAGACCCAGAACGAACTTGTAAATGGACTGTGTGTCTGACATTGGATTTTGTTCTGTGTTGATTGATCTCTATTAAATATACATCTTTTTGGCGGCGGAGAATTTATTCTCTTGCTTAACGCCCTTTTCTGAGACGTACGAGCTCAGAGGTTGTATATCGATGGACATCAGTCGCATGGAGTGAATTTCCTGTGTGGCACGCGTAAGTGGCAATTGATCAAGGCTTTTGTTGAAAAGCAAAGTCTTGTGGTTGATGATCAAAGCACGACCTGTGTGGCGCAGCTTTGTGTATAGCGTGAATTCGCGAGCCTCACACCTCGGTATGAGTCAAAAACGGGATACGGACCGTTGGGAGAACACGACGTTTCTTTCTAGCTAGTGGTGGTGTCAGTGCTTAAACTGGCTGACATTTATATACTTTTCACCTGTGTGGTTGTTGGAATGCGAGGCGCCTTGGATATAGGTCTGTTAGGACCGGGAAACATGTGTTCAGGAATTGCCAATCCTCCAAAATTAGGTGAGGACCGGCCCAACCGATTCCAAGGATCGTAGTGGGGTCCTGAGACATTTGCTAGAGTGTCTCGAACGGAGAGGAGCTTGCCCCTTGCCTCAACTCATGATGGAAATCCAATTTCCAATACGTGACTTGCGGTTTTATTTGTAGAGCCTAGTATGGCGACATGATAGATGGTACCCATGCCGCCTATGATTGATATTTATGATTTGAATTGTTTTGACACTATACACTTATAATAGTATCAAATGATTTGTTTTAAACATATCAAGCATGTTTGGCTATTATAATGGAAAACCCTATCCTCCGGCTTGCGTTGCATTGTGTGATGGGACCTGGATCTTATAATAGCTTCATTTTTTCAAAAAGCATTGCGCTATTTTGTTATATGCACTAGTATTCTTGGGAGGAAACCCGTTCCGTGTTATACGGCGTGGTCCCTTGAATTACTCTCTCTTAAAGTAAAGTTTTAAATAACTGTTTTAGTTCTCACACCAGTCATATGACTGACCTGGAGTTTATTGTATTAACCTAAACTCTGGGTGCCCCTATTTTCGACACGGGCAGCTAGTAGTTTTGGTTTTGCAGATTTATATTCACAGGATCCTGATTTACAGCTGGAACGATGCTCGGAAAGCTCTGTATCCGTGTATTACTTTCAGCTGTGTTTTGTATTGTTTTTCCGCTGCTATGTAATTTATTGTAATCTCTGATATTTATCGAATGCATATTATTCATTTATACACTGTGTATTCTTGTATTCTGATGGAATTGTTGTAATTAACAATGAAATGTTCTTCTGTTTGTGTTCCGATGTGGCTTGTTTTCATCTCAATCTGGACTTTCCTTCATGGGGAAGTTCGGGTCGTTATAATTATAGTATATTGGTTGTGTTGGTTGATTATAATTGAAATGGTTATGTAAATAACCAATTAGAATTCGTATAATATAAAGGTAGATTTATTACATTTGGAATTAAAATTAGAATTGGAATTAAAGTTCCTAAAAGTGGGAAAGGTGTTTGCAAATGAACTTGGATTGAATATATGAGAATTTTTAAATCCTGGGAGATTTTAATTTGTTTTACGAGCATCGTATTTGGTATTTTGAAATAGATTTCAAAATGAAAATGTTTAAAAACGGTTTTGATAAGTGATATACTATTGAACTCACTTCGATAGCTGGGAAATAACTCTGATGATGCTGTCCATATCATCAGTGTTCATTTCCGAGTTGTAAGTGACGGATTACTACCAAAAATCTTGTTTTGAATTGCTTTGAGAAAAACAAGTTGTTTTGAATCCTGAAAAGGAGTATTTGATTTTTGAAAGAGCTGAACTGTTTAAGAACTCCTAGGGAAATTGTTTGAACAAAAAGAAAATTAAATAGAAATTGGGAAAGCAAAAATGAATTGAATTGAAACCAATTAACTGGAAATTGAATCGGGATATAATATATCGAGTAGAATCAGATTTTGAATTGTGGAGACAGGAATCTGAAATGGTATTGGACTAGTAAGTTAAGAGTTGAAATTGATAATGGATGTAAATTTAGTTAAGAATGGGATTTGACTTGGACGTGTGAAGGATTTGGTTTTGAGGATAAAATTGGAATTTTGTTTGGGAATGCATTTGTATATGCTGATAGGGTGCAGATGGAAAGGATATAATGGTATGTCCGACAAAAAAGTACACGCTTATTTTTATATGGGTTTGGAGATTTATGAGCCTATTTGGCAAGCCGCTTGGCTGTTTTATTTTCTTTTGGATTGGAGAAGGCCTAGAAAGGCGAGTTGTAGTTGTACCGATTGAGCCGTACGAAGGAGGTGTTGGCGAAATTTTTCGGAAATTTAAGGTGTTAGAAAATTTTCAATATTTTTGAAAATATCTATTTACAGTATTGAATTGGTTTTTTGATTTAAACTAAATTGGATATGGAAATAAATGGGTTTATTACGTTCTTTCTTACCTTAGCAATTTCGAGGACGAAATTATTTTAAGGGGGGAAGAATGTAATGTCCCGTATTTTTGGTGGTCAAATATTTAATTAATTAATTTTAAATATTATATTTAGGAATATAATGGTTTTTAATATTTAATTCGTTATTAAAACGAAGTTGAATGTTATATATTTTATTTATAATATAAATCGAGCTCAAAATCACACGGCAGTTCGTAGTATTTGGTTTTGAACTTCAACTGAGAATACAGGATTCGATATAAGTCGGATTTCTGTGAAATAAGAAACGTTGGAACCGTATTGATGATAATTTTCATATGAAAGAGAAAAATCCAGATTTCGTATTTTAAATAGTAAGTTATGGCAAAATCAAAATTTGAAATAATCGTTGTGGAAATTGTTATTAAAATATAGGCCTTTAAAATAGCCGTTTCGTAAACGGGCTTCGTTTTCGACGAAATCAATTTCATTAGAACCGTAACGTTAAATTATTGTACTGTGTTGAGTTGCATGGAAAACCGATGTCGTACGAGACCACGGTAGCCGTAAATGCCCGCTCATTTTCTATAGCGCGTATTTAAATGAATAAAAGAGATATTTGAGTGTAACTTGAGCAGACGATCGAATTAGGCAACGAAACCTGTCCCGTTGAGTTCGTATCATCGATTAGAGTCAGGATAGGTATGCAGTTTGCTATTTTTGAAGACCGAATAATTTGGCGTTAAAAAGGGTATTGCGGTACGCGGTAAAAATAGCCTACCGGGGAAACAGTCTCGGAATGCAACGAAACTAGTGCCGTTGGGTTCGTATCAACAAATTATTTAAGGATTTCAAAGTTTCAAGTTGATTTGATTTATCTGGTGATCGTGAACAAATAAAACGCGTGTTTATTTCTGGTTTTATAAAGGAATTTTTTCAAACGATGTCGGAATTCTACGAAACTTGTCCCATTGGATCCGGAATATCTTTTTACACTAAGATTAACATTTTTATCAGTAAACAGAGATCATTTATAGGGGTTTTAATCAATTACTTTACGGTGAAGTTTCAACGATAATAAAATATTATTAAATGGTGCCAAACCCTCCTATATATACCATCGTTTATGTTGCGGAAACCCTACTTCGTGGTCAACAGAGAACCCAGCTGCCACTTACAAACCAATGGACGAAATCGTTCAATGTTTCCACCTTTAAAATCTCTCAACCCATGAATCGAAACCAAGATTTCCCAACCACATTCTTGAAGATCTAAACAAGATCTTGGATCTCAACGGTGGAGATTAGTTTCTAATCATTCTTGTGGTCGGAAAGGGAGCTAAAAGGCATGGGGTTTCGGGTGCTTTGGACAGTGGTAGGTTGAGTTGGAAGGGACCATACGGTGGTCGAAGGCGGAGCTCAGTGAAGCGGTGGGGCTGGCAGTCTCTGATTAGGGTCCGATCGCCGGGGTTAGGAGCGGTGAGGGGATTTTTGGCGGAGTGTGGGTTCTTGGTACAAAGGAACGAAGCAGGTTTAATGCAAGTACTTTCGTGAATACTAAAGCCAAACTAACGTACTCAGGCATTTCAAATAGCAGATCAACCGATTTCCGAAAATTGAAGAAAATCGAAATGGGCCAATCTTCATAAAAGTAATTATAGTTGTAACATAAATTGTTTAAACTAATTAATGACTATTTATAATAAATTATAACTAATTCTTTTGCTGAATACAGGAATGGTGGGTACTAAGGAACATAAGACAACTTGGAAATTGGATCATCCTGTTAAGTTGATAAGTAAAGTGACGAAGTAATTAAAGAATAGGAATTTAATTTAATCTAATTGGAAACAGAAAGTAGCAAACAGTGTTGGCCTGATTAGTGGATAAGTAAAGTAGTAAGTTAACAATAAAAGATTAAATTATTTATTTAGTCACATTAACTTACAAATGTTAAATTTGTTGCAGCAGTATTCGTACTGTAATGAAGGCCAATATGCAAGAACGAAGATGGAGAATTAATTGGCCTGGTTATAATAAATAAAGTAATTAATTTAATTAGACTAAGATTAGAGTTAATTATTATAATTAATTTGTGTCAACTTAAATTATTGATAGCTGATTCCCATATGAACAGAATTTGACCAAACCAACTGCATTTGAACCATATGACTGAACTCTACGTTTGAGAATTTATCTGGATAGAGCAGGAAACAACGGGAATTTACAGTTGAATTAGACGACTGTTTAATTTAACAGTAACTGAACCACTTCAACGACAGATCAAATCAAGGTGAGTTAAACTCACTCAGTTTTCCCATTTATATTTTATATAATTGGGTTTTTATTTTGTGTGCTCTTCTGGCTGATGGTTGCATGTTCGCTAGTTATACATTAGTTTGTTGATTTATTTGACGAAATTAAACTGTGTTTAATTTCAAGGAGATACCAAATCGTTATTCTAACGATTGGTTCCAATAAAGGTAGCTTACCTTATTGGTCATGTTTATTTATAAACGTGTTTAAATTGTTGAATTGTTTGCAATTCTTGTGGTTGATGTTAAATGGCCATTATTCATTGTTATTAGTTAAATGAAACTGAATGATCTGGGTTGTGATAACCGTTTTGAATACAAGGAAGAATAGGTTGGAGGCATCCAACCGGATTCCTCAAATATATTATTTAATTATTTTCATATTATCATATATGAACTATCCTGTTTGGGTGATTGATTTGATTGTTGATTTTTGAATATTCAACATCTGTTTGTTTAAACTAATGGGAGATATTGGTTGGGTATTTGGCAGCGTATGGCCTATGAAATCAATCGTTTTATAAATATTGATTCACCGTCAGGTGAATTGATAGATATGAAGTTATGAAATTTATTTTGTAACTGGAGTTAGATTTTTAAATATTTTATTTTGAACAGAAATTATTAAAGAGAAATAAATAAATATTTTATTTATTTAAGATTTTGATGTGTTAATAATTTATTTTATAAAATAAATGCTGATGTTAATTGGAATCGGTTAATGAGATAATCGAGTTTTGAGTTAATTAAATCAACCAGTATGAATTAAAATTCATGATCAAATTGATGTATTTCGGTTAAAATAGTTTAATGAATATTGATTAAACTTAAATAGGGTTTTTAAAGAGAATTTTTAAGCGAATGTGATAATTTTAATTTAAATGTCACCTAATTCTTTGAATTAGGTTAGAGGAAAATAAGATAAAAGGTTTATAATGAACCAGGATTATATAAATGGGATTTAAAGTGTAAGAACGTTAATATTAAATTAGCGTTACTTAAAATAAGATTAATTAAAAAGGGAAAGTAAAATGAGTTTTTCCAAAGCAGGGAATGGGTGAATAGATTTGAATGGAGATTGGTAATAGTAAATTTGGTTAAAGGTTGGGTCGTAGGGTTGTATAACCGAATACAATTTATAATAGAATTTGTTTTGAGACTGGAATAGTATATTGGTTTGATTACAACTTATCTTCATCTGAGGATAAGAACGTTGTTGATCAAGGTCTGAGAGGTAATTAGAATACCCTAACTTGAACAACATTGGGATTATCTGAAGATGATATTAGTTGGTAATCGTAAGAGAGGTCAGCGATACTTGATTATTTCCATTTGTGAAATAATAACGCAACGTTTGGAGGAAATATGGAGAATATATATCGAGAGATCGAAGTAAAGGAAATGTAAAGTTAGTTTTATTTTATATACGAATAAATATTACTTATGGTTTCAAGAATGGAATAAAAGATAGTACGTAAAGCTATTTACGAAAAATAAGCGAATGGATTTCCCAAGCTTAAACAATAAGGAATGATATAACAAATGTTTTGAAAGGAGGATTTAGTAGAAATTGAATATGGTTATTGGTTATTTTTCTAAGTATTATAATGGAATAATTTGAAGGGCATTAGCATATAAGAATTCAATTATCGTATTTTTAAATATTAAAAATGTTAGAACTTTAATTGAGCAGAAGGGAATCAATTCGTTTAAATTAAAAGGCCAAGTGATGCTGAAAACTGAACCAGTGAACTCATTGGAGTGTCATGATTGAATCACTGTTTATTTTGATAGTTAAATCACCGACTATCAAACATGTCCAATACGATTGTTGTTATGGAAAGACCGAGATCGAATTTATATTCGAAAACCATTCCGACCAACAAAATACGTGAAGATGTCAGAAGATGGTCGAGATGGAGCATTGAAGACCGTGGATTTTCATAAACGGAAGAACCACTAATATTCTCTGCCTGGCAAGTTGAGATAAGCTGTGATTCTGTCGTGGTTGGAATCTACGGGTTGCAAGGACTTCTCGCTACTGATCCATGAGGTGATTCCTATATTGGATGCAGTAGGAGAGTACCTTCGGTTCATCCTGTTCCTGGATGACTTGTATGGACGGATGTCTGACAGAGTATTTCCAAAGGGTCATGTATGTTGATTTCTCCAACGTGCTATAGTTATTGGTGGAGAATTGCCATTCTCCTAACTTCTAACAAGAGTATTTTTGGGGACGTCAATTAGTGATATCTGACGGATTTGACGATGTGGCATTCAAAGTGAATGGTGATCAGATGTTTCAAAAATAAACTCTGACCTCAAGCCTCATCAACCGGGAAATGACAAAAATCGGGCAGGTAGCATGCCTATGTGGGTCGCTCCCATTAGGGTGTATAATCACCTATCTAGAGAAATTCCTATTTACTTCTTTAATCTATATTCGATGCTGTCCCTTTTCGGGAGACGGTTGCTGATCCCAACCGTCGGTGATATACATTCGATACACTCAAGCGAAATGAGTGGTCGGTCATGTGAGGGTCGGGTTGCAAGATGTTCTTGTTGAACCCAGTGTATTCGTCTCTAGATATACACTATCGGCCGGTGGTCCTATACCTTGTCATAGTTGGAATCCAATCTCCAATAAGCGCCCGCGGTTTTGATTGTATATTATATATGTGGAGCGTGAGATGCAAGCGTTCCGCTAGATTTGATAATTACTTGTATTTAAACATTATTATAATATCAGAAGAGATATTGGTTTCAAAACTGTTTTGGGTTATCGTAAGGTAAAAACCGTCCATGTTTATGTGTGGATTTGGTCTTACGATTATCCTTTTCTTTTGAAAGATTTTGAACTTTAAAATCATGATTGGATGATTTACCCTTAATACTGTGTGAGTTTTTCTCACTCTGGTTCACCAGACTGACCCGGTGTTTGAAAATGCTCGGGTTAGCCCGAGGTGTACAGGTTCAGGTTATCGAATGCTGTGACGTCCAGAGACGAGCTGGAGATGTTCAGACGTATGATATTATATAGCTACTTTTCCGCTGTGTGTTGTATATGGGAACAGAATATTATAACTATCCCGTGGTGTGATGTACTCTGATATTGTAAGTATTTTTAAAGCTCTCAATAAAGATTTATTTCTGTATTATATTTTGTTCCGCTGCGATGTGAGACTCTGTGTTGTGTTGTTTCTTCTTCTTCTATTCTAATATTCTTTCTTTCTTATCTCACCCTCTAATTTCTTTCTAATAACTATCCAGTGTTTTCGGTGTTTGGAGGGTCGGCATGAGTTATGGCAAAGGTATTTATGTCGATTTTCGAGGCCGAAATCCTTGGGTCGTTACAACAATATCAGTAATGTTTATTTTCGGACATCAAAATAGGGAATGCTACACTGAGATAGTTTGAAATGGTGCCAGTATAAAAGTGGAAAAAACTCGTTTACATTGAGGACATTTCAAATATCGGAAGCATAAACAGAGAAAAGACCAACACACTAATGTCATTTGAAATGAAGCCAAAGTGTAATGAACCGCCCAACGTTAAATTGATTATAAAAAAAAACTATGTTTGTAATCAGTTTTAAAACTGAGTTATTTCCGTAATAAGTTTTCAAAATGAAATCAAAATGTAAAAAAGAACCTTTTTTATTTTTTATAGAGTCCAGGTCGTATGGTATGACCCTGAATTACACACATTTAGAATGTTACATCTTTGTCAAACTGGGTAATTAACAGAATTGTTGAACGGCACTATATATCTAATTTTTATGTTCTTATTTGTGCTCAAATCAGATTCAACTTTTGCCACTGCGTTCCATTGATCGTTCATTCTCTGTATTATTACAATATGTACAAGCTGCTAACGCTTATTGCCTATTATAAAAGTTTTGACAGTAGTATTTGAACAGAACAAGGAATTTCTTTTATTGATTTTGTGATAGCAACTTTCGAATTTAATTTTATAGAAAGAATGAATATATTGAAAGAATGAAAAATGCCTTCATATTTATAGGCAATATACAAACTGAGAATAAATAGTTATTTGGGCTGAGAAAGCTTTATTGGGCCTTGTGCCTTGTATTGGGCTTCGATTGAAATGGGCTCGTCTGTTCAGATTGTTGATATATTATCTGTTGAGATATTCAGCCGACACTTCTCATTTCTCTTTTACCCCCCTTCAAATCGATATTAGGGTTTCCTCTTCCAGGCTCATTTGAGTGGCGATTCATCAAATCGCTGGTTCCAATCTTCTTCTTCACAGCTATGATTTCTTCCTTTGTCTTGTCTTCACTTTGCTTGTCTTGATTTTTCTTAGATCTCTGAAATTTCTCTTCAATCGAACTGATTTCAGTTGTTTTGTTGATGACAGGGTTCGTCGATGTGGTGTTTCCGCTGCCTTTGCTTGTGTCTGAAGGATGAGTCTCGGTAAGCTTTGAGTCATCGTTACAGTAAGTAATTTTAGCAACCTTCAGTTCATCTCGAAACCTTGTAAAATTCCGAAAAGATAGTGCTTTTGTTAGAGCATCAGCACGTTGGTAAGTTGAAGGTACATGTCTGACCTCTAGATTTCCTTTAATAACTTGTTCCCTGACAAAGTGTTGGTCTATTTCAATATGCTTTGTTCTTGAATGCAATACTGGATTCGATGACATATACACAGCACTTTGATTGTCACACCATAATATCAATTTGCCTATTTTGATATTTAACTCTGACAGTAGTGATGTTATCCACATTATTTCTGATGTTGCGTTTGCCACACTTCTATATTCTGCTTCAGTACTAGATCTGGATATAGTGTTTTGTTTCTTTGAGCACCATGACACAATGTTATTTCCCATGAAAATGCAGTATCCTGTTGTAGATTTTCTGTCATCAGGGTCTGATGCCCAATCTGCATCTGCATAGCCTGTAATATTATAATTGTTGCTTTCTTTTATTTGTAATCCATAGTCCATAATAGCTTTCAGGTATCTTAAGATCCTCTTCACTGCTTTCCAGTGATTATCCAGTGGTGCCTGCATAAATTGACAAACTTTATTAACACTAAACACAATATCTGGCCTAGTGATAGTTGCGTACTGTAGAGCACCAACTACACTTCTGTATTGTTTAATGTTGTATATGCGTTCTCCCCTGTGTTTTGAATAGTGTTGGCTGCTTATCATAGGTGTAGGCATTCCTTTTGCATTGCTCATTTGAGTCTTTTCAAGTAGTTCAGCTATGTATTTCTTTTGGGATAGAATGACTTCTGTGGATGATTTCCTTATGATCTCTATTCCTAAGAAGTAGTTTAGCTCCCCAAGATCTTTGACTGAAAATTCCTTGTCCAGTTTCTTGACAATTGTGTTAATTTCATCCATGTTATCACCTGTTACAATAAGGTCATCCACATATATTAAAATATATATTGTAGAGTGTTGACTAGCTTTTATGAATAAAGAGTTATCTGATTTGGCAGATTGAAAACTCATTGAGAACAATGTGCTTTTCAATCTGTCAAACCATACTCGTGGGGCCTGCTTTAGTCCATATATGGCCTTATTCAGCTTGCAAACATATTCAGAATTTTTACAGTAACCCTGTGGTTGAGTCATATACACATCCTCCTTGAGTATACCATTGAGAAATGCATTATTAACGTCAAGTTGTCTTAATGGCCATCCTTTATTTATAGCAATACTGAGGATAATTCTGATTGTAGATGATTTGACTACAGGAGAAAATGTTTCTTTGTAGTCAAAGCCTTGTTGTTGAGTATATCCCTTTGCAACCAATCTGGCCTTGTATCTATTTATGCTTCCATCAGAATTCCTTTTGATTCTGTATGTCCATTTACATCCAATTATATTTTTGTCCTTTGGTGGCTTTACTAAGCTCCAGGTTCTATTTTGCATAAGTGCTTGATATTCTTCATTCATAGCTGCTTTCCACCTGCTATCAGTTTTTGCTTGATCATAACTTGTTGGTTCTTCAAGTAGTGTAACAGCTGTGAAGAGTTTGGGTTTAAATATTCCACTCTTTGCTCTTGTTATCATTGGATGTAATGATGTTCCTTGAGGTCTATAAACAGGTTGTTCTTCTTGATTCTGACTTTGATCATTTTCTTCTGCTTCATCAGTGTTTTGTTCTGCACTAACACTACTATTATCATCACTTCTTGTAGGTGTTCCTCTGTTGTAGTCTGAATGCTGATCAGTATCATAATTTGATGGTGCTGATTTGTCATGACTACACATTGATTCACCTGCACTTATTATTTCAGAATATACAGGTATAGATGGTATGGATACACTTGTGTCATAAACCTTGTTTGTAGTTTTTATATTCTCAGACTCATATGGAAAAAATTTCTCATTAAATACAACATGCCTACTTACAAAAACTTTTCCATTTTCATCCAAACACTTATACCCCTTTTGGTTTTGAGAATAACCTATAAAAGTACAAGGTCTAGATCTAAATTCTAACTTGTGTTTATTATAAGGTCTGGTATATGGGTAGCATAGACACCCAAAAGTTTTCAGATAGTTGTAGTCTGGTTTGACATTGATCAATTTCTGATATGGATTGCTTCCCTTGAGAACTTTAGTAGGTAGTCTATTTATCAAATAAACAGCTGTATTGAATGATTCTGGCCAAAATTTTAGAGGCATTTTAGCATTGGCCAGTAATGTCAAACCTGTTTCTACGACATGTCTATGCTTTCTTTCAACAAGACCATTTTGCTCAGATGTGTAAGGACAAGTGATTCTATGAACTATACCCCTTTTTGAAAAATAATCTTTTAGAGGTTTATACTCAGTTCCACCATCAGATTGAAATATTTTCACATGTGAGTTAGTTTGTTTCTCTACTTGAGTTATGAAATGTATAACTATCTCACATGTTTCAGATTTGGATTTCATAAAATAGATCCATGTATATCTACTAAATGCATCTACAAATGCTATATAATATTTGTATCCATAATCTGGTGTGATTGGTGCAGGACCCCATAGATCTGTGGCTATCAAATTTAGGGGTTCTGTGTATTCAGATTCAGAGGCATTAAAAGGTAATTTATGACTCTTGCCAAATTGACAATATTTGCAAACATGAATTGAGTTACTTCTATCAAACTTAACATTGTTCTCAACAAGAATTTGTTTTACTATATCATAACTTGGATGACCAAGTTTATTATGCCATACATCCAAGACACTGTAGTGTGCCTTATCACTTATTTCACTGTGATTACACTGCACATTCTTCTTTATATCACCATTGTAGTGATTCATAGTGAACTTGTACGGCCCCTTTGATTCATTGCCCTGCTACAAAACATTCTTAGTAAGTATGTCCCTGATTAGACAATATTTTGGATGAAACTCAAAATATACCTGATTATCATCTGCAAACTGAGATACACTTAGAAGATTTTTCTTAATATCAGGAACTCTTAATAAGTTTTTCAAGATTAACTGTTTATTACTATAGATGTAACCACTACCAGTATGAGTGATAGAAATTGACTCACCATTCCCCATGCTAACTGATTTATTACCTTTGTACTCCCTGCATCCAGTGTTCAGATTCTCCAGTTTGTTGGTTAGGTGATTTGTAGCTCCTGAGTCTGGGTACCAACTTTCATCATTTATGTTATCAATCCCTGCAATATCTGACTGTCCACTGTTATCATTTTGAGTGCCTTGTTCTGATTGAGCATTTGCCACATTCACATTAGGATTTCTTTGAATTGAGGCAGTCTGATTTGGGGTGTAGTTTTGATTGAACCTAAAGTAACATTTGAGTGCTGTATGACCAACTCTCTCACAGATCTGACACTTTGGCCTATTTCCAGTATTGTTTCCTCTGCCTCTACCTCTTGAACGACCACTGAAACCACCTCTTTGCACTTGGTTGTTGTTTCTTGTTTCTTTGCCTTTAAAACCGCTGGCATAGTTAATTGATAACTCTGATTCTTGTGGTTTCTTGCTTTCTAATCTTGCCTCATGTGCCAAGAGTATTGAATGCACTTCTTCTATTGGAGGAGTTGTTCTTTGAGAGGAGATGATTGCCTCTACGGCTTCATATTCATTTCCTAACCCATGTAGAATGGTTAGAACATGTTCAGATTCAGGGACTCTTTGTCCAGCAGCTTCTAATTTGTCACATATGCTTTTGATCTTTGCAAGGTACTCTCTCATATTACTACTGTCTTTCTTTGAATTGTGTAACAGCCTTCTGTAGTGCATGATTTTTGCTGATGATTGTGAGTTGAAATTCTTTTCTATGTTGTTCCATATTTCATTTGCTGAGTTACATCCTACAACTTGAGATAGGAGATTGTTGCTTATAGATGATAGCAACCATGCACTTATCAATCTGTCTTGTCTGCGGTACTTTGTATATTCTTCATTTGTTACAAACCTATTCTCTTGATCAGTTATTAGTTTTGCTGGAATTTGCAGGGTGCCATACAAGTGTCCTTCTAGGCCATATCCTTCAATTGCAGTTTGCACTTGAAATTTCCACAGTAGATAGTTGTTTTCATCGAGTTGGTTGTGATGAGTTGGCTTTGTGGGCTAATCACAGTCTTGATCAGTTGGTCAACTGATGTTGGTGGTTGCAATGGAGGATTTGATGATCCAGTTGATCCAAGAACTGAACCTTGAGCAGGAGTGGTTTCCACCATGATGAACTGACGGTTTTAAAAAAAAAAAAAAAATCAAGAGCAGTAAAGATTCAAAGACTGAATGCTTTCTTGATGCCGTAGCCTTTGAATGAGACTCGGGTATGTTGCAATTAGTTGTCTATCAAATGATGACAGCTGTCTGATGACTGACTCTGATATGGCACTTTCTTGAGTTGCTTTCTTGGCTTTCTTGGCAATAGGAAATTTTCTTTACTTTGATTTCTTGACTGTTTAGGCTAGAGCAGTTGGATTTGATGCAGCCAACTATGTGTTGGCGAGGCACAAATCTGATCTGAAGGCCAACTCTCAAAGGATGAGTTTGATACTCAGATGAGAGGATTAACCCAAATGATGATAATACTCTGATGGGTTAAACTTTCTTTTCTGTATGCAAAGATTTAATTTCTATTGATTGTTGTGAAGCTTTCTCGCTCTGATACCATATAAAAGTTTTGACAGTAGTATTTGAACAGAACAAGGAATTTCTTTTATTGATTTTGTGATAGCAACTTTCGAATTTAATTTTACAGAAAGAATGAATATATTGAAAGAATGAAAAATGCCTTCATATTTATAGGCAATATACAAACTGAGAATAAATAGTTATTTGGGCTGAGAAAGCTTTATTGGGCCTTGTGCCTTGTATTGGGCTTCGATTGAAATGGGCTCGTCTGTTCAGATTGTTGATATATTATCTGTTGAGATATTCAGCCGACACTTCTCATTTCTCTTTTACCTATACTATCAAACCAAAATAAATTAAAAGTTCCAAAATAATATACACATTTCACATCGTTGTTCGAAGCCAAAATAAATTAGAAGTTCCATTGATTATTCATGTCTGCGTGTGGACATACAAAACAAACAGACTATTATCATGACATTCTTTATATTGTACCTCTCACATTTCTTTCAATAGACATGTATTATCACATGGTTTACAAACTAACAATCAACTATGAATATCGATCCAAAATATATCATAAAAATACAATTAATTGAGAAAACTAGATGTATCTGAAGCACTAGCAGGAGAATCCATATTAGGCATGTCACCTGATAAGCTATACGACGCACTGCCATCTCTCATCTCCTCAAATGCTTTAAATCTCAGCATCTCACCTTCAGTGATTGTCTTCTTCATCACCGGTACTTGCACTGGTGTTTTTCCTTCTAGCATGCTTACAACACTCGACATCGAAGGTCTGAGAGTTGGCGAAGGGTTCGTGCATAGAAGTGCTAGGTCCAGCATTTGTGCTGCTTCTTTCTTTGAGTAGCCTGCACCTAGAGTAGAGTCTACTAGTTCCAGAAGCCTGCCTTGTTCTTGCAGAACATAAGCCTGAAAAAGCATGTATCAATTACCATGCACAAGTAACTTGAGATTCTGAATTATAATTCTACAACAGTAGAGAAAAAGAAAGCAAAGAATAACCCAGTCTAGGAGATAGGTGAATTCTTCTGCTGGCCTGAAGTTTGTATTGCTCTTCCCGCTAACAATTTCTAGGGTAACTACACCGAAGCTGTAAACATCTGCTTTGTCTGTTAAGTAACCTCTCATTGCATACTCTGGTGCCATGTATCCTCTACACAAGTAATTTGAACCATTCAAAATAACAAGGGTTAATGTAAAGCAAAATAATATTTTCCATAAGGCACACAATTAATATTGAACAAGCATTTTAGAGGAAAATTAAGAGGATAAAGGTGAAGGGACAAAATGTGTTTGTTTATTTCTATATACACTTAGAAAAATTTACTGAAGTAGCATTTTTACACGTTTTAAAATTAATAAAAATTAGTACTTATAGAAATATAACTAACTTTGGAGGGTGGAAATAGAAACCGATTGAAACAGGATTGATGATGCAATATTTTTCGTCTGTTAGATCTCACTGCGTGTCAATTTATGTTTAAGTTTTAGAAGTCACTAGCTAACGTTCATTGTGTTATCTCCATTCGTCTTAACACGCACTCACTTAAAACAAAAACAAAAACAACAAACAAAATCAAATATAAAAAATGTTTAATTTCGTGAAACTACGAAATGCATAAAAATTATTGTATTTGAGACTTGAAATAGAAAAGGAACGATTAGTCGTTAGATTGTTTCCCATTGTTCTTCCCTTATGTGTCATTCCCCTTAATAAAATTATTTTCACTTTAACAGTTTTCAATAATATATATCTGACTATTTCCCTTTTAAAATTCCACTATTTTGCCAGTTGTTCTCGTATTTGTTGGAGGAAATTTGAAATATATAAAAGAAGAGAAAAAGGAAAGCACAAAGGGGCAAAATCTTTAGTCCCACATCATGAAATGTGCATAGGCTTGCCTCTACATATGTAAAGGCATGACATATCATATCAAAAAAAAAAAAAAAAAAGAGGAGGAAGGAGCTATTAGACAATAGCATGAACCATGACATACATAATAATATTTAATGGTCTAAAGATAGGAGACACAACTGTTTCAAGAGTTGTAACCATTTTTTAATTTTGCAAATTATACTCACAAAGATTTTTTTTTTTCAAAATTAACCTTTTTCATTGCAAAGGTTACATGGTTTTTTCTTTCAAACATTTCCAACTAAAATCTTTAAAAAAATACATAGAAAATTCAAACAAATCTATCATCATAATTGATCATTATCAAGCTACACAAGTCGCCATCCTCCTCTTTTCTTCATAGAGCTCATTCCCTCCACTTCTCCATTGATTTAGACATCCCAAGCTCCAAATTCATTGAACAAATTATACAACTTCCAATTAAATTTATGTGTAGGCTAATTTAACATTGAAATAAAATAAAATTATAATTCATCTGATTTCAAAATATTTTGATTTAACAAACTCGGAAAAGTGATATTCGAATCAATGATGCAGATAAACTTATAAAGGGAAAAAGGAATTTGTCTTTATTCTGATGTAGGTTTAATAAAAATGATGTATGTTAATTTAATGTATTTTATGGTATTGACTAAATAATTGAATTTTTTCGACATACATCCATACTACTACTATATATAAAAAATCAGCGCTATAATTACATCCCTAATTTTAAAAAAGGGGGTGAAATTCAAGAGGGCATTTGGGTATTTTTACTAACATTAACATACCCTTTTAGGTTATTATGTCCTTAATTCATAACCGTTGCAATTCCCGTCGAAGTTAATGCTTTTAATTTTGGAAACGAGAGAAGTAAAAAAGAAAAGAACTCGAAAAGGAGGGATGTAGAAAAACAATTAAAAGAAAATGATGCAAGACAAATAAGTTGAGAAAAGAATGCATCCCTAGTTCCACTAAATAATTAGCATTGTATAAATATAAACAAAATTAGCCCATCTAATGTGCTTTCCCTTCAACTATATTGCACTTGGGAAAATGAAAGGTCATTATGGAATTTTATAGCAATTAACTAACCTTGTCCCAGCAATGCGAGTGCTGATATGTGTACCTTCTTCATCGTCGAGCCTTGCCAATCCAAAATCAGATATTTTAGCAGAGAGGTCTTTATCGAGCAAAACGTTTGTTGCCTTGATGTCTCTATGTACAATTTTTAGCCTAGACTCTTCGTGTAGATAAGCCAAACCTCTTGCGATGCCTAGGCAAATTTTGCACCTTGTTGTCCAATCCAACATCAGCCGGGTTCTTTCTGGACCTATAACATTAGAAATTCAACTGGGTTAAAGAGTGAACAATGAACAATGTTAACATGTTTTTGTAAGTCCGAGAAATTACCAAATAAGGCACGAGCAAGGCTATTGTTTTCCATGTACTCATATATAACTAGTAGTTGGCTTTCTTCAATGCAACAACCAAATAACTTGACCAGATTTGGGTGCTGCAATGCTGATATTATTCCTATCTCATTTAAAAATTCACGATTCCCTTGTTTCGACTTTGATGAAAGTTGTTTCACAGCAATAACTGAACCATCTGGTAGTACACCCTGAAAATGTTTCGAAGATCAAAGATATGGTTTATAATTGGTATATTTTATTCCTCGTATAAATTTGGAAATTAAATCTAGAACAAATTATGGACATATACTTCAATATTATCCTTGTACCTTGTAAACTGGACCAAACCCTCCTTCACCAATTTTATTTGCTGGATCAAAGTTACGTGTTGCGGTCTTCAGTTGCCTCAAACTGAAGTATCCAGTCATCAACTCTAAGCCTCTAAGCTCTGATTGAAAAAGAAGAAGAAAAATCAATATTTACAAATTTGAAACTTTTAAGTCATTAATCTTACCTTTGTCTATTTGTTTTCTGCTTCTCCACCAAATTCCAAGACAGATAAAAAATGCAAGGAATACAACACAAGAAATGACGATCGCCACTATACTTCCTACCGATAACTTAGATTTTCCAGTATATGGCTTGAAATCTACAAAACCATAATCAAGAGAAAAAAGTAATAGAATTATCATACGCACCAGTCATCAACTGCGACCAGACTCAATTTTTTAGACTTATAATTACTTGGAGTAACAGATATAGCCGATATTAGAGGTCCATATATGCCAACCGCAGGTACAAGATGACTCCCTTTTCCTACCCATTGAAAATGTATTTCCAGTGTATTTTCACTGACTATAGCAGTAAATGTTTTAACAAGTTCTTTTCCCGTTCCATTTGCTTCTTTTGCAATATTGAAATCATGCAAAACATTTAGTCCCTGCAAAATCATAATATATAACATTAGCATGTACACTTAATTTAACTCAGATATTCTGACATAAAGAAACATCACCTGGATATATACATCAAATACACGAATTCCGTTACTAGAATATGCTTGAATATCTGTAAAAACTATTTCAGAAAAATGTAGATTAACTGTATAATTTCCTTTCTGCAAGCACAATCCGTAATATTTAAGAGAAAGTGGACTGGCACGAGCTGTAGTGTATAATTCTGTGTTATTCATTTTTAGAATTGATGAATTTGTCGTTATAAATTGTGGATTCTGATTTCCTATAAAATCTCCTGTACTCATATATGCCCATTTTCCACTCGCCGAAGCTCCATAGGTCGATGGCCCCTGCTGTGAGGTATCCTCTTCATATTCATTTGCCCCAACTTTTACTCTGCTGCCTCCACAATTTATGAACAGATTATAATCTGCAAAATTTGGAAGTATGAATAACACCGGTATTTTATCGTTTCAGTAAATGGGCATTCATTCGTTGGGCTTATGCACTCACTCATTGCCTCTCCAGAACAAGGGAGGCTCCTTATAAAACATGTTGATATCCTATCACAAAATAGGAATTTGTATTCACAATATTATGACATTAAAGGGAAATATATCAAAACCAGTGATCTATAAATCAAGAAATATACCGAATTATCAGTATTATATTATATGAAATACCAAAAATCACATAGGTTAAAGAGCTTACGGGTTGCCATAGGTGGGTGAATAACTAGCAGCTAAATTCCTGCATATTCATAGACTGAAAATAAGTTTTTAAAAAAAAAATCATTGAACAACAAAAACTTCAGATGACCAAAATATTAACACTTACACTTTTGCCTGCTGACAATTAGTTGGCCATGATGGTCCTGAGAAATTATTACTCGATATATCTCTAGAGGACTATCATATGTTAGATTAATGTTTATGTAAAATAAGATTGTGTTATTACGGTTGAACATACAAATACTGAAATGACTTACATATTTTGACTGCTCCGCAAAATCCAGTTTGGTATTGAGCCCGCTAGAAAGTTGTTTGTTAAGTACCTGGAAGAAAGAAAAGATCAACATTATAAAATAACCAGTCTTTGTATTAATTTGATGAACTATGATACGAAATTGTAAGTAAAATTGATTATATCTGCTTACAAGTAGGTTATAAGTGGGAGATATTCTAAATTGCCTGGAATTTCACCCGATAAGTTATTGAAGCTTAAATCCCTACAGATAGAAATATGATATTAGATCTGTAACCACATGTATGAACACACACACACACACACACACAGGGAAAGGGGACCCAGGGGAAAGAGGGGGGGGGGGGGGGATGGTTTGGCGAGGGAGGGAGAGAGGTTCGTGTTAAGACTTACATTATGTCTGATGAATTAACAAAAAGGATCGATATACTTACAGGGTTCTTAGAATAGTCATTTTTCCAATATAATCTGGAATTTTTCCAGACAAAGAAAAGTTCCTTAAAATCCTGCATTGTATATAAATTTCATCTTACATTTACAGCTACACCTTTACATCAGTCAAAAAATGGAGCTTACTCACAATCTTTCCATATTTGTCATATTTTTCAGAGGGGGGAAATTCCCGTCGCTGTTTATATCGCTCACTCTTCTGCCAAAAGAATACAACAAAGGGAAAAAGAAACAAAAAAAAACATGAGAATGTCATTTTTATTTCCTTCCAGAAATAACAAAATGTGTGAATAATCTTTTGAATACAGCTGTGATAAAGTCCAAAGTGTTGAGAACTCAGGAGGAAATGGCCCCTCCATGGATGTTCCTTGCATATCCCTTTGAAGCATTGATATTTGAGAATATAATTTCTTATTAAAAAGGGAATCTAAACAACGTAGTATTAAAAATACTTACAAACGCTGAATCATTGTCCAGTTACTGATAAAACTTGGTATTCTTCCAGAAAAAGGATTCCCATCAATTGCACTGAAAAAAGTTTTCATGCAATTGCAGCTATTGGTAATATGTGTAATCAAACAAGTTTTAGACAGATTGTTTATAGTAAAGTCCAGTAATAGGGTAAAGCATAGATCAATTACTGAACTTACAAATCTGTCAAAACTTTAAGCTTGCCAAGTGTATCTGGTAACCCTCCACTAAAATTATTGGAAGTAAGAACACTGTAAATAAATCCAGAAATAAAAAGAGGAGACTAAAAAGAATATGAAAAAAATACAACAAAGTATAAAACATAAAAAAACATGGATATAGAAGTAAAGTAGGAGAGAATTACAGTCTATCTAAGTTGACCAAATTACCAAGTGACCGTGGCAATGGACCTTCCATCACATTGTCTTCCAATATACTGTGAAAATATAAGTACTTTATTTTCTACTACGTTTTGCTATATAAACTAACTCACAACAAATATGGAAATAAACCATATACAGGGTTTTAAGAGAAGTGATCTTCCCAATCTCAACCGGGAGTTTTCCAGAGATACGATTTCCAATAAGGCTCCTAAAATTCAAAGAGCACGTATGATTATAACCACTATAACCTTATTTATTTTTTCTTTATAATATTGTTACAAAATATAGGAAGATAAAATTTTAATTACAAGTTTGTGAGAGGTAGGGTAGTCCACGATATTGGGAATAATCCGTAGAAATAGTTCCATGTAAGATCTCTGCAGTTTTGTCAATACCAAGACAAATAATTTCCCATTAGTCCATTATAATGGTAAATTTTGAATTAAAATATTTTGCAGTGCAATTACTTACATTACCGCCAGGGAGGTAAGTTTGCTAAATTCAACCGGGAGAGGACCAGTTAAGTTTAGGCCCTTGAGCTGTCTAAATAATTTACATTTCAAAATCAAGGCATGATATGACCCATAAATGTATATGAATCTGTATTACATAACACATTCAATTTTTAATAATTGAAAACCGTGCAAATGTCAGTAATAGTAATATTTACATGCTTGTCACATGACAGAGAGTAGAATTGCATGTGCATGTGACATTTCTGGCCAAAGGACTGGTCATGGGAACTACCCATCCTTTATCACCACTGCATGGATCAACACTGAAATCCCACTTTAGTCCCAGATTCTTTGATACATTCTGAAGTGCTTTAACTGTATGTTCATTGTCAATCAAAAAATATAAAAATATGTCACCAGTGGTTAAACTATAATTAGAATGGTGGTATCAAATGAGCAAACAAGCATACTAAAATAATATGGCTGCTAATTCTTTAAGCCCACATCTTACACTGGGAGGAGCAACAAAGTATACAGTACAAAATTCAAATCCATGTTGTACCAAAATAGTAACTAAAATACATGTCACATGGGCAGGGCAGAATTAGACGAATACATATATGGTTGTCTGCATTCCTGTTGCATTTTACTATTAGTATTCCTAAATATGTGCTCCCTGAGGTCAATGGTGTATACATTACTTCAATATATGCTAAAATAACACTTTTCTTATATAGATCAATTCAATATAAAAAAAAGAACACTACTAACCATTATTTTGAATGTTGCGTTGACCAATCAAAAGGACTGTTGAAACTCACACAAAAGTGATTTGTACAAAGCTGCACTATGGGCCTCTGTATTAGAGAACAACTTGTTTAACAAGTGATTCTCTAAAACTCAGGAGAGAAAAGTGCTTGGTAGCCCTGATAGACAGCATTTTATAGGTAATAAAAGCGTTACCATTTTGCATAGTTGACTCTTTATTTTAAACAATGTTATATTTCATAAAATTCTAAGAAGAATGAAAAAAAAACTTCTGTAGTGGTAACTATAGGTGGATACCCAGTGCCAAAGGCTCCCGTACTCAAGCGCGAGGACTTCCTATATCAGTCTCCCGTTCAAGTACTATTCTCACGGCTTTCTGGGCTCTGGATGCACAAAATGTTTTCACCTCTGATTACACACAAGAAGAAAATAGGTTCCTCCAATTAATGCAAATTTGGCCAAAAATATGACTTATAAAACGTGATACATTTCTGCACACAAACCGAAACAATGATTTATATCTACCATTTAATCATAGGCAATAGACATTAAAACTTTCTAATGATGTTGAACTTCTACATTATACTACATTTTTGTAAGTTTAAGTGTTTAAAGTTCTCCGAGGATGTTGAACTTCTCCCAACTTCCTCCAAGGAAATTTATCTTTCTTTTTTGGTCAAATGCATTATAAGCATTAAATTTTTAGTTAAGTATATAATATATCTTTGTAATTATATGATTCAAAATATTTTCTGCAGTCAGAGTAAGAATAGAAAACTTAAAAAGGGAAATCTACTTCCATAGACATTGGGTTATGTTTCACTATAGAACATCTTACACATATAATTGAGTATAGAGTCATAGACCAAGTCTTCAATTCGATTTTTCTCTGAAAGATGCTATGGTTTATTTACTTATTTGACATTGCATAAATTTTATTTGCACAGTGTCTATTACTAGCTTACTTATGATGTTAAAGATGAAAATGACTTACAATCTGTCAACTATATCTTGCTTTAAAAAGTCAAGCTTTTTATGATTTAAAATGCACTAGGTAATTGTGACACATATTTAATCGGTAAACAATTATGAAATAGAGATCTAGCATTAGTAGAGTTATGGTAATTGGATTGTGTTGAAAATTGAAATTTTCAAATTTCAAGAAAGCATCCATTAATTCATCCTCCCACCGAAGTGAATAAAGAGTTAAAAAAAATGGTTAATAATTTGATAATAGTTATTTGAAGTCAAAATTAGATATATTATATCCTGTGGAATTATTATTTTTCTAGCAAAAGATGCACCTACACGTAACATATACTTCATGTATTTTCAACAAAAGACCTACTGATAGTTGACGCATGCACTCTTAACCAGAGACCGATGCTTTAGCTAAACGAGCTACCAACCTTTAAATTTGATATACATCGCGTGTGTTAGAGAACAGTGATAAGGGGTTTATTGGTAAGCCACCCATCCGAGTTGCTAGTAGTTTTGGGTTTTACTCTCTAAGCATATGTATTAATTAGTCTAAATTAATTATATGTGTACGCTATACGAGGATGCAACCAGTACGTTGCTCGAGGAAATGATGTTTGCACTATGCAGCGGAAGGCTTGAACTATGCTGGGGTTGTATGCAATCCCTTTGTGCAAGTATAAGTTGCATCATGCTAAAGTGAAATTTAATTTTCACAAAATTGATTTGCATAGTAGTACCACATTTTATTATGAAATTTTGTTTGCAATTTTGCACAATGCAACACATATGTGCGATTGAATTGCATGTTCACTAGTACTAGTAAACTGCATCTTTTATGAGATGTCTAAGTAAAGAGCATAATTATTCGCAAGTGGTAATAAAAATGGAATGTCATATCTGATTTCCAAATCATATTTTGCCAATGATATACATCACCAATTAGAAAGAATGTTAAATTTCTTATATTTAATAATGAAAAGATCGCCAATCCAGCTTTCTTATCGAAGCCAGCATATTCAGCTTTCTTATTTAAATATAGCATATCCAACTTTCTTAGTACTATAAGCTAACACATTATCAGTTTACAGAAATTCACCATGTAATAAATTAAGAATTAAATTCATAGGGCAATTTCTTTATCAACTGACAAGATAGGATGTAATTTCAAAAATTGAGGGTAACTGGGGAAGTCAGGGACAGAGACCAAAAAAAAGGAAGCTAGAATAGAAAGCACTCCACATGCTTCCACTTTTGAAATTCATTGATATCACCCTCAAACTAAACTTCATTAGTTGTTATGACAAATATTAACATTCTGTCCATACAGCTCTTAGCAATTCCGAGGGCAAATTTGTTCACCCCTTTTCCTATGGTTTATAAAGCTGTATTACATCCTTATCAAGCTTCACCCTATCATAATAAGCATCCATCTCATTAAATACGAGAAAAATTAGAACACAGACCAAGCTTATATCGATTTTTTTTAATGTCTTTTCATGATAAAGGACTAATCAAAAAGATAAAATGCAAAGAAGCGAAAAAAATGTCTTACTTTCATTTTTGGGTAGCTTGGTAGGTGTGAGCTGAGCAGAAACACAAAAGCAGATGACAACAAAAGCGAGAATGAGAAAAATTGTTCTCTGCAACATAATTCTTTTTCTTATCTTCTTTCAAAATCATTTCTTGCTTTTCTTCATTTTAGAAGTTCGAAAGAGGGAGCACCTCATTTTAAATTAGCCTCTTCACGTAGACGCAAATTGATATATAAAGTATAGTTGCAAGTTGAAAAAAAGATGACAGCTTCCACAGTGAGAGACGAAACCATTTTAAAATGATCCTAGTTGTTTGACCACATCTTTACAAATGTGTCTTCTCTCGTTAGATTATTGGTCCAGCAAAACAAACACAAGGAAAAATACAGCAAGCATCCAAAAACTGCTCTGTACAAATACAGTGTGCGTTCCGCTGGAAAAATACCAGTAAGTTTGCATTGACACGTTAAGGATGGAGCCTACATAAATGGTTCGTTCACATAAGTTGTTGGTTAGAAGTCAAGAATTAGCCTCTGACGTCAAAATTTAAAAATAATGTTTGGTTTATTTTGTGTTTTGAATTTTGATTTTTTTAACGTTAATTTCGAAAGATGTAAAGATTTGAAGGGTAACGAAGGTGACAGACTAAAGACGGAGGGGATCATAAAATGTATGGAGTATGGTGAATGGATAAATTTGACGTCGTTCTTCCGTTGTTTTTTAAAATACGAAAAATAATAAAAAGTCGTTCTTGTTTTGTGTGTTAGCTTCGTTTTGTAAAATGACCGTTTTCCTCGATATGTATGCGTTGTTCGTGCTTTTGTACGTACGAAAACCGAAAATTAAAAAATAGAAAGCGAAAGCAGCCTAAGGTACTGTTCATAAATAAATCTGTAAGTTTTGACTACTGCGTACGCATCGGACGTTTCAACGGTCCTACTCAAAATTTCGACCATTTATCTCAATATTTGGGGAAATTACGTCTGATGCATTGGACGCTTGAACGCTAATGGGTCATCTCGCCGAAATAGAACTCTCTAATCCATCTTCCCATTCTCACTCCCAACTCATCCTTTAGGCCGAAAGCAGCTCGAATAAACCCCAAGAAATTATATTTCGCACTCGTACGATCTTTGAATCAGTATTTTTCGACTTTAATATTATTATTTTTGTTTTCTACAACTCTTTTCCCAAACTTTTCTGATATTTTTTATTTTTATCTTTTTTTCAGATATATCGCACGATTCATCCGCCTCCTCCCAGCCTATAGCCCTCTGGAACAACATAAGGACGTTTGTCTTCATGAATCTTTGTTGCATCCACAGGGGTGTCCATAGTTTCGTCTACACCTTTTATCAGGTTGTCGCTACTGAGTTCAATGCTCGAACTGGGTTGGACTACACAACCAACTGAAGAACAAATGGGACAACCTGAAAAGGGTTTGAAACGACTGGAATGCAATTATACAATGCTTGGCGAAGAGTGGGGAGGAAGATTACACGGAAAACCCAGATGAATGATGGAATACTACAGCTTGACCCTACAAAAAATTTAAGCCTAAGTCTCTCATCAAATCCCGCTAGCTGGACAAGCCTTATGAGGGTGTCATCTCGAAGGGCATTTGCATTTACCATATTCCTCCAATCACTCCATTTACCACCGATGATACTGCATTTTATGGTCATTCCTGTAGATGGATGCACCTTTTCTACCGTCAATTGGATATGCTTATGTTCGCTCGTCTTCTACAGGCTCTTCATACAAAGAGCATGTCCAGGAGTGCCACACTTTGAGTACAAAGTGTGGAAGCCGAGGATGGTAATTCGAAGCGGGACAGGGATGTTGGATATCTTTAAGGACACCTCAGATGATGAGGTTCAAGCGTTAGTCAGCTACATGATATCGGACTTTTGTAGGCTAGTGTGTAGTGTGTCTAATGTATTTTTTATTTTATCACTGTATGGACTGAAATTTCACTTTATTATGTTGTGAAAAAAAATCTATGTTTCATACTAGTTTTACCGTTATAAAATTTCTATTGCAAAATGTACACAATCGCTCAATATACTGTTCAATACTTCACTCAATTTTACTGCTTAATTCATCGCTCAAAATCACAAAAACACATCATCTACTCACTCAACTTTAACTGCTCAATTCATCGTTTGGTCAATCCATTAATTTTAACCACTCGTCATCGTTAAGAAAATACCCTAATTACTCTGGTAACGATTGATCGACTATATAAACAATCAGAGCCGGCCCAGAGGGAAGCCCACCAAGCCCTCGGGCTGGGGCAGTCCATAGGGCCAGGGTAATATTTGTTAGAAATACCCTGCTGTGAGAGAATAAATATAGAAATGTTCTTAACTTGAATTGTACATGAATGTGGTGTAGTGGTAAAGGTTGTAGACATATTACAAGGCAACCAAGGATCGATACTTGCTGCAAACAATTCGTGTTTTTGCTTGAAGATTGTTATGCATGATTTAGCTTACTATTTATACACTGGAAAAAAAATATTGGGCTGGGTCCCAGAAATGTCTGGGCTGGCACTGTAAACAACCTCTCCCCTTCGTTCTTCTCCTCGAACTCTTCTCTATACATCTCTAAATTGAAAATTCAACGACTTTTGACTGTGTTTAACTTCTATTTACCGAGTTAAATTTCTTTGTATTAATTTTTTATGCTTATCTGTTACAGGAAAGTAATGTCAAGGACAAAGTTACAGGTTTTTTCAGCCGTAACTTTAAGTGAGTAATAGGTATTAGTTTTACAGTGTGCAAGATATTAGAATTTAACTACCAGTTTTTAAGTATTAGTTTAACAGTGTGTATGGTATCAGAATTTAGCTATCAGTTTTTAAGTATCAGTTTTACGATGTGTATTGTATCAATTTTAAGTGAGTATTATCCTTAGGAATAAATATTTGATTGGTTGTCCTTTGTCTTGTAAAAGTTATGAAATTTGTCCTTCACGAAAAAATCCCCTATCTATTATTATTTTTCTTTGTTTTTTTAGTCTTCTTTTTTACATGTCGACCAACAAATCATCTGTCTCGTTGTAGACTGGACCACCAAAATGAATACTAATATTCATGAACATCACTAAATTTGTGATGTTTTCCTATTGTTGGAATTTAGGAAACTGAACAAATTAATAATATGAGTTTATACAAAAATAAAGAAGATGAAATTGAGAATTCATTATCACAACCTAGAAGACTACATCCCATGTATATATGTTATGTTTCGTATGCCTATAAACACTCGCATTAGCATATATATGCACAGATCCAATACTATGCATATAGTGACATAGTTTCCAAAGATTATCTCAACCCATATCAATAGCACGTTAAATAGTTAGAATATTAATATTATATAGTATCTAACTTCTTCCCCCAAATTTTTTCTCATCACAAAATTTTGATTATAATGACTTAGCTACATGGTCTCAGATGTAACACCAGCCACACACCTTTATTCAGCCTACATTCTTGATTTCAAGAACACTTGTTTCTTTGAGCACCAAAAGATCAAATTCTCTCCAAGATACACACAATAACCCCTAGCAAAACTCCTATAATATAAATCGTTGGTCCAACCAGCATTTGCATATGCATTGATATGCAGTGTCTTATTTATGTAAAGTTTCAGTTTATAGCTCGATGACCCTTCTAGATATTTATGATCCTCGTGACTATCTTCTAGTGCTTAATTACAGGGTTTCGCATAAACTGTCATATTTTATTCAAATGAAGGATATTTATGGTCTTGTGATGCTATTTTGAGTCTTGCAATATTCCTATATTGATGTTGATTCTCTATTTGATTTCCTGCATTTTTAGATAGAGAAAGATTTCTGGTCATTAGGGTAGGCAGGGACTTTTGTCTTGTCCATGGGGTAATGATAGGGGATTTTCTACCTTCGAAAATCGACATTAATACGTCCTCAGTACTTCTCACGCCGTAAATTCAAGCGTCGGAAAGCCAAATCATTATGGGAAAAGAAAGTAGAAGGAAATAAAAGATAGAACATAACAGAATCTCACCCGGATTGAATAGCATATATTGATTCAAATATCTTTGTAGTAGAAATTTTAAATACATATATCAGAGTTTAACCTAACTTAGTGTAGACAATTATAAATACATGTCCTTACAATGCTTAAAAAAATCAAAAACAATGGAATGTAAATTACGCCCCATACATTGATGAAGATCTCCAACTTCTCAATGGAAACTACAAGAGTCTTGAGCTAATCTTGAAACTACTTGGATCTGACCCAAGTATTAAAAACATTCAGATCATGCTTCGCAAGCCAACACAAGATGCATACACATACATACATACATACATACATACATACATACATACATATATATATATATATATATATGTATATGTATATGTATATGTGTGTATATATATGATATTGTCATAAATCAACTTTGTTGATGAAAACCTTTGAACAGAAGAGTTTCTTATAATATCATATCGTACATAAACACATATGATGATAACTTAACACATCTTTATTCAACTTCTGATATTATTTTTAATGACTATTCTTTGCAAAACCTTTCCATGTAAATATATTGATATAGCTGAAATTGTTACATTTATTAAATTTTAGTGTAATAGTTATAAAATCAAGTTTGTAAAAGGCAAATATTAGAGGCAGAATTCTAACAATGAGAAGGTAAGAGACTACCTACGGAAAGTACATTTATAGAGGAATATATCGAGTCATAGCCGCAACTTGCACCTAGCAACACCGAACCGATCTTATCTCTTCATCTTTTCAAGTAGATCGAATACCTCATCACCTCAGTCGTTCCCTACCTATCCAAGGCATTTCATAACTTTTTTAGATCGATGTGTGGGGCCTAAGTTAACATTTGCCTTTCATTGGACACAAGTTCCACTTAAAATGCCAAATCATCATTTCCACGATACATTAATTACTTTTCACAAAAGTACAACCCTTAAATTCATACATCTCGGGGAAACATGTTAAGCATAAGAGGGGTTGCCTCCTATACCATCTAATAGATATATGTTTGTAAAAGCCAGTGTACGAAATCTTAGGAATACAATGTCATACATTCGTTCATACAAGTTGTTTAAGAACATGACAGACCAAAGCCATTTCTTTTACTACATCTAGTCACATTAGTTGCAAGTAGTCCTCACAATACATAGATAGAAGAACAAATCAAGGATCAAGGTTTTAAATCTCGGGTATCGGTCACGTTTCGTCTCGGGTATTTTATAGACTCAATCTCGTATTCGGGGGAGATCCCGGACGAGATGAGTCTAACTCGGGAGTTCATCTTGGATTTACGTCTCGGGTTTGAAAGTTCATATCGGAACAATCTCGGGGTACATGATATGTTAAAAATGATATTTTAACAAAATGATTCTTATGAATGCTATTAAAAAACATAGTAACTTAAACTTAAAATGCAGAATAACTTTATTATTCTTTATTTTGCGAAAGATCATTCATACTCTAAATTGTAATATGCTTAAAACAGAAATATTGTTAGACAGGAAACATTAAAAGGATCCAAAATATTAAAAAATTCAGCATAAATAGACCATAAAATACATAATTTCATAAGTAACATGTATGTATGAAAATCATAAGCATTGTAAAACATATATGAATATACAATATAGTCATTTAACATGCAAAATGTAAAATAGCAAAAGATTGTTATGGCTAGATTTGACTTTTTTAATTATTGTTCTAGTTCAGACACATATTTAAATTTTAACCAAAAAACATTAAGATCTCGGATAATATTCCAGTATTTCGTCTCAGTCGATATATCGTTCGATATCGTAATATCTTGGGCGATATATTCGAAAGGAGATTTAGAGTGATATTTGTTGTTTCGTTTCGGAAGGAGCCCAAAACGAAATCTTGGAGGAGATCTCAGGCTATATTTGTGAGATTTGAAACAGTGTCAGGGATCATTATTATTTTTATCTATTCTAAAAATAAGACAAAGATTATCAACAAGTAATCTTTCTATTTTGAATGTCTCTGCCTTCTAACAACATTCTTTTAGTTGTGTTCACTTTCGAACTCGTACGTCTTGGTTCGAAGTGGTCAGACATACATATATGATCCTGATTTCTCCAAACCAATATCGATAAAAGATATACATGTGTGTATACAACATTTTTAAGCTCTTCACTTAATCCTCTAGGTTTTTAAATGTTCTCTTTTATCTTTTAGAATTCGTATATGTTAAGTTTCTTATGGAAACATTTACGTATATTATTGTTAATATAGTTCAAAATTTTGATGATAATTTCGTATATCAAAACATATATTTACTGGTTCAAAACATTGTAATTAAGATGTTGTATATGATAAATCATAAATAGTTACTGTTAGGTAAAAGAATACATATTTTTTTAGCTAATTATTCCCAATATTAGCTTCTATACTAAAACTATGTTATTCATAAAATAAAGGTGAAATTGACTTTTACTTCTCATGGATTGCACAAGATTCATCGTTGGAATTTAAGACGAAGTTTAACTAGATTGTTATCGCTTCTATTTCAAATCTTTATTTTCTTTTGAAAAATCCAAATCTCTTTTATTTAATTTTAAGGGAATGTATCCTGTAATATCCCGATGTTTCAATAATAAGATTGGTAATGAAAAGTGAATTCAATAATAAGAAATTACATAAACAAAGAAAAGAATTAAAAAGGAAACTTTTACATATGTCTGAATTTGGCTACATAAACTTTTCCATTGTGTATACGCAAATTTTTTGGAGAATTTTCAAATATACTTTGTCTAAAACTGAGTTAAAGTGAAAGAGTCATGAAGAAAAAGCGGAATTTACAGTTGTTAAAAAAATTACATTGGTCGACCGCCCCAATATGGCGGGTTAATTACCTAAGGGTAAAATGCCAAGTAAGGCTTGAAACTTGGCCGGTTTTCTGGCTAGATACATAGTGGGTAGAATAGATATGAAATATTAAATCTAAAACCATATAGATGTGAGATAAATGGTTAGATTTTTCACTTGTGACATGTCAATTTCAAATTAACCTTGACAATCCGGTGGCCCAAGATCCCTTAGCAAACTTATAAATAGAACCCTTATCTAGTATTTTCATTCCATATATTCTTCTTCCATTTCCTTCTGGTTCCCTTAATTTTTTAATGGTTGAACCTAAAGTTAAATATTTTTCTTTAAGGAAGAAGAACATTAAAAAAAATATTATTTAAAAAGATATAGAGAAAAAGGGATCAAGGAAGACCATAGGACATCAGCATAAGACCGAGTGGAAAGTAACTATTTAAAACCATAAAAATTAAGGATTTAGAATTAAAAATTGTTTTAATTTACAGTTATAGTTTTCAGTCTATTTTCAGTTCAGTACAAGTATAATGTAACGACCCACCACCCCAACCATCGAAAGTCGACACTAAATATGACCACTATAATTTAATGTCGAACATCTAAATGTCGAAAACATAGATTGTTAGGGTAAAAAGAAAAAGGAAAGAAAAGCAAAAACATGGAATCTCACATTGGAAATGACAACATATAATCATAACAAGGACAGATGATCTGACACTCCAAGATACAATGTATATCAGAGTTAAATACAAATCCTATCAGCTGAATAGTTATAAAATTTTGACCTTACAAATGCTAATAGATAAAATAAAATACAGCGGAAATAAAATAATGCAATAGAAAACTTCCAACTCTTCTCTGTGAGCTCCACATCCAACATAAGACAACCTGGAAACATGATCGGTTTGACCCAGGCATTATAATGAAATAATACACGGATCGGACTGGAATACCAAACACGAGAAAATTCAAGTAAAAGTAAGCATACAATAATTCTATGAGACCATGCCGTTGATCGCAGAATGTGTTTTCACCTCACAAAAATAACATATATGATAAGCATCAACATAAAACCAAATCATCGAAACAACAAGGAACGAGTGTTATATGAAAATTTTGCTAACATACAAGTAATAATATAATAACACATCATTGAGAAGATTGCAAGGCACTTCTCGAAGGAAACAAAGAAACAGATTCAAACATTTGGATCGAATAAGGAAAAAGCTAATTTCTTTAAAATAATTGGACCGCACCGCTTACTCCGGACTAAGCCACTTACAATAACATCCAATCTCACCACGGATTAAACTAATTAAACATTGCGAATGATTTGCCTTCCTACTGCAAATTAAAAATAGGAAAACTTGAAATTTAAGAATTGAATGAGAAAATTTCCAAGCTAATAATGACTAGGAGGGTGTGATCTCCTGAACTAAAGTATACCTCTAAAATATACTGAGAATTCCGTTGGCTCTCGAAAACGTTTAAATCAGACCCTGTACAAAATCTGAGAATCTGAGCATTTCTCATCTATGCGCGAACATAACCGAATTCAATCTAGAGTAGATGTGATAATACCCTAATTAGAGCAACCCCACATAGCTTGACTTCCACTCACTCTTTTAATATTCGCTCTTTTAGAAACCATCTTTTAATATTCTTAAAGGAAAATAAACTAACAACAAAATTTGATTATAAATTCAAAACAACGCTAAATTATCCCAAAAGGATAGCTAGTCACACTTATGATCTTTATAATCAATAAATTGATTACATATGGATCATTTATTTACTTAATTAAATTAAGGTCTTAAGCCCTTTTTATAAATCAGTTAATTTATTCTTAGATCATCTTTTCTCAGTTAGTTAATTATTACTCATTTCATTAAATCAATTGAAATTCACTTTTAAAAGAAATTTAGTAAAAAAGACCAATTAAATAAAAACGATATTTGTTAAAGTAAGTTGTCGGAACTAAAGCATCATTTATTAAAACAATCATTAAGTTTCAATCAATCATAAATTATAATAATTACTTAACTAAAGTTTCAATAACTATAATAATTAATTCAATTCTAATATCATTGATTAAAATAAATAATCAATTCTCAGTTTGTTACTAATGCAAACTCAATTACCAATTCGTTAAAATAGATAATTGAATCACATTATTATTAACTCAAATCATAAAAAATTTATAAATATCATTAACTAAAATGATAATTTTATTCATATATCGAATTTGTGAAAACACAAGTTTATATTGTACAAAATGTTTAGTATACATCAATCATCGAAAATATAATCAATTTGGAAACACACATAAGTAAATTTAGATGATAAACGAATATAACAAACAAATGCCCGAAAATTTTAATATAGATGGATGGATGAATGAGAAATAATACGAATAATCAAAGGAATTATTAATTCTGTAACAACCCCACATAGATGTATAGATTTTGGAGTGTTCCGTCGCGACCTTGTTTGCTACGTACACTCTGCTTTTCCTTTATATAGTCCCTTGCAACAAAATGGTTATTTATGTTCATATAGAACAAACAATATAATACAATTCATTTAAGATGAATCTACCGCTTAAAAGCAAGTAATGTCAAAGGTCATCCATTCTTAGATGGGAATATATATTGACAACCACCAACAAAGTAATAAATCAACCAACCGATCAACAAACAATCAAACATATCACACAAATAAATACCGACTCAACAATAGCTATTTATATTATATGATATAATAGTAATCCAGAAAGTGTGAGAGTTAACTCACATTGATTATGGTTATCGCCAAAGCGATTTGATTAGAACTACAACCAAATAGACATTTGATTTTAGCACAAATTCTAGCTAGCTCAGAAAAAGACCAATCAAATTCCAGAATGAAGATGGCATATTAACGAACACAACAAAACTGACCACACGCAATTTCAACCACGCATGTGTTAGAAATTGTATTCACAAGATAACGATGTGTTTATATAATTCAAACACTTAATTACGGTAATTAATATTTTAATTACCCTGATTCTTTGTTCCCCATGTTCAAACAACACTCATGTAGCCTCATTCTGACTTCGATCCATCACCCTCAGCATGTTTCATGACGAGAATCAAAACCGCCATCACCAAATAACACTACGTTCTTTATGACACCCCACATCTATTAATGTCACTCATAAGATAATGCATTAATTTTCGTGAAAAACAATAGGTAAACATTATAGAAAATTAACAAGACAGATAAAATAAGCAGCCGAAAATTTTAAACTTCATTATTCAAAATAAAGCATAGTCTCATAAAACCAAATACAGCAAACTAGTTACATCAAATCTATCTCATAAACCACCTCACAAAACATCAGAGTACGTAAAATAATATCCTTCCCCATAAGCCATACTAAAGTAGAGAGCAAATCGAAATGGTACATCTCAATAAATCCAAGTCCAAGCTATAAGAGAAATCCTAGTCACTGTTGAGTGCTTCCACTCTAAGGACCTGAGGGGAAGGAAGAAAGAGGCGACAGAAAAAGGGTCAGACATAAAGTCTGGCGAGTTCCAGTGATTTACAAATATGCATAAAATAGAAATGCCAAGACAGGTAAATAAGACTGGATGAGAAAGGTACAGTTCAAATAAGGTAACATGTAAACTAAGCAAAATAGCACGATGGACATGTAAACTAAGCAGAATAGCATGATGGACAAGAATAACAGAAATAAACTATGATTGAGTAATGCTTCACATTAATATCCTAAAAAGGTAATGTCAGCACCAATACTAGTACAACAAGTTAACCATGATTACATATCAGTAGGATTAACAGCAGAAATAAACAGTAGGATTAGGCGTACCCTAACTACATAACCACATTAGGTGTTAACCTAATTACACAACAACAGGATTAGGTGTACCCCATACTATGTAAATACCCTGTGTCAGCCCCGGTAGTAGAGTGTATCACTCCCTAACCCAACAATTATATAACACAGAAATATTTACTGGCGTCACAGCGTCTTATCTTCCCTAGTCGAACCTATGCACACTCACAACTCCGTTGGAACACACCTGTACCCACCCCCATGTGAACCACTTACTATCCAGTCTAGTAAAGCATGCCCTGACCCCTACCTAGTGCGAGGCCCCTTCTAAAAAGGTACCAATAGGGATACTGAACGATACGTGTTCCAAACAACATATTGACACAAGCCAAACCCCCTAAGCTTATGCCCCCAAAACTAGGATTTAAGAGTCCTCAAAACCTGATACAACAGTAGACGAGGGACCTCTTAGCTTATTAATACTCATGTTTAACCTTGTAGGTTTAGGTTTACTAATAAGCATGGTTGTAATTATTACATGTCATTATGTGTACAACCCTTACCCAAAACACATGCCTAGATGTATACAATACCCACAGCATTTCTGTTTATTAACCTACATCTGGTACTAACCATATTCTTACATGTCATTTACTTAATGTCCGTTTTTAGTCAAATTGAACATGTCCATTTCATATGCATATTATTCATCAACTATGTTCCCAAATTACAACATATATAGGCTTATGCATATTACCCATTTCTACCAAGTTATAGCAATATATACACATTATCCCTTTTCATCAGTTTACAACAAGTCTAAGCATGTGTATATTATCCTTTTTCCCAAATTATAATTGCACGATGCCAATTTGATAATATGATTAGATTCCTCTTTTTATGTCAATCATTATTTCCCCAATTATACACACACACACACACACACACACACTAATCGGGTATAGTCTAGGTTTCCAAAGGCCTAGGCTTAGCGTAAAATAAAAAGGGAAAACAGAGGAAGGAAAATAGAATCAAATCACATAGGCGTGCATATAGGCAATACTAGAAATAAACATAAAACATGGAAAATGGGAAAAGGAAGATAGATATATATAACTTGTTAATTAACCAACACCACAGGCATATGTTTACTAATCTTAATGGCATAGGTGATTAACAGTGAAAACATATATAATATTTATTTTACTAGCACTGTAGATCCTAACTAGTTTTATTTACCTGTCATGTTCAAAGTATACGAAATAAGATCTGTAAATGATAGAAACTCACAGTGAGTCTTGTTGAAGATAGCTATATATAACACTATGCCGTAGCAAAGTCCAATCCTAGTTGTATCTATGCAAGTCCTGATGTTGTCTCTGTTTGATCCAGTCCTCAACAGCATTCCCCCTGTTATATGTTTATATTTTAAGAAGAGATATACAAAGGTAGAAGATATGAAGAAATGGTGTAAATCAAAATGGGATAAGCCACCTATTTATAGTTTCACAGAGACAACCTTAGCCTTTACATTCTAGGTTTTAAATCCAAACCGTACAAGTCACGCTAAGTCAGTAATGAATATGGTCCCGGTTCGCACTCAGAATCCGCACGAATCAGGGGTGGGTCAACCTACCTACCTTCTGGGTCGACCAATGGGTCGACCCAGGCCGAGCGTGGGTCGCCCCACAACGAGCCCGGTTTTCGCTTGTTCCTGCTCGCCTCGTTTTGACTTTTCTAGAACATATTTTATTTTATATTTACATATAAGCTTCATATACGTATACAAACTTTTATTTCCCATAACTTCTTCGTACATTGTCTATTTTACGCAAACTTGGGGTTTATCTAAACCGGAATTCCAAGAGGAACGCAATGGTAATGCCGTTTTCACTTAATTTTGAATATTTAATTAAGTTACTCCCAATTTATTATCTTTTCGCATAGTTATAGTATGTTAAATTTTAAGGTGTTACATTCGCCCTCACTTAAAAGATTTCATCCTCGAAATCTCCAAGTTAAGAAGAATGTTACAATCCTAACATCCACCAATGACCATTTAATCATCCATTATCCACAAGATCTGTTGTCTTTAAGAAAATTTCTAATGCTTGTATGAACATATGCAAGGTGTTGTGTGTATATGTCCTTACACTAATGCAAAAATCAGGAAGTCGACTGATTTAGTATATGTTTGTGCCATGAATCCAAAATGTATGCAAATAACCCTAGTATAGCATATAAACTCTATATGTGTGCACAATCGTTCATCCAAATGCAACATCCATATGATGATACATCCATTTCTGTGCATAAAAAAAAACTAAAATTCGCACACATCCATATGCAATATGTAAGTGATTGAGCAGATCTAGTACCTAGTGTATGTGTGTGTAAATGCATTCACGAGCAACCACTAACAAACGCTTGCATCCACTTGCAACCATCATAAAATGTTTCAAACACATGTTTCGAACCATAGGGTTCTACCGAAAGATCGCAAGGTTCGAACGATAGGATAAATAAACTCGAATGACAGATGCAAATGTAAAGTGAAAGCTTGGAAAGGAAGTCAAGAACGTACTTTCAAAAAGGAAAGGTTAAGAAGTGTGAATCCTATCTTTGGGTTCCCATGTCGCATCTTCACGATCTGCTCCCCATTGCACTTTAACCAATCTGTTTTTTTATGTAACTTCTTGATTCCTGATCCAAGGAAATGAGTAGGAACTCATCTCACTGATGATTACTTATCCACTTCCATGTCCTCAAGTGTGCTCGGCTCTGCTATCTCTATCATATCCTGGGCATTCCGCAAATAGGAAATGTGAAACACATCATGTACGCCTGCCAGTCTGTTCGGTAGCCTGATCCTATAAGCCATCTGTCCTATCCTCTCTACTATAGAGGATGGCCCTACAAATCTCACCGCCAACTTCCCTTTTGAACCAAGCGAATTACATTCCTTAGCCGTGACACTTTAACAAAGACCATATCTCTAACATCGAGTTTTGGCTCGGTCCTTCTTTTATCGGCATAGGATTTCTGTCAATCTTAAGCGGCTTTCATTCTTCGACGGATAAGATAAATCTTCTCGGAAGTGTCTTGAATCATCTCTGGTCCAAGTAGAAGTCTGTCCGTAGACTCCCACCAACAAGTTAGTGATCTACAAGGTCGCTCATATAATGCTTTGAAGGGTGCCATTCCTATTCTTGATTAGTAACTGTTGTTGTAGGCAAACTCTATTAAAGGACTCCCAAGTTCCTCCAAAGTCTAGAATCTACGATACACAGTTTTAGAAGATCCTCAAGAACTATATTCACCCACTCAGTCTGTCCATCTGTCTGAGGGTGGTATGCTGTGCTCAAGCGTAGTTGTGTACCTAACGCCTCTTGTAAGCTCCTCCAAAATCACTAGTAAAGATGGGGTTGCGGTCGCTTATTATGCTGGAAGGTACCCCATGCAATCAAACTATCTCTCGAAGGTATACTGAGGCCAACCAAGCCACCGTCCTTTTACTCTTAACATGAATAAAATGAGCGCTCTTCTTAAGTCTACCCATTATCACCCAAATGATCGTATTACCCTTCCTTGACCAGGGAAATCCATCGACGAAATCTAGAGAGACTGTGACACCCCACGTCCGTTAATGTCACTCACTAAGGGAATGCATTAAGTTCCATGAAGCGTTATAGGTAAATGAGAACAAAATAGCACAAGATAGACAGGTAAAATAGCAGCGGAATTAAAAACTTTAAAAAAACTTTATTTACATCAAAACATCATGGTCCCAAATACCGAGTTTACATCATAAGTAACTAATTACATTAATAATCTGTCTTGCCAAGAATATCAGAGTACAAAAGCATAAAACCATATTTCCCTGTGAAGCCATAAGAGAGTTGACCAGAAGTCAAACCGATACATCTATATCCAAAATCCAAGCTAAGCTGAAAAGAATCCAAATCAACTCTAAGCACTTCCACCCTGAGAACCTGGGGGGGGGGGAGGACGGAAGAGAGAGAAGAGGAAACAAAAAGGGTCAGACATAATGTCTGGCGAGTCCAGTTACTTTTAAATATAAATAAATAAAAGTATCATGGAAGGTATATATAAAACTGGAAGAACAAGATAACAGTAACAATAACTAGTGTGAACTGAGCAAGATAAGATGAACTGGAAATATTACGCTTCTTAAATACATTTCTCTGCATCGCGCTGATTCTAGTATATCAGAAGTAGAATGATTCCTACTAATACCGTTCCTTTGCATTTTCTTGATTATTAGGTTACTTGGGTTAACAGAACTCAAGACTTATCCGCGCATCATACCCGTTTACTTTCCCATGGATTCACCAAATACAATATATGTAGTTACCTCTCAATATTAAGATACACCCCATGGTAGCCCACTCGCACGTCTCCACCGTAGTGAGCGCAGTCCCCCATCCTACGTCAGAGTCACGTACGGATTTCTATATAACAATATTACATTTCGTATATATCTGTCATTACTATGCTAAGTAAGCATATGGACTGCCACCATCGATCGAATCAGATTCCTTATTGAAATAATGCCCTCTAGTGTACGATACACCACCCAGAGCAGATATGCATGTATCTAGACTATCCCACGTATGTACTGTAATTATAGCTTGATGCCTCAATCGCACGTCCTCTAATGTGCACCGAGTTCCATGGAAGGGCTAAACTAGAAACACATAACTCGGCCGGGAGCTTTTCCATACCTGTACAGGCCGCCTTTAAGTGCCTTCAAATACAGATATTCCTCGGGTTTGTTTTCCATGGTGGCTGTGGACCCACCTCGGCCCCTCCCTCAACTAATAAAGACTATAAGAGCTAAGCGACTGCCCTAATACAACCAATCTAAACATCCATGTGGCATCTACCCTCAATCCCGTACCTAGATAGTGAAAGGTGAAATGATATCTTAGGTTTAGCTCTAGTCTTTCCGCATCCCGCTGGTTATTGATGACGAATATCCGATGGTCTACTATCCTTGTTGGTCGTGTCCCTCTCTATCTCCTCGTGAGGCAACCGTCGAATCGCTCTGGTATCACCTCGTCACAACATTCTGATTGCACAGCTACATCTGCAGTCAAGGCCCACCCACCTAGTAGTTATGCGTAGACCCAACCTCTGCGAGTACAGCCTAAGACATCGGTCACCTCACACAGGACTGCTAGGAGCACCTTACATACTCAAGATGCAGTGTGCTTCCCCTTCCAGTCCTTTGGAGCCGTCAAACAATCAGATGAATGTGCGCTCCCTTCATGCCTTATACCACCTCGATGATCTACCCCGTTGGGTTATTCACCCTCAGCCGTACGGACTGGCCTAAATGCCTCACTTTAGCTTGTTGTTAGACCCTATGTCTAAACATTCTTTTACGCGCTTGTCTTACTTCATTAGGTTTCCAGTTAACTTGATTATTTCCCGTTCATATTGAATTCTTATTTAAAATTTACCAAGTTTCTCTTGCTTATTAATTTCAATCATATAACTCAATCCATTTAAGTTTATTAATAAGCCCACAACATGTTATTCTCTATATTATGGCCCAAGGTCTGTAATCCACAATCTATTTTATATTCTTGCATGGTTACGTCATTACAATAACATGTTCTCCTTAATATGTTATTAAGTATATCTCAATCACATGTTTCCTTATTAACATGTCACTTACCATTTATGATTAAATATAACTTATTTATTTTACAAGTTTTCCTCATTCTTTCTCATTTAATCATAAATACAATTTACACCGTCACTACAACTTATCATTGTTTACTTAGCAGATTATTACGCATATCTAATTCTATCATTTCTACAAGTTATGCTTACCCTACAAGGTGTCTTTAATTACATAACTTTATTATATTTTCCACCGGTTATGTATACAACTAGGTGTCTTTAATTACATAACCTTATTGGATTCATTTCGTGGGCCTATATGTAAATATTACCCACCCCTCTATTTTACTTAACCTACCCACTACCCATCCAATTTTACTTAACCCTAACTTAAGTTCATGATCATACAATCCTTATGGATTAAATTAGGTTAAGTAGTTCAATTCATTACCATGTCCCATTATGGTTATAATGGGCTAGACCTCCAACATTAGACCTACAATGTGTGGATGCTGGATATGTCGGTCGGGTCCGGGCAGTCTTATTCCACAGTTAGGTCTAACCTCGTGTCTTAGCCCGATTCGAATTTTCACACTTAGACCTCTCACATTAGGTTCAACATTAGTAGCTGCTGGATATGCCGGTCGGGTCCGGGCAGATTCCACCACTAATGCAACCTAACCTCATGTCATAAGTGCAATTAGAATTCCTAAATGTAATTACTAGACATTCCGTTTTTATCCAAATCTACCTATGTCATTATAAGTGATTATTTCTCTTTTTCCCCATATTTAATTATATGCCCAATTCACTATTCAAATCATAGACTTTTACACCCCTTTTAATTCACCTTTTAATTATGCACAATCCGCTCTTTTTCCCAAGTTATAAGTCAAGACATATACATATACATATATATATATATACATACATATATATATATATGCATGTATGTTATGCACAAACCCAAATCTACATATTTTCCAATTTATGTCCCTAGTCCATATTCACCCATTTCAATACAAGTTATATCCAAATCCATATTCGCATATTTTCCAACATATGCCCAAAATTCATATTCACATTCATCCCAATTTATGTCCCAAATTAGTACTTGCACATGTCTAAATTTATGCTCAAATTATATTTTCCAACGTATGCCTAAATTCATATTATCCAAGAAGACATATGCCCCCAAACCCATATTCTTATATTTCCAAATTTATGCCCAAATTTAGATCCATATTTTCCAATATCAATTATGCCCCAAATTATGTCCTTCCTCATTATCCCCAATTTCACACGTTCGCATTTTTCAGCGTTAGGCCTAGGCTCGAAGGTAGCCTGACTATATAAAAAAATAAGGGAAAAGACGGAGAGAAGAGAATCGAGAACAGGCATAATAACGAATCAATAATAAACTGGTAGAAATAGGCATAAACTGAATAGGCATATTATGACAAGATTTAACATGGCGGCGGTATGAACATATAAAAGCAGATCTGATAGTTATGTCATAATAGAACTAATTAGGCACCGATTCAAGATCCAATTTTTACATACATATCAAGATTACTATTTAAATATTTAGATCTAAAAATAACATGAACTCACAGTGAATGGATCCAAATTACTGCGAAGAACATGTTGAATAAGTTGTTGTAGCCATCGCTGAATTTGTATAATGTTTGCTGAATTAGACTTGGAGTAGATTAGCCCATTCAATCTTCGTGGCAGCGGAGCTTCGCCATCACCATTGTTTTTAGATGAATAAAACCTAGGTCTAGGGTCCTTTATATAACCTAGGGTTCATGAATCTAGCTCGAAAATCGTCCAGGTTCAGAAGAGAAGTTTCCAGAGCCACGGGTCGGTCGACCCCTCTTCATGGATGTCGACCCCCATGAGCCTGAGTCGACCCCTAGGTCGACCCAGCAGGGACTCGGGTCGACTTCAAAATGTCAGCCCTTCCTTGATTTGCGTGCCAGATTTCTGGTTTTGCTGATTTTTGAATATTTTTGAATTTTATATGTGTATATATCTATCCTATATGCATACAAACTTCAAACCTTAATAACTTCTTCATACGGTGTCCGATTTATGCAAACTAGGTGTCTATTTTGACCAGAATTTCGATATGGACGCAATGGCGCAGTCCGTTTTACTTAATTATGAATATTAAATTAAGTTTTCCTTATTCCATTGTTAATAGTGTATTTCACACTAATTATTCTTTAATTCATCATCTTTAGTGTCGTTAAAATTCTGAGGTGTTACAGAGACGCTCTACCACTTCCATTATGGGACATCCAATACTGAAGCAATCTGCCCAGTTTCTTTTGTTCAGCTTTTACTCTTTGGCAAGTCATGCATCAAGCTACAAATTCCACCACATCTTTCTTCATGCGAGTCCAAAAGAAAACCCTGTTCATGTCTCGATAAATTTTGTCGCTACTTGGATGGATAGTCATCCGAGAAGGATGAGCATCCTCTAGCACTGCCTTAAGCAATTCCCTAATCTTAGGGACACATAGCCTTCCATCTCGTCCTAGCCACCCTTTATCGTCTACAGTATATCCATCTAGGTAACTAGAAGTCTCTCCTCTATCAAGTTTGTCCAAGATGTCTGAAATCTGCTGGTCCTCCCGTTACATAGATCCAACTCGCTCCAATAGAGTAGGTCGCACCTCCAATGATGCTTAAAATCCCAATGTGAAATCCGTAGATGGATTAAAATTAATGGTTGAGATGTACTCCAAGCTTCGCCTTTCTATGAATAGAGGACTCAAAGTCATCTTTTGCTTACTCAATGCGTCCGCCACTACATTACCCTTGCCTAGGTTATAAGTTATCTCGAAGTCGTAGGATGCTAGGAATTCCATCCACCATTGCTGCCTTAGGTAGAGATACTTCTTTGGGAACAAGTACTTGAGCGACTTATGATCTGTATATAGCTTAAATCTTTCTCCAAGTAGATAATGACGCCAAGACTTCAATACGAACACTATAGCAGCCAACTCTAGATCATGGGTAAGGTAGCTCTTCTCATGAACCCTTAACTTTCTACTGCCATAGCATACTACCCTTCCCTCTTGCATTAGAACGACATCAAGCCTTGTGCCACAAGCATCTATGTAGACCCTGAACATTGCTTCCATCTGAGAGAGTCGAAACTAGGATTGTTGTCAGGGCCCTCTTCAATCTTTGAAAGGCATCCTCACAATCGATGCTCCACAAAAAAGCCAAGTTCTTTTTTGGGGTAAGCGGGGTCGACATCCTTGCAAAGTCCTTGATAAAAATTCTATAATAGCCCGCCAACGTTAGAAAACTTCTTACCTCCGTTGCATTCTTTGGAGCCCTACAATCTTGAACTGCAACGACTTTCGCGGGGCCCACTGCTATCCCGTCCTTGGAGACCATATGCCCAAGGAATCTTACTTCCTTTCTCTAGAAGTGACACTTAGAAAACTTCGCCTTGAGCTGATGTGACCTGAGAGTTAGCAGAATCTCTCTTAAGTGTTGGACATGATCCTCTTCATTCTTTGAGAAGATCAGAATGTCGTCCACGAAGATCACCACAAACTTGTTCAGAAACTCCCTAAACTCCCTACTCAGAAAGTCCACAAAATAGGGGGCTACATTAGTAAGCCCTAAAGGAATAACCAACCATTAGAAGAAGCCATCTGGAGTTCTGAATGTTGTCTTATCAATGCTGTCCTCTGCCACTATCAAATGATGAAACCCTATGGCCAGATCCATATATGAGAAAACGGATGCTCCTACTAGCTGATCAAACTGGTCGTCAATTCTTGGTAGCTAGTGCTTATTCTTCTTAGTGAGCTTATTCAGCTCCCTATAATCCACACATAGAAGAAGTGAATCGTTTGCCTTAGTTGCAAAGATGACTAGAGCTCCCCACTCTGAAATGATTCGCCTAATAAAACCTTTCTTGAATAGCTCACTTACTTGCTTGTTGAGCTCCCTCCTTTCCCTAGGAGCCATGTGGCGCACTGGTAAAGTAACTAGCTTGGCATTCTCTATCAAATAAACTCGGAAGTATATCTCATGTTTTGGAGGTAGCCCTTAACCTCCTCAAACACATCTAGGTAGTCTCTAGTTATAGGCACGAATCGCAAGTTGTCAACAGAAATATCAAGTGATCCCAAAAAACTGAGCATCACTAACCCCCCGGGTCACAGGAAATTTCGAGAGTCCTATCATGATAGGTAAGAAGTCTAACCACTCTCTTTTCACAATCATGGATAGCATCATACATGGCTAGCCAATCCATGCCCATAATCAAACCATAACCCACAAAGCCCAGCGCGTATGTGTCGCATTCAAACTCGATGCCCAAGATAGAAATTCTCAAACCCCTACACATCGTGTATAAATGAATTGATCCTCCTATGTGGTTTGAGAATACTACAGGTTCATAGATTATATAAGTATTAAGGTGTAGAATATCTACTATAGAACTGGATATAAATAAATGTGAACTGCCAGAATCAAACAGGGTTCGAACAGGATAGTCAAAAAGGGAAATCAAACCTTCAACCATGACTTTCCTACCTCAATCAGGTCCACTTGCTTCCAAAGCATGCACTTGTCCAGAAGTTCCCACCCCCTGTGCCTGCTTGCTAGGGCATTTTTTATCAAAGTGTCCCACTTGTCTAAAATTAAAGCAGGCTCCTTTTGTCTTTCTGTAGTTCTTTATGAAATGACCCATAGCTCCGCAACCGTGACACTTGATATCCTTCTTGACCTGAGCCTTATCGGGATTTCCACCTTTCTCTTTCTTTTGCTTTCCTTTTCTAGCCACCATTTCTGTTTTTCTCCCTTAGCTTGAGTCTCCTCGGTCTTAGTATCTTTCTTGACTTCCTTGCCATCTTCGTGCATAAGATCCATATCAACCGGCCTTTCAGACGTCGCCCCCATCAGTATATGAGATAAAGCAAGTCCTTGGAGAGTTTGGTTCAATCCTCTAGCAAATCTAAGCGCCTTCTTACGGGGCGTATTCACAAGTCTAGTCCAAATCTACCTAGATGATTGAACTTATTCACATAATCCTTAATAGATATGACCCCTTGCTTTACAGCCAAGAATCTCTCCATCTGTAATCCCTCTTCCGCTTGAGATAAGAATTTCATCTCGAATCTCTGCATAAAATCATCTATGTAGCTACCGGTTGTCCAGCTTGCGTTACTTCCCACCAGTGGGAAGCCTCAGCCTTTAGTTGTCATGCATCCAATTGTATCTTCCTTTGGTCGTCGATCTCAAAGAGTCCAAAAAAGTTCTCCGTCTCTCGCAGACAATTCCGCGCTTCAATGAAGCTTTCGGTATTACATAATGGTTTTCCTTCCATAGTGCAGAAGTCTTTGCATAACTTAGAAAAGTTATCTACTCATGGAGGCAGAGCAATAATGGCTGCAGCCGGGGGGAGGAGCATACCTTGACCTCCAGTAGGTGTCGTAGCCTCAAGATACCTATGGAACCATATCGGCAACGAAATGCCCACAGGAAGATTCAGTGCCCCAGACATGCTGACAAGAAAAGAAAAAGGATTCAATAAGAGATCAAGAGAATGTTGACTATAACTTAAGGGGATATGTTTTTCAAAAATAGATTTTTACTTGAAAATACTTTGCTTTTGAAAACGGTTTAAAAAAAATTCTCTGATCCTGTAACCTTCAGCTCTGATACCAAATGTGACACCCCACGTCCATTAATGTCACTCATAAGAGAATGCATTAATTTATGTGTACGTAAAATTTACAAGACCGACAAAATAAGCAGTAGAAAATTTTAAACTTCATTATTCAAAATAAAGCATAGTCTCATAAAACCAAATACAGCAAAAAAGTTACATCAAATCTGTCCCATAAACCACCTCACAAAACATCAGAGTACATAAAATCGTATCCCTTGCCCTAAGCCATACTAAAGTAGAGAGAAAATCGAAATGGTACATCTTAAGATATCCAAGTCCAAGGTGTAAGAGAAATCCTAGTCACTATTGAGTGCTTTCACTCTAAGGACCTGGGGGGAAGGAAGAAAGAGGCTAAAGAAAAAGGGTCAGACATAAATTCTGGAGAGTTCCAGTGATTTACAAATGTGCATAAAATAGAAATGCCAAGACAGTTAAATAAGATTGGATGAGAAAGGTACAGTGTCAAATAAGGTAACATGTAAACTAAGTAGAATAAAATGATGAACAATAATAGCTGGAATAAAATATAATCGAGTAATGCTTCACATTAATATCCTAAACAGGTAATGTATGCACCAATACTAGTATAATAAGTTCAACATAACTACATATCAGCATGAATAATAGCAGAAATAAACAGCATGATTAATCAATAGGATTAGATGTACCTTAATTACATAACCATATTAGGTGTTAACTTAATTACACAATAATAGGATTAATTGTACTCCGTACTACGTAAATACCCTGTGTCAGCCCCGATAGTAGGGTGTATCACTTCCTAACCCAGCAACTATATAACACAGACTTACTTACTGGTGTTACAACGTCTTATCTTCCCTAGTCGGACCCATGCATGCTCATGATTCTGCCGGAACGCACTGGTACCCACCCCCATGTGAACCACTTACTATCTGGTTCATTAAAGTGTGCCCTGGCCCCTATCTAGTGCGAGGCGCCCTCTAATAAGAAACCAATAGGGATACTGACTGATATGGGGTCCAAAAAGCAGATTGGCACAAGCCAAACCCACTAAGCTTGTGCCCCCAAAACTAGGAATTAAAAGTCCCCAAAACCCAATACAACAACAGAAGAGGGACCTCTTAGCTTATTAATACTCATGTTTAACCTAGAAGGTTTAGTTTTACTAATAAACATGGTTATAATTATTACATGTCATTATGTGTACAACCCTTCCCCAAGACACCTGAACAGATGTATTCAATACCCACATCATTTCAGTTTATTAACCTACATCTGTTACTAACCATATTCTAACATGTCATTTACTTAATGTTCGTTTTAAGTCAAACTGAACATGTCCATTTCATATGCATATTATTCATCAACTATGTTCCCAAATTACAACATATATAGGCTTATGCATATTTCCATTATTTACCAAGTTATAGCAATATATACACGTTATCCCGTTTTATCAGTTTACAGCAAGTCTAAGCATGTGTATATTTTCCTTTTTACCAAGTTATAATTATACGGTCCGAATTTGATAATATGCCTTGATTCCTCTTTTTAAGTCATTCATTACTGCCCCAATTGTGCACACGCTCTAATCGAGTATAGCTTAGGTTTCCAAGGTCTAGGCATGGCATAAAATAAAAAGGGAAAATAAAGGAAGGAGAATAGAATCAAATCACATAGGCATATAGGCAAGACTGGAAATAAACCTAAAACATGGAAAATGGGAAAAGGAAGATAAATACATATAACTTGTTAATTAACCAACACCACAGGCATACGTTTACTTATCTTAATGGCATAGGTGATTAAAACTGAAAACATATATAACATTTATTTTACTAACACTGTAGATCCTAACCAGTTTTATTTAACTATCATGTTCAAAGTCTAAAAAATCAGATCTATAAATGACGGAAACTCACTGTGAGTCTTGGTGAAGATAAATATATATAACACTATGCCGTAGAAAAGTCCAATCCAAGTTGTATGTATGCAAGTCCTGATGTTGTCTCTGTTTGATCCAGTCCTCAGTAGTATTCCCTAATTATACATTTATATTTTAAGAAGAGATCGGCGGAGGTAGAAAATATGAAGAAATGGTGTAAATCAGAATGGGAGAAGCCTCCTATTTATAGTTTCACAGAGTTTACCTCAGCCTTTTGATTCTAGGTTTTAAATCCAATTCATAAAAGACATGCTGAGTCAGCAACGAATACAGTCCACAAAACAGTCCCTATAAACGTTCTACAATAGCTTGCCAACCCTGGAAAACTTCTTACCTCCATTGCATTCTTTGGAGCCCTACAATCTTTAACTGCAACGACTTTCGTAGGGTCCACCGCTATCCCATCCTCGGAGACCACATGCCCTAGGAACCTTACTTCCTTTCTCCAGAAGTGACACTTAGAAAACTTCGCCTTGAGCTGATTGTGACCTGATAGTTTTCCGAACCTTTCCTAAGTGTTGGGCATGCTCCTCTTCATTCTTTGAGAAGATCTGAATGTCGTCCACGAAGGCCACCGTGGACTTGTTCAAAAACTCCCTAAACACCCTACTCATCAAGTCCACAAAATAGGCGGGTGCATTAGTTAGTGCGAAAGGCATAACCAACCATTCGAAAAAGCCATCTGGGGTTCTGAATGTTGTCTTATCAATGATGTCCTCTGCCACTTTCAACTAATGAAACCCCATGGCTAGATCCATATGCGAGAAAATCAATGCGCCTACTAGCTGATCAAACATGCTGTCAATTATCGGCAGCAGGTGCCTATTCTTCATAGCGAGATTATTCATGTCCCTATAATCCACACATGGACGAAGTGAATCGCCTTTCTTAGTTGCAAAGACGAATGGAGCTCCCCACTCTAAAATGCTTCGTGTAACGATTCGGATTTTGCCCGGACCTAATTGATCGCAAAATCAACTAAGACCGTTCAAAAACCCGAATATGCTAACTTTGGGCATACAACACATCAGAACAAATAACAGAAGACTTTTATAAACATTTTAATAATGTTACATCAGAGTACAGAATATATAAGAGTACATCGATAAATAATAATATAGCGGAAGATTAATTTACAATAATTTAATACAGTGCAACGGAAAACAATAAACTAATACATCGGAAGTCTATCAATGCTCTAGACACACCTTTAACCTTTGATCCAGAATCCTGATATATCTGCAAAATAAGCTACTCGACTTCCCGTGTGGAAAAAGAGCACCAGAGTTTGCAAAGTGAAACAAACTACGAGTCAGTCATGGGACTGGTATGAGAAATCTTACTTAACCTATTTAATAATAATAAGGCTAATCACAGGACCACGCCGCTAACGCGGAACGAGTTTACTCGATTAGATTGCCAGTGCATAATTTAAATAAAGTAAATCGTTAAACAACGCAATGCTTTTTAGAAAAATGAAACCATTATAAGACTCAAGTCCCATCACACAATGAAACGCAAACCGTAGGATAGAGTTTTACCTTATAATGGTAAAAAATGCTTGATACGATAAAAATGGATTTGATATTATTATTAGTGTACATATGTTTCAAAATCATTTCAATCATAATGTATCAATCATAGACGACATAGCTACCAATACTATGTCGCCATACTAGTTGAAACACCCCACCTCCATTAAGGTCACTTACAAAGGGAATGCCTTAACTTTGATGGAGTATTATAGGTAAAAGACACAGATAATTTACAAGACAGACATATATAAGCAGCGGAAAAACCAAATTTATTTCATACGTGGTTTGTAACAGAAAACATTACAGCAAACTATCTCAAAATAACTTCCAAATCATTACATCAAAATCTCTGTCTTGATTATAACATAATGAAGCATAAAACACAATTAAAACTGCATAAATCCCTAAGTGGTAGTGTGTCCAAAGCCATAGCCAAAGATAAGAGGTTCCAAGCTATACATCACAGAGTCTTCAAGCTTGGAAAGATGAGCGGTCCAAATTAAGCTGAGCTATTCCCTCCCTGGCTACCTGAGGGGGGGGGGGGACGAAAGAAAAGAGAGTGAAAGAAAAATGGGTCATACATAAGTCTGTTAAGTCCAGTGATTATTCAGCATGTAAACTGGTAAGAGTACCATGACATGAATAAACTGGACGCAGGACAATAACAAAGAAATAAGGTAACATAGGATAAGGCAAGATAAACAAGGCAAGGTAAACTAATCATACTATCGCACTCATATCTATATTCTGTGCACCTACTAGATATTTCAACCATTATCATGAGTTCAAACCCAGTGATCCCTTTTTATCGATCGGCTCCTACCTGCACACATTTACTACTTGTGTCATACGGCCCTGCTCGATTGTAGATATTTGTGCTAGTCCCACCATGGGGTGTATCAAATCCTATGGTGGCAACCCGACACGATTCAAGATGCACAGTGTATAACTATTGAATGCCCAGTGCCTGCTTTTTCCACTCCGAAGTACGTGCACGCCCGTACTCCGTCAGAACCTACACTGACGCACCAACCGTCATTGTTTTGACCGCTTATAGTCAGCCCAGTAATCGTGCCCCACCTTGCCTAGTTTAGGGTACCATGATACATCTATGTGAGTTACTGCTGAAATGGGTCCCCGTTACTAAGGTTTCCTAATCAACATGTTAAATTGGTTTAGTGTCCAAGTTAACCTAACCCCACCCATCAGTTTAGTTAACATGCTGTATTTGTTAAGTGTTGCATTAACTAACTTAACCCTACCATTCCTGACTTAGCTTTAACTCATTCATTAAAGCACCAACCACTCATATTAGACAGGTATTGTTGCGGTCACTGGATGTGTCGGTCGGGTACGGGCAGTTTTACACTACAACTCAGTCTAACCTCGGATTCTTTTTGGGCTCAATGCACTAACCTCTCACATTAGATATATATTGTTACAGTTGCTGGATGTGCCAGGCGGTTCCGGGCAGTCTTACACCGTAACTCAATCTAACCTCGGGTTAGGCATATTCTTCTTTTATAAATTTACATATTTAACTCTTTATGTTTGTATGTAAATTATTGTCATTCAAGTCAAGCCCCACTTTCCCTTTTAAATCAAGTTCATAATTTTAGGTATAAAAATTTATACCACTTTTATGCCATAAACCATTTACATGTTTATAAGCCAAATATGCCAATTATATGTAATTTCATGTTTTTTCCAACGTTAACCCCGTTAAACGTTTGCATAAGTCACATAAAATGTTAGGCTCGCTACATAGCCTAACTCACACACAAAAGGGGAAAAAAGAGGAACATGTAATATTCCAACATCACAAAAATATTGATCTAACTACGCATGTGGCATAAAACAATATACGTTTAATTATGAACTTGCAAATTTAGATCTACTCAACATAAATCGTAAAATAGGGTTTTTACATAGAACTACATAAACTTAAATTAGGCATGTAGTTGTGAATTTGCTAATTTAGTTGTATCAAATTTAACATGAACCTAATTATATTAGCATGTAGTTTTGGTCATATATGTGATCATGGTTGAACTTGCATAAAAATAGCAAAATTCCCAAATCGACATACAATATATAGGTGTCAACATGATATGTCATTGCCAAAATTATACAACATGGTATGTCATCGCCAAATTACACAACATGATATGCCATTGCCAAATTATATAACATAATATATCATCGCCAATTTATTCAACATGATATGTCATCGCCAAAGTATACAACATAATATGTCATCGCTGAATTACACAACATATATGTCATTGCCAAATTATACAACATATGGATTCATTGCCAAGCATTTAACATTTATCATCAAATTACATACAACATGATCACAAACTTAACATGATAAGAGTCATAGTCTTAATCAAATTCAGTTTTAACAGAAAAGGATAGGCATAAATTTACATTAGGCGTTGTTCTACATCCGGTTATTTAGTCACAATTCTGATATCGTTTAGGTCTAAATGATAACTGGACTTACAAAAAGGAGACTAGCCTTGTGTTATGGGATCGGTATTCTGAAATTCAATAGCTCTCCTTTGTTGTAGACGTTGAATTCTCTTAGTTGAATTATATTTGATTTGTAATTCCTAACTTGCTTCCTAGTTGAAGGAGAACGGCGGCTACTCTAGGTTGAGTACTGACAGCATGACAACTCTAGGAATATATTTGTGTGGCTTAGGATTTAGATTTAGGTTGCTTATATAGAAGTTTGATTTAATAGGAGCCGTTAGATCAACCAAGGGCAAATCAAAGCCATACAAACCTAAGAGAACCAACCAAAATTTTCCACACAAGCCCTTATGACTCAGAAATCGTCACATAAAGAAACACATCAGGTTTCAGATCTGGCCTGAGGGGGAGGTTGACCCCCTGGTCGACCTGTATAGGGGGAGGTCGACCTGGCCTTGGGCGGGAAAATTCCCGCCCAACCCGCTTTTGCATCTGATTTCGAAATTTAAATTTTCTGAACTTTAATCTGAGCTGTTTATTTAAATTCTTGAATCTTCTGAAAGTCATAACTCCTTCATACGGAGTCCGATTTACGCAAACTCGGACTCTATCTCAAGTAGAATTCTGAAACGAACGCAATGGCGTAACCCGTTTCCCTTAATTCTCACATTTATAATTTATTATTCTTTAATTCGTTACTTTTATGTTTGTAGAAAATACGAGGTGTTACACTAGTTCTATAATCAAAACTGCATGGTGTCGTATTGGAAGTTGGATTTCCATCATGAGTAAGGGCTAGGGACGATCTCCTTACCGATTCAAGACACTCTAGTAGATGTCTCAGGATCACTCCTACGAGCAACCCTTGGATACTGCAGGGCCGGTCCACAAATACTTTAGTGGATTGGCAATTCCTGAACACACGCTTCCCGGTATTATTGAACCTATAAATTGGTCACTATCGACCAATATAATCAAGGCCTCGTAAGCCATCTTCCACACAAGTCAAATGTTAGGGCTTGTAAAACCTGATACCACTTCTAGCTAGAAAGAAACATGTGCACTCCCTACGTTCCCTTGTTCAGTTTTTAACTCATACTGGGGTGTGAGGCTCGCGAAGTAACGCTATACACAAAGCTACGCGTAAACAGGCCGTCCTTTGATCATCAACCATAAGGCTCTGCTTTTCAACAAAAGCCTTGATCATTTGCATCTTGGCATGCCACATTGATAATTCATGCCATGCGATCGATAACTACCAATATATAACCTCTGAGCTCATGCGTCTCAGAGAAGGGTGTTGAGCAAGAGAATAAATCCTCCGCCACCAAACAGATATATATTGAATAGAAATCAATTTACATAGAATGAAATCCAATGTCATACACACATCCATTTACAAGTCCGTTCTGGGTCTGAACGAAACCGGAGACACCTTATTCCTCGTCCCGTATGTCCAATATGGAAGAGAGGTGCTCACATATCCGGACAATCAACAAGTACGTCTGGACAAACTACCACTTTTAACCCATTACTAGGAGCTAACCAATACCGGGCATCAGTAGTCGTCCATTCGATGTGAAGATCGCCGGTCTTCAATCACCGTCTTCAATATCTTCAATTAAAATCATCGTATAATTATTCGAAATGAGATTAAACTCAGTCTTTTCAAATAATTCTCGCATATATATATAATTCAAAACCATTTCATATCGTTAATATTATTTAATAACGAATTACTGCTATTTTTATTTATATAAAAATAGCCAAATTTAATTTTAACAACGCTTCGGGTCAATAGGCGGCCCTGGCGCTGTTTTTATCAAAATTTGACTTACACCTACCTCGAAATCTAACCGTTGGATTTTAACAAAATTTATATCGTTGGAAAGATTTTCCCAAAGCAATCCAAATGGTTCCAGTTTTGAGAAAATTCGATGGTCGGATCTTTCGGTATAATCATTTAAAGTTACGATTCCGAAACGCGAACTACCGTGCACGATTCGTTTAATTTTATTTATATTTATATATATATATATAATATTATATACAACTATAAATCGTTTGACGATTCTACTAATGTGTTTAACACGCCAAATAAAAGACTGTTTTATTGGCATATCACATCTAAATGTTCATAATGTCAAATAAATATGTATTTTATTTACATTCATTTCTACGTTTTCTAATGGCAACCAAGTATGTATTTTATTCACATGACATCTTTGCTAATGACAAATAAAAAGATAATTTTTATTTTCATTATTTGTACGCAATTCCTATTTTATACTTTAACAAATAAAAAGAAATATTTTTATTTGTTTATAGTTTCAATGTGTGACACGACACCTATAAAAATGTTTATTTTAAATTTGCATACAAACTCTAATATATATTCTGACAATAAAAATGTCTTTTTAATTTATACACAGATTCTAATGTGTATATTTTGCAATTGAAATGTCTCTTTAATATATACACAAATTCTAATGTGTATATTTGCAATAGATTTGTCCCTTTAATATATACACAAATTCTAATGTGTATATTGTAAATAAAAATGTCACTTTAATATATGCACAAATTCAAATGTGTATATGATAAATAAAAATGTCACTTTAATATACACATAAATTCAAATGTGAATATTGACAATAAAAATGATTCTATAATTTTCATACAAATTCTATTTCAACAAAATGCATAAAAAGTGATACATTCATTTTTGTTGACAATTCTAGTTCAACAAAATGATTAAAAAGTGATACATTCAATTTGTTGACAATTCTATTTAAACAAAATGATTAAAATGATATTTTTCATTTTTGTTGACAATTCTATTTCAACAAAATGAATAAAAAGTGACAATTTCATATTGTTAACAATTCTAATTTAACAAAATGAATATTAATGATATTTCGTATCGTTAACAATTCTAATTTAACAAAACGAATATTAATGATATTTCATATTGTTAACAATTCTAATTTAACAAAATGAATATTTTTGATATAACACAAATCTATTTACCAAAAATGCTGTTTGTGTTTTGATACAAACTTATATAACAAAAATGTTGTTTGTGTTTTAAAACAAACCTATTTAACAAAAATGCTATTTGGGTTTTACCTCAAATCAATTTAACAAAAATGTATTTTTTTTGTTTTTGTTTTCAACCATCATATTTTGAAAGAATGTAAAATTTTGTTTCCACTATTATATTTTGAGATAAATGAATATTTTGGTTCAACTAATCTATTTTGACCAAAAATGTATATTTTGACAAAAATATATATTTTGATTCAACTAATCTATTTTGATAAAAATGTATATTTGACAAAAAAGTATTTTGATTCAACTAATCTATTTTTGACAAAAATATATATTTTGACAAAAATGTATATATTTTGATTCAACTAATCTATTTCAACAAAACAATAAAAATGATAACTTTGTTTTGTCGACAATTCTAATTCAACCAATACAAATAAAAGCGATATGTTTGTTTTGTCGACAATTCTAACTCAACAAAACAAAAGTGATATATTTGTTCACAAAATATGTTTTCTAACATACATGACATATTTTGTTACATACATTTCCTAATGTATTCTAATGACAAATAAAAGAGTAATTTGTTTGTTTACATTTTTCTATTTAACATAACAAATAAAAATGATAATTTTATTTGCTTACAATTTCTATTTAACATAATGATATTAATGCTTTAACACAAATCTATTTGACAAAAATGTTATTTTTGTTTTAACATAAATCTATTTGACAAAAATGTAATTTTTGTTCTTACCATTATATTTTGACAAAAAATGGCAATTTTGTTTCAACTGTTACATTTTGACAAAAGTGAAAATTTTGGTTTCAACTTTTATAATTTGACAAAAGCGACAAATTTGATTTCAACTAATGTGTTTTGACAGAAATGTATATTTTGTTTCAACTAATCTATTTTGACAAAAATGAATATTTTGATAAAATGTATATTTTGATTCAAATAATCTATTTCAACAAACAATAAAGATGATGACTATGTTTTGTCGACAAATCTATTTCAAGAAAACAATAAAAATGATAACTTTGTTTTTTCGGCAATTCTAATTCAACAAAACAAATAAAAGTGATGTGTTTGTTTTGTCGACAATTCTAATTCAACAAAATAAATAAAAGTGATGTGTTTGTTTTGTCGACAATTCTAATTCAACAAAACAAATAAAGTGATAGGTTTGTTTTGTCTACAATTCTAATTCAACAAAACAAATAAAAGTGATAGGTTTATTTTGTCGACCATTCTAATTCAATAAAACAAATGAAAATGACATGTTTGTTTAGTCGACAATTCTAATTCAACAAAACAAATGAAAGTGACATCTTTGTTTTGTCGACAATTCTAATTCAACAAAACAAATGAAAGTGACATGTTTATTTGTTTACATTTTTCTATTCAACCTAACAAATAAAAATTATAATTTTATTTGTTTACAATTTTCATTTTACAGAAACGATATTATTGTTTTAACACAAATCTATTTGACAAAAAATGTAATTTTTGTTCTAACTCAATTCTAATTTACAAAAATGTAAATTTTGTTCTAACCATTATATTTTGACAAAAATGCCAATTTTGTTTCAACTGTTACATTTTGACAAAAGTGGCAAATTTGGTTTCAACTTTTATAATTTGGCAAAAGTGTCAAATTGGTTTCAACTATGATAATTTAACAAAAGTGACAAATTGGTTTCAACTTTGATAATTTGACAAAAGTGACAATTTAATTAAACAATTATAATTTGACAAAAGTGACAAATTTGATTCAACAATTATAATTTGACAAAAGTGACAAACTTGATCAACAATTCTAATTTGACGAAAATGAATGTTTTTATTTCAACTATACTAACTGACAAAAATGAATCTTTTTGTTCAACTAAAATATATTGACAAAAATGAATATTTTTGTTTAACTAAACTATATTGACAAAAATGAATACTTTTGTTTAACTATTCTATATTGACAAAAATGAATATTTTTTATCCATTCTACATATACGATAAATTTTGTAAATTTTATCATTAACATAATTTAATAATTCTAACTTGTTAAACCTGACAATTATAATTTAATAATTCTAACTTGTTTAACCTGACAATTATAATTTAACAATTCTAATTTGTTAAATATGACAATTACAACAAAATGATATTTTTATCTAACATAACATTTCTAGTTCTCTAATGATAAATCAAAAGGAGTATTCTTATTTGCATACAGTTTTTAATCTCAACATGACAATTAAAAATGGTAATTTATTTGCATACAAATATCTATCCTTCACATACCAAATAAAAATGATTATTTTTATTTTTTTACAAATTCAATGTAAAATTTGACAAATAAAAATGAATGTTTTTATTTGTGAACAATCCAATGTTAAATTTGACAAATAAAAATCAATGTTTTTATTTTTGAACAATTCAGTGTTAAATTTGACAATCTAACGAGCAAAATGATAATTTGATTTTATCCAATTCTCTAATTAACACCAATGTTAATTTTTTTAACAGATCTACTGAACACGCCAATCATAGATCAAATCACGTATGACATTCAACAGAATATTACAGCGCATGAGCAACACTAAAATTATAATTAACAAATTTTAATTATATAAATAAAAGAATAGAATTTCTCACCTTGATTCGTTTCGAAATTGTTGAATAACGATGATTTTACTGAGTTAAACTGTACGTTCAATTCCTTCAAAATTTCCAACTATTCCAGAATTTGTTCTACTTTGTTCCATGTTGTAGATCGCGTTGAGACGATTCCAACGCATCAAGTTTCGTTCAATTCTGTTTTGTTTTGAAGAAGTTACGGCCATTAATACGTTAATTACTTTAATAATTAATTAAATAATTATCCCTTAGTTACATTGAAGAAAATAGTAGGACGATGTTCTTTCTTCCTTTTCCATCATTTTGTTGCCTGGAACCCGACTCATCGACCAGACCATTCACCGGCACGCTGCCATCAGGGCCACCGTAGCTCGATCCATCGACGCCATGACGAAGCTCTCCGCACCTTCCACCTAGGCCCGCCGTGCCTCGAAACTCGGTCCCCCCTCCAGCCTCAATCTATGTTCGAGCGCCGCCGATTTGGGAGGCGAAATCTGCCTTCTCGTTTGACGATAAACGATCATGACCTTATAGAATTGAAGATCAGAAAAGGGACTACAATTTTTGCTTAAGAAGCAGATGTTAATTCGTGAAGAATAGGAGAAGATTAAGGAATCAAATCGGGATTAGATTGGCAATTTATTCAAGGGTTGGCGGCTGCGTGTTTTTTAAAAGAGGATTAGGGTTTTCTAGGGAGTTGTGCCTTTATTTAATATTTTAATATTAATATATTAAATTATATTAATTACAAAAATACTCGCTTGTTGATACGAACTCCAATTACAACACAATGACTGTTGCCCCTAACGTAATACCCCTGTTCTGGACATAATGTGATATGTTTCGTAAGCCAATTCGACTTTTTGATCAGTTTTCATTGAAATTAGAATATAAATCAATTTATATTGAATTTGAACGTATATTCTAAATTACCGGGGCCACATACTGACTCTAGAAGTTCCAGAAAAATTATATATAGCTTTGTTTTGACGATATGGTCCTAACAAAATTAATTTCGTCGAATTTGGAGACCGTTTGAAACATGGCCATTTTCTGGTCGATCCAAATTGACTAAAATTGACAAAACATGTTTTTTTTTGCCACGCTCACATATTAATTACAAAAATCATGAAAATTGGAATTTAACAATAAATTGACATAATGGATCCAACCAAAGTGGTTTCATCGAAAATGGAGGTCGTTTATAAAATGGCTATTTATACGGGCTATGTATTATATTAAATTCAATAGCGACTATTCTGAATGTTAAACTGGACATAACTTTTGATTCCCGTTATGAAATTTTAAATTTTCAGATTCGTTGGAAAGATATAATTAAATAGATTTAGATATTTTTGGTTTCACTAAAATCCAATTTATTTTGCATCCTGTACACTCAGTCAAATATTGAATTCAAACTTTCAAACTAATGTGCTATTTCTAACTCCTTTTATAATTAAAATAAATATATTCGTTCTAACTTTGATTTAAATAAATTTTCAATCTTTATTATATAAAATAAATAATTTTCAATATTTAAAATCCATTAAAATTTCTAAAATAAAAATTTTAAATTGATTCCAAAATTTCGGGTTGTTACAATCTCCCCCACTTAAAATCTTTTCGTCCTCGAAAAGGAACAGAGCTGAAAGTTGTTTAATTAACCAACTCAACTTTTATTTTTATTGGTTTCCATAATTCTATTAGTTGCTTAACTTTTCAAATATATATTACTTTTATATATTCAAAAATCACATTTTCTAAGTTCGGATTATATATATAATCACAAATACGTTAATTATAAACTTGTTACTCTCAACTCGTTCTAGGGCATTTCTAATCCTATCTCTAACGAGTTTTTCTCATTCTAGGATACTATTGATCCTATCTCTAATGAGTATTCTTTTATAGGATATTTCTAATTCTATCTCTGATGAGTCTTTTATTCAGTTCTAACGAGTTGTACCCCAAAGATTTAAGCTAACCAAAGCTCTGATACCAACTGTAACGATTCAGATTTTGCCCGGACCTAATCGATCGCAAAATCAACTAAGACCGTTCAAAAACCCAAATATGCTAACTCTAGGCATACAACACATCAGAATAAATAAAAGAAGACTTTTATAAACATTTTAATAATGTTACGTCAGAGTACAAAATATATCAGAGTACATCGATAAATAATAATACAGCGGAAGATTAATTTACAATAATTTAATACAGTGCAGCGGAAAATAATAAACTAATACAGCGGAAGTTTATCAATGCTCTTGACACAGCTTTAAGCTTCGATCCAGAATCCTGCTCGATATAATTGCAAAATAAGCTACTCGACTGCCCATGTGGAAAGAGGGCACCCGAGTTTGCAAAGTGAAACAAACTATGAGTCAGTCATGGGACTGGTATGAGAAATCTTACTTAACCTCTTTAATAATAACAAGACTAATCACAGGACCATGTCACTAACGCGGAATGAGTTTACTCCATTAGATTACCAGTGCATAATTTAAATAAAGTAAATCGTTAAACAACGCAATGTTTTTTGAAAAATGAAACCATTATAAGACTCAAGTCCCATCACACAATGCAATGCAAACCGGAGGATTGAGTTTTACCTTATAATGGTCAAAAATGCTTGACACGATAAAAACGGATTTGATATTATTATTAGTGTACGTATGTTTCAAAATTATTTCAGTCATAATGTATTAATCATAGACGGCATAGCTACCATATACTATGTCGCCATACTAGTTCTACAATCAAAACCGCATGGTGTCATATTGGAAGTTGGATATCCATCATGAGTCAAGGCTATGGACAATCTCCTTATCGATTTGAGACACAAATGTCTCAGGATCACACTTACGGGCAACCCTTGGATATTGCAGGGCCGATCCACAAATACTTTAGTGGATTGGCAATTCCTAAACACACGCTTCCCGGTCCTATTGAACCTATAAATTGGTTACTATTGACCAATGTAACCGAGGCCTCGTAATCCATCATCCACATAAGTAAAATATCAGGGCTTATAAAACCCTGATACCACTTCTAGCTAGAAAGAAAAGTGTGCACTCCCTGCGTTCCCTTGTCCCATTTTTGAATCACACCTGGGTGTGAGGCTCGCGAGGTAACGCTATACACAAAGCTATGCCTAAACAGGTCGTGCTTTGATCATCAACCACAAGGCTCTGCTTTTCAACAAAAGCCTCGATCATTTGCATCTTGGCATGCCACATTGACAATTCGTGCCATGCGATCGACAACTACCAATATATAACCTCTTAGCTCGTGCGTCTCAGAGAAGGGTGTTGAGCAAGAGAATAAATTCTCCGCCACCAAACAGATATATATTGTATAGAAATCAATTTACATAGAATGAAATCCAATGTCAGACACACATCCATTTACAAGTCCGTTCTAGGTCTGAACGAAACCGGAGACACCTTATTCCTCGTCCCGTATGTCCAATACGGAAGAGAGGTGCTCGTATATCCGGACAATTAACAAGTACGTCCGAACAAACTACCACTTTTAACCCTTTACTAGGAGGTAACTAATGTCGGGCATCAGTAGTCGTCCATTCGATGTGAAGATCGTCGGTCTTCAATCACCCTCTTCAATATCTTCGATTTAAATCGTCATATAATTATTTGAAATGAGATTGAACTCATCCTTTTGAAATAATTCTCGCATATATATATATATATATAATTCAAAACCATTTCATATCGTTAATATTATTTAATAATGATTTATCGCTATTTTTATTTATATAAAAATAGCCCAATTTAATTTTAACGACGCTTCGGGTCAATAGGCGACCATGGCGTTGTTTTTATCAAAATTTGATTTACATATATCTCGAAATCTAACCTTTGGATTTTAACAAAATTTATATTGTTGGAAATATTTTCCCAAAGCAGTCCTAACGGTCTCAATTTTGGGAAAATTCGACGGTCAGATCTTTCGGTATAATCGTTTTAAGTTACGATTCCGAAACGCGAACTACCGCGCGCGATTCGTTTAATTTTAATATATATATATATAATATTATATACAAATATAAATCATTCGACGATTCTACTAACGTGTTTAACACGCCAAATAAAAGACTGTTTTATTGGCATATCACATCTAAATGTTCATAATGTCAAATAAATATGTATATTATTTAGATTCATTTCTATGTTTTCTAATGGCAACCAAGTATGTATTTTATTCACATGACATCTTTGCTAATGACAAATAAAAAGATAATTTTTATTTTCATTATTTGTATGCAATTCCTATTTTATACTTTAACAAATAAAAAGAAATATTTTTATTTGTTTATAGTTTGAATGTGTGACACGACACCCATACAAATGTTTATTTTAAATTTGCATACAAACTCTAATATATATTCTGACAATAAAAATGTCTTTTTAATTTATACATAGATTCTAATGTGTATATTTGCAATTGAAATATCTCTTTAATATATACACAAATTCTAATGTGTATATTTATAATAGAAATGTTCCTTTTATATATACACAAATTCTAATGTGTATATTGTAAATAAAAGTGTCACTTTAATATATGCACAAATTCAAATGTGTATATTGTAAATAAAAATGTCACTTTAACATATACACAAAGTCAAATGTGTATATTGACAATAAAAATGATTCTATAATTTGCATACAAATTCTATTTCAACAAAATGCATAAAAAGTGATACATTCATTTTTGTTGACAATTCTAGTTCAACAAAATGATTAAAAAGTGATTCATTCATTTTGTTGACAATTCTATCTTAACAAAATGATTAAAATGATATCTTTCATTTTTGTTGACAATTCTAATTTAACAAAATGAATATTAATGATATCTTTCATATAGCTAACAATTCTAATTTAACAAAATGAATATTAATGATATTTCATATTGTTAACAATTCTAATTTAACTAAATGAATATATTTTTTAGGCAAAGCCAACTGGTTTTTATTGTGTTCGTAACACTTTTTATTAAAAAAAAATGAAAATACAAGAGAGAATAGGTGATATACAAAGTACATATCAGCTGAATCTTCCACAGATGGAAGACGAGTACTACTTTCACATTTCCAGTTTTCATGATTACATTACATTTTAAATTGCGTCTTCTTTTATCCCCTGAGACTAACTCCGCTGTAACAACCCGTATTTCTGATAACCTGTTATAACGTAAATCGAGGCAGAATTTAATTTATAAATCTGAATCAAGGGAAACGGACTATGCCATTGCGTTCGTCTCGGAAAAATACGCGAAATAGAGTCCGAGTTTTCGAAAATCGGAGTCCGTATGACCCGATTAAGGCCCAATGAAGTTTTCAGAAAATTTCAAGTTCAAAACAGATTTGAATTTCAAGTTCAAATTTCGAATTTTGGGCCTGGAAGGCTAGGCGGGAAATTTCCTGCCAAGCTAACCAAGTCGACAGGCCTGTCGACTTGGTTGGACCCAAGTCGACAGCCCTGTCGACTTGGTTCAGCCGGGCAGTTTTGCCTGGTGCACCATTTTGGGGTTTTGGTTAGGTTTTGGGGCCAGATTCGGTTTTAAGGGCTGAGATTGGAATTAGGGTTTAATCCTAAGGTTGAAACTAATCCTAATCTCTATAAATAAGCCCCTAACCTAACCCTAAATCATCATTATTCAACCCTACAACTAAACTATGGCAAAAAATTTCCTCTCGTGGCCTCCACTCTCTTCATAAAATTTCTAAGTTATTTCTATGAGAGATTTTCAATGCATACAAGTGTTTTCAAGCTTGTATGAGTGTTCTTAGCTTGCATTCAAGTCAAGTTTCCATAATTACATCATAAAGCAAGGGTTTTTATTGATTTGGAGCTTTCATATTGGGTTTATTTGATTTCATAAGGGCTTGTCTCAATCTATTAATATATTTGTGTCTTCATAAGCATTGTAAGCCCTTTTCTACTTTCATATTTAAACTCTAAAGTTAAATGAATGATGCAAGTTTGGTTGATCATTATGATATGCAAGTTTGCCATGATATGCAAGTTTACTATGTCATGTTATGCAAGTTTGATATGTTATGATATGCAAGTTTGCCATGTTATGATATGCAAGTTGTCATGTTATGTATGCAAGTTTGGGTGGATCTTACACATGTTATCATGTTATGCAAGCTTACCTTGAGTATATGAACGTAAAGCTTCAAGCTTTATGTTAAAGGTTGCATTTTGGCAACATGTAAGTTATCATATCTCTTATGATAACTTGCATGTGAGGCTAAATGCGAACTTATGGCCATTTCTACATGTCATTTATCACTATGTATCACCAATATGCTAAGTTTGGTTTTATGCATGCTTTTGAGGCCTAAAAATGTAATATGCAAGTATATGAACATATGTACATTTCATATGCCACCATGTTAAACTTGTGGCTTCAACACCTTTATGTCATGATTATGCCAAGTTCCCTCTTTCTATCCTTTATGCGCTATTGCGATATGTAAGCGATGGGATTGCGTTTGGGGTTGGGTAAACTTAAAAGACATGAAAACATAAGATTGGGAATTTACCTATTAAGTTAGGTCTACCCATTGGGAATTTACCTATTAAGTTAGGTCTACCCAAATGCTTGAAAACTTGTAATATGTTTTGTAAACATAATGGACATGACACTTAGAAAATATAAGTGTGACCAACTCGAGGTTGGGTTGAGTTTGTAGCGTAAAACTACCCGGAACCGACCGGCTTAACTAGTTGCTACAAACAATAGGACCCAATGTGAGAAGTTGGTCATGTTGTACCTTGAACCCGAGGTTAGACCAAGTTGTGGTGTAAAGCTACCCGGAACCGACCGGCTTAACTAGTAACCGCAACAAAGTCTAATGTGAGAGGTTAAGGCACATTAATTAATTAATGCCTCATGATTAGGGTTAAGTCATGGTCCACTTAATACTTAACCAATTTGGACTTGGTGGATTAATCGGGGTTAAGTCGTGAACCCATCGTTGCACTTAACCAAGTTAATCCATGATTAGTAAAAGGGTTAAGTTAACCTACACTTAGCCAATCTGAACTCGGTAATTTAACGGGGTTAAGTTGAACTATACTTAACCAATCCAACTCAGTAATTTGGTAAGGCTGAGAACCAATTTGATACCTGGTCTGGATAAACTAACTTGATTGATAAATTAAACGAACCTGTTTTGCGGATCTGTAGGACCCACACCAAGTTAGGCAAGTTTGTAAATCTGTTATCTGATCCGTTAGTCTGAAAACTGATTCGTCTGAACTTTGTATGTCTGAACTCTGTTAATAAGTTAATCTGAATCTGATAGTCTGGGGACACAAGGGGGAATACTTGTGTCATTTGTTGTTTGGGACCCATATTAGTCAGTAACCCTTTCTGGTATCAAAACTTTGACCCAACTGTAGTTAGGGACCGGGCACGCTTACTGAACTAATTATAAGTGGTTCATTCTGATAATGGCGATGGGTGTTGATGGTGCGTTCCAACCGGGTCATGTGCGTGCATGGATCCCGGTCTGCCTCTGAGGATGTAAGACGCCGTGACATATGTAAATATGCCTGTGCCAATTGGTTACCACTTTAGGGAGTGATACACCCTATCGTGGGGCCGACACAGGGTGTTTATGTATTAGGGAGCCGATCACTTGGGTAGGATTTAGGGTACACTTAGCTCTGTCTGATTCTGTTGGTACCGTCTGTTTTGTTGGGTGGTAACACCCGTCTGTTTCTGCGTAGTACCGTCTGTTAGGGTGGAAAAGGCCCACTACTAGTGTACACCTAATTGTAGTATTTCGTTTCTGTACTCTGTTCTGTTAGGGTGGAAAAAGCCCATTTTTCCCAAACTCTATCTCTGTATGGACCATTCTGTTCCGTCCTGTTTCGATGTAAACATTGGGGTAACACCTAATCCTGTTATACTAGAATTGGTACCAAGAAGTTGGATCTTGATTTAAGTCAAACACCTGATACTGGGCCAAGTTTAGGCCAAGGGATAAATTCTTGTTTATACATGACATGTTAGAATGCTGGTACACCTGTGGTGAAAAACCTTAAACCTGATTATGCGATGACACCTTTATCTACCTTGTTAGTTAATCATCATGCTAGTATGTTGTTATCCTTATGTTCATCCCTGCTTCTCATGCCAGTTAACTTTATCAGTTTACATTGATTGTAGTAGGGCTTACTCAGTCTTTTTGACTGACCTGTTTTTCTTTCGCCTCTTTTCTTCCGTTCCCCCCCCAGGTTCTCATGGTGGGAATAGTGGAGCTTAGCTTGGATTTCTGATCGTTTATTGGTGGGATTTTAGCTCATGTACGGTCTTGACATGAAGCTAGCTATGGTTATCACTTATTTTGGGGATAGTACTTATGTATTTCAGTTTTTCAGTGATGTTGTTTTTATCTAGACTTGTGTATTTGGAAAGTTGACATTATGTTGTACCAGACTTGTTTTGAAATAGTTTGAAATCTTCCGCTGTTTTACTTATCTTATTTACTCTGTTTACAAATATACATATGTTCTTGTTCTGCCTTGATATATCATTATGCATGTTTACCCGGTACAAACGCCCCTCCAAAGTCAGAGTGCTTGCAAGAGCCACCCTGGCGGAGGTGGGGTGTTACATTTGGTATCAGAGCATATGGTTTACGAGAAGGAACAAAAGCTTTTGAAAAACTATTTTCAAAACCAAGTATAAAGTATTTTCCAAAGAAAAGTCTAGTATTTAAAAAAAAAGGCTATTCCCCAAAAGCCATTAGCACAATCCTTAGTTATCTATTCTTAGTTTCCTCGTTCTGAATCTATCTTTTCCTTCGTTTCAGTATGGCAGATAACTTTGTTATCCCAGAGGGAGTGCAAGTTCCTGTTTGGTATAGGAGACTTATGGAGGCTAGGGCGACCGAAGCCGGCTCCGCAAATGTTACTCCTCCTCCGGTGGTTAATGTTCCTCCTCCTCCTGTCGCTGAGGTTCCTCCTCCTCCTCCCCCTCAGCATCCTCCAGTAGAGTTCACGAAGATTTGCAAGGACTTCAAAGCAATGGGTGGCAAGAACTTTCTAGGTACCGAGACTTTTGTAGAGGCCCGGAATTGGTTGAAAGAGACCGAGGATTTATTCGCTATCTTTGGATTAGATGATCAGAGAAAGATCTTGTTGGCGGTTTGGCTTATGAAGGATGAAGCCGCTTATTGGTGGGAGATCACCACCGCGACTAGGCCCGTTGGGACTTGGGCCGATTTCAGGACAAGATTCGGGCTTAAGTTTCTGTCTTCTGCTGAAGAGAATTTGCAAATGGAGAGGTTTATTGCTTTGAAGCAAGGAGACATGTCTGTCAAAGAATATGTGAACAAGTTCAATCAGTTAGCTCGTTTTGGCTTGGATATGGTGAGTACTACTCAGAAGAAGGCTCTTTGTTTTGCTAGAGGATTGAATGAGCCATTACAGGAGTTAGCTATGTCTCATGTGCCCATGGGGGCCACGTTTGAGAGTTTGGTAGATATGGCCCTACTCAATGAAGAGAACAAGAGTGCAAAGAAGGAGGTCAAGGTGAATGAGTCTCAAAACAAGAAAACGGGGCCCAAAAAGGAAATGCAAAAGAAGGAGGAGAAGTCTGAAGATAAGAAGGAAAAGAAGTGCTTTACTTGTGGAAGCTCAACTCATCTAAACAAGGATTGCAGAAAGAGGAAGGGCACTTGCTTTAACTGTGGAGAGATGGGATACTTCACTAGGGACTGCCCGAAGAAGAAAGGGACTACATCGGAAGGAACGGTGAATACTCGCATGGCGAGTGAATAGATTAGGGCTAGAATAATTTGTCTGTAGGATGTTTAATTTTCCTTGTCTGATTTTCAGTTTGAAACTCTTTTTCTGGTATTTTGATTCTGTAATGGAAACTCGGTACTTTAATGCTAGTCTTGCTTCTGATCTGGTAATAGTCTCAAACTCCCTGAGAGTTATAACTCATCTGTTTGTGATAAGTTGGGGTTTGAGAGTATCTGTGTTGGGCATGAGGGTGACTATGATGAATACATTCTGGGTTTCTACCATGCTTAGTTTCCTAAGAATCATTTGGGGAAATCTGATCTGTACTAGTAGTCTGTAAGTATATGTACCAAGTTTTTGTTTTATCTGTACTCGCTTCCATCACTCGACTGTATCTTGTTGAGATAGGAATCCTATGGATGTAAACATGTGTTTGAGACATGTTATGTTTGATGGTTGCAAGTGGATGCAAGTGGTTGCTAGTGGTTGCTCGTGGATGCATAAACACACACTAGGCACTAGATCGGCTTGAAATACACTCTCATATTGCATATGGACGTGTGTACATTTTCAATTCTTATGGTTGCAAGATGGTTAATTCAACACATGGATGTTGCATATGGACGAATGTTTGTGCACACATATAGTATTATATGATTAGGACTATTTGCATACATAATGGATTCATTTCACTAACATACTTTGCATTGAGGATCTTTGCATTAGATAAGAACATATACACACACCTTTTGCATATGTTCATACCGCATTAGAATCTTTAAGGACAATGATTGCTCGTGAATGATGATTTGAGTAGATGGATGATGGATGGTAGGATGCGTTCTTCCTAACTTGAAGATTTCGAGGACGAAATCCTTTAAGGAGAGGAGAATGTAACAACCCGTATTTCTAATAACCTGTTATAACGTAAATCGAGGCAGAATTTAATTTATAAATCTGAATCAAGGGAAACGGACTATGCCATTGCGTTCGTCTCGGAAAAATAAGAGTCCGAGTTTTCGAAAATCGGAGCCCGTATGACCCGATTAAGGCCCAATGAAGTTTTCAGAAAATTTCAAGTTCAAAAACGATTTGAATTTCAAGTTCAAATTTAGAATTTTGGGCCTGGAAGGCTAGGCGGGAAATTTCCTGCCAAGCCAACCAAGTCGATAGGCCTGTCGACTTGGTTGGACCCAAGTCGACAGCCCTGTCGACTTGGCTGTCGACTTGGTTCAGCCGGGCAGTTTTGCCTGGTGCACCATTTTGGGGTTTTGGTTAGGTTTTGGGGCCAGATTCGGTTTTAAGGGCTGAGATTAGAATTAGGGTTTAATCCTAAGGTTGAAACTAATCCTAATCTCTATAAATAAGCCCCTAACCTAACCCTAAATCATCATTATTCAACCCTACAACTAAACTATGGCAAAAAATTTCCTCTCATGGCCTCCACTCTCTTCATAAAATTTCTAAGTTATTTCTATGAGAGATTTTCAATGCATACAAGTGTTTTCAAGCTTGTATGAGTGTTCTTAGCTTGCATTCAAGTCAAGTTTCCATAATTACATCATAAAGCAAGGGTTTTTATTGATTTGGAGCTTTCATATTGGGTTTATTTGATTTCATAAGGGCTTGTCTCAATCTATTAATATATTTGTGTCTTCATAAGCATTGTAAGCCCTTTTCTACTTTCATATTTAAACTCTAAAGTTAAATGAATGATGCAAGTTTGGTTGATCATTATGATATGCAAGTTTGCCATGATATGCAAGTTTACTATGTCATGTTATGCAAGTTTGATATGTTATGATATGCAAGTTTGCCATGTTATGATATGCAAGTTGTCATGTTATGTATGCAAGTTTGGGTGGATCATTTTACACATGTTATCATGTTATGCAAGCTTACCTTGAGTATATGAACGTAAAGCTTCAAGCTTTATGTTAAAGGTTGCATTTTGGCAACATGTAAGTTATCATATCTCTTATGATAACTTGCATGTGAGGCTAAATGCGAACTTATGGCCATTTCTACATGTCATTTATCACCATGTATCACCAATATGCTAAGTTTGGTTTTATGCATGCTTTTGAGGCCTAAAAATGTAATATGCAAGTATATGAACATATGTACATTTCATATGCCACCATGTTAAACTTGTGGCTTCAACACCTTTATGTCATGATTATGCCAAGTTCCCTCTTTCTATCCTTTATGCGCTATTGCGATATGTAAGCGATGGGATTGCGTTTGGGGTTGGGTAAACTTAAAAGACATGAAAACATAAGATTGGGAATTTACCTATTAAGTTAGGTCTACCCATTGGGAATTTACCTATTAAGTTAGGTCTATCCAAATGCTTGAAAACTTGTAATATGTTTTGTAAACATAATGGACATGACACTTAGAAAATATAAGTGTGACCAACTCGAGGTTGGGTTGAGTTTGTAGCGTAAAACTACCCGGAACCGACCGGCTTAACTAGTTGCTACAAACAATAGGACCCAATGTGAGAAGTTGGTCATGTTGTACCTTGAACCCGAGGTTAGACCAAGTTGTGGTGTAAAGCTACCCGGAACCGACCGGCTTAACTAGTAACCGCAGCAAAGTCTAATGTGAGAGGTTAAGGCACATTAATTAATTAATGCCTCATGATTAGGGTTAAGTCATGGTCCACTTAATACTTAACCAATTTGGACTTGGTGGATTAATCGGGGTTAAGTCGTGAACCCATCGTTACACTTAACCAAGTTAATCCATGATTAGTAAAAGGGTTAAGTTAACCTACACTTAGCCAATCTGAACTCGGTAATTTAACGGGGTTAAGTTGAACTATACTTAACCAATCCAACTCAGTAATTTGGTAAGGCTGAGAACCATTTTGATACTTGGTCTGGATAAACTAACTTGATTGATAAATTAAACGAACCTGTTTTGCGGATCTGTAGGACCCACACCAAGTTAGGCAAGTTTGTAAATCTGTTATCTGATCCGTTAGTCTGAAAACTGATTCGTCTGAACTTTGTATGTCTGAACTCTGTTAATAAGTTAATCTGAATCTGATAGTCTGGGGACACAAGGGGGAATACTTGTGTCATTTGTTGTTTGGGACCCATATTAGTCAGTAACCCTTTCTGGTATCAAAACTTTGACCCAACTGTAGGTAGGGTCCGGGCACGCTTACTGAACTAATTATAAGTGGTTCATTCTGATAATGGCGATGGGTGTTGATGGTTCGTTCCAACCGGGTCATGTGTGTGCATGGATCCCGGTCTGCCTCTGAGGATGTAAGACGCCGTGACATCTATAAATATGCCTGTGCCAATTGGTTACCACTTTAGGGAGTGATACACCCTATCGTGGGGCCGACACAGGGTGTTTATGTATTAGGGAGCCGATCACTTGGGTAGGATTTAGGGTACACTTAGCTCTGTCTGATTCTGTTGGTACCGTCTGTTTTGTTGGGTGGTAACACCCGTCTGTTTCTGCGTAGTACCGTCTGTTAGGGTGGAAAAGGCCCACTACTAGTGTACACCTAATTGTAGTATTTCGTTTCTGTACTCTGTTCTGTTAGGGTGGAAAAAGCCCATTTTTCCCAAACTCTATCTCTGTATGGACCATTCTGTTCCGTCCTGTTTCGATGTAAACATTGGGGTAACACCTAATCCTGTTATACTAGAATTGGTACCAAGAAGTTGGATCTTGATTTAAGTCAAACACCTGATACTGGGCCAAGTTTAGGCTAAGGGATAAATTCTTGTTTATACATGACATGTTAGAATGCTGGTACACCTGTGGTGAAAAACCTTAAACCTGATTATGCGATGACACCTTTATCTACCTTGTTAGTTAATCATCATGCTAGTATGTTGTTATCCTTATGTTCATCCCTGCTTCTCATGCCAGTTAACTTTATCAGTTTACATTGATTGTAGTAGGGCTTACTCAGTCTTTTTGACTGACCTGTTTTTCTTTCGCATCTTTTCTTCCGTTTCCTCCCCAGGTTCTCAGGGTGGGAATAGTGGAGCTTAGCTTGGATTTCTGATCGCTTATTGGTGGGATTTTAGCTCATGTACAGTCTTGACATGAAGCTAGCTATGGTTATCACTTATTTTGGGGATAGTACTTATGTATTTCAGTTTTTCAGTGATGTTGTTTTTATCTAGACTTGTGTATTTGGAAAGTTGACATTATGTTGTACCAAACTTGTTTTGAAATAGTTTGAAATCTTCCGCTGTTTTACTTATCTTATTTACTCTGTTTACATATATACATATGTTCTTGTTCTGCCTTGATATATCATTATGCATGTTTACCCGGTACAAACGCCCCTCCAAAGTCAGAGTGCTTGCAAGAGCCACCCTGGCGGAGGTGGGGTGTTACATCCGCCATAAGACAGATAGCTAGCCATTCTCTTGTTGATTTCTTAGCATTTCCTTCTTAATGCTCCGAGTGACAAGTGTTTTGGGTCCTGCTTTTTCATTGGAGTTAGTGGACTTTAGATCAGTGTTGATGTCCGGTGGTCTCTCTCTGTAACGACACGGATTTCTCCCGCGCTTAATCGATCGCAAAATCGACCAAGACTGTTCAAAACCCGAATACGTTAACTTTGGGAACACAACAAATTAGAACAATAACAGCAGACTTTTATTACATCATGATAATATAACATCAGAGTACAGAATATCAGAGTACATCGAATAAAATAAAATACAGCGGAAGATAAATTTTAAATTAAATTTAATACATTGCAGCGGAAGACTTTTCTAAGCCCTGGACACAGCTTTGAGCTTCAATCCAGAATCTTGCTCGAGATAAGGACCTGTAGACAAACTACTCGACTGCCCGTGTGGAAGAGATGGCACCCGAGTTTGCAAAGTGAAACAAACTACGAGTCAGTCATGGGACTGGTGTGAGAATTCTTAGCTAATTTTAACTAATAGTAATAAGGCTAATCACAGGACCACGCCGCTAATGCGGAACGTGTTTACTCCATTGGATTGCCAGTGCCAAAAAAAAAAGTAAATCGTTAAACAGCGCAATGCTTTTTAGAAAAATGAAACCATTATAAGGCTCATTCCCTTACAACGTACGTCGAAGGATAGAGTTTTACCTTATAAGGGTCAAAAATGCTTAATACGCGAAATTCGTCTTATATACCATGAGTGCATAGTGTAGAAAACAATTTCGAATATAAAAGTATCAAAACTAGGTGGCATGATATGTTATGTAAGCGGCATAATATATTATGTCACCATATAAGTATACAACTAAAACCGCGAAGCTCGTATTAGGAAGTTGGGTTTCCATCATGATGGCTCCTGATTCGAAAGACATATCGCGAATGTATCTCCACGGCTTATGTCCCGGAAAGAGAAAACACCGTAATACAGGTAATACGCACTTTGGAAGAACAATCAAGTGTTCTATCCTCATGGGCTTCTGCTGAAACAATTTCCCAATCTCCAGATGTGGAGCGACCACACCCAGCATACGCTCAGTTGACCCCATCCATGTATATAAAGTATATTGGTCAACCTATTAATCAAACAAATCGTTCACCATCATACCGGGGTGTGAGGCTCGCGAAGTCACGCTATAGTCTTCAACCATAAGGCCCTGCTTTTCAACAAAAGCCTTGATCATAATATCTTAGCATGCCACATTGTCAGTCCATACCGTACCATTGATCATCCATCAATATATAAATGAGTGTTAAGCAAAGAATAAATTCTACGCCACCAACAATTAAATATTAAACAGAAAATCAATAACATGATATTTAACGGAGTACAATGTCAGACACACAATCCATTTATAAGCTTATGCTCTGGGTATGAGCGAAAGCCAAATCCATACAAATCAACACTACGTCCAGACAACTACCATCATAGTCCCGTCTTGGGAGCAAATCAATCAAGGGCCTCAACACTAGTTACCCATTCGATGTGAAGATCGTCGGTCTTCAATCGCCGTCTTCAATTCTTCGAACGTCGTATCATTATTTGGAATGAGAGTAAACTCGGACTTTTCAAATAACTCTCGTATATATAAATTCGAAAACAATTTCATATCGTTATTTGTATTTTATAACGATTTATTCCTATTTTTACTTTATATACACATCCTAAACATAACAGTGTATATTTCCTCTTCTATCATTCAATTTACACAAAATGTATTTTTAGTTTCATTTTTTTTTCTTCCAAATGAAAATCTATTCCTTAGAAATGTAAATTTCTAATCTTATTATTTACATTGAAAAATGTAAATTTCTATTCCTATTTTATTTACATTGAGAAATGTAAACTTATATTTCAATATATTATTATCGAAAATGTAACCTTTATTCTATATTTTATTTACATTTGAAAATGTAAATTCCTATTCATTCTTTTTATTACATTGTAAAATCCTCTTTGTAATTACATTAAAATGTAATTAACATTCCATGTCAAATTTTCTATCTTTTAATTTATCATAAAAAAAATGTAATTTACATTCCAATGCAAATTCTTCTTTTTAATTACATAAGAATGTAATTAACATAACGGTGGAAAATTTTATCTTTATAAATTACATTAAAAATGAAATTTTATTTACAACGTCAAATTCTACTTTTTAATTAGATTAAAAATGTAATAATAATGTAAAATTCCTATCTTTTATTTTGTCTCTTAATTTACAATATAAAATCATACTTTTTATTACACGTCAAATCTTGTCTTTTAATTTGCCATGCAAATTTCAAAATCTTAATTACATGTAAAAATGTAATTTTATATGCTATGCAAATCCTTACTCTTTCATTACATATAAAAATGAAATTTTATTTCACATGTAAATTCTTAATCTTTAATTACATATAAAGATGTCCTTTCCAATTTACAACGTAAATTCTATTCTTTAATTATACAATAAAATATACTTTTAATTTACAATGTAAATTCTCATCTTTATTTATTTAACACAAATGTGTTTTTAATGTATATTGAAATGTATTTTATTTCATTACATTTTGCTAACGACAAATATTCCTATTTGTATATACAATATTAATGTACAATGTACGCCCCATAATGTTTATTTTCATTCATATACACATCTTATACACAACAAAGTATATTTTCTTGTTTCATCTTTCAAATTACACAAAATGTATATTTTGTTTATCATACCAATTCCCACAAAAATAGGCATTTTTGTGTTTCATTTCAATTTCAACAACGAATATTTTTTTCATTCACTTTTACTTCTACAAAAAAATGAGTATTTTTGTTTGTTTCAATGTAACAAAATTGATAACTTTGTTATCCCTTCAATGCAAAACAAAAATGATAATTTTTCATTACAAACAAAACGATTATTTTGTGTGTTAATCTATTTACATGAAATTTTCATATCTTTTATCTTTTTAATTAAAAGCTAATTAAAATATGAATTTCATCGTTATAATCTTTACTGAAATTCCTTTTACATGAATATGTAAATTTCATACCGTTGTCCTTTTTAATAAAAATTTAATTGATTAAAATGTGAATTTCCTTCTTTAAGTTCAATTTACATGAAAATGTAATTTTCCTTCTTTAAATTCTAAATTACACCAAAATGAAAATTTCTCCTTAATCTTATTCACATTAAAAATGTAAACTTTTCTTTTTTACATTAAAAATGTAACTTTCATCTCTTTAATCTTTTTTACATTAAAAAAAATGTAAACTTTCCTTTTTACATTAAAAATGTAATTTTTCTTCTTTAATATAGTTTACATTAAAAATGTAACTTTTCTCTTATTCTTATTTACAGTAAGAAAAATGTAAACTTTTCTTAATTCTTATTTACATTAAGAAAATGTAAACTTTTCTTACAAATAAAAAAAGATGCACTTTGATTTCCATGTCCTATTTGCATGGTGGAATGCAAATAAAAAGGTGAGCTCTTACTTCTAAGATTTATTTACATTAGAGAACATAAATAAAAGATGTACATATTCTTCTATGTCATATTTGCATTGGAGGAATGCAAATACAAGGTGAACTTTTATTTCTAAGTTTTATTTGAAACAAGAAATGCAAATAAAAGAACAAAATTCTATTTTTAATGTATATTTTCACTAGTGAATGCAAATAAAAGAACAAATTCTATTTCAATGTATTTTTGCACTAGTGAATGCAAATTAAAGAACAAATTCTATTTACGATGTATATTTGCACTAGTGAATGCAAATGAAAGAACAAACTCTATTTCAATGTATATTTGCACTAGCGAATGCAAATAAAAGAACAAATTCTATTTACGATGTATGCTTCTGTTCTAATATGATATGTTAAAAACAGAATGACAATTTATTCTAATCTTTTTATTTATTTAAATCAAACACGAAAATAAAAATATTGTTTTTATTTTATACTTCAAAGTTTAACATACGTGAATATAAAATATTCTATATATACAATAATATATGATTTTATCATATACACAAAATTCTAACAATCATAAATACACAATCACAATCAATCGTTCATCACAATCGCAGCACAATCAACATTGAAATAAATACATACATACAACATGAATCTCATACTGAATGAATATATATATATATATATTACTCAATAAACTAAATAATTAATTTTAAATTTTAAAATAGAAATCTCACCGAGCTTTTAATTCAGATCTGAAATTTGTTGAATTTCCAAAGTTCTCGGTTTTAGATCTGGTTAGTCTCATCGTCTAGATCTCGTTTTTCTGATTCCAACGCATTTTGAATTGTCAAATTTTGACAAAATATGAACGAGGTATGGTCATTTGAAGATTTAATTACTTAAATTAATATAATTAATAAATAATTAGTGTTAATTACTTGGTAAACATCGGTCCCTTTCTTCCTCTCCTTTCTGATTTACACAGCACCGTGAAAACCCATCATCGCACCAACCCACCACCTGCGCACGCCAAACGAAGCACTCCGGAGCCGATCAGAACGCACCACATCGAAGGCCAACCCGAGAGCATCCGCCGCCCACGCACCCACCCAGCTCGGTGGGCCCCTCCTCCCTAAACAACGACCAAACGTGCCGACTTCAGGCTGAGAATTTGCGAAATCCGTGAATTAAAACTCGATCTTAACCGTATGGATCTGTAGATCTCTCCAAGAGCTTCGATTTGGTATATAATATGTTGAATTTCAATGAGCGGATCAAAAGTTATTGAGGTTTGAATTTTCGGTCATTCGTGGCCTTCGGTTTCAATAGCAGGCGGCTGGCCATTTTTAGGGTTTTAAATAATTATTTATTTATTTATTCATCGTAAAGCGTGTTATAAAGGTAAAAATGCGGGCTGTCTCCGAATTGGGCCTGCTTACTGTCGTTCTTAAGGTTTTGACGCCTTCTGAACGCAATGGGACAGGTCTGGTGGCCCAATTCCGAAATCTGTAAAAATATATTTAAATTTACATTAAAAATTAATTAATTAAATATTTACCGTACATTTAAATACGCCGGGGCCACAAACTAACTTCAAAAATTCCCGAAAAATATATTTAGCTATGTTTTGACGTTGCGGACCTACGAAAACTAATTTCGTTCAATTCTGAGCCCGTTTGAAAAATGGAGTTTTTCAAATCGATCAAAATTTACCAAAATTAACCAAACTGAAATCTTTTTTCCATGGTCACAAATTAATTCTAAAAATTATGAAAAATTAAACTTAGCAATAATTTGACATTCTGGTTCCAACAAAAGTGGTTTCGTCGAAAACGGAGGTTGTTTTTAAAATGACTATTTTTAAGGCGTATATATTAAATATAAAAATACATTTTTAAACAAATAATTTCTGAAACTTGAAATATATAAGTGTTTACTGTTTTTCAAAGCAGAAACGTCATTCTGAACACAATGGAAGTGGTTTCGAGTCCAAATTCCTTAGTATGCAAAAAGTAGCATTTTTGACCTTTGTAAATTTCATAGCGACCTTTCTAAATTTTAATTTTGACATAACATTTGATTTCCGCTATGAAATTTCAATTTTTCAGATTTGTTAGAAAGATATTCTTAAATAGATTCTAATATTTTTGATTTTACTAAAATCCATTAAATTTTGCATCTTGTACGGTCAGTCAAAGTTCAAGTTTGACTTTTCAAACTACCGCGCTATTTCTAACTTCTTTTATAATTAAAATTAAATTATTCATTCTAACTACGATTTAAATTATTTTAAATATCAAAAACTCATTAAAATTACTTAAAATAAATTTTTAAATTTTCCCCAAAGTTCAGGATTGTTACAGTCTCCCCCACTTAAAAACTTTTCGTCCTCGAAAAGGAACGAAGCAAAAAGTGTTTAATCAACTAACTCATCTTTTATTGATTTCAATAATTTTATTAGTTGATTAACTTTTAAAATATATAACCTTTATATATTCAAAAACATATTTTCTAAAATCGGTTTACAAATACGTTAATTATAAACTGGGCACTCTCAACTCATTCTAGGGCATTACTAACCCCATCTCTAATGAGTTTCCTCATTCTAGGATACTGCTGATCCTATCTCTAATGAGTATTCTTATTGGATATTACTAATCCAATCTTTGATGAGTCTTTTGTTCAGTTCTAACGAGTTGTACCCCAAAGATTTTGAGCTAACCAGAGCTCTGATACCAACTGTAATGACATGGAATTCGCCCGCGCTTAATCGATCGCAAAATCGACCAAGACCATTCAAAACCCGAATACGTTAACTTTGGGAATACAACAAATTAGAACAATAACAGCAGACTTTTATTACATCATGATAATATAACATCATAGTACAAAATATCAGAGTACATCGAATAAAATAAAATACAGTGGAAGATAAATTTTACATTAAATTTAATACATTGCAGCGGAAGACTTTTCTAAGCCCTGGACACAGCTTTGAGCTTCAATCCAGAATCTTGCTCGAGATAAGGACCTGTAGACAAACTACTCGACTGCCCGTGTGGAAAAGAGGGCACCCGAGTTTGCAAAGTAAAACAAACTACGAGTCAGTCATGGGACTGGTGTGAGAATTCTTAGCTAATTTTAACTAATAGTAATAAGGCTAATCACAGGACACGCCGCTAACGCGGAACGGGTTTACTCCATTGGATTGCCAGTGCAAAAAAAAGTAAATCGTTAAACAACGCAATGCTTTTTAGAAAAATGAAACCATTATAAGGCTCAATCCCTTGCAACGTACGCCGAAGGATTGAGTTTTACCTTATAAGGGTCAAAAATGCTTAATACGCGAAATTTGTCTTATATACCATGAGTGCATAGTGTAGAAAACAATTTCGAATATAAAAGTATCAAAACTAGGTGGCATGATATGTTATGTAAGCGGCATAATATATTATGTCACCATATAAGTATACAAATAAAACCGCGAAGCTCATATTAGGAAGTTGGGTTTCCATCATGATGGTTCCTGATTCGAAAGACATATCGCGAATGTATCTCCACGGCTCACGTCCCGGCAAGAGAAAACACCGTGATACATATAATACGCACTTTGGAAGAACAATCTAGTGTTCTATCCTCATGGGCTTCTGCTGAAACAATTTCCCAATCTCCAGATGTGGAGCGACCACACCCAGCATACGCTCAGTTGACCCCATCCATGTATATAAAGTATATTGGTCAACCTATTAATCAAACAAATCGTTCACCATCATACCGGGGTGTGAGGCTCGCGAAGTCACGCTATAGTCTTCAACCACAAGGCCCTGCTTTACAACAAAAGCCTTGATCATAATATCTTAGCATGCCACATTGTCAGTCCATACCGTACCATTGATCATCCATCAATATATAAACGGGTGTTAAGCAAAGAATAAATTCTACGCCACCAACATTTATATATTAAACAGAAAATCAATTACATGATATTTAACGGAGTACAATGTCAGACACACAATCCATTTATAAGCTTATGCTCTGGGTCTAAGCGAAAGCCAAATCCGTACAAATCAACACTACGTCCAGACAACTACCATCTTAGCCCCATCTTGGGAGCAAATCAATCAAGGGTCTCAACACTAGTTACCCATTCGATGTGAAGATCGTCGATCTTCAATCGCCGTCTTCAATTCTTCGAACGTCGTATCATTATTTGGAATGAGAGTAAACTCGGACTTTCCAAATAACTCTCGCATATATAAATTTGAAAACAATTTCATATCGTTATTTGTATTTTATAACGATTTATTCCTATTTTTACTTTACATACACATCCTAAACATAACAGTGTATATTTTCCTCTTCCATCATTCAATTTACACAAAATGTATTTTTAGTTTCATTTTTTTTCTTCCAAATGAAAATCTATTCCTTAGAAATGTAAATTTCTAATCTTATTATTTACATTGAAAAATGTAAATTTCTATTCCTATTTTATTTACATTGAGAAATGTAAACTTATATTTCAGTATATTATTATCGAAAATGTAACCTTTATTCTATATTCTATTTACATTGGAAAATGTAAATTCCTATTCATTCTTTTTATTACACTGTAAAATCCTCTTTGTAATTACATTAAAATGTAATTAACATTCCATGTCAAATTTTCTATCTTTTAATTTATCAAAAAAAAAAAAATGTAATTTACATTCCAATGCAAATTCTTCTTTTTAATTACATAAGAATGTAATTAACATAACGGTGGAAAATTTTATCTTTATAAATTACATTAAAAATGAAATTTTATTTACAACGTCAAATTCTACTTTTTAATTACATTAAAAATGTAATAATAATGTAAAATTCCTATCTTTTAATTTGTCTCTTAATTTACAATATAAAATCATACTTTTAAACTACATGTCAAATCTTGTCTTTTAATTTGCCATGCAAATTTCAAAATCTTAATTACAAATAAAAATCAAATTTTATATGCTATGCAAATCCTTACTCTTTCATTACATATAAAAATGAAATTTTATTTTACATGTAAATTCCTAATCTTTAATTACATATAAAGAGATCCTTTCCAATTTACAACGTAAATTTTATTCTTTAATTATACAATAAAATATACTTTTAATTTACAATGTAAATTCTCATCTTTATTTATTTAACACAAATGTGTTTTTAATGTATATTGAAATGTATTTTATTTCATTACATTTTGCTAACGACAAATATTCCTATTTGTATATACAATATTAATGTACAATGTACAACCATAATGTTTATTTTCATTCACATACACATCTTATACACAACAAAGTATATTTTCTTGTTTCATCTTTCAAATTACACAAAATGTATATTTTGTTTATCGTACCAATTCCCACAAAAATAGGCATTTTTGTGTTTCATTTCAATTTCAACAACGAATATTTTTGTTCATTCAATTTTACTTCTACAAAAAAATGAGTATTTTTGTTTGTTTCAATGTAACAAAATTGATAAATTTGTTATCCCTTCAATGCAAAACAAAAATGATAATTTTTCATTACAAACAAAACGATAGTTTTATGTGTTGATCTATTTACATGAAAATGAAAATTTCATATCTTTAATCTTTTTAATGAAAACCTAATTAAAATATGAATTTCATCGGTATAATCTTTACTGAAATTCCTTTTACATGAATATGTAAATTTCATACCGTTGTCCTTTTTAATAAAATTCAATTGATTAAAATGTGAGTTTACTTCTTTAAGTTCAATTTACATGAAAATGTAATTTTCCTTCTTTAAATTCTAAATTACACCAAAATGTAAATTTCTCCTTAATCTTATTTACATTAAAAATGTAAACTTTTCTTTTTTACATTAAAAATGTAACTTTCATCTCTTTAATCTTATTTACATTAAAAAAAATATAAATTTTCCTTTTTACATTAAAAATGTAAATTTTCTTCTTTAATATAGTTTACATTAAAAATGTAACTTTTCTCTTATTCTTATTTACAGTAAGAAAAATGTAAACTTTTCTTAATTCTTATTTACATTAAGAAAATGTAAACTTTTCTTACAAATAAAAAAAGATGCACTTTTATTTCCATATCCTATTTGCATGGTGGAATGCAAATAAAAAGGTGAGTTCTTACTTCTAAGATTTATTTACATTAGAGAACATAAATAAAAGATGTACATATTCTTCTATGTCATATTTGCATTGGAGGAATGCAAATACAAGGTGAACTTTTATTTCTAAGTTTTATTTGAAACAAGAAATGCAAATAAAAGAACAAAATTATATTTTTAATGTATATTTTCACTAGTGAATGCAAATAAAAGAACAAATTCTATTTCAATGTATATTTGCACTAGTGAATGCAAATAAAAGAACAAATTCTATTTACGATGGATATTTGCACTAGTGAATGCAAATGAAAGAACAAACTCTATTTCAATGTATATTTGCACTAGCGAATGCAAATAAAAGAACAAATTCTATTTACGATGTATGCTTCTGTTCTAATATGATATGTTAAAAACAGAATGACAATTTATTCTAATCTTTTTATTTATTTAAATCAAACATGAAAATAAAAATATTGTTTTTATTTTATACTTCAAAGTTTAACATACATGAATATAAAATATTCTATATATACAATAATATATGGTTTTATCATATACACAAAATTCTAACAATCATAAATACACAATCACAATCAATCGTTCATCACAATCGCAACACAATCAACATTGAAATAAATACATACATACAACATGAATCTCGTACTGAATGAATATATATTACTCAATAAACTAAATAATTAATTTTAATTTTTAAAATAGAAATCTCACCGAGCTTTTAATTCAGATCAGAAATTTTGTGAATTTCCAAAGTGCTCGGTTTTAGATCTGGTTAGTCTCATCGTCTAGATCTCATTTTTCTGATTCCAACACATTTTGAATTGTCAAATTTTGACAAAATATGAGCGAGGTATGGTCATTTGAAGATTTAATTACTTAAATTAATATAATTAATAATTAGTGTTAATTACTTGGTAAACATCGGTCCCTTTCTTCCTCTCCTTTCTGATTTACACAGCACCATGAAAACCCATCATCGCACCAACGCACCACCTGCGCACGCCAAACGAAGCACTCCGGAGCCGATCAGAACGCACCACATCGAAGGCCAACCCGAGAGCATCCGCCGCCCACGCACCCACCCAGCTCGGTGGGCCCCTCCTCCCTAAACAACGACCAAACGTGCCGACTTCAGGCTGAGAATTTGCGAAATCCGTGAATTAAAACTCGATCTTAACCGTATGGATCTGTAGATCTCTCCAAGAGCTTCGATTTGGTATATAATATGTTGAATTTCAATGAGCGGATCAAAAGTTATTGAGGTTTGAATTTTCGGTCATTCGTGGCCTTCGGTTTCAATAGCAGGCGGCTGGCCATTTTTAGGGTTTTAAATAATTTTTTATTTATTTATTCATCGTAAAGCGTGTTATAAAGGTAAAAATGCGGGCTGTCTCCGAATTGGGCCTGCTTACTGTCGTTCTTAAGGTTTTGACGCCTTCTGAATGCAATGGGACAGGTCTCGTGGCCCAATTTCAAAATCTGTAAAAAATATATTTAAATTTACATTAAAAATTAATTAATTAAATATTTATCGTACATTTAAATACGCCGGGGCCACAAACTAACTTCAAAAATTCTCGAAAAATATATTTAGCTATGTTTTGACGCTGCGGACCTACGAAAACTAATTTCGTTTAATTCTGTGCCCGTTTGAAAAATGGCATTTTTCAAATCGATCAAAATTTACCAAACTGAAATCTTTTTGCCACGGTCACAAATTAATTCTAAAAATTATGAAAAATTAAACTTAGCAATAATTTGACATTCCGGTTCCAACAAAAGTGGTTTCGTCGAAAACGGAGGTCGTTTTTAAAATGACTATTTTTAAGGCGTATATATTAAATATTAAAAATACATTTTTAAACAAATAATTTCCGTAACTCGAAATATATAAGTGTTTACTATTTTTCAATGCAGAAACGTAATTCTGAACTCAATGGAAGTGGTTTCGAGTCCAAATTCCTTAGTATGCAAAAAGTAGCATTTTTGACCTTTGTAAATTTCATAGCGACCTTTCTAAATTTTAATTTTGACATAATTTTTGATTCCCGCTATGAAATTTCAATTTTTCAGATTCGTTAGAAAGATATTCTTAAATAGATTCTAATATTTTTGGTTTCACTAAAATCCATTAAATTTTGCATCTTGTACGGTCAGTCAAAGTTCAAGTTTGACTTTTCAAACTACCGCGCTATTTCTAACTTCTTTTATAATTAAAATTAAATTATTCATTCTAACTCCGATATAAATTATTTTTTAATCATTATTATTTTAAATAAATTATTTTAAATATCAAAAACTTATTAAAATTACTTAAAATAAAATTTTAAATTTACCCCAAAATTCAGGGTTGTTACACTCTCTATGAGCGGTAGGGGGAGCAATGTGCGCGTATGGGTTGGCCGTTTTGTCTTTGCCAGTTGGTGATTTTCGCATCTTCTTCTTTCCACTTGCAATTGTTTTTTGCAATACTGCAGACACATAATCAAGTTGTGTAGTGTGCAGTTGATCATAAACAATACCAAAACAATTTTTTTTCAAATTTTCCACCTTCTTCTCAGTTTCATGAAACTCAGGAGAGTTAATTTCCCGTTGAGCTAACTCAGCTTGGAGGGCGCTAGAGATAGTCGAAATGTCGGCGTCAATTATTCGGATGTAGCAGTTCTTGCTGATTCAATTGGGCTCAGCTCTGCCTTGTCATTCTTTAACTGCTCACCCATGTTAGTTGAGGAATCATGTTCGTTATTCTTCTTTAGTGCTGAGTCATTGCAGTACATCACTACTTGACCTTCAGCGCTATCACTTCTTTGCAATACAACATGTTGAGCTACTTGTCCTTCAGCGCTGTCACTTCTTTGCAAATCAACATGTAAAGCTACTGGAAAAAATGAGTCACTTACAGGCATAGTAGTTCCTGCATTCCCTTGGACTTCCGAAAGCATATGACAATACTTCATGTCCTTCAGCGCTGTTACTTCTTTTCAAATCAACATGTAAAGCTTCTGGTCCTTCAGCGCTAACCCTTCTTTGCAAATCAACATATAAAGCTACTGGCAATATTGAGTCACTTACAGGCAAAGTAATTCCTGCATTTTCATTTTCCCTTGAACTTCCGAAAGCATATGACAATACTTCGTCAACATGTATCTGACTAACACCAGTTGCCTTCAGTTCGTAAGCTTTCTTCCTACATTCAGTTTGATTGCCGTCAGCTAGCCTCTATGTATTATTGCCTTCCCTGCTCAATTTGATCTCAGCTCCACCAGTGATATCATTTTTACCATTGTCATTCATTCTAACATTTTCAATCCCCCCTTCTTCAATTTCATAGTTTATTTTATATGTATTCGCTACTTCATCACAATTAGGAAGCAACGAGAAGCAGTTAGACGTACCTATAGCGTCAACGACAGGCGGGAACACATCTACCAGGACTTGCTTACCTTTATCTTTACACAAAATGAATATTTTTGATATAACACAAATCTATTTACCAAAAATGCTGTTTGAGTTTTGACATAAACCTATCTAACAAAAATGCTGTTTGTGTTTTGACACAAAGCTGTTTAACAAAAATGCTATTTGTGTTTTGCCTCAAATCTATTTAACAAAAATGTAATTTTTTTGTTTTCAACCATCATATTTTGAAAGAATGTAAAATTTTGTTTCCACTATTGTATTTTGACAAAAATGAATATTTTGGTTCAATTAATCTATTTTGAACAAAAATGTATATTTTGACCAAAATATATATTTTGATTCAATTATTCTATTTTGACAAAAATGTATATTTGACAAAAAAGTATTTTGATTCAACTAATCTATTTTTGACAAAAATATATATTTTGACAAAAATGTATATATTTTGATTGAACTAGTCTATTTCAATAAAACAATAAAATGATAACTTTGTTTTGTCGACAATTCTAATTCAACCAAAACAAATAAAAGTGATACGTTTGTTTTGTCGACAATTCTAACTCAACAAAACAAATAAAAGTGATATATTTACAAAATATGTTTTCTAACATACATGACATATTTTGTTACAAACACTTCCCTATGTATTCTAATGACAAATAAAAGAATAATTTATTTGTTTACATTTTTATATTTAACATAAAAAATAAAAATGATAATTTTATTTGCTTACAATTTCTATTTAACATAATGATATTATTGTTTTAACACAAATCTATTTGACAAAAATGTTATTTTTGTTTTAACATAAATCTATTTGACAAAAATGTTATTTTTGTTCTTACCATTATATTTTGATAAAAAATGGCAATTTTGTTTCAATTGTTACATTTTGACAAAAGTGACAAATTTGGTTTCAACTTTTATAATTTGACAAAAGCGACAAATTCGATTTCAACTAATGTGTTTTAACAAAAATGTATATTTTGTTTCAACTAATCTATTTTGACAAAAATGAATAATTTGACAAAATGTATATTTTGATTCAACTAATCTATTTCAACAAACAGTAAAGATGATGACTTTGTTTTGTCGACAAATCTATTTCAACAAAACAATAAAAATGATAACTTTGTTTTTTCAGCAATTCTAATTCAACAAAACAAAAAAAAGTGATGTGTTTGTTTTGTCGACAATTCTAATTCAACAAAACAAATAAAGTGATAGGTTTGTTTTGTCGACAATTCTAATTCAACAAAACAAATAAAAATGATAAGTTTGTTTTGTCGACCATTCTAATTCAATAAAACAAATGAAAGTGACATGTTTGTTTTGTCGACAATTCTAATTCAACAAAACAAATGAAAGTGACATCTTTGTTTTGTCGACAATTCTAATTCAGCAAAACAAATGAAAGTGACATGTTTATTTGTTTACATTTTTCTATTCAACCTAACAAATAAAAATGATAATTTTATTTGTTTACAATTTTCATTTTACAAAAACGATATTATTGTTTTAACACAAATCTATTTGACAAAAAATGTAACTTTTGTTCTAACTCAATTCTAATTTACAAAAATGTAAATTTTGTTCTAACCATTATATTTTGATAAAAATGCCAATTTTGTTTCAGCTGTTACATTTTGACAAAAGTAGCAAATTTGGTTTCAACTTTTATAATTTGGCAAAAGTGTCAAATTGGTTTCAACTATGATAATTTAACAAAAATAACAAATTGGTTTCAACTTTGATAATTTGACAAAAGTGACAATTTGATTAAACAATTATAATTTGACAAAAGTGACAAATTTGACTCAACAATTATAATTTGACAAAAGTGACAAATTTGATCAACAATTCTAATTTGATGAAAATGAATGTTTTTATTTCAACTATAATTGACAAAATCAATGTTTTTGTTCAACTAAAATATATTTACAAAAATGAATATTTTTGTTTAACTAAACTATATTGACAAAAATGAATTAAACCTGACAATTATAATTTAACAATTCTAATTTGTTAAATATGACAATTACAATAAAATGATATTTTTATCCAACATAACATTTCTATGTTCTCAAATGACAAATCAAAAGGAGTATTCTTATTTGCATACAGTTTCTAATCTCAACATGACAATTAAAAATGTAAATTTATTTGCATACAAATATCTATCCTTCACGTACCAAATAAAAATGATTATTTTTATCTTTTTACAAATTCAATGTAAAATTTGTCAAATAAAAATGAGTGTTTTTATTTGTTAACAATCCAATGTTAAATTTGTCGAATAAAAATCAATGTTTTTATTTTTGAACAATGCAATGTTAATTTGACAAACTAACGAGCAAAATGATAATTTGATTTTATCCAATTCTCTAATTAACACCAATGTTAATTTTTTTAACAGATCTACTGAACACACCAATCATAGATTCAGCAGAATATTACAGCGCATGTGTAACACTAAAATTGTAATTAATTTTTTTTAATTATATAAATAAAAAAAATAGAATTTCTCACCTTGATCCATTTTGAAATTGTTGAATAACGATGATTTTACTGAGTTAAACTGTACGTTCAATTCCTTTAAAATTTCCAGCTGTTCCAGAATTTGTTCTACTTTGTTCCATGTTGTAGATCGCGTTGAGATGATTCCAACGCATCCAGTTCCGTTCGATTCTGTTTTGTTTTGAAGAAGTTACGACCATTAATACGTTAATTACTTTAATAATTAATTAAATATTTATCGCTTAATTACATTGAAGAAAATAGTAGGCCGATGTTCTGTAGTAACCCGTAACTTCCCCGTGAAGGAAAGAGCGGATACTTTGAGAACGAGGCACAAAAGAACGCAGACAGAAGAACATTTCATTGTTTATTACAACAATTCCATCAGAATACAAGAATATACAGAGTATAAACAAATATTATACAACAGAAAATATCAAAGATTACAATAAATTACATAGTAGCGGAAAAATAATACAATACACAACTAGAAGAGATACACGGATACAGAGCTTTCTGAGTATCGTTCCAGCTGTACATCAGGATCCTGTGAATATAAATCTGCAAAACCAAAACTACTAGCTTCCCGTGCCAAAATAAGGGCACCCAGAGCTTAGGTTAAAATAATAAACTCCAGGTCATTCATGAGACTGGTGTGAGAACTAAAACAATTATTAATCTTTAATCTAAAGTTAGGTAAATCAAGGGACCACGTCGTATAACACGGAATGGGTTTCCTCCCAAGAATACCAGTGCATAAAACAAACAACGCAATGCTAAATAAAAAAAATGAAGCTATTATAAGACCCAGGTCCCATCACACAATGCAACGCAAGCCGGAGGATAGGGTTTTACCTTATAATAGCCAAAGAATGCTTGATACGCTAAATTTCATCTTTTATTATTCTTAATCAGACTCCAACCGTAAAATAGTAAGAGAACGATTCCCTAAGTATTAACCCCGAAGGCCGAAACCAACATCAGACCAATACCCAGGAAACCACCCATCTTAGCTCGTTTCCAGTTAGTTTCTGATTTTATATACAATCATAAATATCAATCATAGGCGGCATGGGTACCATATATCATGTTGCCATACTAGGCTCTACAAACAAAACCGCAAAGTGTTGTATTGGAAGTTGGGTTATAATTTATGGTATGAACCGAGGCTAGGGATCGTCCTCTACCGATTCGAGACTGCCTAGTCTGAGTCTCAGGAACAGCCGCAACTGCCCCTTGGATCGTCAGGGCCGGTCCACACGGAGTAGATTATTATGCCTGAACAATACGTCTCCCCGCCCTATGGGGCGTAAATGAGTCAACGAATGACTCCATCGGGTTCACATAATCACCGATATATCTGAGGCTCCTCGCAAACCAACAACCACATAAGTCAAACTCGTCAGGGCATGTAAAACCACTGACGCCACTTCTAACTAGAAGGAAACGCATGCCCTCCCTGAGGTCCTTCTCCCGTTTTGGTTCATACCGGGTGTGAAACTCACGAATCAAACGTTACACAAAGCTATGCCACAAAGGCCGTGCTTTGATCATCAACCACAAGACTTTGCTTTTCAACAGAAGCCTTGATCATTTGCCACTTAGGCATGCCACATAGGCAATTCACTCTATGCGTTTGATATCCATCAGTATATAACCCCTGAGCTCGTACGTCTCAGAGAAGGGCGTTAAGCAAGAGAATAAATTCTCTGCCGCCAAACAGATGTATATTTAATAGAAATCAATCACACATGATAAAATCTGATGTCAGACACACAGTCCATTTACAAGTTCGTTCTGGGTCTGAACGAAACCGGAGGCACCTAGTACCCCGCATATCCATCGATCTCCAAGTACGTCTGGACGACCACTAACTGATTCCCTCCTCTTGGGTGTACGACCCGATCAAGATCATCAGTAATCACCCAAATGATGTGAAAAACTCCGATCTTAGACCACCGTCTTCATCTTCGACTTATCGTCGTATCAGTTGTTCAGAATGGGATAAACCCGGTCTTTCCGAATAACTCGCGTATATATTAAACAAGTGTTACACAAACACAACATACGCCTCATTCCAATTCATCAGTCACTAACCGTAAATTAACAAGAGAATAATTCCCCAAATATTAACCCCGAAGGCCGAAACCAACATCAGATCAATACCCAGGAAACCGTTCTGCTTAGCTAACCTACAGTTAGTTTCTAAATTTCACATTCTTAGGGAAAGGTTCCCATTAATTTTATTAAAGATGAATTCTTTTAAATTTATTCTTTAATCTTCCTTTGAATATCACTTCAAACTAGTCGGGATTAACGAACCTTACTAAAATAATCACTTGTTTTAATTTCCCAATCCCAACCTATTCATCCCATGAAGTAAAACTGGTCATACTTCATATCTAACACCACGGTGTTATCAGTAAATTCAATTACCATTTCATGTTCAAATCTAATTAAAGATTTAACTATCGCTTGGAGCAAAACTGGTGATACTCCATTCTCGATCTTTTCAATCTAATTAAAGATTCATTAAAACTTCACTTAGTTTTAATCTGTGACTGGGTTAAAGAATCAGTGTCATTTAAACACGGTTCATGATAAACCCCAAAATCACATCACATTCCAATCAGTCCCTAACCGTAAATTTGCAAGTGAGCAATTCCCTAAGTATTAACCCTGAAGGCCGAAACCAACATCAGATCAATTCCCCAGAAACCATTCAACTTAACTAATCTCCAGTTAGTTTCTGATTTTCTTAACTCCTTTGGGTCTAAGAACAATACTATTGAAGATACCGTTCACGACAACCCAAAATCACATTCCATTAATTATCGAGTTAAAGAACAAGTGTTATTTAAAACACTATTCACAATAAACCCAAAAATCAATACCAATTCAATTCCAATTAAATATTATTTAATTGGTACACTTCGTTAAATCTAAATAAAAAGATTTAATCTTTTTCTCAACTGGGCTTAAGAACAGTGTTAATGAAGGCACCATTCATGACAAACCCAAATCACATTTGATATTAAATACAAGGCTCTGAATAGAAAATATATCGACTTATATTCAATATCAAATTCTACGACCAACAAATATCGTATTGGAAATAACAATATTAATATATCTTTCAAATTTCCATAACAACATCTGCATAATCACGAAATCCAACATCGAAATATTCCAAAGGCAATTTCGATTCAAATCCATTCCAATTCAATTATTGGAAATTCTGGTTACTTTTAAAACCCTTTTCAAATTCAATTTATTTATTTTAAAAATAAATAAATTATAATTCTAGTTCAAAACTAGTTCATTTCGATAAAAATCTATTTTTATGTTTTCAAATATGGAGTTTTTCATCCCAATTCTTCACAAATCATTTCTTATGATTTTACACAAATTATTACTATTTTTAATAATTTTATCAAGGCCCGTACAGTCGATTTCCATCAACGGCTATTGAACTGCACTTACAACGACCTTTTCTAAATTTGATTTGGACATAATTCCAAATCCAACCGTTAGATTTCAAATCTCTAATATTCATTAGAAAGCTCTTTTCGATACGAACCTAACGGTTCCGGTTTTAGGAGAATCTGACGGTCGGATCTCCCGCAATATCCATTTGAATTCAATGGTCGAAATTCGCGTACTGCCGCGGCGCGACGCGTTCTATTCAGGCCATTATATATATATTATATATATTTCGTCGATTTCCTTTTAAAACGTATTTTATAAATCTTTTTAAATTCGTTTTCAAAACGATTTCAACTTCACTTCAAATTCAAATCAAAATTAAATTTTTCCTTACAAATTTGTTTTAAATTCATTTCAAATTGATTTCAATTCGAATTCATTTCTATCCAATTTCAATTCGAATTCAATTCTATTCAATTTTAATTCGAATTCATCTTAATTTGATTTCAATTCGAATTCAATTCTATTCAATTTTAATTCGAATTCAATTCTATTCGTTTTTAATTCGAATTCAATTCTATTCAATTTCAATTCGAATTCATTTTAATTTGATTTCAATTCGAATTCAATTTGTTTCAAAATATCAGAATTTGAAATCACTTCCTTTCTATATTCATTATAAAAATGAATAAAATCGATATAAATATCGTTCACGTCAAAATGGCGTCAATTTAATCAACACGGCTTCATATATTTCTATTTTGAAATATTCTAGTTCAAATATTTCTTTTTAAATATTTCTATTCAAATATTTCCTTTTTTTGAAACTGGAATGAGGCCCAATCAATTACCATATAACGTTAATTATATGTATTTTCTACAACACATGTATAAAATAACAACGATAAATAATAAACCATCATCCAGAGTGCACCACACAACTGCATAAGCATTAAATGTAAATAATTAACGCTTACACAGTCTGTCAATCCATCGATTGACATACAATTAAACAATCGGGATTAGTGTACGTCAAATCTCATCCCAATACCCGTGCGGGGTTTCAAACAATCAAACACAGATTTTATTTGTGCAGTTGGGCGATGTGTAAAATTTATCGTCCCAATCAATATCAGTCAAATGTGTGTATATAAACAAATCGTCCGATTTGTTTATATTTATTTCATTTTAAATACACGTTAAAAATTCTATTTTTAACTATAAAATATTTTTAACTATATAAATATTTTATTTCACTTCACATCATACCACACAATCAACTACACATCAAAATCAAACAACCAAGCATACAAGTCGTCCATGGTCTGTGGACGACGGGTGTCGGGTGCTACTAAACACCGTCTGCATCCTAGTATATATTTCAGATAGAAAAATTAAATTAAAGGTGAGAAGTTCTCACTGGCTAGCTAAACCAAACTTCTCGACTCTTCATATGTAGGAAATCTTTGCCGTGCTTGCCCTTCGTCACTTTCGTCGCCCGTATTCGCTACATATATAAAAATCACATTTTTATATGGTTATTAAATATATAAAAATCATATTTTTATTTCCACTTCATATATATATAAATCCATTTTTTCTCTCACCATTCTCTATATAAAAATCACATTTTTATATATAAGGATCGTGTTTTTAAATCTCTACTACATATATAAAAATCGAATTTTTATTATCTCAACTATATAAAAATCATCTTTTTATAATCTCTGCTATATAAAAATTATATTTTCATTCTTCTAATTTAAAAACAACGATGTATATCTTCTATTTAAAAATAAAGTTATATATCTTCTATTTTAAAACAACCCAAATTTTATATTCAAAAAGAATGTTTTTTTTTGTTTTTAAAACAGTGTATATTTTATTTTCAAAACCATGTATATTTTATATTTTAAAACCATATTCATAAATACATAGTTTAAATAAATTTGAAACAACAAAATAAAAACGTTACCATTTGCTAATCGAATGAGGGACCACTGCCGTTCTTCTTCCTCGTTTCAACAGGTGGAAATCCGCTTGCCCTCTTCTATATTAGGGTTTGAATTTGCGCCCCAAAACCTCATCGTGACCTCCATTCGAAGCCCTCGCCTTGAGCGCGGACTCGAGCTCCACAATCGGCCGAAGGAGGGGCCAGCTCGTCGGCCTTCAGGAAGAGGCGCAGGGGGTACGAAGAAAAAGGGGCTCGCTAAAGGGTTCCAACGATGAAGGGGGGGGGGGGGTTTGGAGAAGAAGGCGCGAAGGAGAAGAAGGGGGAGGGGCGCGCCGGCGATCTCCAGGGGTGCGATGGCGACAGTGATAGGGTGTGGCGGGTGGCGATTTAGCTAGTTTTTTTTTTGTTAACACATCGGGGAGAGAGAAAGTGTTGGAGGGGGGTAGAGTTATATATTTTATTTTAATTATTTTTCTTCTTCAAAAATGTTGACTTTACATTCGAACTCGGAATCACACCCAACGACTATCGTCCCTAGCGTAATACCCCTATTCCGTACACAATGGGATATATATCGTAGGCCAATTCGACCCTTACGATCAGTTTCCGTTGAATTTAAAATATAAATCTTTATATATTCAGTTTAAATGCACATTTCAAATTACCGGGGCTACACACAGTCTCTAAAAATTCCAGAAAAATTATTTCTAGCTTCGTATTGACGATACAGTCCTAACAAAACTAATTTCGTTAAATTCTGAGACTGTTTGAAAAATGGTCATTTTCCAGTCGATTAAAATCAACTAAAACTGGTCAAACGCGTTTTCCTTCGCCACGCTCACATATTGATTTGAAAAATTATGAATTTTGGAATCTAGCAATAACTAGACATTCCGGTTCCAACAAAAGTGGTTTCGTCGAAAACCGAGGTCGTTTGCAAAATGGCTATTTTTAAGGGCTAGAAATCCATAGCGACTATTCTGAATTTTCAACTGGACATAACTTTTGATTCCCGCTATGAAATCTTGATTTTTCGGATTCGTTGGAAAGATATTCTCAATTAGATTATATTATTTTTGGTTTTGCTAAAATCCGGTTTATTCTATACCCGGTACATTCATTTGAATTTTGAAATCGAATTATCAAACTACCGCGCCATTTTCAATTCCTTTTATAATTATATATAATTATTTATATTCTAACGTCGATCTATATAAATATATTCGTTCGAATTCCATTCAAAATAAATTTCTCGTCGTTGTTATTTAAAATAAATCATTTCAAATATTCAAAATTCACTAAAATTGCCAAAATAAAAATTTTAAATTGGCTCAGACTTCCGGGTTATTACATGTTCTTTCTTCCGTTTCCATCATTTTGTTGCCTGGAACCCAACTCATCGACCAGAACATTCACCGGTGCGCTGCCATCAGGGCCACCGTAACCCGATCCATCGACGCCATGACGAAGCTCTCCGCACCTTCCACTTAGGCCCGCCGTGCCTCAAAACTCGGTCCCCCTCTAGCCTCAATCTATGTTCGAGCGCCGCTGGTTTGGGAGGCAAAATATGCCTTCTCGTTTGATGATAAACGATCATGACCTTATAGAATTGAAGATTAGAAAAGGGACTACAATTTTTGCTTAAGAAGCGGATGTTAATTCGTGAAGAATAGGAGGAGATTAAGGAATCAAATCGGGATTAAATCAGCCATTTATTCAAGGGTTGGCGGTTGCATGTTTTTCAAAAGAGGATTAGGGTTTTCTAGGGAGTTGTGCCTTTATATAATATTTTAATATTAATATATTAAATTCTATTAATTACAAAAATACTCACTTGTTGATACGAACTCCAGTTCCAACGCAACAACTATCACCCCTAGCGTAATACCCCCATTTCGGACACAATGGGATATGTTTCATAAGCCAATTCGACTGTTTCGATCAGTTTTCATTGAAATTAAAATATAAATCAATTTATATTGAATTTGAACGTATATTTTAAATTACCGAGGCCACATACGGACTCTAAAAATTCCAGAAAAATTATATCTAGCTTTGTTTTGACGATACGGTCCTAACAAAATAAATTTCGTCGAATTTGAAGACCGTTTGAAAAATGGCCATTTTCTGGTCGATCCAAATTGACTGAAATTGACAAAATACGTTTTCTTTTGCTACGCTCACATATTAATTCCAAAAAATATGAAAATTGGAATCTAACAATAAATTGACATTACGGATCCAACCAAAGTGGTTTAGTCGAAAATGGAGGTCGTTTATAAAATGGCTATTTATACGGGCTATATATTATATTAAATTTCATAACGACTATTCTGAATATTAAACTGGACATAACTTTTGATATGAAATTTCAAAATTTTAGATTCTTGGAAAGATATAATTAAATAGATTTAGATATTTTTGGTTTCACTAAAATTCGATTTATTTTGCATCCTATACACTCAATCAAAGTTTGAATTCAAATTTTCAAACTACCGCGCTATTTCTAACTCATTTTATAATTAAAATAAATATATTCATTTTAACTTTGATTTAAATGAAATTTTAATCGTTATTGTTTAAAATAAATCATTTTCAATATTTAAAATCCGTTAAAATTTCTAAAATAAAATTTTTAAATTGATTCCAATATTCCGGGTTGTTACACTTCGCCTAATAAAACCTTTCTTGAATAACTCCCTTACTTGCTTGTTGAGCTCCCTCCTTTCCGTAGGAGCCATCTGGCGCACTAATACAGCAACTGGCTTTGCATTCTCTACGAAATAAATCAGGAAGTCTATCTCATGTTTTTGAGGTAGCCCCTTAACTTCCTAAAACACATCCGGTAGTCTCTAACTATAGGCACAGATCGCAAGTTGTCAACAGAAATATCAAGCTATTCTAGAAAATTGAGCAGTACAGACCCCCGTGGGTCACAAGAAATTTCTCGTATCAAGCATGTATGGCCACTATAAGGTAAAACTCTATCCTCCGGTTTGTGTTGCATTGTGTGATGGGACTTGAGTCTTATAATGGCTTCATTTTTCAAAAAGCATTACGTTGTTTGTTTTAATGCACTGGCATTCGTGTGGAGGAAACCCGTTCTGTGTTATACAGCATGGTCCCATGATATGCCTTATTTTAAATTAAGTTAAGAATATCTGTAGGGTTTCTCATACTAGTCCCATGATTGACTCGTAGTTTGTTTACCCTTGCAAATAAGTGTGCCTATTATTTTCATATGGGAAGCCTAGTTCACAGGTTATTATCTTAGATCTTTTTGGATGTGTATGGAAGCTGGTTTTTACTTGGAGCTTGAGCAAGTAATGGAAATAATTTTGCACTCTCTCAGACTTTATTATGTTGACTACCTTTTTATTTTGCTATGTACTTATTAACTTGTTGAACCATTATGTATAATTAATATGATCCTATATGATGTTGTAAACTCTGATAATTCCGTTGTTGTAATCTGGTGTACATTATGTATTGTAATGTAATATTTATCTTCTGCTGTTATGTTTATGTGTTATATTCCAATTATTACCCTTTCTTCCGAGCATCGAGAGTTTGTGCAATCACACGTATCCTCTGGTGTTATAGCATCTTAGTTTCCCCCATCAGACTCATGCACGCTCATGACTCCGCAAGAAAGTGCCCATACCCACCTCTAAGATTTTGAACCTCTTACAATCCAGATCAGTAAAGCGTTCCGTGTCCCCTACCTAGTGCGGGGACCCAATATGATAACAACAAGGATACTGACTAATACGGGTTCCAAACAAATGCAGAATTGACATAAGCCACCCCTATGCTTGGTCCCTCAAGTAAAGTAGGATTTTAAGAGTCCCAAAACCGGATATAAACAAAACACATGGAACCTCTTAGCATATTAATCAAACAGGTTTAACTTAGCAGAATTAAATTCATTAATAAGCATCAAATAACCCTGTGTTATATTTCCCCGATTGTAAATGAAATCCATCAAATGTAACAACCATTCCCCCAAATCATACAAGTACCTACTCAGATGTTTACATATTACAGTAACATGTTTTACTTAATATACGTCTGATTCTCACACTTTCCAATGACATATTTACTTGATATTAAATTAAGTATAATTCACATGTTTTCCATTTGTATGTTAATTTCCAATTAAATACCATTAATTCCAATTAACATGTTTTCCCATATAGACTATTTAATGTCTTATCAAGTGTAACTCATTCCGATTAACACGTTTTCCCAATAAGGTTACTTAATGTCATATAATTAATGCATTTTCCTTATTAACATCAAATTAACATAATTTCTAAGTTAACGTCAATTAACATATTTTCCAATATCATTGCCAAATAAACATGTTTACAAATTGATGTCAAACAACATGTTTTCCAAATGAACATAAATGTCTAAGTAACATGTTTTCCCAAATTAACATCAAATGAGCATAAATGTCTAATTAACATCATATGAACATGAATGTCTAATTAACATGTTTTCCCAAATTACCATTAAACGAACATAAATATCTAATTAACATGTTTTTCCAAATTAACATGAAATGAACATAAATGTCTAATTGACATGTTTTTCCAAAATTAACATTAAACGAACATAAATGTCTAATTGACATGTTTTTCCCAAATTAACATGAAATGAACATAAATGTCTAATTAACATGTTTGACAAATTACCGTGTTTCTCAAAGTAACATATTCTCCCTAGTTAGTTTCAATTACATGTTTTTCAATCAATGCCATATCAACACTTTTACAAATTAATATCAATTGCATGTTTTGTAATCGATGCCATATTAACATGTTTACAATCAATGTCAAATAACATGTTAACTAAATCAATGCCCTGTTCTCTAATCAACGTAAAATTACATGTTTTCCAGTATCATGTCTACTTAAATTTAACCTATTCATGTCTTCATATTTTTCCTTCATAATAATCCCAATTTATAGTCCATAACTCACGAATTCCAACATACCTAATTCCCTTTTTTAACGTCATTTCATATTATTCCAATTCTATGCAACTCAAATGGTAAAGGCATAATAAGACTTTAAATAAACAATGATAGAAAGGGGATAAGGAAGAAAGATGTACATATAAAAAGGTAACAGTTGAAAATGAATAGGTAATTGACAGTAATTAAAACAATAATAACATATAAGAATAAACTTATAAACAGTACTAGTACTTCAGATCAAATCTATTTTAATGTCGAAATTTCTTTTTATTTAAATTACTACAACAACTATTGTATCTATTTTTAATATTAACTTAGAAGAATTCTGAAAATCATAATAATGCTCACAATAGTTGTTGTAGATCTAGAAAAAGCCTTTGAAATAGTTGTTGTAGAAGAATTATCCTTTCAGTCTATGTTTTGATAACACCCCGACATTTTTCTTAATTTTATTTCAGAACGTAACTTAGAGTAGGAAGAAGATGAAGAATTGTTTGTGTAAAAAATGGTGAGGTTGCTAGCCTATATATAGATTTGTTAGGATAATATAAACCCTAGGATATTAGGTTTCAAAATAAAACCATTAAAGACACAACATGCTGAATCAGGCAGGAATAAAATACATAAAACGGTCCAGGTTCATAGAGATTTGTTGTCCACGTTCGATGTATTTTACACATCAGAAATACATAAGCAATTATCCACAGCGGGCTCGAAGGTGGGTCGACCCACCTTAGACATGGGTCGACCCGGTTAAAGGCTGGGTCGCCCATTTACCGTTGCTTTTGTTTATAAATTAAATTCTTTAATTTAATTGCTAACTTTGATTGATTATAACTTGTTAATTTCATGTCTGATTTACGCAAACTATCAGAAATTCGTAACGGATGCAACAGTGATATATGTTTATGCTATGTAACCAGAATTCCGTAACTGATTCAGTTGACCTCCTTAATGCAATACATGTTTATGCCATATATCCAATATGTATGCAAGAGAATCCTATTAGTACATATAAATTTTATATGTGTGAAAAACCATTCACCAAAATGCAACATCCATGTGATGATTAAACATTTCCATCCATTAAAATTTAAAATGTGTGCACATCCATATGCAATACGTAAGTTTTTGAGTCGATCTAGTGCCTAGTGTGTGTGTATATGTATCCGTTGGCAACCACTAGCAAACACTTGCATCCATTTGCAGCCATCAAACATAACAAGTCTCAAACACATGTTTCGACCATATTCTATCATTTATAATCTCAAATCCTAAGATTTACATTTTCCAAGGATATACAAGATGGAAGCCCCTAATCAAAGGAAGAGGCGACAAATAGAATATAAAAGAGAAAATACTTGTCAAAAGAATGCAGGTAAGAAACTTGAATCCCTCGGTGTATTCCTCTCATTACACTTATTTTAGTTACTTCGAGGAGAAACTCTCAAGTGAACCAATCCAAAATCCCACCCTAATCTTACAAGTAAAGACACTTTTCCTTTTTTTTCCATATTTCCAGTCCTTACTTTACTTATCTTGTGTTCCTTGGCTCATCTCACTTATATTGTCCAACCCCATAAACATTTACTTACCGCCCCACTTTTTTATATATAGCTTTCCAAATCCTTATTTGAAAAACCTTAATGAGGCAAAATTTCAGTTGCCAAATTTTCTTTTTGAAACATATGTAGTTGCTTTTATGAAATTTCCAAAATACAAATTTCATATCAAAATACATTAGTCTTTTAAAATTCCTGTTCTTTAAAACTTTATACATATGGGGTTTCGACTCAAAGTGGTTCCACGAGTTTCCATAAAACACCTCCTTGTTACACTTTTGTCCACGAACACGTTTATTTTAAGAATTCTTTAACTTGGCTTTTTATTTTCGGATTTTTTTATTACAACCAAAGTCCAATTACTTCCTTAAAATACATGCGGAAGGCTCTAACACAAGAGTCACACCAATTTTTTTATTAAAAGATAGGGTTTTAGGGAATAAAATATTCCAATCCAACTAATCCTTCACAAGTCAACACTCGAGTTTCAGTAACCCTAGGAAAACCAACTTTCCTTCCAACATATGAGACGACTTGTTATACTGATAGTTTGCCTAAGCATCCAGCCCATCCATTGATGGTATATTCCCATAGCCAGGAAAAATTCCAGTCAAAACTATGAAACTCAATTCTCACTTACACATGTGCTTTATCCAAAAATGTTGTAAATTTAGCATTGCCACAAATACAAATCCCAAAACTAATCTCTCTTTCCTAGAGATAATCTTCCAATCACTTACCATTCGGCATATATACAACACAAAGAGAACTGAACTAATACTTCCTAAAGATGCATTAAGAATATCAACATGACTGACCCTTAGGGTCGCAAGAAGTCTCAAAAATCAGTCCGTCGCAGGACTTATCCCAACCATCCCCTTCTTGCATTCAAAATAGCCCCTAGAAATATTTAAATATATTTGGCCCGTAACTTTTCCCTATAAGTCCATATGTCATATAAAAGCCTATGCCATATTTTAGGCTTGTAATTTACCCCTTTATTGTAAATCAATATGTCATATGAGATCTAATGATGGTAGCAACCTAATCCATACTCGGAAATGCCCAAAACATCAAGATTTTGATTTCAACCTCGCCTTACCACAGATAATCAAGCCAGACTCTACGGGGTTCAAAAACAACCAATGGGCCTAAGTCCAAAACAGTCACTAGTGCTATCATCACACCCTCAGGGATTTACCCTATATGTAAAGGACCGCTCCATTAAGCTACAATACAAACACTCTAAAAGATTCAACTTATTGTAGCGATGGCCCCATGCAGCCAATACATCAAAGGAAAAGGGACAAAATATTTCTAAACGAAATAGGAAAACTAGAAAGAACTAAAGATAGATAACATTCTTTCTTCCACTAATCCTTGTCTATTACCATTTTTCTCTTAATGTCCAATTTATTACTGCTTATATGTTCCTTATAATCCTTTTGCCACTAGTATACTCATGTTGACCTTTCACTTGCCATAGTTGAATTCACCTTTTTGGAAGTTCCCTAATTGATTGGTTGTCAAAAACGTATAAAAAACTATTTCCATAGTATTAGAAAATCTATTTTATAGAAACTCATGATTGCAAGAATTTTCTTTTTAATTATTTTTAAGTTAGCGGTTAGTGCGCAATACGATAAGACTCTTATTCCTCACCAACCCGTTCATTCTTGCAATGACGTTTTCTATGTTAATTTCAAACCAAACTGTGGAAACACATCCCCCTTTCTTTAAGCAATCAATCTAGGTTTTTCTTATCTTCTGAACTATTCATCACTAAATTAGTAAGGTAGTTCAATCCATGATTAACCCCTTTTAATATCTATCTTGCAACAATTTCCTTTTTTTAATATCGACCTTTCCCAACTACTAAGCTAAACAGATTTGTCCATTAATCAAATTTCAACCTATAAAGGGAAGCTTAGATAGAATAGCTTATAACTCAACTAGAAAGATAAAATTTAGAAAGAGTCAAAGGAAGATTGTAACTGACTATAGGGGATATTTTATTTTCAAAATTAACATTTGATTTTCGAAAAATGCATTTTCTTTTGAAAATTCTTTCTTTTAAAGAAAAACTTTAGTGAACTTGGTAACCTTAGAATATGATACCAAAAGTAGTGGACCAACGACAGTGGCTAATCTCCATCGTGGCATATAGTGATACCTCAGACATTAGTTTTACGGCCACCCTCTCGACATGAAACCAACCACTCCAGGACGTGTAGGGGTAAGAGTCAACAACTCGCCACCAAACACGAAGCGAGAACCTCTTATCATGCATTTTAATAGATCTGATACCAAATGTAACACCCCACATTCCTCAATATCACTCGTCTAAGGATTACATTATGAAAATATGGAGCATTGCAGGTATAAATATATAAAATATCACAAAGACTAAGATTTTACAAGAATAAAATAATAAATTTACAGTAAGAGAAGAAAATTTCATTTTATAAAATATAAAACCATCTTTGTTCCAATAAACCAAACAATTACAAAATGTCATGCCTTAAAATCTCAGTCAAAAACAACATCATTGTAAAATAATATCATCCCGCAAATATAGTCAAAAAGATGCCGAAATCCATCACGACAAAGCTAAAAAAGAAATATGAACTATGTACTTTCTCCTTACAAGCTTGGGAAAAGAAAAGAGAAAGGAAGAAAGGAAATGGGTCAAACATAAAACCTGGTAAGCTGCTGTGATTACAACTCGTTTTACTAAGTAAATTAAAATAAACAAATAGTTGTTCTAGTTTCGTAAAAGGATAAATGTCTATACAAGTCTAAAGGTGAACAATAACGGATATGAACTGAAAATAGGACTAGCTATTCTCACGGAAAGCCAATGATGACAACAATAATAATAATAATCGTATCAGAAAGTTTGATTATTCTGCACTTCTATAGATTTAGACAGAAACAAGTAAATATGCGAGATTTTCCTAATGCTACCCATCGATCGGCTCCCTACAAACATGAATAGCCTGTGCCAACCACGACTGTCGAGGATATCAGTCCCGAACCCGTCAACATTGGAGACAAAGCCCTATCCACCGTGTTACAGCGTCTTAGTTTCCCCCATCGGACCAATGCACGCTCATGATTCCGCCAGAACACGCCCGTCCACCTCCAAGATTTTGAACCTCTTACAATCCCGATTAGTAAAGCGTGCCCTGGCCCCTACCTAGTGCGAGGCCCCGATATGACACCAATAGGGATATTAAATGATAGGGTTACAAAAGCCGTACCTAAGCTTGGTCCCCCAAGTAAACTAGGATTTTAAGAGTCCCAAAACCGGATATAAACAACAGATGTGGAAACTGTTAGCATATTAATTAATCATGTACTACTTAGCAGGTTTAAATTCATTAATAAGCATTATATAATCCTATGTTATATTTCCTCATGTTTAAATGAAGTTTATTAAACGTAACACCCTTCCCCCAAATCATACAAGCACCTGCACGGATGTAACATATTACAGTAACATATTTTACTTAATATATATATGACTCTCGCACTTTCCCATGACATATTCACTTGATATTAAATTAAATATAATTCACATATTTACTATTTGCATGTTAATTTCCAATTAAATACCATTAATTCCAATTAAAATGTTTTCCCATACAGATTTCTTAATGTCATATCAAGTATTACTCATTCTGATTAGCACGTTTTCCTAATAAAGTTAGTTAATGTCATATAATTAACATGTTTTCGATATTAACGTCAAATTAAAGTACTTTCCAAGTTAACATCAATTAACATGTTTTCCAATATCGGTGCCAAATTAACATGTTTACAAATTGATGTCAAACAACATGTTTTCCAAATGAATATAAATGTCAAATTAACATGTTTTTCCAAATTAACATCAAATGAATATAAATGTCTAATTAGCATGTTTTTCCAAAATTACCATTAAATGAACATAAATATCTAATTAACATGTTTTCCAAAATTAACATGTAATGAACATAAATGTCTAATTGACATTTTTTCCAAATTACATGAAATGAACATAAATGTCTAATTGACATGTTTTTCCCAAATTAACATGAAATGAACATAAATGTCTAATTAACGTGTTTGACAAATTGCCATGTTTCTCTAATTAACATATTCTCCCTAATTAATGTCAATTACATGTTTTTCAATCAATGTCATATTAACATTTTACAAATTAATGTCAATTACATGTTTTCCAATCGATGTTATTTTAACATGTCTACTATCAACGTCAAATAACAAATTTACCAAATCAATTCCATGTTCACAAATCAATGTCAAATAACATGTTTTCCAGTATCAAGTCTACTTAAGTTTAACCTATTCATGTCTTTATATTTTTCCTTTATAATAATCCCAATTTACAGTCCATAATCATAAATTCTAATATGCCCAATTCTCCTTTTTAACGATATATCATATTATTCCAATTCTATGCCACTCAAACGGTAAAGGCATAATAAGGCTTTAAACAAACAATGACAGAAAGGGGATAAGGAAGAAAGATGAACATATAAATGGGTAATAACTGAAAATTAATAGGTAACTGATAGTAATTAAAACAAAAATAACATATATGAATAAATCTAAAAACACTAGTACTTTCAGATCCAATATGTTTTACTGTCAAAAATTCTTTTTATTTAAATTACTACAACAAGTATTATATCTATTTAAATATTAACTTAGAAGAAATTTGAAAATCATAATAATACTCACAATAGTTGTTGTAGATCCAAAAAATGCCTTTGAAATAGTTGCTGCAAAATAATTATCCTTTCAATATATGTTTTGATAGCACCTCGACATTTCCTTAATTTTATTTCAAAACATAACTTAGAGGGGGAAGAAGATTAGAAATGTTTATGTAAGAAAATGGTGAGGTTGCTAGCCTATTTATAGATTTTTTAGGATAATATAAACCATATGATATTAGGTTTTCAAAATCAAACCATTAAAGACACATCATGCTAAGTCAACAAGGAATGAAACACACAAAGCAGTCTAGGTTCATTTAGTTTTGTTGTCCACATTCAACGTATTTTACATATCAGCAATTCATAAGCAATTATCTACAGCGGGCTCGAAAGTGGGTCGACCTACCTTAGACATGGGCCAACCCAATTAAGGGTCGGGTCATCCATTTACCATTGCTTTATTTCCTGTTTATAAACTAAATTCTTTAATATAATTGCAAACTTTAATTAATCATAACTTGTTCATTTCTTGTTCGATTTACGCAAACTAAAAGTCTATCTGAACTAGAATTTCGTAACAGACACAACAATGATATCCATTTCATTTAATTCTCAATATTTTTCTAACTAATATTTAGTTTTTCAGTTTATTCCTCAATTAATTAACTATTGTTTTGTTAAAAATTTGGGTTGTTACAACGTCTGTCAAACTCCATCTATATCTTCATAACGAGGACTTCTATAACTAAAAAACTCAGATGAGCTGAGTACAAATGAAAAGAAAAAATCAATAAGATCAGAAATTAAATGTTCTGATACTAGTAAAATCAAACCATGTAATAATATGAGAATCAAAACATCAAAAATGCTTATGGTAATTTGCACCTTATATCCAAAGTTTTCATGAGTGTAGTAACTTAAGAGATGTTGTTGGAATTTCCATCTCCTAAGGGTCCGTTAACCTGGATATTATATAATATGACATGTTGTTATAATAGTGTCCATGGTAAACATACTATTGAAAATAGTGTAAGCAGGATTACCATTATTGTGCTTACATCGTTTATAAAACTGTCATAAACATTGCTTATAAAATGCCTGTTTAACAATCGATGGAAAAGGATGCGCGACTATATGACAATGTTAAATCAAATTCGTAGGGGACTCGATCAAGATAATATAACGAGGCACATAAGGTAATACCGAGGGTAGGAATCAACCAGTTGCACGCCCGTAGTGGTGGTAATGCATAGTCACAACTACCACCCACCTCGAACAACACTCCTAAAATCGAGGTTGAACATCAATTAAATCAAAACGAGGAACTATAATAATCAAGGAAGAAGTGTTGCTGATAGGGGTAACTACCGCACTTGGTCACTATATATCATATGTTTTAGTCATTTAATTACGACTCGAAGGTCAAGGGGATCCACCATTGTTCTCTTACTTCATTCCAATAAAGTTAGCCAAACCATCCTACTTCATTCTGGATTCTCTATAATGTACATAATTGTTAAAGTTGTTTTCAGTATTGGCAGAGAGTATGACAATATCCCATTCTAGTTTCTTTAACAACCGAATGCTTATATCACACCGGTTGGTTCTTTTACATTTCAAAATGGTTCATACTTCATTTCAAAACATCAGATTTTTCTTTAAAACCATTTCATATCCGAAATAGATTATACCTTCACATAACAATCTCCATCTAAGCCAAAATTTGAATATTGAAACAATTCCAAATTTTAAAACAATTTGAATATTTAAAATAATTTATTTTTTTATATATTAAAATAGTTTAGATATATTATAAAACCATTTGAAAAATAAATCATTAGTACATAATTTCTTTTATATAAATAGTTTTAAATTAAAAATAGGATTTATGAAATTTAGTAAATATGTATTTTTACATATTAAAGTAGTTTATAAAGTAAATAGTTTATTTCCAAAGTAGTTCAGATAATATATATAAGTTAAAATAAAATAGTTTTGTTGATGCGGAAAATGGTTCTTCTAGGTACAACACCCAGTCACAGAATATTAAATCATATATAACTAAATAGGCCTATGTCCACTTTATTTAATCTATCTTTACTGTAACGGCCCGCCCCGCACCAACCGACATTTCCAATGAAACGCGTTGTGCCTATGTCAAACCAGCAAGGGACGGTCGTCAAAAGAAAGGAAAGAAGGTGATGAATCAACAAGGAACCTGTAGTACATCTCACAGTGCATGGAACAAAATATAATAATAGCATAACTTGATATAAAATAGGTGAGACAGTGCATAAGCTGAAAACTAAACCATCATAGCAGCGGAAAATTCAAGTACAACTTATGATCCAAAGCATCATTATTACAACTTTTAAAACTGTCTCTAAAGCAAAATAGGAAGGTACGCTACTAATTCCCAAAGTAGTGACCAACAATAACACAAGGAGAATATATGGGAACAATACGTGTAAGCCTCCTGCTCGTCTCTGGATAGCTACTCGTGCATAACTAGCTAACCTGTCTCTAGTCTGCTCGTTTAGGAGCAACCAGAGTAATAAGAAGAGACATAAAACTCTGGGTTAGACAAATGTCTATTATGAGTGATAAGTAGCAAAAACATAACAATAACAGGTATACATAACCATACGTGAACTTGGACCTACAAAAAAAGAGTTAGCACAATAGGATGTACAACACCCTAAGGTGACACTAGCACATGGTGTGAAAATAATGGGGAGGGGGTGTGCATGTCATGGTGATAGCAAACATCAAACATAGAAATCGTGCTCACATCTCTCACTTAGTGCATAAAGCATACAATATATACCACTTTGATCACCCAATCCTTTGCTACGGTCACTCTGCCCCCATGGAGTTATGATGGCTCCACTGCACTGATCCATAGCCACTAATCCTTTGTTTTGTCCACTCTGCCCCATGGAGTTATGACAACTCCACTGCATTGGCTCATAGCCTTGCTACGATCACTCTGCCCCCATGAAGTTGCGATAACTTCACTGCACTGATCCATAGCCAAAAATCCGTTCCTCAGTGGTGAGTCAAAGCTATAAACGTCGATAATTCCTTTGCACACATCCCGCAGCAAAGTCCAACTCATGAAGTTAACTCGTTGGTTCCCTTCTGGATCTTAAGTAACGACTTCCTATTTGGACTGCCTTTGTATCTCGGGTTTTGGTCATTATCCCGTTCGCACTTTAGTTTCCACTAATTTTCCATGCTCAAAGATCGACTCGTGATCCTACTAGTCATTGGCTCGTGGTTCGCCCTTTAGCTCGTGGCATCGTACTCCGCTCGTGATGGCCTCCGGTTCGTGGCTCGCAATCCCCTAGTCGTGACACTTCGGTTCGTGGTCAATTCTCCAGGCACGGCTCGTGGTGAGGAGTGCTTCACGGTTCGTCGACATGGTCTCCTGACTTTGGTTCATGGACCTCAAAATGGAGTAGCTCGTGGAGTGTGGTCGGCTCGTGAAGGGATGTTCACGATCGGGGTCGACTCGCATAGGTGCTTTACGAACGGAATTTGACCAATTTCCCGCAACTCTTCCAACAAGCAATTTACGCCATACGACAGCGTTTTCGACCATTCTAACTTTACTAAATGATCACAAAGCATACCATACAGTAATAGAAACGTGCATAATCGACCATAAACACCAACACAACAATATGACATGTTTATATGGATCAAATATATCAAAAACCCTTGTTTTTCGCTTAATCCCCTTAATCATGATTTAACCATATGATTAGCAAAACATGTCCAAATTAATCCAAATTTCTAACAGAGGCATAAAATAATATTTTAGAATTTTAGAAATTTTTCCAGATTTTTCGGAGCCATAATTTCGCTAATTATCCTTAATCACCCCTAATTAGCCGCAATTAGTGAAAAACAATGCAGATCACTCACCTTAGCCACAATAAAACTTTTGATCTAAAACTCTACTGTTTTGGGGCGCTTTACAATGCAACACAACATCCCCAACTCTGATTTGACACTAATCTTCCTTGATTTGGTGTAGATTAAGCTAATAAGTGATTAGAAAGCGATTTGGGATGATTTTAGAAGTTGGAGGCCATAGCTAGGGTTAGAGAAATGTTTTAGGCGGCTGAGTAAATGAAATAAAATCGTTTTCTAACTGATTTCAACCTCCCCATAACCCTAATCCTGAAATGGGTTATGGGCCTAGCTGCTAATCACCCTAATTAGGCACGACTAAGCTTTTTTTTCACCTTTCAAGACCCTGTTTCAGCCATACCTCCTAAATGGTAAGTCTTTTTGGCTAACGTGACCACTCTGCGGAAAGGTAAACCATCATCCGAATCCAATGGAAGTGATTTCAGGTCAAAACTCCTTACCAGTCAAAAGTTATAGGCGAAACAAGATTCAACAGGGGTAAAATGGTCATTTAAAAATCGACAAAAATCGTGAACATGGGAAATGAACCTAATAGTCGATCCCCAAAGTTACACGATCGTATGACTTCATATGAAAAAGAAATAAATATTCCACGATCCTTCGATACATAGAATGCGGGTCGTTAAATTCTCCTCCCCTTAAAAAATTTTGCCCCCGAAATTCCTTAACTAAGAAACAACAATGGCTTCTGCATGCCTATCAATCATTTGCAACAATCAAACATACATAGCAACATAACAAGCCTATCCTAGCATGCGGTTTACTATCAAGAGGATAACTAAATGGTCGTTAAAATCTTACCAGGCAAAGAGTTCTGGGTACGTCTTCGTTATGCTCTCCTCTGTTTCCTAAGTACAGTCATTCTCATTATCGCCCCACTGAACCTTGACCAGTTTCACTACCTTCCTTCGAAGTTGCTTTGTGTCGTGCTCGACAATACGAATCGGCCTGCGGTTCCCAACCACCTTGGGTTCTACTTCGATGTCATCCAACTGATCCGGTGAAATAGTCATACTGGGTCGTGCACGAACTTCCTTAACTGGGAAACATGAAATACGTTGTGAACTCCCGCCATCTTGTCAGGTAATTCAAATTTATATACTGAATTTCCAACTTGTTCGAGAACTGGGAATGGACCGACAAATCTTGGTGTTAACTTGCCTCTCCTACTAAATCGAATCACGCTCTTTAACGGGGAAATCTTGACAAACACCAAGTCGCCAACGGAGAATTTTAAATCTCTTCGCCTCTTATTAGCATAACTCTTCTGCCTATCTTGGGCAGCCTTCATTCATTGTTGGATAACCTTGATCTTATTTGAAGTTTCTCTTATTACATCTTTCCAAGCACGAATTTCTCACCGGTTTCCAACCAACATTATGGTGAGTTGCACGGTCTTCCGTACAAAGCTTCAAATGGGGCCATACCAATACTGGACTGATAACTATTATTATATGTGTATTCAACCAGATGTAAGTGGTCATCTCATGACCCTCCAAAATCTAATATGCAAGGTCTCAAGAAATCTTCCAATATACGATTCACCCTCTCTGTTTGACCGTCGATTTGAAGATGGAACACGGTACTGAGATGTAATTCTGACCCTAAAGCCTCTTGTAAGCTCTTCCAAAATCCACTACTAAACAACGGATCTTGGTCGCTCACAATGCCTTTGGGTATCCCATGAAATCTCACTACCCACTTCATATACAGTTCCGCTAACTTAGCTGCTGTTCTATTCGACTTGACAGGTATAAACCTTGCACTCTTGGTCAATCAGTCCACAGTCACCCAAATACTATCATGACCTGATCTAGTCCTTTGTTACCCATCAATGAAATCCATTGAGACCTATTCCCATTTTCATTCTTGAATTTCTATTGGTTGCAACAAACCACTAGGTTACTTTTTCTCGGCTTTAACTAGCTAGCAATTCATGCATTTGGATATAAACTTCCCAACGTCACTTTTCTTCTCTTCCCAGTAGTAGGTCTGCTTCATATCTTGATACATTTTGTTACCACCGGGATGTATAGTCAGTTTTGAGTGATGACATTCTCTAAGCACTTCATCTCTCAATCCATTAACATTGGGCACAACTAGTCTCACACTCTTTCTAAGCCATCCATCTCGATCAAGCCCATACTTGTTCATCTCCTCGTCGATTACTATTTCTAACTTGGAGATGATTTCTAATTGATTAGGATCGTCCCTCTGACTGGAACCTATCCGCTTAACCAAAGTGGGTCTGATCGTCAAACTTGCTAGTATTTCTGGATCCAATTCGCACATTGGTCTGAAATCATGCCCAGCGATATACTCCAGTTACTTCCATTCAAGAAACATAGCCCCTAAACTGGCATGTCTTCCACTCAATGCATCAGCTACTACATTTCCCTTTCCAGGTGTATATGCAATAACGAAATCATAGGAAGCCAATAATTCTAACCATCTCTGCTGATGGAGATTTAAATCCTTATGAGAGAAAAGTTACTTTAACGATTTATGATTAATAAACAACTCAAATCTTTCTCCTAAGAGATAATGTCTCCACATCTTCAACGTGAATACGATCGCTGCCAATTTCAAATCATGGGTAGGATATCTCTTCTCATGCGGTTTCAGCTGTCGACTAGCATAAGCTACAACTCTACCTCCTTGCATCAATACAACACCTAGTCCGGTACCACATGCATTCGTGTATACTGTCATCTCTTCATTCCCTTTAGGAATGACTAAAGCTGGCGCACACGTCAACTTTTCTTTTAGACTCTTGAATGCATTCTCAGATTTCCCGTCCCAGACGAAAGTTTGATTCTTCTTGGTTAACTGAGTTAATGGTGTTGCTATCTTGGAGAAGTCTTGGATAAACTTACGATAATATCCATCTAATCACAAGAAACTTCTTACTTCTGTTGCATTCTTGGGCATAGACCAATCTTATACCGTAGCCACCTTCGCAGGGTCCACGACAATACCATTCTCTGAAACAACATGGCCCAAGAATCTCACTTTCCCTCCTCCAGAAGTGAAACTTAGGAATTTTTTCTTTTAATTGGTGTTTCCTCAACACCTCCATCACTGTCCTCAAATGTTCCTTGTGTTCTTCCTCTGTCCTCGAGCAAACCAAGATATTGTCCACGAACACAAGAACAAACTTATTCAATTGATCTCGGAATACTCTATTCATAAGATCCACAAAATATGCTGGTGCATTGGTCAACCCGAATCGCATGACCAACCACTCATATAATCCAAACGGAGTCCGAAATGTTGTTTTACGAATACTCTCAGCTACTACTCGGAGCTGATGAAATCCTGTCACGAGGTCCAATTGGGAGAACACTCTTGCTTTCTCTAGTTGATCAAACAAATCATCTATCTAAGGAAGAGGATACTTATTCTTCCTAGTCACTTTATTCAACTCGCGATAGTCCACACATAAACAAAGGGAACCATCTGCCTTGGTAGCAAATACGACTGGTTCTCCCCACTCGGGGACACCCCTTCGAGTAAATCCCTTCTTCAAAAGATTGCTTACTTACACCCCGAGCTCTCGCTGCTCCCTTGGCGCCATACGACGAAGTGGTATTACTATAGGTCTGGCATCTTTTCCTAAATCAATACGGAACTCAATCTCTCAGTGTGGTGGAAGTCCGGTCACTTCCTCGAAGATATCCGGATACTGGCCAGCAATGGGAATCCCTGATAACTCGTCTTACGGGATGTCGAAGGAATTTAGAAAACTAGACATCACCTCATCACTAGGTAGGCCACCAAACACTACCCTCCGCCCATCGTCTGCCCTAATAGTCACCGAAAATCCCTCACAGCCTACCACCACCCCATATCTTTAGAGCCAATCGACTCCCAAAATAATGCCAAAACAATTAAAGCCCAAAACAAAGCAATCACAAGCAAATATACATCCACGACTCGATAAGACCAAATTTCAACAAATCATACTAAGGCTAGTCGAACCACCAATCGGGTTCGTCACCGCTAAAGGTCTATCGACTATCTCGGATTCCAATCCTAACCTATCTACCAGGTCACTAGATATGAAGGAACGGGAAGCCCCAGTATCAAATAATACTCGAATAGGAACATCATAAACAGAAAGCATACCTTGAATAATGACATTCTTTCCTTTCTCCGCCGCAGTTGGGGCATTCGATGAAGAAGGAACAACAATAATAGCATATGCTTTCACAATCTGCTTCTCTTTAGAGGGTTGCAGACATTTATCCTTGTGATGTCCCACTTGGCCGCAGTTGAAGCACTTCCTGTCTGCTGGCTTTGCTCCATAATCTTTTGCATAGTAACCCTTCTTGCCACAGCTAAAGCACTCAACATCTTTCTTATTTTTCTTTTTCTGACCATCCTTGGTCTTACCCTGCTTCCTTTTATTATGAGAATTATTCTTGCCTCCACCGCTTGCCTATGGCTTTGGCCCCTCTACGGATGCAACATCGACTTCAACCTTGGACTTAGGATAAAGGCTCTCTGATCTCAATGCTTTCCCAACAATCGATTCAAAAGTCTCATCAATATGGTATATAAGCCTTTCCCCCAAGTACTGATCTAATCCTGTTATGAACTTCTCATTCTTCTTCTTGGGAGTGTCAATAAGGGATAGTCCATACTTCGATAAAGTATCGAACTCAGCAATATGCTCCGAGACTGCCCTACCATTCTTCTTAAGCTCCAAGAACTTCCAAAAAAATTCTGATTTCTGAGCAGCTGGGATAAACTTATCACTGAATCGGGCCTTGAACTGATCCCAAGTAACTTGATCCTCAGGGGTGGCTGCCTTAATAGCATTCCACCAATTCATAGCCCGTCCTTGCAGTTGACGGGATGCTAGCTTCCTCTTTATCGCGTCTTCGATTCCCAAATTCTCGAAGATACGCTCACAACTATCATGCCAATCCTGAACTTTTGTAGCTGATTCCGTTCCATGGAACGACTTCCCACCAAGACTAGTGTAGTCCTTACAGAGCTTGGCGAAATCGGCCCTAGGCGCCTGCACCGCTGCACCACCACCATTGCAGCATTAAGAGCTTCCCTCTGAACAACCCTAAGCATCTCTCTCATGAAGTCAGTGAACATCGTCCTTATATTAGGATCATTCCTATTATTGGCTCCTGAACCAGTATTCCTCATATATCGGCTCATCGTTCAATATGTAAGGAAAAAACGATTAACCATCTCTTCAGTGGTGCCAGTGCAGTGCGACTCCATCCCTAGATATACTAATAGTATATATTTATATAACTTTTGAAAACCCAAAATATAACAAATACGCGCTCTCATATACGTACTATCTCTTCCTGGTGTCTTTCCCTAGGTTAACTACGCAACCTAGAGCTTTGATACCAAATGTGACGGCCTGCCCCGCACCAGCCAACGTTTCTAATGAAACGCGTTGTGCCTATGTCCAACCAGCACGGGACAGTCGTCAAAAAGGAAAGAAAGAAGGTGATGAATCAACAAGGAACCTGTAGTACATCTCACAGCGCATGGAACAAAATATAATAATAACATAACTTGATATAAAATAAGTGAGACAGTGCATAAGCTGAAAACTAAACCATCATAGTAGCGGAAAATTCAAATACAGCTATGATCCAAACCATCATTATTGCAACTTTTAAAACTGTCTCTAAAGCAAAATAGGAAGGTACGCTACTAATGCCCAAAGTAGTGACCAGCAACAACACAGAGGGAATATATGGGAACAATACGTATAAGCCTCCTGCTCGTCTCCGGACAGCTACTCGTGCATAACCAGCTAACCTTTCTCTAGTCTGCTCATTTAGGAGCACCTAGAGTAATAAGAAGAGACATAAAACTCTGGGTCAGGAAAAAGTCTGGTATGAGCGATAAGCCGCAAAAACAGAACAATAACAGGTATACATAACCATACCTGAACCTGGACCTGTAACCAAAGAGTAAGCACAACAGGATGTACAATAACCTAAGGTGACACTAACACATGGTGTGAAAATAATGGAGAGGGGGTATGCATGTCATGGTGATAGCTAACATCAAACATAGCAATCATCCTCACATCTCTCTCAGTGCATAAAGCATACAATATGTACCACTTTGATCACCCAATCCTTTGCTACAATCACTCTTCCCCATGGAGTCATGATGGCTCCACTACACTGATCCATAGCCAGTAATCCTTTTCTATATCCACTCTGCCCCCATGGAGTTATGAAAAATCCACTACACTGGCTCATAGCCTTTCTACGATCACTCTGCCATATGAAGTCATGACAACTTCACTGCACTGATCCATAGCCAATAATCCGTTCCTCAGTGGTGAGTCAAAGCTATAGACGTCGATAACCCCTTTGCACATGTCCCGCAGCAAAGTCCAATTCATGAAGTTAACTCGTTAGTTCCCATCTGGATCCTGAGTAACGACTTCCTTCTTGGACTACCTTTGCATCTCGAGTTTTGGTCATTATCTTGTTCGCACTTCAGTTTCCACTTGTTGTCCATGCTCGAAGATCAACTCGTGATCCCCCTAGTCATCGGCTCCTGGTTCTCCCTTCAGCTCGTGGCATGTGGCGTCATACTCCGCTCGTGATGGCCTCCGGTTCGTGGCTCGCAATCCCCTAGTCGTGACACTCCAGTTCGTGGTCAAGTCTCCAAGCACAACTCGTGGTGAGGAGTGCTTTATGGTTCGTCGACGTGGTCTCCTGACTCTGGTTCGCAGTCCTCAAAATGGAGCAGCTCATGGAGTGTGGTCAGCTCGTGAAAGGATGTTCATGATCGGGGTCGGGTCGCATAGGTACTTCACGAACAGAATTTGACCAATTTCCCGTGACTCTTCCAGCAGGCAATTTACGCCTTACGATGGCGTTTTCGACCATTCTAACTTTACTAAACGATCACAAAGCATACCACACAGTAATAGAAACATGCATAATCAACCATAAACACCAACACAACAATATGACATGTTTATATGGATCAAACATACCCAAAAACCATGTTTTCCCCTTAATCCCCTTAATCATGATTTAACCATACGATTAGCAAAACATTTCCAAATTAACCCAAATTTCTAACAAAGGCATAAAATAATATTTTAGTATTTTACAAATTTTTCCAGATTTTTCGGAGCCATAATTTTTCTAATTATCACTAATCACCCCTAACTAGCCGCAATTAGTGAAAAACAATGCAAATCACTCACCTTAGCCACAAATAAAACTTTAGATCTAAAACTCTATTATTTTGGAGCGTTTTCCAATACAACACAGTAGCGCCAACTCTGATTTGACACTAATCTTCCTTGATTTTGTGTAGATTAAGCTAATAAGTGATTAGAAAGCGATTTGGGGTGATTTTAGAAGGTGGAGGCCATGGCTAGGGTTAGAGATATGTTTTAGGCGGCTAAGAAAATGAAATAAAATCGTTTCCTAACTGATTTCAGCCTTTCCATAACCCTAATCCCGAAATGGGTTATGGGCCTAGTAGTTAATCACCCTAATTAGGCCCGGTTAAGCTGTTTTTCACCTTCCAGACCTTGTTTAAGCCATACTTCCCAGACGGTAAGTCCGTTTGGCTAATGTGACCACTCTAAACCATTATCTGAATCCAATGGAAGTAGTTTCAGGTCAAAACTCCTTACCATTCAAAAGTTATAATTGAAACAAAATTCGCCAGGGGAAAAACGATCATTTAAAAATTGGCGAAAATCGTGAACATGGGAAATGACCCCAATAGTCGATCTGCAAAGTTACACGACCGTACGACTTCACATGAAAAAGAAATAAATATTCTACGATCCTTCGATATATAGAATGCATGTTGTTACATTTATTATACTGTATAATTACAACATAGTAAGTTTGTATGAAAGAAATGTAGAGAAAAGAATGAGTTTTCTTCCTTAGCAATGTCCTTGCACTGGTAGGTAGGAAGAAAGAGTTTCAACCTCTAAAAGTAAGGCCCTGGGGGCCTATTTGTAGAACAGCAGGAATCCGGGTGGCTAGAACACGTGATATCCAATCCGAAGTTCGCGGCGTAACAAGGGAATCACATCCGAGTGATTGAACAGGTCTTCAAAAAGTATCCGAGTCTGGGGAGGCATACTCCATTTCATGTATGCCGACCCAGATTAGCCAACCTAAAAATAGTTGATAGAGTAACACAATGACATGGCAAGCCAAGCATGACTAAAACCACTTCACCGATCTGGAGATGTCGAACTGGAATGAGATGTTGTGGACAAAGGCCGAACCGAGCTTCATTGATCTGGAATCCACCTTCATACGTTCATATCATTGAGTGCTTCACCACTTTAATCGAGTATATTCGGGATCGCCTAAGCCAATGTCCAAATCCTAAGCACTTAGATAGTCGGAAATCTAGTATGTGAATGCCTTGTAAAAAGGCAGGTCAACACTTTCCCTTCGAAACATGTCTTTATGCAGAAGATGTGTTTTGAAATATCAAAAAGTCTATAAGTGTAACGGCTCGGGCTTTTGCTTGGCTTTCGCTAGTAATTAAACCAACTTAAACCATTCACAAAGACAGATTGTTAGGGGTACTTACACGTTTGCACAAAATAAAAAAAACATTTTCATTACCATTACAATAATATTACATCAGAGTTATGAGAGATACATCAGAGTACATCGATTATATAGCGGAAGAGATACTAAACTCAACGGAAGAATATGCATGCTCCAAGATAAAATAGCTCTATCTAAACCAGCATCCTGCTCCAACCAACTCCAAGTTTAAACTGCAAACCAAACTATTAGGCTGCCCGTGTAAAAATTATGGGCACTCAGAGTTTAGGTATGGGAACAATAAACTCCAGGTCAGTCATGTTATTGGTGTGAGAACTCAAAATAATTGTTTTTTGGGTTTATTTTTTAAGTTAGGTAATTAACCGGACCACACCGCTAATGCGGAATGGTTTTACTCCATGTGAATACCAGTGAATAGAAATTCGCAATGACTTTTCGAAAAATGAAACTAACATAAGTTCTCGCGGTACACACACAACGCAAACACACACTTGGGTGAGGTTTCTCCTTATGCAGTCAAAAATGTCTGCACTACGTAAAATCCTCTTTCAATGCTATCATATAGTGTGAAATACCTTTCGAAAGTAAATGTATTAAAATAGCCAGCTGTTACTACCAAATATGAACATCGAAGAGAGCTGGCGGTGAAGGGGTGTCGAAAGACCGAAAGCTCGCCCGAGGCTCAATAGAAAGTGGGGCCAAATACTAAGAAGGGCAAGAGCAGGAAGGGATAATCCAAAAAGCCGCATCAACCGGAACCCTCTCCCTCCCCCTAAGGGAAGAGATCGTAAGGTATTATGGAATGTAACCGACAAGATCTCTCCGCCAAGGTCAATCCAACAAGATCCTTCCGATAGTATCAGCTCAACGAAAGACTCCGTGTAAGTAGCCATCCTAATCTAAAACCAAGTAAGCCAGAAGCAATAAACTCGATGAACAAAACCCAAAGGAATCTTCAATAATGACCTGCCCAAATGCCGATACACCTGAAGACGAAAGCATTGAAGGCACTAAACCGGAAGAACGCGAAGGCCACCCAGAACCAACTTTCGAAGCATCTACTGCATGAATACTGAAAGACCACATCCGCGAATAAATAAGAGTGACACTAGAAACCACCCTCCAAGAATACATGCTACCAAAAAGGCCCTACCGGAGGGCCAGACAAGACCCGAGCAGGAAACAGGCTAACCTTACTAGGGTACCTTAGCGGTTTTGACCCGACAGCTATCAACGTACACCACGAAGTCAAGCCCCGCTAAGTATTCATGACAAAGTCGAAAGCCTACATCCGAAAGCTCATGTCTGCAAGCCTACATTCAGGAACTACTTTCAAGAATTCAAGTATCATCTAAAGATCATAACCGGAATACACCAAAGGCGGCCGAAGGTCAAGCACCCAAAACCATGAATAAAACGACCGACAAAGACCCCTACGGTTCCAATAGCCCACCAACGGAAGGGGCCTTGAACCACTATAAATTAGACCCCCGAGGTCACATTTAGGGGGTGATCTTTTTTCCTTAATACTTGTACTCTCAAAAATAATTTAGTAAATAAGATCAATGGAGGGGTCCTCCCTATGACATTCATGTACTCCCAACAAAAGTTTAATGGAAAGGGATATTCTTATATGAAAATTGTTCTGTAAGTGTGTATTATTATTTCTCTAATCATAGTAGTTGCAGTTTTCTGTTTATCCTTCAGATAAGTACGGATCCCCCTCTTAATACGTCCTCGAATAGGGAGACGAGCTTTATCTCCTGAGTTTAGATCCATCTTGGTAACTCCTAAGCGATCTTGTCTTCCTAGACTTCAGTATCCGGAGAAACAATCCAGTGAAAATAGCGAAATCGCCTTTTTCCTCCTTTAGATCCGTCCCAGTCGACCCATCTTCGGTGTTGACGAAAAATATCATTAACATTTTGGTGATAGAAGGAGGGCCTGAACCTCCGACCCTTTGGTTAACCCTACCACATATCTAACTATGTTGTTCCGTCCTGGATCAGACTAAGACCTTAAAGAGGTGAACATTATGAGTAAAAGATTTCCACTAATTACTAATGTATTTCCCATGGATGGTGCGAGTATTGACGAGCCATGGGAGGTTGAAAGATTCAAATTAGAAACCCTTCATATCCAAGAGAAAGAGAAGGACGTAGAACCTTATGACCTTGATCGATGGAGCATTAACCCCTTCCACATAGGATCAACCCCAATTTTTCCCTTTACCAACCCTTGCCGGTGAGATACAATTCCTTTCTCCTCACCAAGGAAGCCATCCTCACAAAGGCTAGAGAAACCATATTCGAACAAAGCATTGAGAAAACTCCTATTCCTCTGGCCGACAGAAAGTCTGAAAAAGATATACCCCTTATTGGAGGGTAGTAAAAAGAAAGTGTAGAGATAAGGAAGGAATGAAAAAATTGAGTAGCAAAAAGGCCAAAATGCAAGAGCGGAAGAAAAATTTCAAGTCAAGATTACCAAAGGGTTATAAGCTCACTATATCGATTGAGGTTATCTATTTCCTAACTATACATGAGTTAAACTTCCTGCCGTCGCCCAAGAAGAAACCCAAGAATGAAGCTAAGAGAGAAGTATCGTATTGCTACTACCATGTGGTAAACGGACACGAAACAAACCATTGCAGAGTTCTGGAGGGGATGATCATAAAAAATTTAAACCAAGGAAAATTACAAAGTTATGTAAAGAAAGCGTAGGAGACTACATCGTTAAGACCCTTTTGAAACAATAAGAAAAGGACTACCCCCCTGTTGCAAAGGGGAGAAACTCTACAAAGAAAATGACCAAGGATGGGTCAAGCCACAAATGGATAAAGAGAAGAAAAACCCTTGTTAGCACTATATTAGCCCGGGAAAGGCATCCCCTGGAGGAGGATGGTGTATTAGTCTTTCTCAATGCCCAAATCAAAGGGGACAGGGTTAAAGCATCGAAAGCGTAAGCCGCCGTTTCACATCAGAAATGCTCATGGTGGTGCATCTAAAATTAGCATGCCCTGCCTTTGCTCACAGAAGAGTACTCTCTGCCTCTGCTAGAACTAAGCACATCCTCCCTCTACTCATAGAAGAGCATGTCCTACCTTTTCTTATGTTCCGTGTTACCCGCAGAAGGGAACACAAACTCCTATCATCGCCTACGATGGTCAAGATTGGGCATGCCTTGGAATGGGGTGGCGTATAAGCCTCTATCAGTGCCTATGATGGCCCGTATAGAGCGTCAAAAGAGTAATCCTTAGTTATGTGCCTACGAGGGCCCTGTCTAAGTTTCTAAGCCCTTACATTTCCTACGATGGTCAGGATAAGGCACCTCCTGGAGGGAGGTGGGGTAAGTCCGTGGGCTCTGCTTGTGGATAAGCTAACCAAGCGCTCCGGACACACAGGCCCGGAGAGTAGCCAATAAAGCTTTTGACATCAAAAGCCCAAGGGGAGGCTCAAGAAGCACGTACAACCTCTGCTTTCCAAAAAAATATGAAGGGGATACTTACTTCATTAATATCAGAAGGGTTCCAGTCCACTATCATTAGCACCCGAATCTGGGTCGATTCGACTTTTCTCAAATACTGGAGGAGGTTCCGGTCTACTATTATTAACACCCAAATCTAGTTTGATTTAGCATTTCTCAAATACCAGAGGAAGCTCTGGTTTACTATCATTAACACCCGAATCTGGGTCGATTTGGCGTTTCTCAAATACTGGAGGAGGTTCCGGTCTACAATTATTAACACCCGAATCTAGGTCAATTTGGCATTTCTCAATTATCGGAGGAGGTTCCAGTCTACTATTGTTAACACAGGAATCTGGGTCGATTCAGCTTTTTTCAAATACTGAAGGAGGTTCTGGTTTACTATTATTTAGCACCCTAATCTGGATCGATTCGGCGTTTCTCAAATACCAGAGGAGGTTCCGGTCTACTATTATTAACACCCGAATCTGGGTCGATTCGGTGCTTCACAGACGACAGAGGAGGTCCGGGTCTACTACTGTCGATACCCAAATTCAGATCGATTAAGCTCTATATAAGCACCAGAGGGGATGCAACCCTCCTACATATTGACACCCGAATCTGGGTTGAAGAAACCCTTTGTAAGTATTGGGAGAAGATTCCGACTACCAGGATGGATGGCTCGAAGTCCTCCAAGGTAATTATCTCAAATCAGATCAACCGTGGGTCCACCCACGAAAGAGGATCCACAAAATTCAGAAGTTGACATGTAGCTCATTGTAAGAAACAAGGCCAGATAAAAAAGATTTTTTTTTTTTTTTGTATTTTCTCGTACTCAAAGAAAACCTCTTAGATCATTCATCATACGAACTATTTTCACTCATGTTTCGGACCAACGGTTATTTACATACTAAACATCATCAATACACAAATATATTCACCAAAAGATTACATTCTCAATATCCTTATTATGAGAAAAATTATTTTTCACCGTTACAAAATATCACTGAACCTCTGGGCCCTCTCCATCCTCGGGTAAAGGAGGGTCGATGGCATGACAAAGTGCAAGGCCTAGTAGCTTGTTAAGTCTTTGAACTTTCCTGCTTGTCTCACCTAAGTGATCAGAAGGTTTAATCTATAGCTTCAAAGCTCTGTTTTAAGCCCTATACATTGCCCTAAGAGACTTATTTTCCTTTTCCAATTCAAAAACTCTTTACGCAAATCATAGTTTTCTTCTTGCAAATGTCTAATTTGGTCAACATATCTGACGACATGGTCGTGAGAATCCTTGATTAACTTAGTATCGTAGATTCCTTTCATCTCAGCCACCACTGTTTTACACCACTCAGAAATAATTGTTTCCTTTAACCCTGGAGGAGGGTTATTCAAACAATAATACTTCTGGAGAGTGGAAGCTTTACGAGCTGTTGCGACGCTAGGGGACAAACACCTCGTCATTATAGGGTTATTCTCAACACAATGTTCTCACGTCTCGCACTTTGTAGTAGCATTGTTTAAATCAATTTCTAAGTCGACGACATGTTAACAAAGACTCCTTAGCTCATACTTGAACTTTATAGAGGGTTTAGTCTTTATTATGTTCTCAATCCCAGAATAGTCCTATCCCTCTCTTCTAGCTATCCTTTCAAAATATTCATCCTCTCAGTTAAATGTTTGATGGACAAATTCTGATATAAGATCTTCTTTCATGAGACATGGAAGAAACCTCTCTTGTCGGCGATGTTCCATCTTAGGAGGAAAGGATCTCGTGATGATTAACCTACCCATAGACATATAGGAAAGTAATTACGATTTTATTTTATTTTCAAATTCTCGAAGATCATAACTTCCTTTCTTTCCTTTATATATACATACCTCTACACGGGTTAAACCCGGAGCCTACCAAATATGACATATAGGCAGAAAAGAAAATTTATAAATATCACTTCTTCATACATTTATAATTTACATAATGCCTCAGCATGATTCATCCTAAATCTCTTTAACATTGCTTTACGATCCCCACTCCAAAAATTAAAGGAGAGCTGAGGAAATGCCGTATAAACACAATTAAGTCCCTCGAGGAGACACATTTCCCTGAAAGCATGAGTAGGCATCATGCGAAACTCTTTTCTCAGCCTACAAATCATGTGTAATGCCTCCTCATAGTAAATTAAACTTTTCCATAATACAAACAATTGTGTTAGCCCTTGCGGATAGCGAAAGGGAACCCCATACAAATGTTGCATAGGTTGCGGAGTTAAGCATACAAGCGTACCACCTACCCAACATAAAAACGGTTGGAACTTTTTGTTACCTAACACTGCTTAAGGTAGGAAAACAGTTTTTCTCCTATCTATTATAATGACAGGGAACTATTCAAAGCCAAGCATCCAGGAAAAGAGAAAAACATGTGCAGAGTAAGAATTATTCCCCAGGGGAGGGAACTTCACAACTGAAAACTTTCTTCCCTCCCGGAAAACCAGATAGGCCACCTTCTTTAGGCAATGGCGATTCAGAATTGTGGAAACATGCTCGCCTAGGTAGTCGCCATCCTTGAGGATGATACCCCCTTTCTCCTTATTGCAACCAGCAGGAGTAGGAGCCTTCCCCTCCTCGCCTGAATCATCTGAAATACAATCAATGTATAAAAGGTCCTCAATTGCAGGATCACTCCTTCGCGACACCTCAATTTCTTCCTCACCCAACCTCCATAACCCGATCTCGGATGAAGGAAGGAATGTGGGTAGATCGGAGTTCAGAAAGTGTGACACCCCACGTTAGTTAATGTCACTCACTAATGGAATGCATTAAGTTTCATGAAGCGTTATAGGTAAATAAGAACATAATAGCACAAGACAGACATGTAAAATAGCAGCGGAATTAAAAACTTTATTTGAATCAAAACATCATCGTCCCAAATACTAAATTTACATCATAAGTAAATAATTACATTAATAATCTATCTTGCCAAAAATATTAGAGTACAAAAGATTGAAACTATATTTCCCTGTGAACCATAAAAGAGTTGACTAGAAGTCAAAGTGATACATCTATATCCAAAATCAAAGCTAAGCTGAAAGAATCCAAATCAGCTCTAAGCACTTCCACCCTGAGAACCTAGGGGGGGTAATGGAAAAGAGAGAAGAGGAAACAAAAAGGGTCAGACAAAAAGTCTGGCGAGCCTACTTACTTTTAAATAAAAATAAATAAAAGTATCATGGTAGGTATATATAAAACTAGAAGAACAAGATAATATTCACAATAACAAGTGTGAACTGAGCTAGATAAGATGAACATGATAAATTGCGCTTCTTAAATACATTTCTCTGCACCGCGTAGATACTAGTATATCATAAATAGAATGATCCCTACTAATACTGTTCCATTACATTTTCTTGATTATTAGGTTACTTGGGTTAATTGAACTCAAGACTTATATGCGCATCGTGCCCATTTACTTTCCCATGGATCCACCTAATACAACATATGTAGCTATCTCCCAATATTGAGATACACCCTATTGTAACCCACTCACACGATCTCCACCGTAGTGAACACAGCCCCTCATCCTACGCTGGAGTGACGTACGGATCTCTACATAACAATGTTACGTTCCGCATATATCTGTCATTATTATGCTACGTAAGCGTACGGACTGCCACCATCGATCGAATTAGATTCCGTATCGGAATAATGCCCTCTAGTCTACGATACACCACCCAGAGCAGATATGCATGTATCTAGACTATCCCACGTATGTACTGTAATTGTAGCTCGATGCCTTAATCGCACGTCCTCTAATGTGCACCGAGTTTATGGCAGGGCTAAACAAGAAACACGAAACTTGGCCGGGAGCTTTTCCATATCTGTACAAGCCGCCTTTAAGTGCCTTCAAATACAGATATTCCTCAGGTCTGTTTTCCATGGTGGCTATGGCCCCACCTCGGCCCCTCCCTCAACTAGTAAAGACTACAACAGCTAAGCGACAGCCTCTAATAGCAACCAATCTAAACATCCATGTGGCGTCTACCCTCAACCCCGTACTTCGATAGTGAAAGGTGAAATGGTATCTTGGGTTTAGCTCTAGTCTTTCGCATCCCGCTGGCTGTCAATGACGGATATCCAATGGTCTACTATCGTTGGTGGTCGTGACCCTCCCTACCTCTTTGTGAGGCAACCGTCAAATCACCCTAGTGTCACCTCGTCACAACATTCTGACTGCATAGCTACATTTGCAGTCAAGGCCCACCCACCTAGTAGTTACGCGTAGACCCAACCTCTGCGAGTACAGCCTAAGACATATGTCACCGCACAGAGGACTGCTAGGAGCACCTTACGTACTTCAGGAAGCCGCGTGCTTCCCCTTCTAGTCCTTTGGAGCCGTCATAACAATCAGATGAATGTGCGCTCCCCTCGTGTCTTATAACACCTCGATGATCTACCCTGTTTGGTTATTCACCCTCAAACGTACGGAGTGGTCCAAGCGTCTTTCTTTATTATGTTGTCAGACCCTATGTCTAAACATTCTTTTACGCGCTAGCCTTACCTCACCAGATTCCCATTTAACTTGGTTATTCCCGTTCATATTGAATTCTTATTCCAATTTACCAAGTTTCTCTTGCTTATTAATTTCAATCATATAACTTAGTCCATTTAAGTTATTAATAAGCCCACAACATGTCATTTTCTAAATTGTGGCCCAAGGTCTATAATCCTCAATCTATTTTATATCCTTGCTTGGTTACATCATTACAATAACATGTTCTCCTTAGTATATCTCAATTCACATGTTTCCTAATTAACATATCACTTACCATTTATGATTAAATATAACTTATTTATTTTACAAGTTTTCCTCATTTTTTCTTATTTAATCATAAATTCAATTTACACTGTCACTACAACTTATCGTTGTTTACTTAGTAGATTACTACGCATATCTAATTCTATCATTTCTACAAGTTATGCTTACCCTACAAGGTGTCTTTAATTACATAACTTTATTATATTTTCCACCGGTTATGAATACCCCTAGGTGTCTTTAACTACATAACCTTATTAGGTTAAGTTCATAGGCCTATATGTAAATATTACCCACCCCCTCTATTTTACTTAACCCACCCACTACCCATCTAATTTTACTTAACCCTAACTTAAGTTCATAATCATACAATCCTAATGGATTCAATTAGGTTAAGTAGTCCAATTCATTACCATGTCCAATTATGGTTATAATGGGCTAGACCCCCCCCCCTCGGACATTAGTCCTACAACGTGTGAATGCTGGATATGCAGGTCGGGTCCGGGCAGTCTTATTCCACATTTGGGTCTAACCTCGTGTCGTAGCCCGATTCACATTTGCACACTTAGACCTCTCACATTAGGTTCAACATTAGTAGATGTTGGATATGTCGGTCGGGTCCGACAGACTTCCACCACTAATGCAACCTAACCTCATGTCATAAGTGCAATTACAATTCCTAAATGTAATTACTAGACATTCCGTTTTTATCCAAATCTACCTATGTCATTATAGGTGATTATTTCTCCTTTTTACCCATATAAATATGCCCAATACACTACTCAAATCACAAAATTTTACACCCCTTTTTAATTCACCTTTTAATTACGCACCATATGCTCTTTTTCCAAAGTTACAAGTCAAGGCATACACACACACACACACACACATATATATATATATATATATGTGTGTGTGTGTGTGTGTGTGTGTCTGTGTGTGTGTGTGTGTTATGCACAAACCCAAATTTACCTATTTTCCAATTTATTTCCCTAGTCCATATTGACCCATTTCAATACAAGTTATACCCAAACCCATACTCGCATATTCTCCAATGTATGCCTAAAATTCATATTCATATACGTTCCAATCATGTCCCAAATCATGACTTACACATGTCCCAATTTATGCTCAAATTATATTTTCCAACGTATGCCTAAATTCATATTTTCCAATAAGACATATGGCCCCAAACCCATATTCGTATATTTCCAAATTTATGCCCAAATTTAGATCCATATTTTCCAATATCAATTATGCCCCAAATTTTGTCTTTTCCCGTTATTCCCAATTTCGCACGTTCGCATTTTCAGCGTTAGGTCTAGGCTCGAAGGTAGCCTAGCCATATAAAAATAAAAAGGGAAAAAGAAGGAGAGAAGAGAATCAAGAATAGGCATAATATCAATAGTAAACTAATAGAAATAGGCATAAACCGAATAGGCATATTATGACAAGATTTAACATGGCGACGGTATGAACATATAAAAGCAGATCTGATAATTATGCCATAATAGAACTGATTAGGCACCAATTCAAGATCCAATTTTTACATACATATCAAGATTACTATTTAAATATTTAGATCTTAAAATAACATGAACTCACAGTGAATAGATCTAAGGAAACAGATCTAAACTATTGCGAAGAACATGTTGAATAAATTGTTGTAGCCATCCCTGAATTTGTTGTAGCAATCGTTGAACTTGTATAATGTTTGCTGAATTAGATTTGGAGTAGATTAGGCCATTCAATCTTCATTGCAGCGGAGCTTCGCCATCACCATTGTTTTTAGATGAATAAAACCTAGGTCTAGGGTCCTTTATATAGCCTAGGGTTCATGAATCTAGCTCCAGAATCGTCCAGGTTCAAAAAAGAAGTTCCCAGAGCCACGGGTGGGTCGACTCCCCTTCAGGTGGGTCGACCCCTAGGTGACCCCCCCTTATTGGTGTCGACCCCTAGGTCGACTACCATGAACCTGAGTTGACCCCTAGGTCGACCTAACAGGGTCTCGGGTCGACTTCAAAATGTTGGCCCTTCCTCGATTTATGCGTCGGATTTATGGTTTTGCTGATTTTTGAATATTTTCGAATTTTATATGTGTATATATCTTTCCTATATGCATACATACTTTAAACCTTAATAACTTCTTCATACGGTGTCCGATTTATGCAAACCAGGTGTCTATCTTGACCACAATTCCGAGATGGACGCAATGGCGCAGTCAGTTTTACTTAATTCTGAATATTTAATTAAGTTTTCCTTAATTCGCTATTAATAGTGTATTTCACACTAATTATTCTTTAATTCATCATCTTTATTGTCATTAGAATTTCGTGGTGTTACAGAAAGATTTTGAAGGTTGTCAGAAATGAGATGAAATAGGGCATCTTCATAACAGTCGTATTTAATCCGTGGAAGGTGGACTTGCAAGAAATCAGAAATCTTGTCTTGGAATGCATAAATTATCTAGGCGACATGAGAAAGCTTTTCATCCTTCTTCTAAAGCTCATCAGCATGGGTAACCACATCCTCCACCATATGGTGCTCTAAGCCCGACACCTTATAAGGAGTTACATCCCTAGCCTGCCTCTCCTTCTCCAAGGCTAACTCAGCATTTTACAAGGAAGCTTTCAACCTCCCACACTCGTCGCTCAAAATTGCGTTAGCCTCCCTGAGCCGAGTAATTACAGTAACAGAAGAAGAAGGGATGGGATAAGACAAATTCCCTTTCTTAATCATCTGGGAAATTAGAAGCGTTCAACATATAGTTTCGGTTAGTGGAAAGTCTAGAGTAAAAAGAAAGTATCGTAACTCAAGCTGTCGAGCAATCAAATGGAAATAAAAATCCATCATGTCGGAAGAAGTGGGAGGCAGCGAAATATCAAAAAATTCGGGACCCGAAAGAATAAGTTTCACGAGATTAGTAAAATATGATGGAAGATCATGGGGCCTTGAAGAACCAGAAGTCTGAGAAGCAGAAGTATACGGCATGGCACTTACACCCTCCTCGGATGTGCTTGGAAGAAATGGTGAAATGACACCACTTCTCACTTCCCTACCGAAGGCACTCCTGGAAATCATGGAGGTAGAAGTATTGAACCTCAATCTCTTAGTTAACGGACCGGTAGGAAATTCGGCTAGCCTCTTAAGAGCAGCCGTGGTGGTCCGGTTCAAAGCATCAGCAAGAATAGGGGCTTCCGAAACCGAAGCTCCTAGTAAAACGAAAGGTGGGGAAAAAGTCGAGAGCGTGAAACGTTAGTATCAAAAGGATTTCCAAAAAGAAACTGTTGAATCAACAGAACATACCCGGAAATAAGGGAGCCGAAGGAGCAAACACCTCTGAACATGTCGATAGATGTTTAATACCAGGAAGACGGACTGGGGGATGCCCTAATATCTTCTATCCATGAGGAAGAAGGTTGTAAAGATGCAGTTTGTCCTTGGTTAGTAGAGTAGGCTGACTTGGCGGCTTTTCGAGTAATTTCAGAATAAGCTTAAACATGCAAGATTCGCTCTCGGTTAGGGACAACTCCGCAGAAGCAAAATATGAAAGAAGGGAATTAAAGATATATTATAAATGGGAAAATAGCCACCTACAAAGGGTCAATATGGCTTACCACAATTAGAAAATTGGCCAGAAATACCGGAAGGACATTTAATAAAGAAGAATTGATCTTCCCAAGACATAACCTTGCCCGCACCATTGCTGACAATCTTCAGCAAATGGGTAGCATGGAATAGGGGAAAGCCAACACCCCTTGAAAAGCGCATCAGATAACGAACGAGGTTCGAAATTAGACAAACTTGACTTAATTTCGGAACAAGTACTTCTAGGCATAAGAGTAATGTGTAAGTGCTTGGTAGAAATTGAATGGGTGCGACTCCCAAATCCTGTAGAAGTCGAAGCACAAAAGAATGAAAAGGAAAGAAGCCCCCATGCCAGATATGTATAGCTGAGTTGGCAAAGTATCCCTCAGGAGGATGCATGATGTCATCATGGTAAGAAGCAGGAACGACCTTCACATTGTCCATTCCAAAGCTAGCAAGAATGGAGTTTACGCCATCTTGAGAAGTGATCAATGATTTCTTCAAGAGGAGAGACTTTCCCCTTCGGGAAATATCACAAGCATCAATGGACAATAAACTGGAACTTCTCTTATCAAACATAACATTGCCAGGTTATATAATTTCGTGAACATATAAAATTTATATCCCACCCATTAGTACATTTGGAAGTGATTACACTCAAGCCTATTAGTAATGAGTAGTCGGAATAATGAGTGTTGTAATAATTCCTACACACCAGTCCAGTCATTAATTGAAAAAATGATTTGATATGGTTGTATGACCCAAATCCTAGAGTTAATATTTAGGGGAAAAGGGGTATAGATTGATTGCCATGAATTGCCTCTCAGGTTATTAAGATACGAACAATTTGTATCCGATATGCAAAGCCCTAAGCTAATTTGAGCAAAACAATTCAAACCCCCGATTAAAAATAATAATAATTAAAATAGGAATATTTACTAAGGGTTTAAGCAGTGAGCTTCCTACGATAAACTTCAGATTTTCAGTGAACAAATAATCTGGTTCAAGAAATTAATGTTGCAACTAAAAAGTGAAGAAGAGGCAGTGGTAATTGTGCAAGGATATTTACCCAAATCCACACCGCACAAACAAGGACCAATCAACGTTCCCCTGCCAAGGAAGATCAAAAGACTCTGATATGGAACTTCAAAAAGGGCAAGGAGTTTGACTTAAAAAGTCGAAAACACCCCTTTCCGAAAGGGGGGGGGCAAATGTAACTACCAAATATCAACAGCGAAGTGAGCTGGCGGTGAAGGGGTGTCGAAAGACCGAAAGCTTGCAGGAGGCTCAATAGAAAGTGGGGCCAAATACTAAGAGGGAAAGAGCAGGAAGGGATAATCCGAAAAGCCGCATCAACCGAAACCCTCTCCCTCCCCCTAAGGGAAGAGATCGTAAGGTACTATGGGATGTAACCGACATGTGCTCTCCACCAGGGTCATTCCAACAAGATCCTTCCGATAGTATCAACTCAATGAAAGACTCAGTGTAAGGAGCCACCATGATCTAAAACCAAGTAATCCAGAAGTAATAAACCCGATGGACAAAGCCCAAAGGAACCTTCAATAATGGCCTGCACAAATACCGATACACCTGAAGATGAAAGGATCGAAGGCGCTAAACGGGAAGAACGCAAAGGACATCTAGAACCAACTTTCAGAGCATCTAATGCATGAATACCAAAAGGCCACATCCGCGAATAAATAAGAGTGACACCAGAAACCACCCTCCAAGAATACAGGCTACTACAATGGCCCTACCGGAGGGACAACCGAGATCCAAGCAGGATACAAGCTACCCGTACTAAGCTACCTAGTACCGAGACCTGTAGTTGTTTCGACCCAGCAGCTATCAACATACACCACGAGGTTAAGCCACTATAAGTATTCACGATAAAGCCGAAAGCCTACATCCGAAAGCTCATGTTCGCAAGCCTAGATTCAGGAACTGCTTTCAAGAATTCAAGTATCATCTAAAGACCATAACTGAATACACCAAAAGCGGCCGAAGGTCAAGCACCCAAAACCAAGAATAAAACGACCAACAAAGACCCTTACGGGTCCGATAGCCTACTAACCGAAGGGGCCCTGAACCACTATAAATAAGACCCCATAGGTCACATTTAGGGGGGCGATTTTATTTCCTTAATACTTGTAGTCTCAAAAATAACTTAGTAAATAAGATCAATGGAGGGGTCTTCCCTATGACATTCATGTACTCCCAGGAAAATTTTAATGGAAAGGGATCTTCTTATATGAAAATTGTTATGTAACTGTGTATTATTATTCCTCTAGTCATAGTAGTTTTCTATTCATCCTTTAGATAAGTACGGATCCCCATCTCAGTACATCCTCGAATAGGGAGACGAGCTTTATCTCTTGAGTTTAGATCCATCTTGGTAACCCCTAAGCGATCCTGTCTTCCTAGACTTCAGTATCTAGAGAAACAATCTGGTGAAAATAGCCAGATCGCCCATTTCCTCCTTTAGATCCGTCCCAGTCGACCCATCTTCGGTGTTGACGAAAAATATCGTTAACACCAGCATGGGTACCATGTACTATACTAACATATGGTATACAATCAAAATCGTATGGGATCATATCTAAGATTGGGTTTCCAACAGTGACCAGGCAAAGTAACTTCCTTCCTGACCAAATTTTGAACACCTCTAGAGGGATGTCCGAGGATCAATAGTGATGCTCCTCATACCAACACAAGGCTGGGTTACCTCTGTAACTAGGTAACTTAGAGTATGCCCTAGCATGTCATCTTCTGGTCAATACCGACCATTCCGAGCGTACGCCAATAACAAACAAAAAAGTAGATGCTTTTACCACATAGGTTAGTACCTAAGCTCCATACTGTAGTACACCGTTTATCTAGAAGGAGACAACACCCCATAACCTTGCTGCATTTCTTCAAGTTTTGGCCATTATTGGGTGTGAGGCTTGTTGAGGTCACGATATACACAAAGCTACGCTTAAATAAGCTATGCTTTGATCATCCATAGCTCATTACATTACTTAAGTATGCCACATTGTCCATTCACAATGCATCACCGATTTCTAACAATATATAACCTCTAAGGTCATACATCTTAGAGAAGGGTGTTAAGCAAGATTATAAATTCTTCGCCACCAAATAGATATATATTTAACAGAGGTCAGTGTCACGCACTCAATTACAATGTCAGACACACAATCCATACAAGTTCATTCTGGGTCTGAACGAAACCATAATCTGAAAATTCCTTCACGTTCGTTCGGGCTTCTTGCCACTTAGCTGATATAAAATCCATCTACGAATGGGAGTCAACCATTCAAGACATTCAGCAAGTCGTCCGTACGATATGAAGGGTCCCGGTCTTCAATTTCATCTTTAATATACTCAGTTGCTCCACAACGTCGTATTATTACTTGGAATGGTTTTCGGGGATACAAGCGATCCCGGTCTTTCCAAATAATAAGCTCAATTCAATAAAAAAGCAAAATTATGGAACACATGGGCTTTCAAACAAATCTCCTTCCATCTTGGATTTTGTTAAATTAAACTTCTTTAAATCCATTCTTAAATTATAAAGAGAATCCATATTTAACGTTTCTGTTTTAAAACACATCCCTTAAATCAAAGAAAATTTATCCTTAAAGCCTTAATTAAATTTCCATTTGATAACTCGTTATCAAAAACCTAATTTCCTTTGAAAATCCTTACCCCACATTTCAACCACAGGTTCAATTAAATCGGTTTCCCAACAATTAGTTCTATAATCTTAACTAAAAGATTATGCTTCCTTCCCAATTCCTTATTTTTTTTGTTTTCCTCAAATCAAAGATTTGATTAAATCCCCAGATTATGATATAAATTTCCATAACTCAATCTCATTGGGGTTCAAGAATGATATTATTGAAGATATGACTCGCGACAAAACACAAGTCAATAGATATTGAACATAAGTTACATAGAAATTTTGTAATAGCCCGCATTTTACAAATCGAAAGATCGTAAAATAATTTTTCTATTCCCTAGGGGTTGGATCATTCTCATATTTTAAAATGTTTCTTATGGGTATGTGGGACATGTCCATACTTTTTACCAATTTTGTTTGTGACCATTTTGCCCTTGTTAGTCTTGTACAGGGCATAAATTTTGTCTGGGATCGAATCAAGTGCTAAAACCTGTGCCATTGGAAAGGAAATGGTGATTCACTTTCTATAGAGTGGTCACATTAAAGATTTGGCTCAGCGGTTTGGGAGGAATCGCTGTTTTAAGATTTTGCAATTGGTTATCCAGGTTTTGAGAGCCTTAATGGGCTGATTTGTAGAGGCCGATTAGTGGGCTGGTGGAAAGCTATAAATAGGGGGTGAGAGGTATAGATAATAGTTTACTTTCTCCAATTTCTCATTTGGTGGCCTTGTGTTCATCCTTCCTCTAACACCTTTCCACAGTTAAAATCGAGATCTAAGGAAGGGAATTTGAAGATCTACATCATTTAGGAATAGATCTACATAGAGAGGGAACATATTTCATCAAATCAAGCGGACTGAAGCAAGATCTCCATATCCGGATTAGTATTTCATCATTTCTAAGCTAGATCGAAGAATTGGTGAGTGATATGCATCTCTTACACGGATTCAATCAAGTGTATGAGTTGTTTGAGTATAATTTCATCATTTTCAAGTGTTTTCTCCTACATCTGCAATCATGGTAAGCTATTTTCATATGAATCACCATAGGATCTAATTTAGCAACTTAAAACCGGTAATTTCGATGTTGTTTCATATGCTTATGCAAGTTAGATCCATCGTTTTGTTCGTGTGTTCATTTACCATGATTTTGGTGAAGTTTACATAACTTTTGATGAAATTCGTCATTTTCATGTTGTTAGTGATTTCGTATCATGTTTGTGGTCATATTTGACGAATTGGACGAGTTGGTTTCGTCGGATTTGTCGTTTGGAAAAGTTTTGGTTGAATTCGAAGGTGAATTGGATCTGTCTAGAAGTTGGACCGGCCACAATGGTTTGGGTCGGTCGGTCGAAAGTGGGTCAGTCAGTAGTGTGGCTTGGGGATCAAGAAAGTGGGTCTGGTCGGTTCCAAGCAGGTCTGCTCGGTCCAAAGCGGGTCGGTCAGTCTTCTTTTCAAGGCAATGGAGGTCTGGCCTGTCTGGTCGGTCACAATTTGGGTCGGTCGAGCCAGTCACAATTTGGATCGGTCTGGTCGTTAACAAGTTGGGTCAGAATCGGGTCAGTCAGTCCCCAATATTTGTCGGTCGTGATCGTTTGTGAAGTATGGGTCGGTCGGTTACCATTGGGACAGTCGGTCAACAGTGGGATCGGCTCAGTCGGCATCCAAGGAGGGGATCTGGTCGGTCGTACTCGAAAGTCATAGGGTCATTTCTTGAGAATGTTGCTTCGAAGTAAATTCAAGTAGGAAAGTTCGAAGTGTTGAAAGGTGTTCGTTGATCGGTTAGAACAGCGAGTGACGTGACAACTCAAAGGTCGTGAGTTGGTGGATAATGGTTACTTGAGAAAGTCGCTTGAGCTATGAAAAGTCATCATGTTGGATGACTAAATATGTGAAGGTCGAGATATTATCGTTGTCGTAAATTATAGTAGGCTCGAAGCAGGGGTACACTAGAGACATCTGAAAGACCGATTATAGGTCGAGTTCCCTTGGTATCGTTGAAAGGTCTAGTTGTCAAGGTTGGACAAACACACATATCGTTGAAAGGCGTATGGAGTTTATGCTAGAACTGGGGTTACCGTTAGCCCTTGACATATGGCAAGGTTGGCTATCATGGTTTTAAAGCAAGGTTGTCCAACGTCGAAAGAGATGTTCCTTAGGTGCTTGTTTGATATTGGTTTAGGCCTCTGTGGTTTGTGTCTGAAGGATGTTGAGTTCGATTTGGATGATTTACATGAGATATATATAATTTGGATGTCATGAGTGCTTTGCCATGATTGAATGGGTGTTCTGGTTTCCATGGATGTATGGTTGAAATATTAGTGTAAAGGCTATCACTGTCCGATGTAGGGAAGGCAAGGTTGAATTCTTCTCTGGTGTTGTGAGTAGATTAGTATGTCTGTCTATCCATTCTCATATACTTTATTGCTGATGTCTGTTAGCTGTTTTATCACTCACTAAGACTGTTGGCTGACTCAAGGTTTTATGTTTCCCTCTTATTACCTTGGGTTGTTCATCCAGTTGTGGAGGGGCAGACTAGGTGGCAGGTAACATGTGATAGCTTAGTGAAGATGATGTTGCAGTTCGGAGGCGAGCAGGAGGCTGGCGTATTATCTTAATTACTACCTAGCATTTCTATTTTCGCTATTTGGGTTGCTCTCTGAGTGTTATAGTGAGGCTTCATGCACAGACTTAGATATTCCTATGATGTATGGATAACCTTTCAGGATGTTGTGAAAGTTTTCAAAATTTCTTATATGATGCTCCACTATTTCTACCTGTTGTATATGTTCTATTATATTTTATCCTTGTGCTGTGAGTTTTACTATAGGTTCCGATGTTGTGTTTCATACCTTGATGATCGTCCATAGCTGCCTGGTACACCTTTCAGCTCATTATTCCTCTTGTTTAGTGCAAGGGCTGTGGGGGTCGTCACAAATTGTATCTACTTATATTCGGTATCAATTCTCATAATCAGCGAATACTATAAGTGGAATAACAATATAATAATAATATCGTCCAAATTCCTCAAATAGTATACGTTTACAGCATAGAATTTCATATCAAATATCTGAAGATTATTTCTATCCAACTTATCTCAATCAGATTTGGAAACCTGTACCTTGAGTAAAAGATTTATCCAATTCTTTGAAATTAGATATGGATAGAAATACCGTCAACTTATTCTCAATATTAATTAATCTCCGTATCCAACTCATACTATAAGCGGAATAATAGTGAACTACCTTTTCTAATTCCTCAAATAGTAAGAGTCATCGTCCACCGGATTAATAACAATCATCCGAAGATTTATCTCCAACCATATCCAACTATTTATTGAAAACCCCGGTTTATTGTCAAATAAATCAATTTAATTTCCATATAAAACATTTTTAATACATTTAATCTTTGAAAACATTCCACCAATCATTTAAAATTGATTACTTATAGGTCAGAAAACAGTTTGTGGTTTAAAACTTCAAACTAGGTTGTTTTCAAAGAAAGCGTTACCATAGTTTTTCAAAAGCGTTACAAAAGTGTTACACATCAATTATCTTAACTACTTTGATCAAAATATCGTTTATCTTAGCCATAACTTAAACTTTATGATTCAAAACACTTTTACATAATTTATAATGATTTTACAAAAAAATTCAATATTTTTAAAACATTCAAAACAGCTGTTTATAGTTATAGTAGACAACTGCTCTTACAACGACCTTTTCCAAAAGGGTTTTAAACATAACTTGAAAACTATAACTCGAAATTAAAATCTACTTCACTCATTTGAAAACTCTTGCTAATGGAAGCCAAACATTTTTCATTTCATGGAAATCCGGTTTAGATTGCAAAAGTTATAAGCATTTACAGTTTGTAACTAAAATATGCTAATTTTCCATCGTGCGACAAGCTCTATTTTGACCAAAATAAAAATTATTCTACAATACTTCAAAATACCTTAGAAAACCCTTATATACTTATATAAACCATTTAAAATCATTAAAGTAATTTACATTGACTTTTCAAATCATTTCGGGTTCAAAATCCAATTTTCCTTTTTCACTTAAATCAAATTCTAGTTTATTTCTAAATTCAAAAATAATAATTCAAATTAACCATCCCATTCGTCGGATCAGCTAGGGATATCCAGAGAGAGCAAGAAACTATAATTTCCAAACCCAAGCCTAGACACTATTCTCTTTGTCATCCTAGAATGTTTCGGTATTTATTTACCCATTTAAAGAAATTTTATCAATATATTTGAATTCATACATATGTGTCTTTTCCAATTATTGACCTTCAATCTCAATAATAATATTTCTTCTAATTACGAAGGAGATTTGTCGATCACCAATGTGATCCCATAATTGTTGTGTCATAGTGTGTGCGAAACAACATCAACAACCAATATAAACATCCATAACAACCATCATCAACATAATTAAATAAATGATAACGTTATAACACTAACGCTTAATAGTGTATGTGTTCTAAACTACACAACCATCATCCATCCCAACAAACATCAACCATTATTAATAATTCATCACTATATTTAAATTAGTCTAACTACAAATTAAATATATAAATTGTGGTTATAGAGTTCTCACTAAACAGCTTTCCAATCTTCACGGTCGGCGACCCTAGCTGAGTGAACTATGGGACAGTATTTCGGTGCATCGTCTTCTTCACCAAAAAAATATATAATATAATATATACTAATCTCTCTCTATATTATAAGAGGAGGAGGAAGACGACAAACTTCAACAAGGTGGTGGTGGAAAAGAGGAAGACTTATGCCATGGAAACCATGGCAATAAGCTTTAAAAAGAAGATGAAAAGGAGGAAATGGAATGGAATGATAAAAAATGGAGAAAAGACCTCCTTATATTGGAATGGAGGGTTAAGGATGTGATGGCACATCAAGGGGTAAGTGGAAGGCATGCATGTAAGGAAACATGCAAAAGTACAAGTGTCTTTACACTGGTCTTAAGGAGGGAATGTGGTCTTTTGGTAGCATTTCCTTTAAGATGCTATGAAAACTAAAGGCAACACTTAGTTCTAATGCTACTAATTCATGTTATAGTTTGATAAATCCTGATAGAACGACAAATAGTATTATTAAATCTAAACTTATTAATAATCATTCTCGTTTATACTTCAAATAAAATCTATCATATAACTTATCAAAATTATTAATATTCTTAACCATATATATTTATGTCCAATTCAAATTTAAATTTAAATTTAAATTCAGTAATAAAAATTCCAGTTTTAAATTGGTTAAAATTTTTGGATCGTTACATTCAACCCCCCCCCTAAAACTTTTCATCCTTGGAAAGGAAAGGGAATCACAACTACCCATTCGACATCTTGTAGATTTTCAAACTCAAGATTAAAATTCTTTATACCAAAGCTTCCTGTTGAAATAATGAATATACCGGGTAGAATATTCTTACGCATATATTTACGGACAACCTTATCTACCATGTCCTCTAATGATAACTTCGAATTTCCCTTTATATTTGATTCATCGTTTACTGGATCAATTACTTATACTTAACCATATACTGCTTTCAAAATAAAAAATTCAGAGTTATAAATTTATTCTCTTAGATCTTATCTTCCAAATTCAATTGTTATGAAACTTACTTCCTTTTGGTTCCCCAAAATTACTATTATTCTTTATACGAAAAATTTGATCATCTCAGAACTCAGCTTGTCTAAACATTTCAGTTTAGGTGATTTCTTTATTCCTGCTTGCCAAATATTTTGAGACTTAATTCACAAGGTACCCATGCTTAATTAAACAGTTCCTTATATGAACGCAATATACTTTAGAACTTATCGACTGTCCAAAATTGCCGATAATTCCAAATTTTATTTCCTTACACTGTTTAATTTTTTCTATCCTCATTAATTATTCCAAATTCAAGGTAATGAAACTTATTTCCTTCAAACATTCGAGAAACCATTTAGATATATTTTTATTAGCATCTTTGACCCACGCAGTCCCTAACCAAACTATCTACAAATATCTTATAGTCATATTGTGAAACTAAATTCTCAAGATATTTGCGTTTTAAATTTAACTAGTTGGGGAGAATTAATTATCAAATATCCTGATTGATTAATTCCAACTTAGCCTTTAAATCGTTTCCCGAACTACTTGGATTGCTTATGTAAATTACAACTTTACATAAATGTCATTCAATCAACTAAGAAATTCCAATCACAAGATGTCCGTGCTCAAGTTTTAAATTCCCACATATTTTCAAAGACCCCCCTTTTTCCTTCATATTCAAAATACATTATTTCAAAATTAATTCCACAAAAATCAATTTCAAAGTAATTGCCAATTCTTACTCAAAATTTTGATTTGAGTTTTCAAGCTACATATATATTCAAAACAAATACGAATACACTTTTTCATATACTCTCTTTTTAATTTATAGGTTTACCTAATATACTTCTATCAAATTTTCAAGATCTTGCTTACTTATTCAAATTCACATCAATTTATCAAATATTTCCAAACACTTATCTATATGGGTTAAAGTATATATTGATGTTTTAATCAGAACCATATAGTCATCTCACTTTCGGAACTCGAAAATACATACTGATGATGCTGTAGTCATCCATAGAATAATCTTCAAGAGACTAGAGTGTGATTCTATATCTGTCTAATATACTTAAGACTTCATATATACATTAGCTAGGGGTATATTCCAAATCTTCTTGTACTCAATAGTCCAACCTCAACATCGAATAAAATACTCAGACTCTTATTTTGATTTATAACCATGTTGATTAGTTACTTTGGGGAAGAATTACCTTAACAAATTTGACCCAAGTTTATCAATATTTCGAAATGTTATCCAGTAGTGAAATTAAATCATTTGTACTCGGATCATTTTCCTGATCAGTGGAATGGGTTTAATTATCATGCCATAAGAAGTATTTAATGTGTAGTTATAATCACAAAATGTAAACTTAACCCTAAATGTTTGATTAATTATCCAAGTTATAATTAACCATACACTTTCAAAATATGTTTCTTTCTTAAAATATAACTTTTCAAAGCTCATTTCATATTTTCAAATACGCTCTCTCGAATATCATACTCTAAAATATCATTCTAGGGCATTACTAACCCTATCTCTAATGAGATATTATTACCCTGATGAGTCCTTTCCTTTTGTTCAAATATGTCGTACCCCATAGCTTTGTATAAACTAAAGCTCTGATACCAACTGTAACAACCCGGGTTTTTGCCCTGTTTTCGCTGGTAATTAAACCAACTTAAACCGTTCAAAAAGACGGATTGTTAGGGGTACTTACACATTTGCACAAAATAAAAAGAACTTTTCCATTATCATTACAGTAATATTACATCAGAGTTACGAGAGATACATCAAAGTACATCGATTACACAGTGAAAGAGATATTAAACTCAGCGGAAGAATATGCATGCTCCAAGATATAACAGCTCCAGCTAAACCAGCATCCTACTCCAACCAACTCAAAGTCTAAACTGCAAACCAAACTAATAGGCTGCCCGTGTAAAAATTATAAGCACCCAGAGTTTAGGTGTGAGAACAATAAACTCCAGGTCAGTCATGGGACTAGTGTGAGAACTCAAAACAGTTGTTTTTTGGTTTTACTTTTAAAGTTAGGTAATTCACCGGACCACGCCGCTAATGCGGAACTGTTTTACTCTATGTGAATACCACTGCATAGAAATTCGCAATGACTTTTCAGAAAATTAAACTAAAATAAGTTCTCGCAGTGCACACACAATGAAAACGCACACTTAGGCGAGGTTTCTCCTTATGCAGTCAAAAATGCCTTTGCCACGTAAAATCCTCTTTTAATACTATAATATAGTGTGAAAAACCATTCGAAAGTAAATGAATTAAAATAGCCAGCATAGATACCATATACTATACTAACATATGGTATACAATCAAAATCCTATGGGATCATATCGAAGATTGGGTTTCCAACAATGACCAAGCAAAGTAACTTCCTTCCGGACCAAATTTTGAACACCTCTAGAGGGATGTCTGAGGATCAACAGTGATTCTCCTCATGCCAACACAAGGCCGGGTTACCTCTGTAACTAGGTACCACATGGGTTAGTACCTAAGTTCCATACTGTAGTACACCATTTATCTAGAAGGAGACAACGCCCCATAAACTTGCCGCATTTCTTCCTGTTTTGGCCATTACCGGTATGAGGCTTGCCGAGGTCATGATGTACACAAAGCTACAATTAAATAAGCTATGATTTGATCATCCATAGCTCATCATATAACTTAAATATGCCTCATTGTCCATTCACAATGCATAACTGATTTCTATCAATATATAACCTCTAAGATCATACGTCTTAGAGAAGGGTGTTAAACAAGAGAATAAATTCTCCGCCACCAAACAGATATATATTTAACATAGATCAGTGCTACGCTGTCAATTACAATGTCAGATACACAATCCTTACATGTCCATTCTGGATCTAAACGAAACCACAATCCGAAATTCCTTTACATACGTTCGGGATTCTTGCCACTTAGCTGATATAAAATCCATCTACGAATGGAAGCCAACCATTCGAGACATTCAACAAGTCGTCCTGACAATATGAAGGGTCTCAGTCTTCAATGCCGTCTTCAATATCTTCAACTGCTCCACAACGTCATATTATTACTTGGAATGGTTTTCGGGCATACAACTGATCTCGGTCTTTCCAAATTATAAGAGCAATTAAAAAAAACACAATTACGGAACACATTGGCTTTCAACCAAATCTCCTTCCATCTTGGATTTTGTTAAATTAAACTTCTTTAAATCCATTCTCAAACTATAACAAAATCCATATTTAACCTTTCTCTTTTAAAACACATCCCTTAAATCAGAAATAATTTAGCCTCAAAGCCTTAATTAATTTTCCATTTGATAACTCGTTATCAAAACCCAATTTCCTTTGAAAATCCTTACCCCCACATTTCAACCATATTTCCCAATTTAACCGGTTTCCCAACATTCAATTCTGTAATCTCAACTAAAAGATTATACTTCCTTTCTATTCCTTATTTTTTTTATTTCCTCAAATCAAAGATTTGATTAAATCCTCATATTAGGATATGAATTTCCATAACTCAATCTCACTGGGATTCAAGAATGATATTATTGAAGATATGATTCCCGACAAAACCTAAATCAATCGATATTGAACATAAGTTACACAGAAATTGTATATACTTATATTCGATATCAATTCTCATAATCAACGAATACTATAAGTGGAATAATGATATAATAATAATATTTTCCAAATTCTTCAAATAATATATATGTACACCACAGAATTTCATATCAAATATCCGAAGATTATTTCTATCCAACTTATCTCAATCAGATTGAGAAACCCGTATTTTAATTAAAATATTTATCCAATTATTTGACATTGGATATGGATAGAAATACCATCAACTTATCCTCGATATTAATCTCCCTAACCAACTCATACTATAAGCATAATAATAGTGAACTACCTTTTCTAATTTCTCAAATAGTAAGAATCAACATTTACCGGATGGATATCAAACATCCGAAGATTTATCTCCAACCATATCCAATTATTTAAAATTGAAAACCCCGTTTTAGTATTAAATAAATCAATTTAATTTCCATATAAAACATTTTCAATACTTTTAAATCTTTGAAAATATTGCACCAATCATTTACAAATGATTACTTATATTTAGGAAAATGGTTCGTAGTTTAAAACTTCAAAATAGATTGTTTTCAAAGAAAGTGTTACCATAGTGTTTCAAAAGTGTTACAAAAGCTTTACAAAACAGTTACCTTAACTACATTAATCAAAATATTGTTTATCTTAGCAAAACTTAAACTTTACGATTAAAATCACTTTTACATAATTTATAATGATTTTACAAAAAAAATCAATATTTTTAAAACATTTAAAACAACTGTTTATAGTTATGGTCGACAACTGCTCTTACAACGACCTTTTCCAAAACGGTTTTAAACATAACTTGAAAACTATACCTCGAAATTAAAATCTGCTTCACTCGTTTGAAAGCTCTTGCTAATGGAAGCCAAAAAAATTTTTTGTGTCATGGAAATCCGGTTTAGATTGCAAAAGCTATAAGCATTTATAGTTTGTAACTCAAATATTTGAATTTGCCACTGTGCGATAAGGTCTATTTTGACGAAATAAAAATTATTCTACAATACTTCAAATTGTCTTAGAAAACCCTTATATACATACATAAACCATTTAAAATCATTTGAAGTAATTTACATTGACTTTCCAAATTATTTTGGGTTCAAAATCCAACTTTCCTTTTTCACTTAAATCAAATTCCAATTTATTTCTAAATTCAAAAAATATATTCAAATTAGCTATCCTATTCGTCGGATCAGTTAGGGATAGCTAGGGAGAGCAAAAAACTATAATTTCCAAACCCAAACCTAGACACTATCCTCTCTGTCATCCTAGAACATTCTGGTATTTATTTATTCATTTAAAGAAATTTTATCAATATATTTGAATTCATACATATGTGTCTTTTCCAATTACTAACCTTCAATCTCAATAATAATATTGCTTCTAATTACAAAGAAGATTTATCGATCACCAATGTGATACCATAATTGTTGTGTCATAATGTGTGCGAAACAACATCAATAACCAATATAAACATCCATAATAACCATCATCAACATAATTAAATAAATGATAACTGTGCACAAGCGTTATAACACTAACACTTAATATTGTGTGTGTTCTAAACTACACAACCATCATCCATCACAACAAACATCAAGCATCATTAGTCATTAATAATTCATCACTATATTTAAATTAGTCTAACTACTAATTAAATATATAAATTGTGGTTAAAGAGTTCTCACCAAACAACTTTCCAATCTTCACGGTAGGTGAGCCTAGTTGAGTGAACCGTCGAACAGTATTTCAGCGCATTGTCTTCTTCACCAATATATACATAGTATAATATATACTAATCTATCTCTTTCCCTCTCTCTCTCTCTATCATTAGAGGAGGAGGAGGAGGAGGATGATGACGAACTTCTGCAAGCTGGTGGTGGAAAAGAGGAAGAGTTATGCCATGGAAACCATGGCCATAAGCTTTAAGAAGAAGATGAAAAGGAGGAAATGGAGTGGTATGGTAAAAATGGAGAAAATGCCTCCTTATATAGGAGTGGAGGGTTAAGGAGGTGATGACACATCAGGGAGCAAGTGGAAGGCATGCATGTAAGGAAACATGCAAAAGTACAAGTGTCCTTACACTTGTCTTAAGGAGGGAAACTGATCTTTTGGTAGCATTTCCATTAAAATGCTATGAAAACTAAAGGCAACACTTAGTTCTGATGCTACTAATTCATGTTATGATAAATCCTAATAGAGCGACAAATAATATTAATAAATCTAAACTTATTAATAATCATTCTCATTTATACTTCAAATAAAATCTATCATATAACTTATCAAGTTTATTAAATATTCTTAACCATATATATTTATGTCCAATTCAAATTTAAATAAATTAACTAATAAAAATTCCAATTTTAAATTGGTTAAAAATTCTAGATTGTTATAGTAAGAAACAAAAGAATCCTGAATAGAAATTCAATACTCAAGTAATAGAAATCCACGATCGCGCCAGATTGTAATATCAAAAAACCATAAATCCATGGTTATGCCGGACCATATTAATAGAAAACCACATTTATTCCAGACTGTATTAACAAAAACCATTATCGCTTCGGATGATATTAAAAGAAAGCCATGATATCTCCAGATCATAATAATAAATCATCAGAAACTCTAGAATCCTACGACCAGTCCTAATCGTGGTATAATAGAAGACCAATAGAATCCGACAATCTCTCTGAATCATAATATGTAAGAAATCCAAATCTAGGATAACCATGGCCTTGTCAGGCTTATCTAATGCGATTATAATCCATACCTGTAAAATACACGAAGCGGACTATTTTGCCAAGTCCTAACATAACCATTCAACTGCTTCAAGCATAATCCATGCTTGGGAACCAATATCAAGTATAGTCCATGCCCGACTTATGGTCGAATTATCTTGCTAAGTCCTGACAAAACAGTCTAACCCTTCAAGCATAATCCATACCTGGAAATCCAAATCGAGTATGGTCCGTATTCGGGTGGGGTTTTAAGCGATCTTATCAAATCCTAATAAGGCATTTAAGCTTCCTCAAACATAATCCATGTTTGGAAATCCATGTTTGAACGATCTTGTTAAATCCTAATAGTATAACCTGACCCTTCAAACACAATCAATGTTTGGAAATCCATTTATTAAAATTTAGAATCATTGAAAAACTAAAGCAAGTGATAATGGTTTATCGTTAGACGCAGGGCATGCCTAGGGATCTCTTCGGTTCCCGTGCGTAAGTCAACCTAGCTATTTCTTATTACAAATCAAAAGGAGGATGGTTTATTCTCTACAAAGAACATGCATATGGATCTCTTCGGTTCCCGATCATGAGTCGGGAGATATGGCTATCTAAAATGCCTAAAACAAATGAAAAGAAATATCCAGGAAATCCAATGTCAACGATGAACAATCCACACAAGCCCGATCCAGGCCCATTCCCTTTTCGGGGAGTAGAAGGAGGAGGAGGTTACACCTGTTCTTCCAGTACAACTTTTATTCTTACATAATCTGTCATCTTTCCACTTTTGATACATTCTTCGATGATGTCATGCAAATGGTTTCATTTGCTTGTCGCATGACCATCCATTTCATAGAGTAAATAATGCTATCCAAACTCCTGCTTTTTCTGTGTTGGCTCCCGCATAGGAGGCTTCTTGAAAGGTGTAAATTCTTGCATTCCAGATATATATCAGTAGCTAAGGTATCAATTAAGCATACTAGAGAATTTAGGCTCATTCCGTAGCTGATCATTTCAACCGTTCTTAGACGAGGCTTTTCCCTTGACTCGGATAGTCCTCCACCCTTAGTCAGATTAACTTCAATAACCTCCTTCTCGACTTTAGCATTTTCTTCAGACAGAAACATATCCTCTTCAAAGTAGAATTCGCCAAGGTCCCTTAGAGAATCTCGTTGCAAAGAAATCTTAAAATCCGACCTACCCAAGATGCTGGATACAGCTGCCATCAGTGCCATGGATAGTTCTGGTCAGTTTACTGATGTTACTGCCGCATTAAATCTTTCCAAGGAATGACATAGAGTATCTCCAGTCCTATGGTTAATAGAATTAATAATATTCACATTTTTAGGTCGAGCTGTGTGAACCTGGAACCAGTCAACAAAGCGTGCGACCAAAGGTTCCAGCTATTGATTGACTCAGATTCCAGCTGCGAAACTACATAGCTGCAATGTTAGTCGAGTAGAGTGGGAAGCATTTAACCCTGACATTCTTCGACGTTGGTAACACTTCCATGTGAGCAAGTAGTGTATTAGGTGCATAGTAGGATCCTTCGTACCATCGTAAGCTTCTAAGATGGGTATATTGAAATCTGGCAAGTTTCAGGTGCTCTGGATAGATTAGGTGAGGGGGATATGGTGGAGACAGTCCATGTCAGTCTGAGATACCCGCCTCTTGTAAAGCATCAAACTACATCAAGTAATTTGATTACCATTGTAATCGTTCAAACTAAAGTCGGTGCCCCAACGTGCAATCCTGTAGCTGTTTGATGTCTGTTCATGGCAACTGAATTTGGTTCCGTCATACTCTTGGGATTTGGGTCGACATGGTCAAACTGGCCTGGTTTAGCATGACCGAACCAGATTTCTACCGCTGCTGCATATTCTCGGTCTAGAGCTTCACATGGTCGAGCTACGTTCTGGTATCATCATTTAGTATGTTTTGGAATGGAGCAGGACGTTTCATATCATTATGCCTGGTGTGCCCTCCCTTTACTGCTGTAACGACCCGTATTTATACGGATAATAATTTATTTATTTAATTATTTAAATAGTGAAAATGGCTGTTTAATTAAATTATATTGAATATTTAATTAGTATAAATAATATAATAATATATTTAATTTCTGAAATAATCAGAAATAGTGAATTGATAATATAATGTGAACTAGACAATTCAAAGTATTTAATTCAGCTTAAAATTGAATTAAAACGACGAATATATTATTTGAACGGTAGTTTGAATGTATAATTATATTATAATCAAATTCGAGCTCCAAATGGCGCGGTAGTTCGCTATTTGGCAATTCGAACGTCAACTGAATATACAGGGTCCGTTTTAAATCGGATTTCCGTGAAACAAGAAACGTTCGAAGCTTGTGAAGTATATTTTTCTAATGGAAGAGAAAATTAGGGATTTCATTGTGTAGATTTTGATTTATGTCCAAATCAAATTTTAGAAAAGTCGCTATGGAATTCCTTTATAATTTATAACGATATATATAAGGAATTTCAATATAAATTTGAATATCGATGCAACCGGGATTTGAAATATCGAGTTAGAAATTCATATAGGAATATTGTGGAGCTGTACGATATTGTATTGAATATATACGATAATATTTTTTTTAATATTAAATTTAATTGTTTTTAAATATATTTATATATTTAAATGGGTTATTTAGAGCTTTAAAAATAGCCAGTTTTGCAAACGACCTTAGAATTCGACGAAACCAATTTTGTTGGATTTGTAATATTGAATTATTGTTAGATGTTAAGTTTCGCGATTTTTAGAGTCAGTGTGTGGCCATACGAGATTTTAATGTAAAAAATAGTCAGTATTTTGACGGTTAAAAATACGCTGTGTGAGCAAACGTAGTCGAAATTCGACGAAACTAGTTTCATTGGGTCCGCAATGTCAAACTCTAGCTGCATGTCAATTTCCATGATTTTTGGATATTTTATGTGATCACAGAGATTTTTAGAAGACGGAAAAATGAGCGTTTGGCTAAGATAAAATATCCAAATGAATAAAAAAATAATAAAATCCTTCAATAAATAGCCTCCCTATATCCTTGTAACCTAAACCTTATTGCCTCTGGTCAAATACAATAGCCGGCTCCAGGAAGAAATCAAAACAGTAAAATTCATGAGTTTTAAAAATCAAAACAATTAAAATAAAAATCTATAAATATTTATACTTATATACTTGGGTTGCTGAGATGTCTATCTACACATCTATATGGGTTTTTTGAGGGTTCGAATCGCATTCCGTTTGCTGGATTTTTGCAACAGCGAGTTAGGGTTCGAGCTAGTGGGAAATTGAAGCTTTAATTCATGATTTTGATTCTGGTATTAGGGTCAGGGGTTAAAATCGCACTTCTGTGAATTTTCTTAGGTGAATTCGGGAACATTTGTGTCGATGGTGTTCACAGTGGCTAAGCAGGGGATCGCGACATGTGATTGTGCGTCGTAGCCTGTCGCGATGCAGTGAGGGAGAAGGAGATTCACCAGGGAAGTTGAATGGTGAACTTGGCTTGAAGTTGCGTGGTTTAAAGGATAATCGAAGGATCGGTGGAGGATCTGATTTGCGGTGAGAAACTGAAAGCAGTCGAAATGGAAATCGGAGGAGAAGAGGGATTTTGTTTCAGCGGGTGGGCTTGCGAACGGTGTATGGGCAAAAGGGGTGAGACCCGTTATAATATAAATGTTTAAGTTTGTTTTAATGAAATAGTGTATTTATTTGTATAAAGCATAACAAATTCATACGTAAATGAAATTCAGTGAAACAAGATCCGACAGGATCGTAGGGACGACGGCTACACAATAGAACTGACTGGGAGTGGATTGGAGCTTGTTACAATTTATAGTAAAATAAATTGTCCGTCTGAATCAAGCGATGGTTATCGTTATTAACGATGATCGTCCAATGTGATTAAAACTCACCAACTCTGAACAGTTATATTTGTATGGCATACTTTTAGAAATGATAATTATCCATTGATTGTTGTGTGTTAATTGTTTGGTTGAAATGATGATTGATTGGTTGAAATGATTGATAACGATATATATAAATCATTAATCAAATATTGATTCTGTTTATCATAATATTTCATATCGAAATGAAATTGATGTGAATTATATTATGTAACATCTGGGGATGCAGGGGAACAGGTCGGAGGAATCCAACTGGATTCCTCAACATTTATTTTATTGTTTTCATATATGGTGATATATGATGTGATATATAATATGTTGTTGATTATGTGTGTTTGAATGATATCGATCATTGTGAATTGGTATTTTAAATACCGTAAGAATACTGGGATGTAGAAAAGGGGTTTTTCAAAGTGTATTTTGAAAGTAAATTATTTATATAAAATCAATGGATTTTATATATAAAAGAAAAATGATTTTATAAGAGAAAATAGTTATAAAATCAAAAGGGTTTTGAAAAGGAAATATTTATGGGAAATATATATGTTAAAATAGAAATGAAAAGGATATATTTGTAAACCATTTACAAATAGAAATGAAAAGGATATATTTGTAAACCATTTACAAAAGGAAATGAAAAGGATATATTTGTAAACCATTTACAAATAGATTTGGAAAGGGAATCTTTGTAAAACATATACAAATAGAATTGAAAAGAAAATATTTATTTGTTAAATAAATAGGATTGGAAAATAATATTTATTTGTTAAATAAATAGAATTATAAAAGGGAAACATTTATTTTGAAAATAAATAGAGTTATAAAAGGGATTTATTGGGAAATGAAAAGAATGTCATATAAGGAAATATTTGGCAAATGAATAGAATTTTACATCAGGAAAGTTTAGACCCGTGCTTGGCACACTGATATAACATGATATGGGTTTAAAGCAAAAAATTTAAATAGAATCTGTTGTAACCAATAAATGGAGAAGATTAATTTATAAATAATATTTTATAAATTAAATAAATTATTTATCATTGGATAAATAGAATATATGAGTCAGGACTTATATAGAGAAGTAAGAATCGATTTCAACATCGATATTTGAAACGGAATATGGACGTAGAGTTAATCAAAGGAGTTAATCAAAATGAGTTAGAGGAGTTAATCGATTAGAGTTAGAGTTAACCAATTAGAGTTAATTGGTTAGTGTTAATCAATTAGAGTTAAATCGAAATTAGTTATTCAGAGTGAGTTAATTGATTAGAGTTAAATCAGTTAGAGTTAGTTAATCAAATAGAGTTTGTCGAGTATTGGTTAATCGAAAATAAGAATTTATCGAATACTAGTTATTCAAAAGGAGTTATTGAATATTTGTTATTCGAAAGGGTTATCGAATATTAGTTATTCGAAGAAAGGAGTTATCGAATATAGTTATTCGAAGTGCGATAATCGAATATAAGTTATTCAAAGGGAATTAATTGAATATAGTTTATTCGAATAAAGAAAGGAGTTATCGAATATAGTTATTTGAAGTGCGATAATCGAATATAAGTTATTCGAAGGGAATTAATCGAATATAGTTTATTCGAATAGAGAAAGGAGTTATTGAATATTAGTTATTCGAAAGGGGTTATCGTATATTAGTTATTCGAAAGGAGTTAATCGAATATTAGTTATTCGAAACGAGCTAATCGGATATTAGTTATTCGAAAGGAGTTAATCGAATATAGTTTATTCGAAAGGAGTTAACTGATAAGAGTAAATTTGTTAGGGTTAATCAAATAGAGTTAGTCAAGTAGGGTTAATCAAATAGAGTTAATCCAGTAGGGTTAATCAAATAGAGTTAATCCAGTAGGGATAATCAAATAGAGTTAATCCAATAGAGTTAATCAAATAGAGTTAATAGAACTGAGTAAATCAAATAGAGCTAACTGATAAGAGTAAATCGATTAGAGTTAATCGAATAGTGTAAATTGAATAGAGTTATTCGAATATAGGTTATTCGAAGAAGAGAGATTACCGAATATAGTTTATTCGAAGAAAAGAGTTATCAGATAGAGATTTATTCGAAAGAGAGTTACGTAAGGAAGTTTGTTAAAGATTTAAAAGATAAACTTTGACTATTTCGAAGTTAAAATGTTGTTCAGTTAAGGTCTGAAAGGCAATTATACCCCAACTTGATTGACTTCGTTCTTAACTAAGGAATGGTAAGGTTTGATAGTGAAGGATGGTTAAGAGAATTTAGTTAATGAGTGAAATGGTTTGAGTTGGCATGGCGATGTTTGATTTAAACATCAGTTTAAATCCAGTGAAAAAGTTTTGGAAATGTTTTCCAAATAAGAATCAAAAATGTTTTCTGATAGTAGAAAATAAGAATTTAGAATATATGGAAACAGAAGATAAATAAATTAATGAACTAAAGAGAATAAATGTTAAATGTTAAATGATGATTGATCGATATAATTTCCATCTGGAAATAATATCGTTGTTTGTACACCTGTTTTTCTTTGATAGTTAACTCATCGACTATCGAAGTTTTTGACCATTTTAACATTGTTAATATGGAGAGACCAGATGGATTATTATCTGAAGAACCACTCTGTATTGGCATAAGCATTGCGAATCATATATGCCAAAGATAATTGAAGACGGAATAAAGTGCAAGGGCTGTTGTATAAATCTTAGGTAAAGATTGCCTAGGATGGATGTACTGAATAGTGCCTTCGGTTTGTCCAGTCCCAGGACAACTTGTATGGAAGAAGGTCTGATAGAGTATATCTAACAGATCGCGTAAGTTGATCTCTTCAAACGTATTCACGTTTGGTGGCGAAGGAATTTGTTTCTCTTAGCTGTATACCCGTGTTATTTTTGGATAAATCAATTTGTGATTTGGTGGGTATGACAATATGACATTCAAAGTGAATAAACGTGTGATCTGTCAGAGATAAGCGTGGCCTCTAGCCTCACATCCGAAAATGACAAAAATCGGGCAGGCGGCATGGCTATGTAGGTCGCACCTATTAGGGTGTATGATCACCTAATCTAGAGTTTCATTTACTTCTAAAAATCTATTGTTGATGTTGTCCCATTCGGGAAACGGTTGCTGATCACAACCGTTGGTGATATACATTCGATACACTCAAGCGAAAAGAGTGGTCGGTCATGTGTGGCCGGGTTGCAAGATTTCTGGTTGAACCCAGTGTATTCCTCTCTAGAGGTACACTAGCATAAGGTGCTTCCATACCTTGTCATAGTTGGAAATCCATTACCCAATACATGCTTGCGGTTTTGATTGTATACTATATATGTAGAACGTGAGATGAAAGCGTTTCTACTAGATGATTATTATATTGTGGATGATAGACACTATTATAATATCAATGAGTTTTGATATAAAGTTTATTTTGGATTCTCATAGGGGAAAAACCCGTTCCGTTATACGGCGTGGTCTTATGAGATATCGTTTAATGGCTCAACTGTTTTAAACTGTTTTACTCATACCAGTCCCATGACTGACCCGAAGTTTATTTTGTTTTGTTTTCCCTAAATTCTTGGGTGCCAATTTTGTACGGGCAGTCAAGTAGTCAGGATTTACAGATACTTGAAGAGATGGAGCAGGAGGCTTCAGGATCATATAGCTATTGTTTATTTCCGCTATGTTGTAAGTGATGTACTTTGGAAACGATATGTATATTCAAGTACAGATTTATAATTCAAAGTTATGATATATATTATATGTTATTTGTTCCGTTGTGAGGTTCGTGTTACTCTGATGTTGTGTTCTTCTTCTTCTTCTTCTTCTATTCTAAGTTTCTATCTTATCTATTCTCACCCTCTAATTTCTTTCATGGACTATCCGACGTTTTCGATGTTTGAATACTCGACATGGTGTTGTATGTCGAATTTTCTAAGTCGAAAATTTTTGGTACGTTACAGCTGCATTCGAATCAGTATTCCGGGCTGGCCAAGCTGGATTTGTTATCGAGTGGTGTTGTAGCAAAGTTCCAATGCGTGTTGCTGTTGCGTCGTTGGGTCCTGTCCCAATGACTATGCTCTAGCCTCCTGGCCTTCCAGATCCATCTAACAGAGAGAGAATGGTATTCATAATATCCTCTTATCTGCGGAGAAGATCATCTTACCGCTCCTTGTGGGCTTGCAATCCCTTTATGACCTCATCGATTTCATACTATGTCAAATAGTTGGAGGTATTACTAGCAGAGGAAGCCTCCTGATTTCATCATGTGTTGCACCTTCAGCATGGGTTATGGTGCTATCTTTCTTCTTTTCACCATTTTCAAATCCTAAAGCAAGAAGTCCCCTTCAAGCTAGAATATCGAAAAGCATTCCCCTCAACCCGGCATGCCAAAATGTTGACGTGGAAAATGGTTCTTCTAATTGCAACACCCAGTCACAAAATATTCAATCATAGATAACTAATGGGGACACGAGAGATTTATAGTGGTTCGATAATCAAACCTACGTTCATTTTGTGTAATCAACCTTTATTATACGGTATAATTATAACATAGTACGTTTATACGAAAGAAATGTAGAGGAAGAATGAGTTTTCCTCCTTATAATTGTCCTTGCGCTGGTAGGCAGAAAGAAAGAGTTCGATTCTCTTGAATTAAGGCCCTGGAGGCCTATTTATTGAATTGTAACATGGTGCAATAGTTGATGAAGTAGTATAGTTACATGGCATATCGACCCGAGCATGACCAAACCCATTTCACCGATCTAGAGAAGTCGAACCGAAATGAGACGTTGTGGATGAAGGCTGAACTGAGCTCATCAATCTGGGTTTTAACATTCGTATATTCACATCTTTGAGTGCTTCGCCACTTTTACTGGGTACATCCAGGCTCGCCTAAGTCCATGTCCAAGTCCTGAACAAGTAAACCTGAAGTCAACAAGTTTATAAACCTGAAGTCATATTCCAATATCAAATAAATTCAACTCAATTTCAATGTTTCAATTCAAATCAAATTCCATTTCAAATTCGATTTAATTCAAACAATTCGATTCAATTATTCAAAGTTTCCAATTAGAATGCTCATTTTTAATTATTTCAATTTATAGCAATCCCGAGTTCACAATTAAAATCATTTTAAATCAAGTTAATGTGAGGTAAATTTCAAAGATGGATAGTTATTTTAAATTTTAAAATAATTCAATTTCAAATTCATATCCAGTTTCAAGTTTTTACTTTAGTTTATAACATAAAATAGTTTCCTTTAGCTTTTATATACCAAAATTCAATGTTAAAATCAACATAAATAAATTTATAAAGCATTATTTATATTTCCTTTAAAGCAACGTTTCAGAATTCAAATTTAAACCAAAATTTATTTACCAACCGGTATTCGTGTATAATTTTCTATCTTACAGCCAAGTGATACTTAAATTTAATTTTAGTATTTCAGAAATGGACATATATCATTTGAATCCAAATCAAGGGTCATAGGTATTTATTATTTCAACCTATGTTCTTAATTCATTTCAATGATAAATCCCAAGTTTATTTGATGCTCGTAACATCTAGGGTAAATGGTTAGGATTAATCAACACAAACAAGCGCTCATATATAAACAAGGTGATTAACAGAGTGAATCACCCTGTTTAAACAATGATATATCAAACATACCAATCCAAGGCATCCACCAAAATTAATCCATCAAACCGTTCAATATGGCATTAATTTACTATCAAGTGTAGGTTTAAACTGGCAATTAAATTTCAATTTAGCCTAACTATACAATTTAAATTAGCACTTAAATTAAATTACACTATCAATGAAAATGATCATAAATATGCATTGTCAACTACCAAACAACAACCAATACAATCACACCATAACATGATTAGAATTAACGAACAATAAAATATTTAAGTTAATGTGAATATGTTTAATCACTCATCTTTGATTTTCAACCAATTGAAACTCCAAATATAGACCCAAAATTTAATAACCTCGAAATCCAACCAAACTTACTCTAGGGCGTTTGGGATTTCAATATGATTGCAACGAAGAAAACAGCGTGTCAATCTGAGTTCGTATAAGAAAGTTATTCGTGTTATAAGTTATAAAAATTTGAATTTAAATTGAAATAAAATAAAAATAAAACAAGACACGTCACCTATTCATCATCCTCATCATGCTTCTCTCTCACACTACAACTATACACGGAACTATTCATGGATGTAAAAAAGAACAACTTTCCACTTCCTCGTTCTCTCAATAAAAACTCGAACCGACGGATCCAATGAACTTTTCTTCACAAACTCTCTCTCTATCCATAACCATCACCACAAATTCAGTCATTAACATCAAATCCCGTCTCCCCCAACCCCCCGCTTGCGACCTATTTTAGAGTCGAACCCCACATAATTTCACCATGAAATGCCAGTTGATGTAATGAAGTCAAGACTAAACTTCATTTTGCAAATTGTTGCCTATATTAATAGAAAACCTAAGATTATTTCATTTACTATAAAACTGTGGAATTCCACGAACGAGGTTGCACCCTTCAACTAGTGAATGAAAAAGAAGACCTAAAAAGTTTCACAAATTTAGGATTTATTTTTGAAACGTTATTGGTTTTTGAAAGAGGGAGGAGCCATTGTTTTTTTCTTCTGAAAGAAACAAAAGGACGGTGGTTATATGTTTTTATTTTATTGTAGGAAGAAGTAGATGAAAGTTTGGTTTAAGAATTGACTATTTATAGGTAGAGAATTAGGTTTTGGATGTGATAGGCGAAACAACTTAATATGGTGTTTACTTTTAAATTAATTTAAAATTTTATTAATCTTATTCAAACCAAAACAAAATTTCAAAATAACTTTATAAATCGATTTTTCAATTACTTTGAAGTTAAATTTTGATTATTTATTAAATTCATGTTAAATTTCGATTATAAATCAATTAACCCCATTTCATTTTGATATTTCGGTATTTAATTCCAATTTCAATATTTATCAATACAAACCAATCCCAAATTATAGTTTCATTGATAATCAATGCAAGTTATTAATGTTATAATTGGTTGTAATTCATTCCTCAACCAATTTAATTTAGTTTACATTATAAAATTACACAATTAAATCATTAAATTTTATTTTTAACACTATAAGAAATGCTGAAAAAAGCAACACAAAGACAAAGATGGAATTTTTTGTCACTATATTGCGACATATTTGTGTGTGATTTGCAAAGGAAAATTTTATGTTTTTTCTATTCTATTGTTTTATATTATCACCAACATTTTTTATATCTGCCACTGAACAGTTGCAAATTGCGTCAATTTACCGACGGATAAATTCTGACACTAAAGTCCATCACAAATTGAGGTAGATTATGAACAGAAACATTTTGAAGCTATTTTACGACGGATTTTCCAAGGAATTTCTAAGGGATGCTTATTCACTTTAGAATTTTCTGAGGAGTTTTGCAAGGATTTTTTTGTTAATTAGTTAGAACTTGAGAAGGCTTATCGAATTTAGCCTTAATGAATTTTGAAATATACATGTTCAATAATCAATACCTGATGATTAATAATTAAAAAATAACTTTTTAGATAATTAATTTTATTGATTAATAATTATTCAGTAATAATTGACAACTAACAATAAATATTAAATAAATTCTTATGTTGGTGTAAAATTTATAGGGTTTAATATTAAATAATTAAAATTTATAGTTAAGTTTACCATTTAATATTTTTAAAAAAATTATTACATTTTGAAATAAACAAACAATAATAAACTTTTGTGAAAAAAAGTTTTAAAATTTCCAATAGTATTATTCGAAAATAATAAAATTCCAATTTTGAAGAGATAGTGGAAATTTTTTATCATGTACATGGTAGTACAATTGTGTATAATGCAAAGTATTTCTTTCAAATGCATTTATAGAAATTCATATGCAACATTCTTCTTTCGTTTGTAGAAGGTTTTATTCTAAGGAGCTTTTACTTTACTCATGTGTAGTTTATGCCACTCTATTGCCCCGCCATATCCCCGCTATACCGTGTAGTGGATTTCTATCGCTACGCTATTTCCAAGTAGCCTCTGAAATAGCCTTTTCTCTTTAAGCCCCAATAAATTTCGATATTCCAAATATATCCTATTATTTTAGCTATATTCCGCTATTTCCTCTCTGTCTTCTATAAAAGAGATGAATTGAAAACAGATATTTTTATATTATACAATTTATAAAATTAGTATGTTAATAGAACTTTGACATGTATTTTTCCTAATAGAAAATTCTATAATATTCTATTAAATTTAATCAAACTAAATAAAAGTTTACATTTATTTACATATATTTGCACATGCTTTTATTTAAAATTTAGAAAGTACTAATTATAATTAAATTGTATGTTAATTTTCTATTTATTTAAAATTTGTATATCTGTAAAAGCATTCAATACAAGTTTTATATGTTATTTTCGACTCATCCGTTGTATCCTGCTATTTCCTCGCTTTATCCCGCTATAACTTTTTGCATCTCAACCGCATTGGATCCACTAAGCGTTTTAACTGCATAGCTTACTCATATGTTTACGTCAAATTTTTCGGATATGTTCAATATTGCTTAACATATTATAATAATACAATAAATAATAAATATTGGATACTTATTAGAATAATTTATAAACAATAATCTATAATCTACCACTATTGGATACTCCAATCCCTTACCCACGTTCCAGCCCCTATTTCTACCACGCCTGACTCCGCCACCACCATCTCCACTCCCTTCATAGCCTCCCGACCACATCGGAGTTCAACCGTACCCACTTCCTTCATCGATTATTTCTCCTGAAGATTTCGATGCAAACCCAAGTCTTATTGTATTTGACAAAGAACGTCAACTGCATCTGCCTACACCAGAAACGATGGATATTTCCCCCATCTGATGAAGTGGTCGTGCGTGGAATTATAATTAAATAAGGAAGGAATACCGTGAACGATAATTTCACAACATTGAAGTTAAAGGCATTATCTACAGATCCTCCAACTTTTGTTCATTCATAGGACCTGTGAAGTTCAAAAATTTTAAGTCATTTTTTTCATGATTAAAATGTTAATTATCGTTAATCCCACATTCTCGTTTTTGATTGCTTCAATCAGATGCTATTTTTTTTCCTTTCAGGTGCTATTTGTTTTTCCTCATTTCAATGAGGGTAACAATTTCAATGAGGTTCATAATGCTTATTTACGCTAAAATCCTTCAACGAAGGTAATCATGTGCTATTTTTTTCCCATTTCATGATATATTATCAAATAATTCATTTAAGGTTAACTGTAAGACATGCAGTGCATCAAATGAAGTTTCAGCTTATTTGCAGAATTCATGATTAAAAAGTAAAACAACTACATAGGCTCCTCAAAAGAAAAATCTGAAGAAAATAGCCTTAATCGAGAAATTGGAATTAATGAAAGCATGGATCCTATTGAAATAAAATGTCTTTGGAGGTAAATACTATTGCTTTGCTTTTATTGTTTCATGTGTCCATGATTCGTTCTTTTTTTTGTTTTACTTGTTTGTGTATTTGACTTCCACTCAGATTTTGATCCAATTGTTATTTAACAGAAATGGAGATTTGATTTTTGTTTTGGTCGATGCTGAAACCAAAACAACTTGGGATCTAAGTAGTATATAGTAGTATTGCACTGCTGCTAAGATATACAGGGGCATTTTTGTTTATATAGAAGATTTTACTCATGCTTATTTTTAACAGTGGGAAGTTAGTGATGGCTATTTGATCTACTTCCACATGAGGTGCAAAAACTCACCATCAAATAATTTATTTAAAAAATACTGTGATGAAAACAAAATCCATTGTCCTGCTTTCTATTTTCGGTCTCCTCCTAACCACTTTCATACCAAATAACCCTTACCTTCCCATCTCAGTTAGTTGCATCATTGCCATCTTCCCATAGATATTTCCTTACTTTTACTCCCCTTTGGTTGTGATCTTCTTGGGTAACTCGCAACTACAGTTTAGCGTCATGTACTTTATATTTTCTGCAACATACTTTCGCTCAGTGATTTTATAAGAGTAATGACTAACGGTTGATGGAATTAACCTAACACACAAAAGCATCTTGTTTTCTGCCATTTATGTTTCATTTAATTCATTTAAACTATACTATTTAATTTTAGTGTCCCATTTTCTATGGTTAACAACTGTTAATTCTTTATCGCATTCATTTGTTTGGTTGCCGACATACCACTTCATTGGAAGAATTTTTTTACTTACTGAGTTGCAATTTATAAGACTACGTTCACTGGCTCATGTTTCTGACTGCAGTTTCCATTGACTTTATGTCCGGTTCTTTTTGCTGTATGGCTATACAATCTTATGTGTTTCCTTTGCAAATTCCAATAAATAGAGTCGATTTGATTGAATGCATAGCTCATTCATACCGGGGATAGGAATATCGTCCTTTACATGAACATGATAACACAAAAAGATGCTGCAACTGTGAAAAAATGATGGTAATTTTGTGCACTTTTTTATTATGTCTGTCATAACTTTTGGAACCTATATGTGAGCTCCTATGTTTGTATCTTGGTCTAACGAAAATAATAGTTCCGTCTTCCTGATAATAAAACTATAATACTATGGTGGAGTTAGCCAAGTAATATGTGTTTATGTACACGAGCATCACGGCACACGCTTCACGCATGGTCGTGGCACGCGCTTTGTGCGTGGATTTTTATTCCTCATATGTTATGTATTTTACATATGCAAGGACTTCGCGCGTGATCACGGCACGCGCTTCGCTTGTGGATTTGATTTTGTGTCATCCAATTTATTCATTCAAGGAAGCAAAGATTTGATTTTGTGCCTCCATCAAGACATAAAAAAAGGTATAATATAATATAATACTTTGAGTTTTAAACTTTTTTCTGGTTTGACCTACACGCATTTTTTGAATTTTTTGTTTTACTTATTACCACCACAAATTACCTAGTGTACATGGAAAGACCATTACCAATATAATTATACATGGAAAAGTGCTTCGCGCGTGCATTTTTATTCCTCAAATATCGTTTATTTTAAAAATATTATGTAAAACTAAAAAACATAGAAAATAGTTAACAAATTCAAAAGTATTTCTACATAAAATGTTATTTGGAAGTATTTGTTTTCTATAACTTCTTGTCGAATATTCATACCAACATAACAGAAGGTGGTTTGAAGCTTTCTCTCTTTCACCAATCTTTTTGCACTATGATGCTCTGCGCCTCTGGTACCTGTGAACATATTGATTTTTGGAGTTAAAATATCACCTATCAAATATGAATTTTTCTCTATTTGATTTTTCTTTTTTTGGCTGCCATATTGGTTGCAACTCCCATGCTTTACATATGTACGTCTTGAATGCAACTCCCATGCTTTACATATGTCGTATAACACAGTAAATCATATATAATCCACTATAAATAGCCAACACAGTAAAAACCAAAATATTGACATAGTAAATGTCACCAATAACACCTTAAAAAAACATACCATGAAATCTTATTTATTAGACTTAGTTATCTATCATTTACCAAAATTATGTGAATCGGCCACATGCATAAACATCATCTCATTTAATATCTTATTAACATTATTTTCAACTTCAATGCTCATATGAAAAACAAATAAATACACACACACACAAACACAAACACACACACACACACACACATACACATATATATATAAAGTAGAAAATAACTGAATTGATCCTACATGTAGCAGCTAAATTTGAATGCATATGTTTATGTACAACCATATGCTGGAAAAAAAATACAATATGAACAATTTAATCTCGTTTGAATCAAACTAACGAACATGTATTAAAAAAAATATAACCTTGAGCTTGAAAATTTTGTAGCAATGAATAGTGACGAAGAAAAGTTAACGGCAGTAAAGGAAAAAAAACGAAGAGAGAAGTGAGGATGATAACCAGTATTTAAAGGGGTGATCAAGTAATTCTAGAGTGCTAGGTTTGTGGGGATGAGCTTGCTTTGAATTAGAGAAGTACTCAAAAAAATGAAATTTATGCTTCCTTAAATATTGAAAATTAATTCCTATAGTAAAAGCAAGAAAGCAGAGGAATAAAGCTTAATTGATTTTGTGTCATCCAATTTATTCATTTAAGGAAGCAAAGATTTGATTTTGTGCCTCTATCAAGACATAATAAAAGGTATAATATATTGTATTATTTTGAGTTTTAAACATTTTTTCTAGTTCGATCTACACGCATTTTTTGAATTTTTTGTTTTACATGTTACCACCACAAATTACCTAATGTACATGGAAAGACCATGACTAATTACTAATATAATTGTACGTGGAAAACGTGCTTGCATTTAGTAATAATAATAAAATGTATAATAGAAGTACATACGTTGTTGTATAAGGAAAGGGAATCAATATTTGTAATAATAAAAGGTATATTACAATATATTATTTTGAGTTTTAAATATATTTTTTGGTTTGACCTACATGCATTTTTTGAATTTTTTTTGTTGTATACTTTTACCACCACAAATTACCTAATGTACATGGAAAGACCATTACTAATATAATTATACATGGAAAACGTGCTGGCATTTAGTAATAATAAAAATTTAGTAATAATAATAAAACGTATAATAGAAGTACAAATATTGTTGTATATGGAAAGGGAATCAATATTTGTAATAATAAAAGGTATAATATAATATATTATATTGACTTTTAAAAGCTTTTCTGGTTTGACCTACACGCAAATTTTTTATTTTTTTATTTTATATGTTATCACCACAAATTACCTAATGTACATGGAAAGACCATTACTAATATAATTATACATGGAAAATATGGTGGCATATAGTAATAATAAAATGTATAATAGAAGTACGTACATTGTTGTATATGGAAAGGGCATCAATATTTGTAACAATAAATGGTATAATATAATATTTTTTCAAAAAGTAAGTATAATATAAATTTTTATTTCATGTAAATGACGTGATGGCATTTAATAAGTATGCATCAACACTAATTTTTTGGATTTAATATCTTGAGCGCCGAAAGATTTCTTTTATATTCGTATTGGCCTTTGATGCACGGATGAAATTTGTGGTGCATCTATTAAAATTTGATTGAATTGATTAAAGGGCATTAAATGAATAAATTTATATTGAGTACGGGTTTTGAACAAATGTAACAGTTCTAGGAAATGTTAAGGTAGTTAAATGACATTCATTTCCCTTCCTTTTAATTGTGGAAGAATAATTAAGCAAAGGGCATTTTCATCAGTTCAGGTGTACACCAAAATGTGTGACACCAAAGCTATTCCGATTATTAGTAATGTCATCTTTAATTAAATATATAGCATCATAGGCCCTGGTTATAATGAAAAGTTGGAACTCTACAATTATGAATATCAAAGTACTCTAATAATATCCAATTTATTATAAAATCTGTAAAAAAATGTAAATGTGATTCCTTTTTTTATGATGAAAAATCATGATAATCAGAATAAAAATGAGAAACATTTCTTTTTCAGTTTTTCAAATATGGTTGATTTGTTAAATTAATAAACGGCCTCCACTTGTTTTCATTAACAACATTATATCCAGTTTCATGGGCACTTAACCATGCCTGCCTCTTGCATTAATCTGGTAGAAACAAGGCTAATCATATTCTACGTTGTTGACTCTCTAATTATTTTATCATATCCTTTATGTAATTAATTTTCATGTAAATATTATTTAATGTTTTATGTCAAACCCTCTCACCATTTCATAAGCAAGCGATGAATTTTCTGTTAATATTTTTCATAAGCAAGCAATGAATTTTTTTGTTGTGTTTCTGTGTAGAGTAAATGCATAATGTTTGTCAGAGTTCAACTTATCCATTAATTGTTTCATATTATTGCACAAGGGAGAGCGCCACATGGTGATAAGACCAAGCCAGAAAACTCATGCTAAATTCCATCACCAAAATTTGATACAATTACCGTCATGGTTTTTACAGACAACAGTGTTATACAGGAAATCAGTCGCTAAACCCAATATAGTGATGGATTGGAAATGGATATTGTCGCTGCAATATCAGCTTTTTCTTGTAGTGTAATCTTAATAATAGTCAAAATCATACTAAATTTAATAATTTAAATAGAAGATAAATAAGGGTTGTTACACTCTCTCTCACTCAAAACTTTTCTTCCTTGAAAAGGGCGTAGCAAGAAAGTTGTCAATTAATATATTTAACCATATAATTTCCTACTCAACTTAGAAACAATTATATACATAGGTATTTTAATATAAGTTTGAAAAATCCCATTTTCCCAAATTTTATAAGTCTTATATTCTTGAAATTTTTTGGTAGTCTCCTTTGTAGGGTTAGGTCGGGAGAAATAACAATACATATATAATCACAAATATACATCTCATCTCAATAATGAGGCATCCAAAATAATGGGGAAATAATTTATAATGTAAAATACGATATATAATCCAATATACGTAACTTTTATTAGTATTTTAGTAATTTAGCCTATTTTTAAGCAAGCAAAAGTAATGATTATGCATAGGCAGCTCCAGAAGCACGCAAATGTCATCATTGCCTACTAAAATACTCAAAACTAACTAAGAAAACATCCAAATAATCATATATGTTCAGCCAATACATAAGCGTACATTTTGAAATTTCAATATATTATTTGCACCATTTCATTTCGTCTATTCCATTTGTATATAATTCACATTTCCGAATGCCAATATTGTAACGAACTGGGATTTTCGACCCAGAAAATCAACATAAAACCCATGTTAATTATTCAGGTATCGAACATTCTAGATCATTAATAGAAAGAAATTAGAGGGTGAGAATAGATAATATAGAAAATTAGAATATAAGAAGAAGAAGAACACAATCAGAGTAAACACGAATCTCACAGCGGAACGAATAAAATATATTATAACATAACTTTGAAATAAAACTGTATATGCATACAGTAACATTATCAGAGTACAACACTTACACACAGCAGAAATAATAATAGCTATATAGTCCTAAAGCCTCCAACTTCAAGCTCCTCCAAGTATATCTGTAAAGACCTGAACTACTTGACTGCCCGTACAAATTTGGGCACCCAAGAGTTTAGGGAAAAACAATACAAAAAAAACTTTGGGTCAGTCATGGGACTGGTGTGAGTAAACTCAAATCATTTGGTTTAACTTTTCAAAATCCTTTTCAAAAGAAACGATAATCGTAAGACCGATCCACACATAAACACGGACGACTTTTACCTTACGATAACCCAAAACAGTTTTGGAAAACCAATATTTTCTGCTATTATAGTAATGTCTAATCACAAGTAAATAACAATCTAGCAGAACACTTGCATCTCACATTCCACATATATAGTATACAAACAAAACCGCGGGCGCTTATTAGAGATTGGATTCCAACTATGACAAGGTATGGGACCACCTGCCGATAGTGTATCTCTAGAGACGAATACACTGGGTTCAACAAGGACGTCTTGTAACCCGGCCCACACATGACCGACCACTCATTTCGCTTGAGTGTATTGAATGTATATCACCAACGGTTGGGAGCTACCCACCGTTTCCCGAAAAGGGACAACATCGATCATAGATAAAAAAATGAAATGGATTTTCTCTAGATAGGTGATATACAACCTAATGGGAGCGACCCACTTATCCATGTTGCCTGCCCGATTTCTGTCATTTCCCGGTTGATGAGGCTTGAGGTAATAACGTATCTTTGACAGATCATACATTCATTTACTTTGAATGCCACATCGCCATACCCGCCAAATCACAAATTGATTTCCTCAAAAATACCACGTGTATAAAGCTAAGAGAAACGAATTCCTCCGCCACCAAACATAAGTACGTTTGAAGAGATCAACTTACGTGATTCGTTAGATATACTCTGTCGGACATTCGTCCATTCACGTTTGTCCTGGGATTGGACAAACCGAAAGCACTATTCTGTAAACAAGATAGCCCTTGCATAATTCTGTCTTCAATATTTGATCGCAACGCTAACGTCCATATAGAGTGGTTTTCAGATAAAAATCTGATCCCGGTCTCTCCATATTGATGACGGAAAAATGGACAAAAACTTCGATAGTCAGTGATTTAACTATCAAAGAAAACAGGTGTGCAACCAACGATATTATTTCCAGATGGAAATTCTATCGACCAATCATCATTCAAAGGTTTATTTCTTTAGATTAAATCATCTTTAATTTAGCCATTCCCATTTCAATCTAATCAATATTTCTTATTTTCTACATTTAGGAAATATACGTCATCAATCATTGGAAAACATTTCCATCTCTATTTCACGTATCACTGTCACTCCAGTATTCTTTCTCATCAACCTTTCATTTTCTAGGTTAGAAAATATCTATGATTGTATTTGGAAAATGTTTCCAAAATTTATTCATTTGATTTAAACAGATGTTTAAATAAAACATCACTAAGCCAATTTAAACCATTACACTCAATAATTAAATTCACTTAATCGACCTTCACTATCGAACCTTACCCATCCCTTAGTTAAAAACGAAGTCAGTCAAGTTGGGGTATAATTACCTCTCAGACCTTAACTGAACAACATTTCTAACCTCGAAATAGACAAAGCTCACCTTTCAATTCTTTAACAAACTTCCTTACGAAACTCTCGAATTCTATTTATGAATCCACTTCTTTTACCAAATCATTTGATTATAACAATGGTGTTATAATCCCATGCTTTCGAAATAAAATAACTTAATTAAAATTCTTATTCCTTATTTTGAATAAATAACAAATAACTAATTGAATAATAATATACATCTCGATTTAAAGGAAGAAAGTAAATAGTACTTTTCCTACTTCGATATAATCGAATTCAACGTATAATTCCCTTTTTCGAATAATCTCTATTCAATAACCCTTTTTCGAATAACTATATTCGATAACTCTTTCTTCGAATAACTATATTCGATGATCTCTCTTCGAATGATTTACATTCGATTAACTCTCTTCGAATGTTTTACATTCGATTAATCTCCTTTAATTCTATTCGAATAAACTATTTCGAATAACTCATTTGGATTAACTCATTTGGATTAACTCGATTTGATTAACTTACTTGATTAACTCAACTTATCTAACTCTTATCTAATAACTAATATTCGATTAATTTATATTCGAATAACTATATCGGTTTAACTTTATTTCGAATGGCTAACATTCGATTTAACTCCATTCGTTTGACTCTAGATCACAGCGATCACAATGGTTATGCCTGAGTCCCTCAGGAAACATCCGACCGCCGTAGGCTATCTGCAGCCCTGCGAATTCCGCTAGCAGTCGTACGAAAAGGCAACTTATCCTAAATAACTACGTTTGACTAACTCAATCTCAAATAACTATATTCGATCAACTTTAATTGAATAGTTAATATTCAATTAATTCTAATTCGATTAACTCTATCTAATTAACCCTAACTGATTAACTCCTTTGATTCACTCTACGTTTATTCAGTTTAAATATCGATGCTGAAATCGATTCTTACTTCTCTATATAAGTCCCAACTTATATATTCTATTTATCCAATGATAAATATCTTATTTAATTTATAAAATATTATTTATAAATTTATCTTCTCCATCTATATGTTAGAATAGATTTTATTTAAAATCTTTGCTTTAAATCCATATCATGTTATACCCGTGTGCGAAGCACGGGTCTAAATCTTTCAAATGTAAAATTCTCCTTTTGTACAATTCTAGTCACTTTTCAAGTATTTCCTTTTATAATCTATTTATTTACAAAACAAATCCCTTTTTTTTGAAAATGCTATTTATTCTTTAAAGTATTTTCTATTTATAAAATCTATTGGTTTTATAAGTAATTCCTTTGACAATCTAGTTATTCTCTTTTTCTATTTGTTTTACACATATTTCCTCTTTCAATTCTATTTATTTTCAAATAAATATTCCTTTTCAATTCTATTTGTAATAGTTTACAAATATTTCTTTTTCGATTCTATTTATTTGATTAACAAATAAGTATTCCATTTTAATCTATTTATTTTCTAAATAAATAGTTTCTTTTTATAAAATCTTTTGATTTTATAAATGTTTCTTTTTCAATATAACATTGAAAATTTCCTTTTTTACATTCCAGTATTCTTTCTGGTATTTAACGTACCATATAACAATGATCAGTATCATTCCAACATATATAATCAACAACAGATTTCATATCACATCATATAACACAATATATGAAAAACAGTAAAATAAATGTTGAGGAACCCAGTTGGGTCCCTCCGACCTGTTTCCCTTCATCCACGGATGTTAAACAATAAATTAATATCAATTTCATTTCACTATGATATATTCTGCTAAACAGAATCAATATTTGATTAACGATTTATATCTATATCGTTATCTATATTTTCAATCAACTGACTAGCAGTTCAACCAAACAGCCAACACACAGCAAACAACCATTATTTATCAGTTATAAAAATACGTTATAAAAATATAACTAAGAAGAGTTAGTGAGTTTTACTCACCTTTCGCGTTAACCGTTAAATTACGATTTGTGTTAGTTGATTCTGATTGGACAATTTATTTCGCCATAAATTGTAACGAGCTCCAATCCACTCCAAACCAGTTCCATTGTGAAGTGCTCGTCCATACGATCCTAACGGGTCCAACCTTCGAAATTCTGATAACGTACGACGAAGTTATGACATTAACAAATTTATACGTTATTTGATTTATGTTAACCTTGAATATATATTTAACTTGGGCTTTTACCTTAGAAATTCGGCCCACTACAAAATAACTAAACTGGCCTATGTTATCCTTCTTCTCCTCCGAAGTACCCATCACGACCTGCTCTAATTCAGGGACTCCTTCCACCGTATATACTTCTTCCATTTTCACCCGTAAATTCAAATAAAAATCATCACCTCTTCCCTCTTCGAAAACTCTACACAACCACCACCTCTTTGCTAGACTCGAACCACCATCCTTGCCGTCACCTCCTAATCGAACTTGAGTTCGTTTCTGGTATCACAACTCAGGAATTCGCGCCACTCCTATTCACTGCACATCATCAGAAGGTGCGCATCCACTCCGTTTTTATCAACGAATCTGAATATCAACTTGCCATTCCTAAATCCCCAAATCCAAAAACCCTAACTCACGGTTCCAAACCCCACTACCCTAGATCAAGCATCGAACCTAGTGAAAACCACCTAAAGACGAAGGGAGATTCACATAGGCTCTGAAAACATATGTATTGGAATTTATAACAATTGTTTTTATTTGATTTTGATTTTTCTTTTGCTCACCGATTTCTTTTGCTGAAAGAAAAAAAAATGCGGCGGAAGAAAACATTGACTAATGAATGAGGATATTAGGTTTAGAGAAGTTAAAGGTATTATATAGGATAGAAAAATATATTTTTAATCAATTATTCTATTTTAATTTAAGCAATCGCTATTTGTATTTGTCCTCTAAAATTCATGTGATCACATACGCTACCCAAAAATAACGAAACTGGACATGCAGCTACAGTTCGACATTACGGTCCCAACGAAATTGGTTTCGTCGAATTCCGACTCCGTTTGCTCACACAGCGTATTTTTAACTGTCAAAATGTTGATTGTTTTCACATTAAAATCCCGTACGGCCACATACTGACTTCAAAAATCACGAAACTTGATATTTAGCAATAATTTAATGTTGCGGATCTAACAAAATTAGTTTCGTCGAATTCTGAGGTCGTTTGAAAAATCGGCTATTTTTAAAGCTCTAAATAACCCTTTTTTAATTATTAAATATATTTAAAAACAATTAAATTATATATTTAAAAATAAATATTATCGTATATATTCACAGTGGAATACTATACAGCTCCACTGGGATTTATTACTCGATATTTCAAAATTCCCAGTTATACCGATATTCGATTTATATTAAAAATCCTTTATAATATAAATAAATCATTATAAATTATAAAGGAATTCCACAGTGACTTTTCTAAAATTTGATTTGGACATAACTAAAAATCTACAGGACGAAATCTCGATTTTTCTCTTCCATCAGAAAAATATACTTCACCAGCTCCTAACGTTTCTTGTTTTATAGAAATCCGATTTAAAACGAATCTTGTACATTCAGTTGAAGTTCAAATCGCCAAATAGCGAACTACCACGCCATTTCGAGCTCGATTATAATTATATTATAATTATACGTTCAAAATGCCATTCAAATAATATATTCGCCAATATAATTCAACTCTAAACTGAATTAAATATCACAGTTGATCCCGTTCACACCATTTTGTGAATTCCACTATTTTTGACTATTTCAGAAATTAATTATATATTATTTATTTTAATTAAATATTCAATATTATTCAATTCTGGTCATTTTAAATAACCAAACCATTATTCAAATAATTAAATAAATTAATTATATCGCTGAAAAATGCGGGTCGTTACATTCTTCCCCCCTTAAAATAATTTCATCATCGAAATTGCTAAGGTAGAAGACAGACCCTACTAACTAGTTAGAACTTATCTGTTCACTTCTTACTTCATTTTCAATTGAACCAATTTAATTTCAATTAAATTATAAATTTATTTCTATTAACGAAAAATTTCAAAAATTCTTAAAATTTTCTAACACCCGAAATTTTTGAAAAAATCGCTGGCACCTCCCTTGTACCGGTCAATAGTTTAAACCCCAACTTGCCTCTCTAGGCCCTTTCCAATCCAAAAGAAAATCAAACAGCCAAGCGGCTTGCCAAATCGGCCCATAAATCACCAAATCCATGAAAATAAACATGTACCTTTGTGTCGGGCATACCATTATATCCTTCCCATCTGCTCCCCTGTCCGCATATAAAAATGCATTTCCAAACAAAATTCCAATTTTTCCCTCAAAACCAAATCATTCACGTATCCAAGCCAAATTCCATTTCAAACCAAATTTCCATTCTTGATTCCAACTCCTAACTCATTAATTCAATACCATTTCAGATCCCTGTCCCACAATTCAAAATCTGATTTTACTTCATATATTATATTCCAATTAAATTTCCAGTTAATTTGGTTTCAATTCAATGCATATTTGCTTTCACAAATTTCTATTTAATTTGTTTTTAATTCAAACAATCTGTCTTTTGGGAGTTTTCAAATAGCTTAGCTTTTTCTAAAGTCAATCATTTCCTTTCGGGGTTCAAAACAACTTCCTTTCTCAAAACAATTTCTTTGGTAGTAACCCGTCACTTAGAACTCGAAAATGAACACTAATGATGTGGCCAGCATCATCGGGGTTATTTTCCAGCTATCAAAGTGAGATCAATACTATATCACTTATCAAAACCATATTTAAACACTTTCATTTTGAAATCTTTTTCAAAATATCATCCATAATACTTGTAAAACAATTTAAAATCTCCCAGGATCTTAAAATTTCCTTATATAGTTAATCCACATCCATTCATAACACTGATTAAATTTTCCAAGGTTTTAATTTTAATCTTGATTTAAATTCAGATTTTATCCATCTGATTTCGATATTATACGAACTCTAATTGGTTATTTATATAACCATTTCAATTATAATCAAACAACACATCCAATATACTATGACAATAATTCCAACATATGCCCTTCTTTTATATCAAAATATATTTTGGGTAAAATTATTTCATTTACCCTTTTTCAAAACATACTGTGTCGGTTCACCATATTCGAGTGTTTAGAAACTCCTACCGATACAGTGGATCAAACTGATCGACCAGAATTTTCAAACAACTCAACCAATAAAACACCACAATATAAAACAAGTTTTATAAAATATACAAATACGTTCACTCGTATATATACACTCAAACTCAATCTAGGGTATTACTAACCCCATCTCTACCGAGTTACGCCACAGAGCCAAGGTAATCACTTAACCTTCAGCTTTGATACCACTGTAACGAACTGGGATTTTTGACCCAGAAAATCAACATAAAACCCATGTTAATTATTCAGGTATCGAACATTCCAGATCATTAATAGAAAGAAGTTAAAGGGTGAGAATATATAAGATAGAAAATTAGAATAGAAGAAGAAGAAGGAGAAGAAGAACACAATCAGAGTAAACACGAATCTCACAGCGGAACGAATAAAATATAATATAACATAAATTTGAAATAAAACAGTATATGCATACAATAACATTATCAGAGTACAACACTTACACACAGCGGAAATAACAATAGCTATGTAGTCCTGAAGCCTCCTGCTTCAAGCTCCTCCAAGTATATCTGTAAAGACCTGAACTATTTGACTGTCCGTACAAATTTGGGCACCCAAGAGTTCAGGGAAAAACAAAACAAAATAAACTCTGGGTCAGTCATGAGACTGGTGTGAGTAAACTCAAATCATTTCATTTAACTTTTCAAAATCCTTTTCAAAAGAAACGATATTCGTAAGACCGATCCACACATAAACACGGACGACTTTTACCTTACGATAACCCAACACAGTTTTGGAAAACCAATACTTTATGCTATTATAGTAATGTCTAATCACAAGTAAATAACAATCTAGCAGAACGCTTGCATCTCACGTTCCACATATATAGTATACAAACAAAACCGTGGGAGCTTATTGGAGATTGGATTCCAACTATGACAAGGTATGGGACCACCTGCCGATAGTGTATCTCTAGAGACGAATACACTGGGTTCAACAAGGACGTCTTGCAACCCAGCCCACACATGACCAACCACTCATTTCGCTTGAGTGTATCGAATGTATATCACCAACGGTTGGGAGCTACCCACCATTTCCCGAAAAGGGACAACATCGATCATAGATAAAAGAATGAAATGGATTTTCTCTAGATATGTGATATACACCCTAATGGGAGCGACCCACTTAGCCATGCTGCCTGCCCGATTTCTGTCATTTCCCAGTTGATGAGGCTTGAGGTAATAACGTATCTTTGACAGATCATACATTCATTTACTTTTAATGCCACATCGCCATACCCACCAAATCACAAATTGATTTCCTCAAAAATACCACGGGTATAAAGCTAAGAGAAACAAGTTCCTCCGCCACCAAACGTAAGTACGTTTGAAGAGATCAACTTACGTGATCCATTAGATATACTATGTCGGATATTCGTCCATTCACGTTTGTCCTAGGATTGGACAAACCGAAGGCACTATTTTGTAAACAGGATAGCCCTTGCATAATTCCGTCTTCAATATTTGATCGCAACGCTAACGTCCATATAGAGTGGTTTTCAGATAAAAATCTGATCCCGGCCTCTCCGTATTGACGATGGAAAAATGGTCAAAAACTTCGATAGTCGGTGATTTAACTATCAAAGAAAACAGGTGTGCAACCAACGATATTATTTCCAGATGGAAATTCTATCAACCAATCATCATTCAAAGGTTTGTTTCTTTAGATTAAATTATCTTTAATTTAGCCATTCCCATATCCATCTACTCAATATTTCTTATTTTCTACATTTAGGAAATATACGTCATCAATCATTGGAAAACATTTCCATTTCTATTTCACGTATCACTGTCACTCTCAACACCAGAAAAGGCGTTTTATAACAGTTATTACTGTTACTAATGATCTTTGTAACAGTTATAACCGTTATAACAGCATACGTGACAAACTGTTGTCACGGATATTGTAACGGATAAAACCGTTATAAAGGTTTCATATTATAACGGTTATTACTGTTATAAAATATGTGTATTGTAACAGTTAAAACCGTTAGCACTGAAACTTTTACAACATTTATAACCGTTATAAATATTATCTTTATAACAGTAATAATTGTTATAAATATTAAATATGTAACAGTTATTACTGTTAGCGTATAAAACTGACTATTTCGTAGAATAATTTACTAACAGTTATAACTGTTACAAACGTGAATATTATACCTACCCTCCAGTAGATAATTTCATACAGCATACACCAATAATAATATACAACATATAACATAACAATAACTTAAAGCAAATACAACATATCACAATTTATACCGTTAAGCAAATTCCATTTCGACCAACATCACAATTTAACATACAATCATAATACCATTCATCGTCCATAACAAATACCAAAATAACATCCAAGTATCATAATTTTGCATACAACCATTACACAAAACGCAAACGATTAACGGACCAAATTACAAATCCACCATCGACAAGATCAGATAGTGTATACATACCATTTTGGGGTGCATCAAAAATTAACGCATCCGGATCTAGAACTTCCTCCACCCAAATGGCTTTCTCTCCTTCAGTACAGTTCTATGATGACAAACTTTTTGCACTCCTACATATCCCTTCGCTACCTCCTTTAATGTTGACGACAATAACACTACCGACTGTTTATCTCTCGTGGATGATCCAATGGCATCAATAGAAGTAGAATGTAGATTGTTATTACCTCCATCGGAAGCAACGTCTTCATGTGGCGTCGTATTCCCTCCTTGTTGATTGATAAGAAGCTTCATAGATTGTTGCAAGTACGCCAATGCTGAGTTCATTGATTTGATGTCTTCATGCATTTGATTTTGGTTGTTCTCCAATTTAGTTAACTGTTGCTTAGTTGCGTTCTCTTTTGCCGCGCTAATTGCTTGTGAAGCTTGTGTTATTTTTACTTGCTTTACATTGCATGTAGAGCTGATAACACGACAATAGCTTCTTTTTTTATTATCTCCAAAAACTTCAGCAATGTGATCTTTATCAAAATTATCTAGACTTAGAGCATCATCGCCACCTTCTAATCTTTGTCTTGCTTCAGCTGCTTTAACCAAAGCCTGTTCAACAAATACAATGATATGAGCCGATGTTCAACAAAATACATTGCATATAAGCCTATTCAACAAATACAATTATATAGACTTGTAGGTTTACTGAGCCTACAAGGCTCAGCGTAACTGAGCCACTCGGCTCAGGTTTACTGAGCCTGCAGGCTCAGTGTGACTGAGCCTATGGCTCGGTAAACCTGAGCCGAGTGGCTCAGGTTTATCGAGCCTGCAGGATCAGTGTGACTGAGCCTATGGCCCTGTAAACCTGAGCCGAGTGGCTCAGGTTTACCGAGCCTGCAAACTCAGTTACACCGAGCCTATAGGCTCGGTAAACCTGAGCCGAGTGGCTCAGGAGCGGCTTGGTTTACTGAGCCTGCAGGCTCAGTGTGACTGAGCCTATGGCTCGGTAAACCTGAGCCGAGTGGCTCAGGTTTACCGAGCCTGCAGGCTCAGTGTGACTGAGCCTATGGCCCGGTAAACCTGAGCCGAGTGGCTCAGGTTTACTGAGCCTGCAGGCTCAGTGTGACTGAGCCGAGTGGCTCAGTGTGACGGAGCCTATGGCCCGGTAAACCTGAGTCGAGTGGCTCAGGTTTACTGAGCCTGCAGGCTCAGTTACACCGAGCCTATAGGCTCGGTAAACCTGAGCCGAGTGGCTCAGGTTTACCAAACTAAAAGCAAATTAAGTAATCAGAGCCGAGTGGCTCAGGTTTACCAAACTGAAAGCAAATATAAGTAATCATTGCCATTGGCTGGTTGAATTAACATGTTGATTATGATAGAGGTGTACTATTGTGTAATCATTGCTATAACAGGGGCATGAAACCTTCAATTCAGATACTGATTTAGTTGACAAATTTCATTGTGCACATATCTTGGCTAAAATGTGGTATATTAATATAGAGAAATGCAGCAACATCAATTGTATTCATAACATTTTATTTTAAAAGATTTCACATATTTAGTGCGCAAGTCACATTTGAAATGGTAAAATGTAAATTTTTAACAACACAAAAGTTATGGTCTACTATATGAAAAAAGAACTAAAGATGAAGCAGTCAACAATTAGGTAATTGTATGAAAAATCAGTTTTAACCATGACCGAATTTAGAACAGCGAATCAAAAACGGTCTGAAGACAGTAGAATGTTGGAGTTAAAGCACCGCACTAACATTGAAAAACCGACAAAAATTAACAGAGAAAAAATATTTGCACAGAAAACCCAGGGCGAATAAGTTATAAGCATATTACTTGATTAAATAAAACGTGCAGTGGTGTGAGTGCGGCCAAACACATTAGCTAATATGTGCACAAATTTACTTTGTAATACATCTACTAGCAAACTTCACCTGAAACATGTCTCAGTGACTTATCCACTATGATTCCTAGTCCCTAAACATCCCTATCTATGGGGTTATACTAAACTGAAACAAAAGTGCCAAAGTAATTACATATGTATGGACTAAAATGGAAGTGTATAATAATAGATCTCTGGATAGGTAGTTCAATCTTCTCATATAACTCATATATGCTATTCACTGGGTTGCCTCAACCACAGGACCTTAACCAGTTTAATATCGTTATTATGAATTCGCTTTAAACCACAGGACCTTAACCAGTTTAATACCAACAGCTAAAGAAAGACATGAAGCAAACAGCTATAAACAATCTTATAGACAAATGTATTGCATGACATTAGATTATTTAAAGATTAAGGAAACAGCTAAAGAAAGACATTAAGCAAACAACTAAAGATTATTTAAAGACATGAGTGCAAACAGCTATAAACTTGATACCATTTTATTAATAATGAATTAAAAAAGGCTCGGATTACTTACATATTTTTCAGCGGCACACGGAAGCACTTCCCCGGTTTTTTTTGCTTGTATGTGCTATTTTCCAAACATGAGATCGCATAGGCTTACTTTCCGGATTTTCGTTTTTCTAATGAAGCATACAAATAAATAAATATAATATAATATACCATAAAGTTTATTTAAGATATCTGAACTACATACCAACTCTTCATAGAGTGTACGGTACGATTTTCTGCCCAATGTATGATTTATAGTAACCTTTGATTTGTTTGCAGTATTCTGCTTACATTGTTTTCTCTTTCTATCACCATACTCCATGTTAACAAAACCCTCCCATTGAACTTTATCAATATCATCAGGACGATTTTCCATTGCAATACGTCTAGGTATAAGCTCATCATCCTTCTTAAGGTATTTGTTACGTAGTTTCGATTTTGCACTTCTGAATTTTTGTGAGAACCCTTTTTCTAATATAGGTCTTGCTTTATCGGGATCTATATCCATATCAAACTCTTTCTGTAGAATCAAAAGAAAAAACAACCAATGCTTGATTAGAACAAACAAAACAAACCCTATAAGTCAATAACTTGTGTTATTCTAGGCTGTATGCATATCAATTATACAATTGCATTTTATAATTTCTACTCTACCTTCCACAAGCATAACAAATGTGTTGACTATATTCCATTGTGTACGACACACTTATAGTCCAATTTAAGTCAACCGTCTCCTTACGTATCTAACTTTTAAACAAGAAGTAAGATACCAGTATTGCTCTCCATAAAGCATCTTTATAAAAGGTATCTACATTCCTCCAATCATCATAATTGATCGGAATGTATGCACGGATCAAAACACCACATCGGAACTCCACTTCGATCCATCTTTCCCTTTAGCACCATCCATTTCAACATTTATAAAGTACTTTTTATTTGGAGGAGGCGGAGGGACATCTTCTGTGTCTTCTGTTTGTCTCGATGAACTACCTGACATTCTGTTAATTTTATTGCATTAGCACGATTACAATTTTTTGACTTGCAAATAAAAGAAAGAAATGCAAAAAGACGGTGTAGCTTACATTTCTGAAAGATAAGTGGAAATGGTGGATGCCCCTTCAACCAAAAATAAAAATAGAAACTAATGACAAAATTCAGCACATTCGTTTTGCAGCACAAAATAAAAATAGAAACTCATGTTCCAAAAAAACAATTAACAAAATAGAGGCAAAACACAAAAACACTCTTGCAAGCATAACCCGATAACATAAAAAAAATAACTGAAGATACTTACATAAGATGATACATCCACAACCAATCAATTGATAGATAACATTTACGAATGTTCAAAACAAGATAGCAAAATGAATAAAGCAACATCAACAACTTCAACAAATTTGTCTATTTGGATTCAATACAATTTAACAATGTTGTTAAGTTGGGTTGCTCTTTTAAAACGGATTGAAAGTTCGTTGGCATCTCATGATCATCCACATTATCCGTCATGCGTTTAGGAGAGCGTCGTACAATGGACCAATCGGAATTCTTCTGTGTGTTCTTTATGTAAAAAACTTGGCTAGCTTCCGATGCAAGAACGATAGGCTCATCATACTCTCCATCATTGCTTTTGAGCCTTTTCAAATTCACCATCAGTAATTTGGAGTCAGGACAAACTTTATAACCATGTGTTTTATCAGCAATATTGACCCATTTGCAATAGAACACAACATGTTGAAATTCATAATAATCAACTTCAATGATCTCCTGGATAATACCATACCAAGTAGTGTCCTCATCCGTAGGATTTAAATCTTTTGTGCTTGCAACAAATGTTGTAATTGCATCCATACAAACGCCACTATCTTGTGTTGAAAGAGTGTCGTCGTAGTGCTGAGGAGAGAATAGATAACCATTGATTCTGTATTTAAGGTGAGTTTTGGCTTCCCATGTTGGTCCACTAACATAATACCATAATAGGAAGTCCATGCTTTTTCTTCCATTAACTGAAAAAAAGTAAAATATGTTCAAAAATGTTATTTATTATCAAATTGTGAGTTCATTGTAATCCAACAAACCTTTTTATGCAACCAGTCAATAAATTCAGACTGAATTACTACTTCTGCCTTTGATTGGAGCCGCTTTTTACCACGTTGAGTCTCTTCTAATGATAATCGATATTCGCTACAAACAAAAAAAAAGTAAATTTTGGACTAGTATTTATAAATTTTAATGTGTAAAAAAGACAAACCTATAATAATCATCTCGATCTGGAATGTCTATTCAGAAAAGTATCCATCTTCGAATTTGTACACGTTGTACACCGGATAATTTTATTGTTTTCCCCTCAATAATGGAACGCTCATAAGTATCACCATAGTTCTCATCTAAAAACGGTGCTTGTTTAGAGCTATGATTACCATCACGCGGATTTGGCATATATTCCATTGCATATCTAACGGACTCTGAAACAAGATACGCTTCAGAAATTGATCCCTCGACAAATCTTTTATTGCTTGGTATGTTCTTACACTCCTTCATAGCTCTAAAAAAACAACATTTAATGTAACTAATAAAACATAAATCAGTTAACAATCATGTAAATGAAATGTCTACCTTTCAAATGGATACATCCATGTATAATTAACCAGTCCACATAATAATGCTTGATCGGCTAAATGCACCATGAGATGTATGCTGATGTCAAAGAAATAAGGAGGGAAATAATGAGCCAGCACACATAATGCCTCGGCAATCATATCTTTGGAAGCTTGGACATGCTCTCGATTTAAAACCTTCGAACAAATAATATTGAAGTACAAGCATACTTGTAATATTGCACATCTTAAATCACGGTTCTTTGGATACGCATATTGAACCATCACAGGTAGAAAATATTGAATTATAACATGATAGTCATATGACTTTCTAGTATTCAAACTAGGTGGCTGTGTATTTACCAAGTTGCTAAATTTAGTCCGGAAGCATGATGGAAGTTTTGCATCCTTAAGAACTTGACAGCACTGCGTCTTGTGATTTTTGTCGAATGCAAATTTAGAAGATTGTTTGTATTTATCAAACAATATATTAATAAAATGCTCTGCTACATTCTTTTCGGTGTGCATCACATCAATAGTATGTCGCACCTTATGAACACTCCAATACTCCAAGGAAAAAAGAATAGACTTCTTGTACCATGCTGGTATTTCACCGTCTTCGTTCTCATTTTCAAAATATTCATCATCAAGATCGGTCTCATTTAGCACGCGTTTTTGGGTTTTCGTTAATTTACCTGGTACATATCTTATATGAGCAAGCTTTTGCAACAGTGTCGATCATATCAATCGTGTTGGAGGTTTCTTATCCTCTGTATCTTTATACCATCCATGTTTGAGTGCTCTATATGGATGATCACTCTTCAAAAACCTTCTGTACTTCATATAAACAATCTTATTGCCGATGTTTTCTGATTCTTTTTCTGTTGCACAAACAGGACATGCTTTGTAACCATGTGTTACACAACCAAATAAATTTCCTAATGCAGGTAGATCATGAATTCCCCATAGTAGCATTGCTCTCAAAGTGAAATGTTCTCTCTTGTCCATGTCATGTGCAAGCACTCCTATCCAAAGTTGTTTTAACTCATCCATAAGAGGTTCCAAATAGACATCGGTATCTTGACTTGGTGCCCTTGGTCCAGGAATTAACAAACACAACATTTGAAATTCTGGTTTCATGCACAACAAAGGGGGTAAGTTATAAGGAACCATATAAATAGGCCAACAACTATAGCTACCTGATAGGTTTGTACTAGGATTGAACCCGTCAGTAGCAATGCCAAGCCAAACATTTCGTCCATTTCTAGCAAACTCGGCCCATTTGTTTTTAAGTGATCTCCATTCGGCCGAGTCAATGGGATGACGCATCGAATTCCTAGAAGGTTTTGCTTCATTATGCCACAACATTTTTCGAGCTATCCATGGCACGGTGTACAACCTTGTTAATCTCGGAATAAGTGGAAAGTGTTTTAATACTTTTCGTGGTTGTTTTGTGATTTTTTCAACTTCTCCTTGTTTTTTCGTTTTAAATCTCGAAGTATGGCATCGAGGACATTCCACTGCATCTTTATAATCCTTCCAAAATAATATGCAATCATTTTCACAAGCGTGTATACATTCTACTTTCATTCCCAAATCTTTTAACATTTGTTTCATTGTGGAATACTTCTCAGGTATTGTATTCTCCTTTGGAAGCCACTGTTTCAATCGCTTTAACAACTCGGTCATATTGTTTCCTGAACAATTAAAGTCTTTTTTCAAATTATGAAGCTCTACAATGACACTTAATGTTGTAATACCATCTTCGCAAGAGGGGTATAATTTTTCGCTTGCTTTTCCCTTGTAATCATGATACTTTTTCCACTGACTACCATCATGCATTCCTTCTATGCTATCATATACTCCATATGCATCATCAATAAAGTTTCCAAGAGTATCTTCTATGAGGTTTTCCTCTCGAGATTGATTGGAGTTGTAAGCATCATATGTAACATTTGGTGTATTAGTGACCCTAACGTCAACGTTGCTTCTCTCCCCATGAAGAAACCACTCATCGTGTGTTGGGTCCATACCATTAATGATTAAGTGCTTCTCAACCCTTTCAAAAGACAACTTCTTCGTATTTCTACACTTCATACAAGGGCAGCTACACATTTCAAAGTCGGGTGGTGAATGACACTCCACGAAGTCCATAAAATATCGAACTCCTTGTATATATTCATTGGTATTCCTATGTCGAATTCGAATCCACTCTCTTGAAGTAGGATTCGACATTAGCAAGAACTTTACTCGTGCCTGTTATATTTTTGTAAATGAAAAAATAATGTAATTAGATAGATTAATAAATTTATAAATAAACTTCTAATATCATTAATAAACTAATAAATAAACTTAAACACTTTTGAAAACAAAACACGCAAATGCAAAACCTCAAGCACATTACACAACACAGAATATGCTAACACACAAAAAGGACAATGTCCATGACACAAAAAGGATAATTCTGCATGTAACTGAAGTCTAGCAACAAATTTCATTTTTATTTAGAACTATAGTTCACTACCTAATCCATTTGATACTATTTTCAAATACTAATTATGTCACATGATTATTTTTGGTTATTTAATGCTGTAAAGTGTTCTCACTCCAAGATTTTTAATGATAAACTGCATTTGTTAAAAAAACTGCATTTGTTAAAATTCTATAAACTGCATTTGTTAAAACTGCATTTTTAGTTAAAACAAACTGCATTTGTTAAAAAAACTGCACTGATTTAAAAACTGCACTGATTTAAAAAAACTGCACTGATTTTTGGTCCACAATTCAAGTCTACAAATGATAGAAATACTTAAAAAACTGCACTGATTTTTTTTTAAAAAAAACTGCAATTGTTAGAAGATACTGCATTTGTTCCACAAAAATAGCATATGCTTCATGTATTTGAATTTTCGTTTGTCTTTTATTTTACTTCTATTCAACTAAATTATTGCTCATAAAATGATTGAACTCTTACATTTTTGTTTGTCTTTTATTCATACACACGACCTGAATGAACTCTTACTTCAATTCAAGTAAATTATCACACACATAAAATCTTGAAAGCCCCCAACTACTTGAGTTAGGATAATAATTAAAGCAATAAAATAACACTTAACTAATTGCAGTGTCGAGCTCATTTAGTGGTTTTATCAATATATTGCATCTAATGCAGCACTTAGACGAGTCATCATGATAAAGCAAATAATGCAGCAGTTGGTTCTGTACAAACGAAAAATGTTCCTATCCAGCCTATGAAACACTAAACTAAAAAAGGCTATCAACATAAGTGGTTACGTTATATTAACTTTGAGTTTTAACCTAAAACAATTTGATTTACACCACTAAGAAATAAATATATTTTTTCTACTTGATGCCTTTTTGTTTGAATTTTGGTTCATCTTTAGCACTTAGTATGGACTAATTTTGTAAGTAAAAAATTGAATCTAAACTGTGAAACTGGACTAGGTTTAATCATTGGTGTTCAGGACTCGCGAGTGCATCAAAATTAAAATATTGGGTTGTTACATGTTTTTATTCCTGTTTCAACTTGTTGTTTTGTCCTAATGACTAAACTCAAATCTCCAGCATATCAAAAAAAAAAAAAAAATCCTCTTTTATTAAGTACATGGCAATTGACTGTTGATTGCTATGTTTCTTGAAGTGTATTGATGTGAGAATTTGGTATGGTTACATATTTTTATAACAATTGTTATTCGATCTGTGAATCAAGCTCTCTATATATTTTGTTCAAAAGAAGAAAGAAAGAGACTGAAGAAACTTGGTCCACACATAAAATTCTCAAGTTGCAATAAATAACAAATGCGAATGTTTCTTTTATTTTCCTTTTCCTTTTAAAATTTTAAGAAATAGCCACTGTAAAAGGTTATGGCACTGAAAAAACATACTTCTTGTTGTATCAAAAATGATGAAAACAATTGCATGGCTAAACAGATCACGCAGTAAACAATTTTCTGTGGTTCACTATTGTCTATTGATGGGTATGTATCTTAATATCTAAACTAAAAAATCAAATCAGTAAAATAATCACCCTTATAGTATGTAAAGTACATGTGTAAATGTCAAAATTTTATTAATGACAAGCAGTTTTAACTTCTAGCTACCAACATACATTTCCCTCTGCATAATTTCCATACCAAAATGAAAGCTGACACTATACTCTAATACATAAGTTGATGCAATTGAAATTATTGAATGTATATTTGCTACATAGACATCAACATATAAATTTTATTAATGATAACAGTCAATAAAATAACACTGTGCGACATCAAAACATGCCCAGTCGTGTACGAACAGAAGGGCTATCTAAATTATTACATTATTACATTATTACCCACCGTCGCTACATTTTTAAAATTCTTTCTAGACTACAGTAACGTATTCTCAAACTAATAATCAGAATATTCATAAAATTTAAAACTTTACAGATTTAACAACATAATAAAAAAAAGAATAATATTTGACCGTAATAAGTTAACATATATATATATATATATATATATATATAACGAAAATTTGATTAACCGTCCATACGTAGATAATTCAAATTGATTTTCCCCACAAGTTTCTTGGTAATTAATCTTTGACTCTATACACAAATCGTTCAAAAATTATAAAACGAGTAACCGAAAAATTATCGGGGGATGAATTCCAGAAAATCGAAACAAACGTATAAAGAAACCACTAATAAAACACTAATAATAAGTAAATTGTTCAGGGACATTTGGGGTGTATTGTGGATTGCACAAACAAAATGCTGGAAACATTGCAAAAACCCGAAGTCTATAATGAGCTCGTTTAATGTGAAGTAGTCAAACTAATAATGTGAAGAGGTAATCCCTATGTTACAGGGATTGACTCAAATAATGAGCTCATTACGACAAACATGGAACATAAAAATGCAAAAGAACAAATCGCAATCGGGGAGAAAGAATATCGGTCAGAAAGGATACCTGCGGCTTCGGCGGAGGAAGAATCGAGCTCCAAAACGCGGTCAGGCGGAGAACGAATCAACGTCGTGGCGATGGAGATAAAGAAGCTGATGAGAAAATCAAGGCGGCGGCTTTGCAAAATTAGGGATCTAAAAGTGTTGTGGCAGATACGAAAAGGAACGGAAGGGTTTAGGAACACGCGGAGAAGGGAAATTACCATATGAGCCCTTGCGCACAAAAAATCTGGGCTATTGTAACGGTTATTACTATTATAATTAAATATAATGGTAATAAACGTTATAAAATAGTAACAATAATAACCGTTACTAATAGGGTCCGCGAAAATGTTACAAAACAGGCTGTTTGGTGTAGTGACTCCAGTATTCTTTCTCATCAACATTCCATTTTTAGGATTAGGAAATATCTCTGATTGTATTTGGAAAATGTTTCCAAAATTTATTCATTTGATTTAAACATATGTTTAAATAAAACATCACTAAGCCAATTTAAACCATTACACTCAATAATTAAATTCACTTAATCGACCTTCACTATCGAACCTTACCCATCCCTTAGTTAAAAACGATGTCAGTCAAGTTGGGGTATAATTACCTCTCAAACCTTAACTGAACAACATTTCTAACCTCAAAATAGACAAAGCTCACCTTTCAATTCTTTAACAAACTTCCTTACGAAACTCTCGGATTCTATTTATGAATCCACTTCTTTTACCAAATCATTTGATTATAACAATGGTGTTATAATCCCATGCTTTCGAAATAAAATAACTTAATTAAAATTCTTAGTCCTTATTTTGAATAAATAACAAATAACTAATTGAATAATAATATACATCTTGATTTAAAGACAGAAAGTAAATAGTACTTTTCCTAATTCGATATAATCGAATTCAACGTATAATTCCCTTTTTCGAATAATCTCTATTCGATAACCCTTTTTCGAATAACCATATTCGATTACTCTTTCTTCGAATAACTATATTCGATAATCTCTCTTTGAATGATTTACATTAGATTAACTCTCTTCGAATGTTTTACATTCGATTAATCTCCTTAATTCTATTCGAATAAAGTATTTCGAATAACTCCTTTGGATTAACTTGATTTGATTAACTCATATGATTAACTTACTTGATTAACTCAACTTATCTAACTCTTATCTAATAACTAATATTCGATTAATTTATATTTGAATAACTATGTCGGATTAACTTTATTTAGAATGGCTAACATTCGACTTAACTCCATTCATTTGACTCTAGATCGCAGCGATCACAATGGTTACGCCTGAGTCCCTCAGGAAACATCCAACCGCCGTAGGCTATCTGCAGCCCTGCGAATTCCGCTAGCAGTTGTACGAAAAGGCAACTTACCCTAAATAACTACGTTTGACTAACTCTATCTCAAATAACTATATTCGATCAACTTTAATTGAATAACTAATATTCAATTAATTCTAATTCGATTAACTCTATCTAATTAACCCTAACTGATTAACTCCTTTGATTCACTCTACGTTTATTCAGTTTAAATATCGATGCTGAAATCGATTCTTACTTCTCTATATAAGTCCCGGCTTATATATTCTATTTATCCAATGATAAATATCTTATTTAATTTATAAAATATTATTTATAAATTTATCTTCTCCATCTATCTGTTAGAATAGATTTTATTTAAAATCTTTGCTTTAAATCCATATCATGTTATACCCGTGTGCGAAGCACGGGTCTAAATCTTTCAAATGTAAAATTCTCCTTTTATACAATTCTAGTCACTTTTCAAGTATTTCCTTTTATAATATATTTATTTACAAAACAAATCCCTTTTTTTGAAAATGCTATTTATTCTATAAAATATTTTCTATTTATAAAATCTATTGATTTTATAAGTAATTCCTTTGACAATCTAGTTATTCTCTTTTTCTATTTGTTTTACACATATTTCCTCTTTCAGTTCTATTTATTTTCAAATAAATATTCCTTTTCAATTCTATTTGTAATAGTTTACAAATATTTCTTTTTCAATTCTAGTTATTTGATTAACAAATAAGTATTCCATTTCAATCTATTTATTTTCTAAATAAATAGTTTCTCTTTATAAAATCTTTTGATTTTATAAATGTTTCTTTTTCAATATAACATTGAAAATTTCCTTTTTAACATTCCAGTATTCTTTCTGGTATTTAACGTACCATATAACAATGATCAGTATCATTCCAACATATATAATCAACAACAGATTTCATATCACATCATATAACACAATATATGAAAAACAGTAAAATAAATGTTGAGGACCCAGTTGGATCCCTCCGACCTGTTTCCCTACATCCACAGATGTTAAACAATAAATTAACATCAATTTCATTTCACTATGATATATTATGCTAAACAGAATCAGTATTTGATTAATGATTTATATCTATATCGTTATCTATATTTTCAATCAACTGACTAGCAGTTCAACCAAACAGCTAACACACAACAAATAACCATTATTTATCCGTTATAAAAATACGTTATAAAAATATAACTGAGAAGAGTTAGTGAGTTTTACTCACCTTTCATTTGCGTTTGTTGATTCTGATTGGACAATTTATTTCGCCATAAATTGTAACGAGCTCCAATCCACTTCAAACTAGTTCCATTGTGAAGTGCTCGTCCATACGATCCTAACGGATCCAACCATTCGAAATTCTGATAACGTACGACGAAGTTATGACATTAACAAATCTATATGTTATTTGATTTATGTTAACCTTGAATATATATTTAACTTGGGCTTTTACCTTAGAAATTCGGCCTACTACAAAATAACTAAACTGGCCTCTGTTATCCTTCTTCTCCTCCGAAGTACCCATCACGACCTGCTCCAATTCAGGGACTCCTTCCACCGTATATACCTCCTCCATTTTCACCCGTAAATTCAAATAAAAATCATCACCTCTTCCCTCTTCGAAAACTCTACACAACCACCACCACTTTTCTGGACTCGAACCACCATCCTTGCCGTCACCTCCCAATCGAACTTGAGTTCATTTCTGGTATCGCGACTCAGGAATTCGCGTCACTCCTATTCACCGCACAACATCAGAAGGTGCGCATCCACTCTGTTTTTATCAACGAATCTGAATGTCAACTTTCCATTTCACAATGATACTCCTAAATCCCCAAATCCAAAAACCCTAACTCACAGTTCCAAACCCCACTACCCCAGATCAAGCATCGAACCCCGAGAAAACCACCTGAAGACGAAGGGAGATTCACATAGGCTCTGAAAACATATGTATTGGAATTTATAACAATTGTTTTTATTTGATTTTGATTTTTCTTTTGCTCACCGATTTCTCTTACTGAAATAAAAAAATGCGGCGGAAGAAAACATTGACTAATGAATGAGGAGTTTAGGTTTACAGAAGTTAAAGGTATTATATAGGATAGAAAAATAATTTTTTTAATCGATTATTCTATTTTAATTTAAGCAATCGCTGTTTGTATTTGTCCTCTAAAATTCCTATGATCACATACGCTACCCAAAAATCACGAAACTAGACATGCAGCTACAGTTCGACATTATGGTCCCAACGAAACTGGTTTCGTCGAATTCCGACTCCGTTTGCTCACACAACGTATTTTTAACCATCAAAATATCGACTGTTTTCACATTAAAATCCCGTACAGCCACATACTGACTTCAAAAATCACAAAACTTGATATCTAGCAATAATTTAATATTGCAGATCCAACAAAATTAGTTTCGTCGAATTCTGAGGTCGTTTGAAAAATCGGCTATTTTTAAAGCTCTAAATAACCTTTTTTAATTATTAAATATATTTAAAAACAAATAAATTATATATTTAAAAATAAATATTATCGTATATATTCACTGTGGAATACCATACAGTTCCACTGGGATTTATAACTCGATATTTCAAAATTCCCAGTTATACCGATATTCGATTTATATTAAAAATCCTTTATAATATAAATAAATCGTTATAAATTATAAAGGAATTCCACAGCGACTTTTCTAAAATTTGATTTGGATATAACTAAAAATCTACATGACGAAATCTCGATTTTCCTCCTCCATCAGGAAAATTTACTTCACCAGCTCCTAACGTTTCTTGTTTCACAGAAATCCGATTTAAAACGAATCCTGTACATTCAGTTGAAGTTCAAATCGCCAAATAGCGAACTACCGCGCCATTTCGAGCTCGATTATAATTATATTATAATTATACGTTCAAACTGCCATTCAAATAATATATTCGCCAATATAATTCAACTCTAAACTGAATTAAATATCACAGTTGATCCCGTTCACACCATTTTGTGAATTCCACTATTTTTGACTATTTCAGAAATTAAATATATTGTTATATTATTTATTTTAATTAAATATTCAATATTATTCAATTCTGGTCATTTTAAATAACCAAACCATTATTCAAAAAATTAAATAAATTAATTGTATCGCTGAAAAATGCGGGTCATTACAAATATTTTCGTTTATGTACTTTAATTTCTATCAATATTCAATTAGTTTACATTTACTCACTAACATTCATTTTTATTAATAATTATATAGACTTACATTAGATCTGTTCTCATACCTATTCCATTGGACTTCATTACATAAAGTTTAAGTAGACTATAACTCAAGTTCATATAAAATTTCAATTTGCAATCAATTTCATTCTACATTTCTTAAGTTAAATTATATTTCATATATTTCATAGTTCCGCTTATTTATTTCACTTAAGTTGTATTTTATTTTATTTTATTTTCCTTTTAACTCTAGTTCAATTTAAATCAAATTCCATATCTTATTACTTAAATTTCATTGACTTGTATAATATTCTATTACTTGTTTATATTAACATTTTTAACTTCCTAAACATTTTGGTAAGTTTTATTTATGCTCTAGAATGTAATAGAGTATCATACAAATTTATCTATTTCCATTTTGTATTGCTTATTTAACAATTTAAGTTCATTCCATATTGTATGAAATCTCTATTTCATTTTACTCGATTCGTTAATTTATTTCAACTTATGTGCATGTTTCATTCATTCATTTTTTTTACCTTACTTGTTTAGATTTAATTCCATAACATAACTAAGTATATTTCATTTATTGTCATAACTTACGTTTTATTCATATTTATAAACCATCAATGTAATTTCACCATCATTTTTCACACCAATACTTGTATATTGTTCAATTGCTTGTTGCTATAACATTTTAACTTCTTAAATATTTTGGCAAGTTATATATATGCTATAGAAAACGACTAAGTGTTATAAATATTCAATAGTTTCCAAATTTTTTTAAATTCACTATTTTAGATTCCTAAGAGTTTCTACTTCAATTTATTTTTCTTAGGTTCATTTTCTTATTTCACAATTCGTCAGTTCTTAAAGTTTCAAATTTTAATTCATTCAGTAGTTTGAAAGTCATTAATTACTCGAGAACTTAAGAATTCAAACTTTGGGATCATTTCCAAATCAACTTTTGAAATTATATATATATATATCCTTTATATGTAAAATCATACTTTAAAAGATTTAAATAAAATTTTGTTTTCTGAAAACAGAGTATAAAAGTTACTAAGTGGTCTCCCCAACTCGGACTCTTGAAAATAAACATCGATGATGTGTGCACTCATCACCATAGTCATTTATTGGAGACAAGTGGGAAATATACATCTACTTCTAAGAAAAATCATTTGGAAGCAATTTCTATTGGAAACTACTTCCATATCATACTTATACTATTTCAAAACCTTTGCAAATCTATATTTCAAAAGCATCAGAATTTAATTTCTCAATTCCATATTTAAATTCATTTTATTTCATTATTAATTAATTTACGATATTTCATTTTCTTTAAAATATTCAATGGTCAATAGTGCAAATATATTGACTGATCGAATAACAAACGACAATAATCAAATATTATCATCTTCTAACAACCGACAAATTAGAATGAATAGATTTTCAAAATAATTCCTTATATATGAAATATAATCCAAAACAATATTTTGTCGACCTGTCCTATTTGAGTATTTAGATATCCCAATCGATGCCTTGCCATCCATGCATCGACCAGAATTCATAAATATTCAACGGAACAAACTAACACGGTACAAAACCATTTTTATATCAAAATTACAAGTATGCTCTTTCATATACACTCAAACTCTTCCTAGGGTGTTACTACGCTATCTCTAATGAGTTAACTCCAAATGGAGCCAAGGTTATCATTAAACCAGGCTCTGATACCAAATGTAATGACCTAGATTTTTAACTATTAAAGTTGAGAATAGTTCATGCATGTTAATCAAAACAAATCCAAAATATAGATAGTTATTGGATAAATATAAAAAAACAATCACATAATCTCATAGCGGAAGGATAAAATATAATAATAAATAACTGTTCGTGCAGCTGTTAAAACATACATTTGATTATACTCTATAATAATTATCAGAGTTAAACTATCACAAAACATACCAATATATGCAATGAAATAATACCAATAAATATGTCCGTCAAACTCATTCTTCATCTTTATAACGAGGTCTTTGTTAATTGAAAAAATCAAGTTGACCCATGTACAAATGAAAAGACAAAAACACTCGGATCAAAACTAAAATTTTCTCATTTCAGTCAAATCAAACCGTTATAATATGTGTGCCAAAACGACAGAGATACTTTGGGTAATTCACACCTCATATGCAATTTGTTCCTGAGTGAAGTAACTTAAGAGATGTTACGGGAATTTCCATCTCCTAAGGATCCGTTAAACTAGATATTATATAATACAATACACTATTATAGTAATGTCTACGGTAGACATACTACTTGTAACGACCCGGCATAATTCGATTCTCGAATTTCGACAATGATACACAGACCCGTATTACTTGCCAAAACCCAAGTATCGAAAACACCAGATAGCTAATAGAAAGAAATTAGAGGGTGAGAAAAGATAAGAACGAAATATTAGAATATAAGAAAAGAAGAAGAACCAACTAACCAACAGAACACAGAGTCTCACATCGCAGTGGAATAAAATACAATATAGAAATAAATCTTTATTGAGAGCTTCAAATAACACTTACAATCATCAGAGTACATCAATACACCTGGATAGTTATATCAACTTGTCCTCAAATACAACACACACAAAAATACAGAATATGAATCATATGTCTAGACTTCTCCAACTCATCTCCAGACTTTACATCATTCGATAACTTGAACCTATAAAACTCGGTCTGACCCAAGCATTGCAAATGCCAAGATCAATCTGGTGAACTAGCATGAGAAAACTCGCTAAGTTTAAAGGTATCATCCAACTTAATTTTAAAGTAAAAATCCTTTGGAAAGAAAAAGATAATCCTAAGACCAATCCACACTTAAATACGGGCGGTTTTTACCTTACGATAACCCAAAACATTTTGAAATCATATCTTTTCGAATATTATAATAACATATGCATCAAATAAAGAACCATCTAGAAGCACGCTTGCATCTCACGCTCTACAGATATAGTATAAAATCGAAAATCGCGGGTGCTTATTGGATAATGGATATCAATATATGACAAGGTAAGAAGCCACCTTCCAATAGTGTATCTCTAGAGAGGTATACACTGGGTTACACAAGAACATCTTGCTACCCGACCATATATGACCGACCACTCATTTCCTTGAGTGTATCGAATATATTATCACCAGCGGTTGCACAACCACCGTTTTTCATGGGAGATACAGAAACGAAAGAAGTAACAAACGAATTTTCTCTAGATGATGACAATATACCCTGATGGGAGCGACCCACATAGCCATGCTGCCTGCTCGATTTTTTTCATTTCTCGATTGTAAGGCTTGAGGTTTGAATTACCTTTTTAAGATAGCACAACACCATTCACTTTTAATGCCACATTATCATATCCTGTAGAAAATCACAAATTGACGTTCATAAAAATAGTCTGGGTGTTAAACTAAGAGAAGGTGTCTTCTCCGCCACCAACAGAAGTACGTTTGTAAAAATCAATATACGATCTCTTTTGGAAATACTCTGTCAGACATTTGTCCATACAAGTCATACAGGAATAGGATAATCTGAAGGCACCATCCTACCACATCCTAGGTATCACCTTATGGATCAGTAGCAAGTAGTCCCCGCAAATCCATATATTTCAGCCACGTTAGAACCATAATATAATTCAAGGGGCCAATCAGAGATTTTAAGTAGTACTTCCATTTAAGGAAGATCTACGGTCATCGAAATCTCCATCTCGATCATCATGTGATATCTTCCATGTTTACGTTTACTGGTGGGAATAGTACTCAAATATGAATTTGATCCCGGTCTTTCCATACAACAATCGATAATTGGCCAGATTTGATAGGTAATTATGTAACTATCAAACAAACATTCATCCATAAAAATAAAATATATTTACTGGTTCAGTATTCAGCATCATTTGGCCTCTTTGATTAACCAGACATAATTTAAAACTTCTATATTTTCAATATTAGGAAAGCATTTCCCTTTTCTTATTTAATATAAGAATATTCGATTATCATTTCACTTCTACTTTATCATCTCCTTTTTGTAATTTGGTAGGTGAATAAATCTCTAAGTATACAATCCCGAAGGCCAAAGCCAACACATTTTGACACTTTGAAAGTTACTCAACTCAACCAACTTACAACAAGTTCCAATTTCTTTAAAAACAATAATCATAACTCTTATTATACTTAGTATAACTTTTAAAACCTTATATAAAAGCCTTGATTCTAATATAAACAAAATCCTATATAGAAACTTCATTAAGAACTTGATTGAAACCTATTTTGGTTATACGTTAATAAACTCCATTTCTGGATTAAAATACACTATTTTAGATCGACTCCTTATCTTAATTCGCCCAAGCAACTCCAACTCAATTTGGTTTCTATTTGGATTTCCATTTCATATCTTATACTTCTAGCCTTTCTTCCATTTCATAAATTATTTCAAAGTTCATAACTTTATTAACTCGTTTCAATATTTGCAATCATTTACAATAAACAAACTTGGTTTTTAATATCTTTGTCTAACTTGGATTTAATGATATCCAATTGAATAGAATTCCAAGGAGAATTCAGTTTAAACTTACTGATATATTATTGTTAATATAAATTTGCTTAAAACTCATTTAACTTAACATGGTTTTAAGACATTATAAACTTCAATTTTTATTCCAAGATCATAACTTTGATTATTATTAAATAAATAATAATAATAAAATCTCAATATTATAAAGAACTGGTTTACTTCATCGTTAATTATTTCCATTAAATTTATTTATAACAAATTTAATAATCAGTTACCATTTAACCAGTTTACTTATTTAACTTAATATAGTTAACTCGTTGATCCATTCCAATTAGTCCTCTCATTTAAATTAATTAATAAAATAACAAATTTAATTCATCCCATTTACTTTGATTATTACTAAATAAATAATCAATTTCAATATAATGCCAATTTAATTATTTCCTAAAAATAATTAATCCTTGTTATTATTTGTTAGGTTAATTTCTGCTTACCTGCTAGTAAATCTTATTTACATACACATTTACTTTATAAAACCATCTAATAATTTCTTATAAACTTAAATAATAAATACCAGTTTCCTTTTTATAAAATTTTATTCAAATAGTAGATCTCAAAATCTATCTTCAGTTATAAAATAAATTTTATAACTTCATTTCTGTTGATTCACCTGACGGTAAATCAATATTTATAAAACAGTGGATTTCTAGGCTATCTGCTGTCAATTACTCAACTTATATTGTCCATTTACTAATAACAACATAAATGTTGAATTTAGATTCAACAATCAATGGCCAAATCAATCATCCAATCAGAGTGATTAAACAGTTACTATAACTGTAATATGAAAATAAACAATAAATATAAGGAATCCAGTTAGATCCCTCCAACCTATTTTTCCCTGCATCCAAATAGGTTATATCAAATAAAACAATCCGTTCAATATGACAATATATTATCTGCTATGATAAAAATGAATAATTAATTCAGCTAATAACGGTCAACTAATAACAACATTTCAAGCATCTAATTTATTTTAATATGTTTATATTAATATAAACGTAACCAACATGGTAAGTTACCTCAGTTGGAAATAATTGTTAAAAATAACAATTATTTTGATTAAATTAAACGAATGTTTAATTTAAATCAGTTATATTAAAATATTCAACATATATTCAAACAATTATTAAATCATCCAACAATTAGCGTACAAACATTTAACTAGACTTATATAAAATATAAGCGGGACAACTAAATGATTTAAACTCACCTTAGTTTTCATTCAATGTTAAAACGATTTGTTTTAATCAAATTAAACAGATGTTCAATTTAATTATAAATTCGAGCGGTTACTGACTCTGTCCAAACCAGCTTCATAATGTTGTGCTCTTCGATACGGTTCCAAAGCTTCTTGTTTGGTTTGATTCTGTGCACATATGAGAATGTTATACATTTTTACATTATTTATTAGGTAAATTAAAACCAAAATAAATAAATATTTACCTTAGTTTCTAATTACCATTTAACCGGATTAGGCCTAATAAATCACGTATATAAGCCACGTAGGATTTCTTCTTCCCATCGACATATTTCACATGCTACTCCATTCTTATGAAAGCAAAATGACCTCTATAACTCCATTTTTTCATGAATTTCGAAAATGAAACCACCAATCTACCTTTCTCTTTCAGATCATCACCACCTTCATCACATAACGTCACCCTAACATTTCTACAAAAATGCATCATGCTGTCATCCTATGACTTCTAGAGTAACAGGAAAACCATCACCACCGATACCGACGAAAATTTGCACTCAAACTCTGCTTCAACCCACAAACCTGAAACACATATTCACACCATGAACTAATGCCTAAAATCTTTATCTTTCCTCCATTTTGGTCTTCGCTGCAGTAAAAGAAAAGCCGACCAATAATAGTTTTATTCCTTCAAACTTTGCACGATGTTGAAGAGAGAAATGATCTTTAATACGACTGTGTTTTGATTTGTTAACTATTTGTGTAAATTATTTTCATCTTATATAGCTCACATTTTGTAACACCCCGAATTTTTAACAACATTAAAGAGAATAAAATAAATAATAATTAATTTAATATTCATAATTAGAGGAAATAGACTACACCATTGCGGTCGTCTTGAAATTCTGGTCAAGATAGACATTTGGCTTGCTTAAAACGGACACCGTATGAAGAAATTATGAAGGTTTTAAGTTTGTATACGCATAGAAATATTTTATGTATATGCATGAGTAAGAATTCTATCCAGAGGATTCAAATTCGAAAAATTCCTCTGAGCGGCATAATTCCCGCTCTAAGGGGTCGACCCCCCTAAAGGGGTGACGACCTAGGGGTCGACCCCCTTGAAGGGGTGACGACCTAGGGGTCGACCCCCTAGAAGGGGTGTCGACCTAGGGGTCGACTCACCTATAGGGGTGTCGACACCCCTAGGCTGATGTGGCACTCGATTTTAGAAGGTTTAGCAACTATATATACGTGTCCTATTTCTCATATTTTCTTCATTGGAAGTCAAGGAGGCCATATGCTACTGGAGTGCGAACTGAATCGTTTTCTACAACAACATATTCTACAAATCCAATTCAGAAATTCTAGATCCATTCTTCCTCAGTTCTATAAACCTAACACGGTGAGTTCTAGTTGTTTTTAGGTTTAGATAAATAAGTATACTTTGAAAGACTATGAATTGGATATGTTGTAAAGTATGATTCTGTGTTAATGTGAAATCCTATACTATATCATGACAGATCTATTTTCCTAAATGTAGTAAAATACTTGTTATTTAATTATGTAGCTTATGTGGATCTTGAATTGTAACCATGTTATGGTGGATGTACATCTATTGATTTGGACAGTTGTAACATTACTTAGATCTAGATCTCTATGTCAATCACCTTTCACCTGTCATGTTGTGATCCATTGAGATATGTTGTAAAATTGACATGTGAGTCCATCTTTAGATCTAAACATGTTACTATGTCACCCTAACCATGCTAGATCTAAATAGTTGGACACCTTATGGTTAATTTAGATCTCATTATGTTGCGTTGACATCATAGTTTCTACAAGTTCATCACTTTTATGCCTACCTTGCCATGATGATTACGTGACCATTCACTTTGTTATCATACCAGTTTATGTTTATGCCAAGATATGTTGAAACTATCACCTTCGTCATATTCCATTTTCATTGTTGTAGCTAGGCTACTTTATAGCCTAGATGCCACTAAAATACGTACAAATATGTTAGAGAGGAAACCGGAAAAAAGGGATTATAATTAGCATAATTTATGTAATATTTATATGAAATGGGACATGTAATTCAAATGGGGAAAACATAGAAATAATTACCTATAATGACATTGGTAGATTTGGGTTAATTTGGAATGCTTAGTAATTTACAATTAGGAATTGTAAATTGTACTTATGACACGAGGTTATGTTATAATAGTGGTAGAAGTATGCCCGGGCCTGACCAGCATATCCAGTAGCCACTAATGTTGAACCTAATGTGGGAGTCGTAAGTACGCAAATAAGAATTGGGCTAAGATACGAGGTTAGGCCCAACTGTGGATTAAGACTGCCCGGACACGACCGGCATATCCAGCATCTACATGTTGTAGGCCTAATGTGGGAGGTCTAGTCCATTATAAAACCACAAATGGACATGGTAAAGAATTGGACTACTTAACCTATATTAATTCATAAATATTGTATGACTATGAACTTAAATTAGGGTTAAGTAAAATTGGATGGGTAGTGGGTGGGTTAAGCAAATTAGAGGGATTGGGTAATAGGCCCACAAACTTAACCCAGTAAGGTTATATAATTAAAGACACCTAGTGGTATAAATAACCGGTAGATAATGTAATAGGGTCATGTAATTAAAGACACCTAGTGGTATACACAGCCGACAGATAATGTAATGAAGTTATGTAATTAAAGACACCCTTTAGGGTAAGCATAACCGGTATAGGACTATGTAATTAAAGACACCTAAGGGTATACATAGTCAGTGGAAAACCTAGTGGGGATACAAGACAAAGGGAAGAGCTTGTATCATATTTGTGTGCGACCCATTTCAGTTAGTAACCCATAGTTGGTATCAATTAAAGAACTCTGTACTTGGCGGAGAAGGGGTACACTTACTGATTGATTGTAAGATATCCAAACGAGACGGATGGTGTGGGCGACGCAAACCGACCGGGGATATGTGCGTGCGTGGGCTGGGCTGAGGGGGATAAGACGACCGTGACACCAGTAGATATGGTTGTGCACACCATGGGTTGCCACTTTAGGACGTGATACCTCCTCCTGTGGGACCAGCACAGGATATCTACAGGGTAGGGAGCCGATCGATTAAGGTAGTAGTTAGGGTATACTTGGGCGTATGACCTAAACCTACCAACTCATAGGGGAAGGGATCATCTCATTTCAGTTATACTAGTAATAATTCAGAGTAATCATTAGTGAGGCACATACACCTTATCTTGCTTACCTTGTCACACCTGCCATTTATGTAGTGATCTGTCTTATCCACTTTATATGCCTATCATGTTGCTTTTGTTTATCTATTGGCTAAAAGTAACTAGACTCGCCAGACTTTATGTCTGACCCTGTTATTTCTCATTATTTCCTCCGTTTCCTCCCTCCTAAAGATTCTCAGGGAGGAAACACTCAGACTTAATCAGGACTCAGATATCATCTTGCTAGGCTACTTCTGAAGTATGGCTCAAGTTCTTGTCTCTACTATGGATTAACTCTTTTAATTGCGGGAATGAAGCTTTTTATTTACTTATGTACTCTGATGGCGCATGATAGAAGTTATTTTATTATAATTGTTTTTGTGACTTATGAAATTGTGGACCACGGTATTATGACTTATGTTTGAAATAAAAGTTTAAATTTTCCGTTGCTGCCTAATTTATATCTGTTTTGTAACTATTCTGTGTCTGTTTACTAATAGCGCTTCACGAAACTTAATGCATTCCCTTAGTGAGGGACATTAACGGACGTGGGGTGTCACACTTGGTATCAGAGCTGAAGTTTACCAGATTAGATAAAAGTTTTCGTAAACTATTTTCAAAAAGGTTTTAAAAGAAAAGCATATCCAAAAGAAAAGTCATATGTAGTATCCTTCGGTCCTTTATCTAAATTTCCTCCTTTTCCCTTTTTTCAGCATGTCTGGGGAACAAAACATCCCTAATATTCCAGAGGGCGTCACAATACTCGGATGGTTCCATAGGTATTTGGAGGCCATGGCGCCTGCCGAAGGCCAAGAAAATGCCCCCCCCCCCAAGCTACCCCAGTCAATCCTCATCCCCTTCCCCCTCCAAAAGCTGAAAAATTTGCCAAGATCTGCAAAGCCTTAAGGGTTATGGGAGGAAGGCCATTCCATGGGAGCGAGACATTCGTAGAAGCTCGGAATTGGCTTTAGGAGACAGAGGACTTATTCGTAGTCTTTGAAGTGGAGGACCGAAGAAAAATTCAATTAGCCACTTGGCTGTCAAAGGACGAAGCCTCATTTTGGTGGGAAATCACCCAAGCTGGACGTCCGGTGGAAACTTAGGAAGACTTTAGACAGAGGTTCGAAATGAAATTTCTTTCCCAAGTGGAGAGTAGCATACAGATGGAGGAGTTCTTAACTCTCAAACAAGGTAATTTGACGGTGAAGGAGTATGTGAACAAGTTCAACCAGCTGGCAAGGTTCGGGTTAGATTGGAAGACGCACTGCACAAAAAGGTTTTGCGGTTTGCTAAAGGACTGAATGAGCCTCTGCATGGTTTAGCTATGTCCCATATTCCAATAAGGGCCACCTTTAAAAAGCTTGTTGACATGGCCCTAATATGTTAGGAGGACAAGGGAGAATAGAAGGAAACAAAAGCCAGGGGACATCGTAGAATAAGAAGGTGTGGCCCAAGAAGGGGTGGCAACAACAGCAACAATAGTAGAAGAAAGGAGGGAAAGTTGACAAAGGCAGGGATAAGAGAAAATGTCACAACTGTGGAAAGGAGGGTCACCTGATCAAAGATTGTAAGAGAAGGTAGGCCAATTGCTTTAATTGCGGAGAGGTCGAACACTTGTCTAAAGAGTGCCCGAAGAAACAGGGATCGCAGGGACAAGGTCAAAGAGCAGGGACTTCTGGAGGGTAAATGCATGCTCTCGCGGTCAGTGCTCCTGAAAGAGGTAGAATTTTTTTTTTAGAAAGTTTAGTTTCTCTTTCAAACCATCCAGTTAGAACACTATTTTATTTTGGTGCTTCACACTCATTTATATCTAGTTTTATGGTTGAATCTCTGCACTTAATTACTAGTATGGTAGTAGATCCCATAGTTGTTTCAAACCCTATTGGTGGTTCAGCTCATTTATCGATGATTTGTCGGGGTTTGAAAATATCTGTGTTAGGCATCGAGTTTGAATGCGACGTGTATATGCTCATATTTATGGGCTATGGGTTGATCCTAGGAATGAATTGGCTTACCACGTATGAGGCCATTTTGGATTGTGAGAGGAGGGTTGTTAGACTCCTGACTTGTCATAGGAAGACCCTCGAGGTTTCTTGTGACCCTCAATGGTCTGTTATGCTTAGCTTCCTAGAGTCTCTAGATGCATCCATAGATGTTTGCAATCTGTTCCGGTGGTTCGAGATTATCCCGATGATTTTGAGGAGGTACGGGGTTTACCTCCAAGGCGTGAGATCAACTTCCGCATATATCAGGTGGACAATGCAAAGCCAGTTGCATTACCAGTGCGCCACATGGCTCTAAGAGAAAGGAGGGAGCTGAGTAAGCAAGTAGGGGAGCTACTTGAAAAAAGGTTTATTAGACGAAGCATATCTGAGTGGGGTGCTCCAGTAACATTCACAACTAAAGTGGATGGTTCGCTTCATTTTTGTGTTGGCTATAGAGAGTTAAATAAGTTTACCAAGAAGAATAGGCACCCGTTTCCGAGGATTGATGATTTATTTGATCATCTTTTTGGTGCCTTGGTATTTTCTTGGTTGGACCTAGCTACGGGGTTCCATCAGTTGAGGGTGGCTAAGGACAGCATAGATAAGACTGCTTTCAGAACTCCAGACGGTTTCTTTGAATGGCTAGTTATGCCTTTTGGGTTGACAAATGCACCGGCCTATATTGTTGATTTGATGAGTAGGGTGTTTCGGGAGTTCCTAAACAAATTCATCGTAGTCTCCATTGATGATATTTTGATCTTCTCCAAAAGTGAGGAAAAGCATGCCCAGCATTTGGGAGAAGTTTTGAAAACTCTCCGTGACCATCAGCTAAAAGCAAAGTTCTCCAAATGCCATTTCTAAAGAAAGGAGGTGAGATTCTTGGGGCATGTAGTCTCCAAAGAAGGGATAGTTGTAGATCCCGTGAAGGTAGTTGCAGTACAAGATTGGCAGATTCCTAAAAATGCAACCGAGGTGAGAAGCTTTCTTGGGTTGGTAGGTTATTATAGGAAGTTCATTAAGAACTTCACGAAGATATCAGCCCCTCTCACCAGGCTGACAAAGAAGAATTTGGCATTTTCATGGGACATAGACTGTGACGTTGCTTTCCAATGACTGAAGAGGGATCTGACAACAACCCCAATCTTGACCTTGCCTGATGGAAGTAAAGTGTTTACTGTTTACACTGATGCGTGCGGTACAGGGCTTGGTGCGGTTCTAATGCAATAAGGGAAAGTAATATGTTATGGGGGTAGACAGTTAAGAGTTCATGAGAAGAACTACCCCAACCAGGATCTAGAGCTGGCTGCCATAGTATTTGCATTAAAGACGTGGCGTAATTATTTACTTGGAGAAAAGTTCGAGTTATACACCCATCATAAATCCCTCAAGTATCTATTCTCATAGAAGGATCTAAACTTAAGGCAACAATGGTGGATGGAGTCCTTAGCTTCATGATTTTGAGATTGCTTATACCACTAGCAAGGGTAATGTGGTGGCAGACGCACTAAGTAGGCAGAGGGTGACCTTGAGTCCTCTGTTTGTGGAAAGAAAGAACTTGGAGTTCATATCAGCTTTTGATTTTAGACCCTCCATTGAGGTTTTTCCTGATTTATTTGCATCCCTAGAGATACAATCGACTCTTGTGGATCAGATAGGAGCTTCGCAACAAGGTGACCCACAGATTCTAGACATCATGGATAAGCTCAGAAGAGGGAAGACTTCTAGTCACCTCGGTAGGTATTCCGTAAATGAAAAGGGGTGGTTGCGACGAGATGGAAGTCTTTGTGTTCCTCAACCGGGAAGATTGATAAAGGCAGTCCTAGAAGAAGCCCACCATTCTAAGATGACCATTCATCCGGGCGATGATAAAATGTACAGGGACACGAAGAGGGTTTTCTTTTGGGCTGAGATGAAGAAGGATGTGGCCGAATTTGTTTCTCAATGTTTAGTTTGCCAGCAAGCCAAAGCTGAGCAAAGGAAGCTCGGTGGATTACTTCATCCGTTGGAGGTTCCGCATTGGAAATGGGAGAGTGTCTTTATGGATTTCATAGATGGTTTGCTAGATCGAAGAAAGGTAATACCAGTATTTGGGTGATAGTGGATAGACTCACTAAGAGTACTCACTAAGAGCACTCACTTTATTCCAGTTAAGAGTAAGAGGACAACATCATGATTGGCAGTAATTTATGTCGAGAGATAGTTCATCTTCACGGAGTACCTTCCAGCCTCGTGAGCGATCGTGACCCCATCTTTACCAGCGAATTTTGGAGGAGCTTGCAAGAACCATTAGGTACACAGTTGTGTTTAAGCACTTCTTATCATCCTCAAACCGATGGGCAGACAGAGAGGGTGAATAGAATTCTAGAAGATCTTTTAAGGCTATGTATCCTAGACTTTGGAGGGACTTGGGAAGAGCATCTTCCTTTAGTAGAGTTTTCCTATAACAACAGCTATCAGGCCAGCATCAACATGGCACTCTTCGAAGCATTGTACGGACGACCCTGTAGATCGCCAACTTATTGGTGGGAATCTACAGAAAGATTATTACTTGGACCAGATATGGTTAGAGAAATGTCCGAAAAGGTTGACCTTATTCGACGACGGATGAAGACAGCTCAAGGTAGGCAGAAGTCCTATGCAGACAAGAGAAGGATTGACATCAAGTTCGAAGTGGGAGACTTGATTTTTATTAAAGTATTGCCTTTAAGGAATGTGGTTCGCTTCGGATCAGTGGGGAAGTTGGCACCTAGGTGTATGGGACCATTCCTCATAGCCGCGAGGATTGGCCAAATGACCTACAGAGTAAAGCTCCCAGAAAATCTATCCGGTGCTCATGATGTTTTCCATGTCTCTCATCTGCGGAAGTGCCTGCATGACACCGTGGAAGTAGTTGAGCCGAATATTTTGGAAGAAGTCGAAGTGGAACGTGAGGCGACAGTCAGATGAGTCCCTACCCGTATTCTTGGGTCAGAGGTTAAGAAGCTGCGCAATAAGGAGATAAAGTTGCTAAAGGTTCAATGGGTGAATAACCCAGAAGATGAGACTTGGGAGACCTAAGACAAGACTCGTGCTTCGTACCCTTTTCTTTTCGAGGGTATGTTCTTAACTCCTTTCCTAAGTTTTATCAGTACTTGTTTCTTTCAATAGAATATATCTTATCCATCGTATTTTTGACCTTTAGATAGGAATCCTATGGATGTAAACATGTGTTTGAAACATGTTATGTTTGATGGATGCAAGCGGATGTAAGTGTTTGCTAGTGGTTGCATGTGGATGCATACACACACACATTATGCACTAAGATCGGCTCAATCACTCTCATATTGCATATGGATGTGTGTGCATTTTCTTTTTTTTAATGAATGGAAATGGATGAGTTAGCATATGGATGTTGCATTTAGACGAATGAATGTGCACACATATAGAATTTATATGATATGATAGGTTTATTTGCATACATATTGGATTCATGGCACTAACATACATTGCATTAAGGAGGTCAACTGAATACGTAGACCGCCTGATCTTCGCATTAGTGTTGGGACATATACACACACCTTCACATAAATTCATATAAGCATTAGAAATCCTTAAGGACAATGGATGCCCGTGATTGGTGGATGAGTACATTGATGATGGACGGTAGGATATACATTCTTCTCAACTTAGATATTTCGGGACGAAATCCTTTGAATAGGGGAGAATGTAACATCCTGAATTTTTAACGACATCAAAGAGAATAAATTAAATAATAATTAATTTAATATTCAGAATTAGAGAAAATGGACTGCACCATTGCGGCCGTCTCGAAATTCTGGTCAAGATAGATATCTGGTTTGCGTAAAACGAACACCATATGAAGAAATTATGAAGGTTTTAAGTTTGTATGCACAAAAATATTTTATATATACGCATGGTCATAGGTGAGTCAGGGATGAGTCAGAATTCTATCCAGAGGATTCAAATTCGAAAAATTCCTCTAAGCGGCAAAATTCCCAAGGGTCGACCCACCCATAGGGGTGTCGACACCCCTAGGGCTGATGTGGCACTTGGTTTCAGGGGGTCTGGCAGCTATATATACGTGTCCTATTTCTCATATTTTCTTCATTGGAAGTCATGGAGGCCATATGCTGCTGGAGTGTGAACCGAGCCATTTTCTACAACAACATATTCTACAAATCCAACTCAGAAATTCTAGATCCGTTCTTCCTCGGTTCTCTAAACCTAATACTATGAGTTCTAGTTGTTGTAATGACCCGCATTTTTAGATAACGAATAATTAATTTATTTAATTATTTGAATATCTTTTTAGCGATATCGACAAGCTGAATTAAATTAAAAATGATTATTTAATTAATTTAAATAATAGAGTAAAATATATTCATTCCTGAAATAGTCAGAATCAGTGGAATTGACAATATTGTGTAAACTGGACAGTTGAAAATATATAATTCAGTTTATATTGAATTATATTGACGAATATATTTATATAAGCCAATTGAATTTATAATATATATTATAATTAAAATAGAACTTGAAATGGCACGGCAGTTCGCTATTTGGCGATTCAAACTTCAACCGAATGTACAGGATTCATTTTAAGCCGGATTTCTGTGAAACAAGAAACGTGTGGAGCTGGTGGAGTATATTTTTCTAATGGAAGAGAAAAATCGGGATTTCGTCGTGTAGATTTTGAGATATGTCCAAACCAAATTTTAAAATAGTCGCTATAGAATCGTTTATCGATCGTATCGGTTTATTCGATATAACTGGAGATTGGGTTTGAATTTAGATGAGGTTCTCTAGAGACATAACGATAATTTAATTTTTAGAATTAGACTATAAATTTTAATTAATTAAATAATTAACTTTTTATTTGGAGTATTGGACACCCTGTATCGGCATTTCGGGGTTTCACAAAATAAGGTAACCTACCGGTATTATTATATTTTTGGGATCGTGAGACAGTGTTAATCGCAATGACATCGTTATTTCATTCCGTAGCACGCATACATGAAAATAATTGTGTATAGCAAGGTAGGTGAACCCTTATAACCATTTTTTAGTTTTCTTTGATCAAAAACCAAAGCACGTTTCTTATTGTCAACGACCAGTTCTATGCGGCCTCAAACCGAAAGATGTGGAAGAATTAAATCCTTACAAACTAAAAGAAAAAAATCCTATAAATATACTTAACTATTTTAAACCTAGCTTTGTTTTTTTTCCTCTGGTCATATTCCTTAAGGCCGCCACCGCTTCTAAAAGAAACGTGAGTATCCACCCAAAGTAAAATCTTAAAAATCGAAATAATCAAAAGAAAAATCTGTTCTTGGGTAAGTCGACTGCCTCTTCTGGTAAGCTTCGGTTCGATGGTATTATTTAGGGTCACGAATGACTTTGTTGGCAGTTCGAAAGTCGAACAGTGGACCTCAACGTCGGGTTTGGGTGTCGGTTGTTATGGTGATAGACTGAGGCGGAGGAGGCACCGTACTAGGTTGGAAAGGCAAAGGAGGGAGTCGCGGTCATCCTGGTGGGGTCCGCCGGTCTCAGGTGGAGTGGAGGTGATCCGGTGGATGTGAGGGTGGTCTCGTTTTCAGTTTCTGTAGGAAGTTGCAGGAGTTGTGGTGGACGAAATGAATAGGAGGGTGGCTTTGTATTTGTATGAAGGTGGTAGTGATGAAATTGAGAAGTTGTAATGGCATTGCTTTTCACGGTGATGGTTCCTGGAACGTGTAAATGGGATTTGGGAAGAAGATAGTGCGGTAGTGGGTTTGGTAAGGGGAGTGGGCTGGTTATTGGGCCGGGGAGAAAATGGGGTGAGGCCCAAGTTTTTATGAATTAAATTTGTTTTGTTTTAGTTTAAAACAGTTTATAACTTGTACAATGTATAACATGAGCATACTATATCGGAAACACGAACGGTCGGATCCGTTGGGATCGTATGGACGGGAGCAACGCAATGACACTGACTGGAAGTCCATCGGAGCTCGTTACAATTTATGGCGAAATAAATTGTCCGTCGCAGTCAAACGAACGCAAACCGATATTTTTCGGTTAACGCGCAACTGTGAGTAAATCTCACTAACTCTGAACAGTTTATAATTTCATGTTGTATTGTTAGAACTGTTAAAATTGTCTGTTTGACTGTGTGTTGATGTTTGATTGAACTGCTAGTCAGTTAGTTAAATTTCTATATTGATTCTGTTTAACAGAATATATCATATGGAACTGAAAGTGATGTTATCTATATTGTCTAACATCTGTGATGCAGGGAAACAGGTTGGAGGAATCCAACTGGATTCCTTAACAGTTATTTTATTGTTTTTCATATATTTTAATATATGATGTTAATTATAACCTGTTGTTGATTGTGTGTGTGTGGACGAGGTTGAACATCGTGATTTGATATGATTGAATACCATAACATACCGGAATGTAGATAAGGGAATTTTCAAAGTGATATTGAAAATAGCATATTTATAAATTGGAATATTTATAAATAAGAGATATTTATAAATTTAAATATTTATAAATAAGGAATATTTATAAATTGGGATATTTATAAATAGGAGATATTTTTTTTAAAAAAGAAATAACTGCAAATCATTTTCTTTTTGAATGGGAAGGCCTGTGTGGCGAGTTTGGGGATTTTCCCGATGCTCCCGATACAAAGGAGGTTATGGCGAATTTTCCCGGGAATTTAAGGAGTTAGAATATTTCAAGAATAAATTTGAAAAGGAAATATTTGTAAACCATTTACAAATAGAATTGGAAAGGAAACATTATAAAAATGGAAATCATTTTTAAAGGGTAGAACCGTTATTTAAAAGTAAATCTTTTCCAATGAATAAAACGTTGTTAAAAAGGAAATCTTTATAAAGTGAATAAAGTAAATCGAATATGGTATTCGAAGAAGTTAATCGAATATGGTATTCGAAGTTAGTTAATCGAATATAGACATTCGAAGAAGTTAATCGAATATGGTATTCGAAGTTAGAGAAATCGAATATGGTATTCGAAGTTAGTTAATCGAATATAGACATTCGAAAGGAGAAATCGAATATGGTATTCGAAGTTAGTTAATCGAATATGTTATTCGAAAGGGGTTAGTCGAGTCGAGTTAGTCAATAGAGTTAACCAATTAGAGTTAATCAGTTAGAGTTAACCAATTAGAGTAATCAGTTAGAGTTAAACCAATAGAGTTAATCAGTTAGAGTTAATCCAAATAATATGCCATTTAGCACGACTGCTAGCGTAATTCGCAGGGCTGCAAATAGCCTAAGGCGGTCGGATGTTTCCTGAGGGAATCAGGCATAACCATTGTGATCGCTGCGATCTAGAGTCAAGCGAATGGAGTTAAATAGAGTTGTCGAATAGTAGTTGTTCGAATGGAGTTAAATAGACTTAGTCGAATATAGTTTATTCGAATGGAGTTAAATAGAGTTGTCGAATAGTAGTTATTCGAATAGAGTTAAATGGAGTTAAATCGAATATTAGTTATTCGATAGGAGTAAATCAAGTTGAGTTAAATAAACCAAGTTAGTCGAGCCTAGTTAATTGAATCGAATTGGTCGAACCAAGTAAGTTAAGTTAGTCGAGTTAAGTTCGTCGAGTTAAATAAATTGATGTTAGTTTCATCAAAAGGAGTTATCGATGTTAGTCTCATCGAAAGGAGTTATCGATGTTAGTCTCATCGAAAGGAGTTATCAATGTTAGTCTCATCGAAAGGAGTTATCGATGTTAGTCTCATCGAAAGGAGTTATCGATGTTAGTTTCATCGAAAGGAGTTATCGATGTTAGTTTCATCGAAGGGAGTTATCGATTATAGTTTAATCGAAGTGAGGTTTTTCAAAGATGAGATATTTGAAAAGGAAAAGTTATCAAATATTAGTTGATCGAAGTGAGATTTATCGAACAAGAGTTATTCGAAAAGAGATTTTCGAATATAGTTTATTCGAAAGTAAGATTTTCAAATATGAGATATTTGAAAAGGAAGAAGTTAATCGAATATAGGTTATTCGAAGAAGAGTTAATCAAATAGAGATTTCTCGAAGAGAGTTAATCGGCAAATTCGATTATATCGAATTCGGGAAAGTACTTATACTTTCCAGTGTTTAAATAGAGATTTATTTATTTATAAATAAATAAGTGTTAGGTTAACTATTCACTAATAAGAATAGAAGTTATAATTAAAGTTAGAAAATTCGAAAGGAGGGATTATAACGTTATCGTTATAACCAATGTTTTAAATATAGAAGTAGATTAGTAAAATTTGATCCGAGAAAGGCGTAAAGAAGTTGTTAAAGATTAAAAGATAAACTTTGACCATTTCGAAGTTATAACGTTGTTCAGTTAAGGTCTGAGAGGTAATTATACCCCAACTTGAGTGACTTCCTTCTTAACTAAGAAATGGTAAGGTTTGATCGTAAAGGAGTTTTGGAAATGTTTTCCAAACGAGAATCAAAAATGTTTTCTGATAAAAGAAAATAAGAATTTAGAATATAGGGAAACATGAGATAAGTAAATAAATGAACTAAAGAGATTTATGTTAAATGATGTTTGTTCGATATAATTTCCATCTGGGAATAATATCGTTGTTTGCACACTTGTTTTTCTTTGATGGTTAAATCACAGACTATCGAAGTTTTGACCATTTTAACGTTGTTAATATGGAGAGACCGGTTGGATTTTTATCCAAAGAACCACTCTGTATTGGCATAAGCGTCGCGAATCATATATGCCAAAGATAATTGAAGACGAAGTAAAATGCAAGGGCTATCCTATTTACAGAATAGTGCCTTCGGTTTGTCCAGTCCCAGGACAACTTGTATGGACGAAGGTCTGACAGAGTGTATACAATGGATCGCGTAAGTTGATCTGTTCAAACGTATTCATGTTTGGTGGCGGAGGAATTCGTTTCTCTTAGCTGTATACCCGTGTTATTTTTGGATAAGTCAATTTGTGATTTGGCGGTATGACGATGTGACATTTCTAAGTGAATGAAGATGGATGTCTGACATAGTATTTCCAGAAAGGTCACGTACATTGATTTCTTCAACCGTACCAAAAGTGGAAGCGGAGAAGAAAACTTCTTTTAGCTGACACGTAATGTATTGTTGTAGACGTCAATTAGTGATTTTCGATGGATCTGACAATGTGGCATTCGAAGTGAATCTGATGTGATGATAAAGCGTAGCTTCTAGCCTCATCAACCGGTAAATGACAGAAATCGGGCAGGCAGCATGGCTAAGTCGGTCGCACCGAAGTAGGGTGTATAATCACCTATCTAGAGAATATTCATTTGTTTCTTAAATCTATCATTGCTGTCCCATATATATACGGGAAAGGTTGCTGATCCCAACCGTTGGTGATGTACATTCGATACACTCAAGCGAAATGAGAGGTCGGTCATGTGTGGCTGAGTTGCAAGATGTTCTTGTTGAACTCCAGTGTATCGTTCCTAGAGTACACTGATCGGAAGGTGATTCCATACCTTGTCATCGTTGGAAATCCATTACCCAATACGTGCTTGCGGTTTTGATTGTATACTATATATGTAGAACGTGAGATGCAAGCGTTTCTACTAGACTGATATTTATTTGTACTTAGACATTATTATAATATCAGAATGATATTGCTTTGCAAAAATATTTAGGATTCTCATAAGGGAAAAACCCGTTCCGTTCTGCGGCGTGGTCTTATGAGATATCGTTTACTTGTTTATATACTTGTTTAAATTGATTTACTCATACCAGTCCCATGACTGACCTGGAGTTTACTTTGTTGTTTTCCCTAAACTCTTGGGTGCCTAAATTTGTACGGGTAGTCAAGTAGTCGGGATTTGCAGATACCTTTGAAGAGCGGGAGCAGGAGGCTTCAGAATCATATAGCTATAGTTATTTCCGCTGTGTTGTAAGTATTGTACTCTGATAAGTGCTATTGTATACATAACTGTTTATTTCAAAGTTATGTTATCTATTATATGTTATTCGTTCCGCTGTGAGGTTCGTGTTACTCTGATGTTGTGTTCTTCTTCTTCTTCTATTCTAAGTTTCTATCTTATCTATTCTCACCTTCTAATTTCTTTCATTAATTACCGGGATTTTTCGATGTTTTGGTTATCGACATCGAGCTTATGTCGATAACCAAAGTCGCCGAAAATCCGGGTCGTTACAGTTGGTATCAGAGCTTAAGTTAAGAATTACTTGGCTCTGTGGCGTGACTCGGTAGAGATAGGGTTAGTAATACCCTAGATTGAGTTTGAGTGTATATATACGAGTGCGTATTTGTATTTGATATAAAAATGGTTTTATATTGTGGAGATTCATTGGCTGAGTTGTTTATGAGTTCTGGTCGATCAGTTTGATCCACTGTATCGGTAGGAGTAAATAAACACTTGAATACGATGGACCGACACAGTATGGATATGTGATATATTATCATATATAGGATATATTTGTTGCTATTATAATCGAGTAAGATTATAAATTAAATGGTTAAGTATATAACCAATCAGAATCATATAAGTAAAGTATATGAAATAAGATGAATTAAATATGAATTTAAATCAGATTTGGAATTAAAATAAGGAAATTTTAAGTTCCTGGGAGATTTTGAAATGTTTTCAAAATGGAACTATTTAGTAATGGTTTTGAAATTGATATAGTATTGAAATCACGTGGGTCGCTGGAAAATAATTTCGATGATGACTGCGCAGTATCATCGGTGTGATTTTCGAGTTCTAAGTGACGGATTACTAACAAGGATTTAGTTTTTAAAATTGTTTTTGTGAAAACAAGGTGTTCAAGAAATTCAAAGGTTTTGAATTGGTATTATGATTTCAAATTTGATTTGAAAGAAACCCAGGGATTTAAGTTCTGGAATTAAAATTTAACGTATGAAGTTAAATAGACTGAGATGACAAATGTGAATAAGTGAATTAGAATTAAACTTGAACTAAGTTAAATAAAATTTAATTGGATTAAATATAATCTAGAATGGAACCAAATTGATAAGTCAATAATTTGGAATTTGATATTGGGGTTCGAATGAAATTCGATTTGGATTTGAGGATATGAACTGATTGGAATTCAATTGAGATAACATTGGTATATGCTGAGTTGATAGCATATGGAAGTGATAGAGTTGATATGCCCGACAAAAAGGTACCAGTTTATATTTGATATGAGTTTGAGATTTTGATGAGCCGAATTGGCAAGCCGTTTGGCGTTTTGATTTTCTTTTGGGTTGAAGAAGGCCCAGAGAGGCGAGTTGGAGTTTGAGCTATTGACCAGTACAAAGGAGGTGCTGGCGAAATTTTTCGAAAGTTTAAAGTGTTAGAAATTTTTCAGAATTTTTGAAAATTTTAGTTAGTCTGAATGAATAAATAGTTTAGTCGATATTAATTGGTTCAGTTAAAATCAGAAATAAGGGGTAAACAAATCTTAGGAATTCCAATAGGTAGGGTCGTCCTCTAACTTAGCAAATTTCGAGGACGAAATTATTTTAAGTGGAGAAGAATGTAATGACCCGCATTTTTAGCTGACGAATAATTAATTGATTTAATTATTTGAATATTGTTTTAGCGATATCGACAACCTGAATTAAATTAAAAATGATTATTTAATTAATTTAAATAATAGAGTAAAATATATTCATTCCTGAAATAGTCAGAATCAGTGGAATTGACAATATTGTGTAAACTGGACAGTTGAAAATATATAATTCAGTTTATATTGAATTATATTGACGAATATATTTATATAAGCCAATTGAATTTATAATATATATTATAATTAAAATAGAACTTGAAATGGCACGGCAGTTCGCTATTTGGCGATTCAAACTTCAACCGAATGTACAGGATTCATTTTAAGCCAGATTTCTGTGAAACAAGAAACGTGTGGAGCTGGTGGAGTATATTTTTCTAATGGAAGAGAAAAATCGGGATTTCGTCGTGTAGATTTTGAGATATGTCCAAACCAAATTTTAAAATAGTCGCTATAGAATCGTTTATCGATCGTATCGGTTTATTCGATATAACTGGAGATTGGGTTTGAATTTAGATGAGGTTCTCTAGAGACATAACGATAATTTAATTTTTAGAATTAGACTATAAATTTTAATTAATTAAATAATTAACTTTTTATTTGGAGTATTGGACACCCTGTATCGGCATTTCGGGGTTTCACAAAATAAGGTAACCTACCGGTATTATTATATTTTTGGGATCGTGAGACAGTGTTAATCGCAATGACATCGTTATTTCAGTCCGTAGCACACATACATGAAAATAATTGTGTATAGCAAGGTAGGTGAACCCTTATAACCATTTTTTAGTTTTCTTTGATCAAAAACCAAAGCACGTTTCTTATTCTCAACGACCAGTTCTATGCGGCCTCAAACCGAAAGATGTGGAAGAATTAAATCCTTACAAACTAAAAGAAAAAAATCCTATAAATATACTTAACTATTTTAAACCTAGCTTTTTTTTTTCCTCTGGTCATATTCCTTAAGGCCGCCACCGCTTCTAAAAGAAACGTGAGTATCCACCCAAAGTAAAATCTTAAAAATCGAAATAATCAAAAGAAAAATCTGTTCTTGGGTAAGTCGACTGCCTCTTCTGGTAAGCTTCGGTTCGATGGTATTATTCAGGGTCGCGAATGACTTTGTTGGCAGTTCGAAAGTCGAACAGTGGACCTCAACGTCGGGTTTGGGTGTCGGTTGTTATGGTGATAGACTGAGGCGGAGGAGGCACCGTACTAGGTTGGAAAGGCAAAGGAGGGAGTCGCGGTCATCCTAGTGGGGTCCGCCGGTCTCAGGTGGAGTGGAGGTGATCCGGTGGATGTGAGGGTGGTCTCGTTTTCAGTTTCTGTAGGAAGTTGCAGGAGTTGTGGTGGACGAAATGAATAGGAGAGTGGCTTTGTATTTGTATGAAGGTGGTAGTGATGAAATTGAGAAGTTGTAATGGCATTGCTTTTCACGGTGATGGTTCCTGGAACGTGTAAATGGGATTTGGGAAGAAGATAGTGCGGTAGTGGGTTTGGTAAGGGGAGTGGGCTGGTTATTGGGTCGGGGAGAAAATGAGGTGAGGCCCAAGTTTTTATGAATTAAATTTGTTTTGTTTTAGTTTAAAACAGTTTATAACTTGTACAATGTATAACATGAGCATACTATATCGGAAACACGAACGGTCGGATCCGTTGGGATCGTATGGACGGGAGCAACGCAATGACACTGACTGGAAGTCCATCGAAGCTCGTTACAATTTATGGCGAAATAAATTGTCCGTCGCAGTCAAACGAACGCAAACCGATATTTTTCGGTTAACGCGCAACTGTGAGTAAATCTCACTAACTCTGAACAGTTTATAATTTCATGTTGTATTGTTAGAACTGTTAAAATTGTCTGTTTGACTGTGTGTTGATTGTTTGATTGAACTGCTAGTCAGTTAGTTAAATTTCTATATTGATTCTGTTTAACAGAATATATCATATGGAACTGAAAGTGATGTTATCTATATTGTCTAACATCTGTGATGCAGGGAAACAGGTTGGAGGAATCCAACTGGATTCCTTAACAGTTATTTTATTGTTTTTCATATATTTTAATATATGATGTGAATTATAACCTGTTGTTGATTGTGTGTGTATGGACGAGGTTGAACATCGTGATTTGATATGATTGAATACCATAACATACCGGAATGTAGATAAGGGAATTTTCAAAGTGATATTGAAAATAGCATATTTATAAATTGGAATATTTATAAATAAGAGATATTTATAAATTTAAATATTTATAAATAAGGAATATTTATAAATTGGGATATTTATAAATAGGAGATATTTTTTAAAAAAAGAAATAACTGCAAATCATTTTCTTTTTGAATGGGAAGGCCTGTGTGGCGAGTTTGGGGATTTTCCCGATGCTCCCGATACAAAGGAGGTTATGGCGAATTTTCCCGGGAATTTAAGGAGTTAGAATATTTCAATAATAAATTTGAAAAGGAAATATTTGTAAACCATTTACAAATAGAATTGGAAAGGAAACATTATAAAAATGGAAATCATTTTTAAAGGGTAGAACCGTTATTTAAAAGTAAATCTTTTCCAATGAATAAAACGTTGTTAAAAAGGAAATCTTTATAAAGTGAATAAAGTAAATCGAATATGGTATTCGAAGAAGTTAATCGAATATGGTATTCGAAGTTAGTTAATCGAATATAGACATTCGAAGAAGTTAATCGAATATGGTATTCGAAGTTAGAGAAATCGAATATGGTATTCGAAGTTAGTTAATCGAATATAGACATTCGAAAGGAGAAATCGAATATGGTATTCGAAGTTAGTTAATCGAATATGTTATTCGAAAGGGGTTAGTCGAGTCGAGTTAGTCAATAGAGTTAACCAATTAGAGTTAATCAGTTAGAGTTAACCAATTAGAGTAATCAGTTAGAGTTAAACCAATAGAGTTAATCAGTTAGAGTTAATCCAAATAATATGCCATTTAGCAAGACTGCTAGCGTAATTCGCAGGGTTGCAAATAGCCTAAGGCGGTCGGATGTTTCCTGAGGGAATCAGGCATAACCATTGTGATCGCTGCGATCTAGAGTCAAGCGAATGGAGTTAAATAGAGTTGTCGAATAGTAGTTGTTCGAATGGAGTTAAATAGACTTAGTCGAATATAGTTTATTCGAATGGAGTTAAATAGAGTTGTCGAATAGTAGTTATTCGAATAGAGTTAAATGGAGTTAAATCGAATATTAGTTATTCGATAGGAGTAAATCAAGTTGAGTTAAATAAACCAAGTTAGTCGAGCCTAGTTAATTGAATCGAATTGGTCGAACCAAGTAAGTTAAGTTAGTCGAGTTAAGTTCGTCGAGTTAAATAAATCGATGTTAGTTTCATCAAAAGGAGTTATCGATGTTAGTCTCATCGAAAGGAGTTATCGATGTTAGTCTCATCGAAAGGAGTTATCAATGTTAGTCTCATCGAAAGGAGTTATCGATGTTAGTCTCATCGAAAGGAGTTATCGATGTTAGTTTCATCGAAAGGAGTTATTGATGTTAGTTTCATCGAAGGGAGTTATCGATTATAGTTTAATCGAAGTGAGGTTTTTCAAAGATGAGATATTTGAAAAGGAAAAGTTATCAAATATTAGTTGATCGAAGTGAGATTTATCGAACAAGAGTTATTCGAAAAGAGATTTTCGAATATAGTTTATTCGAAAGTAAGATTTTCAAATATGAGATATTTGAAAAGGAAGAAGTTAATCGAATATAGGTTATTCGAAGAAGAGTTAATCAAATAGAGATTTCTCGAAGAGAGTTAATCGGCAAATTCGATTATATCGAATTCGGGAAAGTACTTATACTTTCCAGTGTTTAAATAGAGATTTATTTATTTATAAATAAATAAGTGTTAGGTTAACTATTCACTAATAAGAATAGAAGTTATAATTAAAGTTAGAAAATTCGAAAGGAGGGATTATAATGTTATCGTTATAACCAATGTTTTAAATATAGAAGTAGATTAGTAAAATTTGATCCGAGAAAGGCGTAAAGAAGTTGTTAAAGATTAAAAGATAAACTTTGACCATTTCGAAGTTATAACGTTGTTCAGTTAAGGTCTGAGAGGTAATTATACCCCAACTTGAGTGACTTCCTTCTTAACTAAGAAATGGTAAGGTTTGATCGTAAAGGAGTTTTGGAAATGTTTTCCAAACGAGAATCAGAAATGTTTTCTGATAAAAGAAAATAAGAATTTAGAATATAGGGAAACATGAGATAAGTAAATAAATGAACTAAAGAAATTTATGTTAAATGATGTTTGTTCGATATAATTTCCATCTGGGAATAATATCGTTGTTTGCACACTTGTTTTTCTTTGATGGTTAAATCACAGACTATCGAAGTTTTGACCATTTTAACGTTGTTAATATGGAGAGACCGGTTGGATTTTTATCCAAAGAACCACTCTGTATTGGCATAAGCGTCGCGAATCATATATGCCAAAGATAATTGAAGACGGAGTAAAATGCAAGGGCTATCCTGTTTACAGAATAGTGCCTTCGGTTTGTCCAGTCCCAGGACAACTTGTATGGACGAAGGTCTGACAGAGTGTATCCAATGGATCGCGTAAGTTGATCTGTTCAAACGTATTCATGTTTGGTGGCGGAGGAATTCGTTTCTCTTAGCTGTATACCCGTGTTATTTTTGGATAAGTCAATTTGTGATTTGGCGGTATGACGATGTGACATTTCTAAGTGAATGAAGATGGATGTCTGACATAGTATTTCCAGAAAGGTCACGTACATTGATTTCTTCAACCATACCAAGAGTGGAAGCGGAGAAGGAAACTTCTTTTAGCTGACACGTAATGTATTGTTGTAGACGTCAATTAGTGATTTTCGATGGATCTGACAATGTGGCATTCGAAGTGAATCTGATGTGATGATAAAGCGTAGCTTCTAGCCTCATCAACCGGTAAATGACAGAAATCGGGCAGGCAGCATGGCTAAGTCGGTCGCACCGAAGTAGGGTGTATAATCACCTATCTAGAGAATATTCATTTGTTTCTTAAATCTATCAATGCTGTCCCATATATATACGGGAAAGGTTGCTGATCCCAACCGTTGGTGATGTACATTCGATACACTCAAGCGAAATGAGAGGTCGGTCATGTGTGGCTGAGTTGCAAGATGTTCTTGTTGAACTCCAGTGTATCGTTCCTAGAGTACACTGATCGGAAGGTGATTCCATACCTTGTCATCGTTGGAAATCCATTACCCAATACGTGCTTGCGGTTTTGATTGTATACTATATATGTAGAACGTGAGATGCAAGCGTTTCTACTAGACTGATATTTATTTGTACTTAGACATTATTATAATATCAGAATGATATTGCTTTGCAAAAATATTTAGGATTCTCATAAGGGAAAAACCCGTTCCGTTCTGCGGCGTGGTCTTATGAGATATCGTTTACTTGTTTATATACTTGTTTAAATTGATTTACTCATACCAGTCCCATGACTGACCCGGAGTTTACTTTGTTGTTTTCCCTAAACTCTTGGGTGCCTAAATTTGTACAGGTAGTCAAGTAGTCGGGATTTGCAGATACTTTTGAAGAGCGGGAGCAGGAGGCTTCAGAATCATATAGCTATAGTTATTTCCGCTGTGTTGTAAGTATTGTACTCTGATAAGTGCTATTGTATACATAACTGTTTATTTCAAAGTTATGTTATCTATTATATGTTATTCGTTCCGCTGTGAGGTTCGTGTTACTCTGATGTTGTGTTCTTCTTCTTCTTCTATTCTAAGTTTCTATCTTATCTATTCTCACCTTCTAATTTCTTTCATTAATTACCGGGATTTTTCGATGTTTTGGTTATCGACATCGAGCTTATGTCGATAACCAAAGTCGCCGAAAATCCGGGTCGTTACAGTTGTCTTTAGGTTTAGATAAATAAAAGTATACTTTGAAAGACTGTGAATTGGATATGTTGTAAAGTATGATTTTGTGTTAATTTGAAATCCTATACTATGTCATGATAGATCTATTTTCCTAAATCTAATAAAATTGTGGTTATTCGATTATGTAGCTTATGTGGATCTTGACTTGTAACCATGTTATGGTGGATGTAAATCTATTGATTTGGATAGTTGTAACATTACTTAGATCTAGATCTCTATGTTAATCACCTTTCACCTATCATATTGTGATCCATTGAGATATGTTGTAAACTTGACATGTGAATCCATCTTTAGATCTAAACATGTTACTATGTCACCCTAACTATGCTAGATCTAAATAGTTGGACAACTTATGGTTGGTAGATTTGGATTAATTTGGAATGTTTAGTAATTTACAATTAGGAATTGTAAATTGTACTTATAACACGATGTTAGGTTATATTAGTGGTAGAAGTCTGCGCGGACCCGAACGGCATATCTAGTAGCCACTAATGTTGAACCTAACGTGGGAGGTCTAAGTACGCAAATATGAATCGGGCTAAGACACGAGGTTAGGACCAACTGCGGAATAAGACTGCCCAGACCTGATCGACATATCCAGCATCCACATGTTGTAGGCCTAATGTGGGAGGACTAGCCTATTATAAAACCAAAAAAGGACATGGTAAAGAATTGGATTACTTAACCTAAATTAATCCATAAAGATTGTATGACTATGAACTTAAATTAGGGTTAAGTAAAATTGGTTGGGTAGTGGATGGTTTAAGTAAATTAGAGGGAGTAGGTAATAGGCCCGCGAACTTAACCCAATAAGGTTATGTAATTAAAGACACCTAGAGGAATACATAACCGGTAGACAATGTGTTAGAAGAAAAAGTGGTTCTAACACCCAAATTGATTAAAAGCAAATGAAATGAGATAAAAATGAAAATGAACACACAGGATTTATAGTGGTTCGGCGAAGAAATGCCTACGTCCACTTATCTTTCACTATATTCAATGATTCAGTTGCAAATACAATGTAAGATTCACTTGATTCCACTCACAACTCACTTATATTCACTCAATTGACTAAAACAAATAATGAAAGAAGATTTGGATTCTCTGGGAGTACTGGAGTTCGGATTATGGAGGTGGTTGAATTCTCGAAATGCCCAAAAAAAGATCCTTTTCTTTGTCTCCAGACGGGGTATTTATAGGTGTGAATTTTCTCAGAGCCCGATCCGGATCGGAGCCACGTGTCACTCATCCCATCAGCATTGGATTCGGATTGATTTCTATGTTGACAACGCATCAGAATAATGGACGTTATGGGCAGGAACTGGTCATAGCCGATCCGGATATCCAGGCGCTTATGCTGGAGAATGATATGGAAAATGGGCTCGGGTCGGAGACACACATATAAGGGGTTCGGATCGGGATACCCGATCCGACCCGGATTGGCTTGGAAGCAACGCTCTCTCTTCTTTAGTCTGCTCCGCTCCGATCTATTTCCGTGGCAACCAGGTGGCTTTCCGACCCAATTGAGACTATATTGCCCTCCGATCCGAACAGCTATGCCTTACCAATTTCCTCAGCAACAGTTCACCGATCTGAACAGAAGACTTTATCCGACCCGAACCGATACGCTGTTTTGATCTAGGCTGTAGTGTCCTCCCCGAGCTGAGTAGTGGTGGTCTCTCCGATCCGAACCGAAGTCTTCTAATTAGAAAGGTTCTTCTTTCTTGATATCTTGACTTTGTGTTGCCTAGTTCACAAAGTAGGCTAACACTTTTCCCCCTCAAAGGATGCTTCTGTTGGAAATGGAGCATGCTTTGATTGCTGTTGCACAACGCCTTCATCCTTCCCTTTGAATTCACATGCCAAGCTGTCGAACTGCATCCTGTTCGGTTCGGATTCCGACCCGAACGGATTTCTGGTTCGGGTTCCGAACCGGACAGATCTCCTTCTTCCTATACTCTGCAATGGATTAGTGGGCCAAGCTGCGTCACTGGGCTTTTCGAGCCGGTCCGAGCGGGAATACGAATAGCCAGCTTGTTTTTTATATAAATTTACTTCACTTTTCTTCTTTTCTTTTATTCATTGCTCTTGCCCAACCGATTTCACATCGAAACCCTAGTCTTTCCAAAAAATTCCAAAATTCTCGCTTTAATCTTTGAATCAAATACATAGGTAGTCTTGCAATCTCGAATCTCGTTGCCATAATTGTTTTTAATTTATGTTTGCAGCTAAGTTGAACGATTCTAGCAAGGTGTTTGACTAATTCCATCGCCACGGCTTCCTTCATCCTCCGCCTTCGTCATTGATGGCATCGACGCCATTTCGAGGCGTTGGTGGAGGGTGTTGAGATTCGTCGTTGAATACTTGAGTGCTTAAGCACTTGATTTTAATTAAGGCTTTGGATATTGAGTTGGGTTCGCTACTTAAGAGGAGGAAGAGGAAGGAAATTGAAGGAGATCGGTTCGGGTGGGGGAACAGTAGGAGAAAAAGGGAAAGAGAGAAATTCACAGAACCGGACCGGGTCGGAGCAATAAGGCAAAGAAATGGGACTTAACTTGTTTGACCGGGTCGGGTCGGACCTATGAATAAAATGGAGGTCAAGACTTATGCGCTCGGATCGGACCGGGTTGTGAAACAAAAGAGAGAATAGGGGCATGGTTATTCAGGTTAATCCGACCCGCCCCGAAAGTCAATCCCCGAACCGATCCGGATATATCTCTCTGAGTGTGAGCCTTTGCTTTAAGCTGACATGTGACCTTGCCTATCCGATCTGAACCTGATGTATACATCCGAACCGAAAACTATTCAATCCAAAGCACAAACTTTTGTCCAACTATTTAAAACAATGCTAGATATTACTTCCAACTTCATGAACAGTTAGGATAGTGCCTTGCGGACATAAACGAACATTAAGAACTAGTCTGACTATCACTTTCTCTTCAAAGTTTCGTCTTACATTGTTGCACCTTTACTTTGCATTTCTCACATTCGCTGCACACATTTTAGTTCACAAACATGCACAGGGGGGTACGGGCTAATTTACTCTAATTCGTGCTATTGCTTCTTCAATAGTTCTATGACAATGAGACCCAGACGCTCTTCCAGACTAGCTGAGAGGAAAGAAGCCCCGGAAACTTCTAACAAAATCACTCTCGAGGATATATCTTCTCCTTCGGATCCAGAATGGGACAGTGAGGGTCCAGACTACGGGGTTGAAAATCGAGAAAGCAACGAGGTGTCTTCAGAGAATGAAGTTTCTCTGGGTTTTGAGGAGGAAGGAGGGATTGGTGACGATCGAGCCCCTGATGAATTTGAATCGGCCATTATATTGGAATCACCTCCAGACTCTGTTGAATCAACAATCGACAACGATCGACTTGTCCGAATTTGCTTAAAGTACGGTATAATGAAAAGGGACACTCTAGTGCCTTCACGCTCTGACCGTCCCCACAACCCTCCAGAAGGATATATGACGGTCACTCGATTGATGTGCATGGTCGGCGCCGTTCCTCCATTCTCTCCCTTCATCGTTGACTTTTTAAGACAAATGCGGATTGCCCCCATGCAGTTGCATCCCAATTCATATGCCTATTTGCATACCTTGTACATAGCATATCGTGAAATCTTAGGCATAAAGCTCACGTTCGATGACGTTCACTTCTTCTATAATTTCAAGCATCAGACTCGAGAGACTCCATCTTTCTGCTACTTTGAGTCAGTTCCAAAAAGGAAGATAATCTCAGCACCATTCAGCAGTAAAGCTGGAGATTCCAGACTAGAATGGTTCTACGTGAAGCGACAGCCTGGATGCGCCAGGAGGTGGACAAAATCAAGTAAAGCACTGATTTTCTAAATCCGGGCTCTCCACACTTGAATCATCACCTTAACTTGTTTTCTTTTTTGTTTGCAGTCGACAATCCCAAACAGATATCAGATCAGGTGTTCTTTGACCGGATGCACCAACTTCTTAATGGCGATCAGAAATTCTTGACTATCGACGAAGTCCTTAAAGACGAATACCTTCACTTTCATGGGCTGTTATCCGTTTTTCGTAGCATCGGTCATGGTACGGCTCCATATGCTACATTCCTCCAGTGGAGGTAGTCCCAGAGGCAGGAGAAGGCTCAGGAGTTCCTACAGCGCCTCTTCAAACTTCACCTTCTCCATCTTCTACACAAGATGACGAATTGGCTAATCTGGCCGAAAAGCATCGTGAAGGATATACTGCCCCCGAGGAGGCTACTTCTCTGGAAAAGTCAAAATCCTCTCAAGAATCGCCACTTCATGCTTTCGAGGGGGATGTCCCTAGTACTGATGAGCAAATATTTCAGGGTTTGGGGGATCTCCCCTTACCTGAGACTATATATACTTCAGAGGATTTCAGGAAGGATCCTTTAGTCTTCACCTCTTCTGAAGAGACCACTCCCGCTAAGGCCAAAGAGCCTGCCCGTACTAGTCTAGCTTCAGACTCGGGTTGGTTGGGGGGAAACACACCACTTAGGATACACTTTATATAACGGCATTAGCATTCATTGCACCTCTTTCTTCGTGAATCCATTAATTCTAAATTTCGTTTGTTTTATCGTGCAGGTACGATGTCTCGATCCTACTACGATATCAGGAAGCTTCGCCGCAGCATGTCCAATCCACCTCAGGATATCGAGTATGATCGCCGAGATGATCGTGGTAGGGAGTTGAGAAGGCCTTATGATCCCTATCGTTCTCGATCCTCACGTTCTCGCTCACCAGTTCGGTCGGAACAAGAGAAATACAAGGGTTATCAAAGCCGCAGGGAAGAGGACAGACCACCATCTAAAGACTCCACTTCTTCTCATGAAAAGCGCAGTAGAGAGAGAAGTCCTCCGAAAGAAACCGGGTCTCGGAGTAAGCACAAGGTTCCTGCTACTAAACGACCTAGGACAGACAAAGAATCTACCGAATCCTCCTCACACAGGGACACCGAATTGACAATCCCCGCTCCTCCCCCACTAGATGCGGAAACTGCAGTAAAGCGGGCATATTTGAAGGAACAATTTCCCGAACACTACTTCGAGACTTTGACTTTTTTACCTGCCCTTGAACCTGTTTCGTCTAAATGGGCAGACGAGGCCAAAGCAAAGATAGATGCGGTGGAAAAACAGTATACTGAGATGTTCAAATATTCACGCAATCTTTCTAGAATCATCCGTACTCTAATCACAAATACTGACTCAATGCAAAAGACCGCGGAGGAGGATGCTAAGGCCTTAAAAGCTCTAGGAAAAGATTTAGAAGACACTCAAGCTCAGCTAGCCGTCGCTCAAAGGGACGCTTCTAACTTCAAACAACAATTCGAGGACATGCAAAAACGTTACCATGACTTGCTGGAATCTCACACTCAAGAGCGTTCTGAATTAAAAAAGCAAGCTGACGAGGCTAAGTCAGAAGCTGCTAAGACACGCCTTGCTTATGCTGACCTTGAGCGGAAAAATGCCGAGTTAGCACAGAGGAGTGCTGAACTAGAAAAGAAGTATGCTGACTTGGCTTCAAGGCTGTTGGAAGCAGAGAACAGGGCTGCCCTGGCCGAGGGCAATGTGGAGTGTGCTATTAAATCTGCGGAGGAAGCCCGCAAACAACTGTCAGAGGCGGAGGCTGATATTCAGGGTTTCGGCGAATTAATGATCGAATTCTTCGCACATATCATCCGTCGCCGAAACATTTCTTGGATCGAGGATTATCCATCCACTCTAGTTCAAGTATGGAATCAGATCGTCGAGTGGGAAAAAGAGAAACTTAAGGTCGATTCCCTCGATGAAGATAAACTAATGGAGAAATACTTGAGGGATGATGAACCGGAGCGCCTAGCTGAAGGGCGCCGCCTCATTGCTGAGGCCATGGAAGAGGAGAGACGAAAGTCTAAACAGAAGAATGTTCTCGGAGCTGGTTCCTCTTCTTCTGCCCCTGCGACTTCTGAAGTAGAGGGGTATGACCCTGAAAATCCAGGAATTGCCCGAACAACTCTGCTATGCCCTATTCCTGAAACAGCGCCAGAGGTAGTAGTCACCCCTGCCGAGAGGTCTTCAGAAGGTATCCCTACCTTTTCTCCTCAATTTGCTAAGGCTATTTCTACCTTTCGCCACATGATTGAACAATCGATGAAAGACCCATTGTTTTCGCCTGAGTTGATAACTGTTGCTTCTCATTCTGTAGGTGTTGAATCATCCGAAAAGACGGATGTGACTCAGGGAGCCACCGCTGGGGCAAAGCCCGCAGAAAAGGCCAAAAGAGGGGAAGACAAGGCTGCTTCTATAGACTTGGGAGAAGGAAGGGATCCGACTAAGGCCGCCACTCCCCATGATGAAGAAATGATAGCGGCTTTAAGGGATGATGGCGGTGACGGGGGTCAGGAAGAGGAACCGGAAGTTGCAATAATCGGGGAGTCAAAAAGTGCTGATGACGTTACTTTGGCTGCAATGAAAGCTGATCAAGACAAACGCTTGCAATTAAAAGCTGAAGAACTAGACCCTGAAGCCCTCAAGCCCCTCGCAGTCGTGGATGCGGGATCAAGGTTAGTTGTTAAGCTCTCAACTAGATCTATTACAGAGGAACTCGCTAAAAAATCTTCTCTTGATTCCAGCGCCCCGCCCTCCGGGAAGAAGTCTACTGGCTCCAGCACCGCTTCTTCAGGAAAAAAGAAGTCAAAACGAATCTTGACGGAGGCTGAGAAAGAAGCAAAGGATGCGGAGAAAGCCGCCAAGAAATCCAAGGCTCATTCAAAATCTAAATAGTGGATTGCCTTGTATCGTTTTAGCATTTAGTGAACCAATAATTGCTGCTACAAGAGTAGCTCCTGCACTTTCTTTTTTAGCTATTTTCCTGTACAAATTCATTCATTTGTAAATAAAAATAACTCATTTTCTGCAATGTTTGTTTGTTAGTAGTTCTGCACTTATGTAAACATGCATGTCTATAGTTATGAAACGAAGTTGTGGAGGGGGGAAATATGCGTATACATACGTGTCCCCAGCCAATTCCCACAAATTATTTAATGCTTAATCAAGCAATCTAAATTCTCCCGATTCTCTGACGGGATAGCACTTCCTGCGTCGTCAGTACCTGTCGTTTTTTCTGGCATTTCTTTTATACTCTCTCTCTCTTTCTCTTGAGAGTTAGAGTTCGAGCTCAGTAATCTATTCATTCCCCAGTCTTTCAGCGGGGAAAGATTTCTTTCTCAGCGCTCAGTCGGAGACGCCTTTATACTCTCTTTCTCTCTGGAAAGTTAGAGTTAGGAGAAGAATTTCTTTTTCAGCGCTCAGTCGGAGACGCTTTTATACTCTCTCTCTCTCTCTCTCTGGAGAGTTAGAGTTAGGAGAAGAATTTCTTTTTCAGCGCTCAGTCGGAGACGCTTTTATACTCTCTCTCTCTCTCTCTGGAGAGTTAGAGTTAAGAACGTCGTTTTCTCATTCTTTTATGTCTTATCGCACAAATAGTCGTTGTGCTTCTTTTTATGTCTAAACTGTTTTCAACCTTTTTAGGCTTTGAGTCATCCTGTATTTTATAATCACAACAGAATAACTGATGGATGTATATATGTAATGCATAAAAGTAAATAACACGCAATATTTTTATAGTGGTTCGGCTAAGTCGTAGCCTACATCCACTTTATAGTTCTTCATTCATATCGTCAGATTTTCCCAAGGCAAGTCGTGCCTTATTACAGAGTTCATAAGAAAAATAACACAAAGTACAGCATTTCTAATCCAAATATCGCATTAAGTGTTGGGCATTCCATGCTCTAGGGACTTCTTCGCCATCTACGGTCGTTAACTTGAAGGTTCCTTTTTCAAGTTTCCGTTGGATGACAAAGGGTCCTTCCCATTTTGGACCGAGGTGAGGAAGGGATGGAAAGACTCTCTTTAGCACCAAATCTCCTGGTTCAAAAGTCCTGAGGCGAACTTTTTTGTCGTAATAGCGTGCCATCTGACGTCGATGTCTTGCCGCACGCAAATCTGCTTCGTCCCTTTTTTCTTCGACTTCATCAAGAGACTCAAGTAAGAGTGCCCGATTTGTCATCGGGTCGTAATATGTCACCCTGTGGGAAGGAACTTCCAGTTCAACTGGAATTACAGCTTCTGAGCCAAAGGAGAGAGAGAAAGGGGTATGACCGGTGGCCGTTTTAAATGTTGTTCGATATGCCCACAAAACTAGGGGCAATTCGTCAACCCATTTTGCCTTTGCACGCTCTAATCGTTTCTTGAGGATGGATTTTATTACTTTGTTTATTGCCTCTACCTGCCCATTCGATTGCGGATAGGCAACTGCAGTATATCGTTTGTCTATCTTATACTTCTGGCAGAAATTTCTGAATTCAGTACTATCAAATTGGGTTCCGTTGTCAGTTATAATCGTCCTTGGGATCCCGAACCGGCATATAATATTTCTGACCACAAAGCTTATCACCTTTCTTGCCGTGATCTTGGTCAAGGGCTCAGCTTCCGCCCACTTCGTAAAATAGTCCACGGCCACTATGGCATACTTAGCTCCTCCTTTAGCAATTGGTAGAACTCCAATGATATCAATTCCCCACGTGGCAAATGGCCAAGGACTCACCATTGATTTAAGTTGGGTCGACGGTGCCCTGGGGATTTTGGCGAATCTCTGGCACTTATCGCAGCGTCGTGAATAATCAGCTGCATCTTTATTAATCGTAGGCCAGAAGTATCCGTATCGCAATATCTTCTTTGCTAAAGTTTGACCTCCTGTATGATCTCCACACTCACCTTCGTGTACTTCTCTTAGTACACGCTTGATGTCGTCGTGTGCTATACATCGTAACAGGGGCATAGAAAATCCTTGCCTATAAAGAGTATCATCTTGTATGACATATCTGGTAGCTTTGTGAACTACAGCTCTTTTCTCACTCTTCTTTGATGGGAGGGTCCCATTCTTAAGGAAATTCTTAATTGGAGTCATCCACGACTCCTTCTCTGGTTCCGCTTCAAAAGAGAATTCAATTTCCATTGACTCAAAGCTTGGCGATTCCAACGTTTCAATTGGAATTATTTCAGTCTCTTCTGGATTGTCAGAACTAACCAGCTTTGCCAGCCTATCCGCTTTCTGGTTTTCAACTCTGGGAATGTGTGTTATGTTGTACCGCTCTAAGCTATTCAATAGCTCTCTCACTTTCTTGAGGTAGGCGATAAGTCGAGGTCCTCGAGCCACAAATTCCTCTCGCACTTGGCAAACAACAATTTTAGAATCACAGAATATGTCTAACATTTTTACTCCGAGGTCTTTAGCAAGCTTCAGCCCGGCAATCAGGGCTTCATACTCAGAGTCATTGTTAGTCGCCGAAAATTCTAATCGCAGGGCGTAATATAACGACCGTCCTTCGGGAGTGACTAAGACGATTCCAGCTCCGGACCTTCGGTCGTTCTTGGCTCCATCTGTATATAGTTTCCACGGATCTATCTTTAACTCATCCTCGGACTTAACCACTCTGTCATCGATTACTTCCTCCTCTGGAATGGTGAACTCCGCAATAAAGTCTGCTAGAGCTTGCCCCCTGATCGACTTTCGTGGTTGAAAATTCAAATCAAACTGACTTAGTTCTATGTTCCATTTGATCAACCTTCCCGATGCTTCGGGTCTCTGCAACACCTGCCTTAAGGGTTGGTCGGTGTATATGGTTATTGGATGAGCTTGGAAATAGTGACGAAGTTTTCGGGATGCGATTAGGAGGCTGTAAGCAAGCTTCTCAATCTTTGGTTAGTTGCGCTCTGCCGCTGCTAATTTCTTGCTTACATAATACACTGGCCTTTGTATTTTGTCTTCTTCTCGAACTAGGGCTGTGCTAACGGTGTGAGCCGAGACTGCCAAGTAAACAAACAATTCTTCATGATCCACTGGCTTTGACAAAATCGGCGGCTTCTCTAGCAGTTCCAATAAATTTTGAAAGGCCTCACCACAGTCCGGAGTCCACTCGAAGTTCTTCTTTCCTCTTTTAATCAAATCAAAAAACGGAACGCATTTGTCTGTGGCTTTGGAGATGAATCTACTCAGCGCCGCTACTTTCCCTGTAAGACATTGGACGTCTTTAATTCTCCTCGGCTCTTCGATATTTCTAATCGCTGCTATCTGGCTAGGGTTGATTTCAATTCCTCGGGAGCTCACAATGAAGCCAAGGAACTTTCCCGATGCCACTCCAAATGAGCATTTCAGAGGATTCAATTTCATCCGATACTTTCGCAGGATACCAAACATTTCCGCCAAGTCTTGCGTATGGCTGGAGGACTGTTTCGATTTGACAAGCATATCATCCACATAAACTTCCATAGTCTTTCCTATTTGATTATAAAACATTCTGTTCACCAAGCGCTGATAAGTAGCTCCGGCGTTTTTCAATCCAAATGGCATTACAACATAACAATATAACCCCAAATTCGTAATGAAGCTCGTATGTTCTTGGTCTGGCACGTGCATAGGAATTTGGTTGTATCCAGAATATGCGTCCATGAAAGAGAGAAGTTCATGACCTGCTGTCGAATCTACAAGCTGGTCAATCCTGGGAAGTGGGAAACTATCTTTTGGGCAAGCTTTGTTCAAATCTGAAAAGTAAATGCAAGTCCGCCACTTTCCGTTTGGCTTCTTTACCAAGACGGGATTCGATATCCAGTCGGGATATGTCGAATCTCGAATAAATCCATTCTGCTTCAACTTCTCTACTTCCTCTTTGAGAGCAGCCGACCTCTCTGGGCCCATCATGCGTCTCTTTTGCTTCACAAGCGGATGTTTCGGGTTTACATTCAATTTGTGACTTATAATGGATGGCGATATCCCACACATGTCAGCATGGGTCCAGGCAAACACGTCTAAGTTTGCCTTCAAGAAGTTCGTTAGTTATTTAACTCGACGTGGATCCAATTGAGAACCAATTTTCAAAACTTTTGTCGGATCAGCTTTATCAATGGGAATTTCCACTGTCGCTTCATTAGGAGTTGCATTCCTAGCCTCTGGTTCCTCGTCTTTTCTGGGATCCAGGTCTTCAGGCGTTCCTTTGGGCAACTCCTTTGGGGTCAATCTCTCTAATTGCTATGCCGAGCCCCCCTTTGAGGGAGACGAGGCATCTTTACTCTCAACGTTAAGTCCTTTCATCAACATCTTTATTTCGGCCACATAGCAGGCCCGTCCGGAAACTTGATCCCCTCTCATTACTCCAGTTCCGGCTTCAGTTGGGAACTTAAGTAACAAGCACCAAGGGGCGATACAAACTCTGAATTCAGCAAGGGCAGGCCTCCCCAAAAATGCATTATAAGGCGAATCTACGTCCAATACTACGAACTGAAGCATCCGCACTCTTCTACGTTCTCCTTGCCCCAGGGTCACGGGCAACTCTATGTATCCCATGGGAGCTGTCGACGCCCCGTTGAAGCCTCTGATCCATCCTTCACATGGCTTCAAATCTTCAGATTCAAGCTTCATCTGATCGAATGACTTTTTAAATAAAATATTGACAGAACTTCCGTTGTCTACTAATACCTTATGGACCAAGGTCGGCCCAATAGTGGTAGTAATAACCAACGGATCATCAGTGGGTGATTGGATCCCAGTATTGTCTCGGCTGCGGAATACCACGTCGTCAAACATGGTCTTCTGTTGTTTTATGGGGGTGATATCTTCCAAATCATCACCTTCATTCACATCTAGGTGCTTGGCAGCATTTACATATTGATCCATTGATCTGAAACTTCGGATTGCCAGGTGAGGTCCGCCTACTATGGAGTTGATAACAATTCCTTTACCTTTCTGCTGCACTGTAGGCTTGGGAGCAGGTAGAATCTGTTTTGGAGCCTGCTCTCCTTGCCCCCTGTCCCTCGGGCTAACCTTGTATTCATCCAACTTCCCTTCACGCAGCAGCTTCTCAATCACATCCCTCAAATGCCGACATTCATTGGTTGAATGCCCATGAGTTCCATGAAACAAACAAAATTTCCCTGTCGCCATTTCTTTCTCGGTCGAATCACGAGGTGGCGGTCTTTTGTACTGTAACACATTGTACGTATCCACGTAAATATTTTCCAGGGTGTCGTTCAATGGTGTATAATTCTCGTAGGTCTGGAATCGGGGTCTTTTGTTAGGATCGCTTCCCCTATTTCTGTTTCTTATGCTACTATTCGGATTACGGTTATTGTTGTTGTTACCCCCGCTTCCAGCGTTGTTGTTGCCACCCTTGTTTCCCACATTTACTTCAACCTTGCCAGAACTTTCCCCAGACTGCTTCACGGCGATATTACTCTGCACATTTTCTTTTGAAGCCGTCTCAGACTTTCTCTTTCGGTTTGCCCTGGCCTCCTCTCGCCTTAGATAAATATCGGCTTTTTCGTAGAATATCTCTCTTATGGGGGGTGTTTTCCCAGAAAGGTAATCTCCAAACTCGGATTCAGGATCGACTCCTTCCTTCAATGCCATCAGAATAGTGGGCTCATGCGGGTCACTGACCTCAGTCACAGCTTGGTTAAAACGGTCAAGATATGCCCTCAAAGACTCTCTTGGTGCCTGCTTGATTCTCGATAATTCAATAACACTTTTGGACTTTCGGGCATGGAGTCGGAACTGGTTCATGAAACGCTCGCTTAGTTCCTTGTAATTCGAAATCGAACGAGGCGGAAGTCGGGTAAACCAGAACAGCGCCACATCTTCTAAGTAGATTGGGAATGCTTTGCACTTCACTTCATCAGGGGCAGCAGCAGCATTCATGAGCCATGAGTATCGCATCAAATGTTGTCCCGGATCAGTCCTTCCGTTATACTTGTCCATCTGTGGCAAATTAAAGCGCCGGGGAAATTGGAAGTCGAGGATATCGTCGGTGAAAGGAGTATGGCTTCGCTCAATGCCATATTCTTCATTTGTATAGTTCCGGCTCTCGGACATGATCTGGCGGACCATTGCCTGCACATCTGCATTAGTTAGGGGCCGCTCAGGTTCCCTAGCCCTAGTATCCGAGTTCCTTCTGGGCTCTTGTTCAGGAGATGCCCTTCTTCTTCGAGCTGCTTCTGCTCGATTCCGTTCCCTGCGCTCCCGGTCGATCTCGGGAGGAGGGGACTGGAGTCTTTGCCCCCGTGTGGGGTCATTGTTTCCTAGCGCTCGTGCAATATCATCACGAGATCCCAAAGATCCAAATGTCAGCTGCTCCACATTCTGAGGTCGTTCGAGTGGCCTTCGTTCACGGGGCCGCTCTTCCTCGGAAGATGAAGATTGATCCACTGGTGTATGACGAACCGGTGATGGAGTTCTCTGTCGACAGAGTTCACTAATCTCTCGACTCATGAGCCTCATATTTTCCTGCATCATGAGATTAGTGCACCCGTGGACTTTCATAGCCTCCCTTGTGCTCTCAAGCATGTCAAGTAAGCGCGAGAAATCTCCTTGTGTGATGGGCGCAGATGGATTAACCTGATCACTAACCCTGGTGGCTGGAATCGGAGCATTCGTAGGGACTCGAGTGGAGGTTCCAGCTTCACCAAGCGTCGGATTGGATCGGAGATAGGAGGTCGGGTCGGTTCGGAGCTGGGGGGCCTGGTCGGATCGGTACGTGGCAAGCTGCTCGGGTCGGTTCAGATTGGGGGAATGCACTGCTTCAGAATCTCCTACCCGGATCGGATCGGAGCTTTCCCCCTATTGGCGGCTCGGATTTCCTGCATTGGTTCTTCCTGCTGCTGAACTCTGCCCCCGAGACCTTGTTACAACCGCATTTTGCTGATCTTCGCCAGCTCCATTTCCTCGACCAGATTGAACTTCTTTGCCTTTTCCTTTGGCCATGATTCTTTGACAATCACTTCAACAAATATAAAAGAGCGGAGAAACTTAAGGATTAACTTCTTTGAACTCAACGGTCCAAAAAGTAGAAAGAAATCCCGGAAAATAAAGAATTTAGATGAGGGTTCTCAGTGAAAGCACCAAAATGTTAGACCAAAAAGTGGTTCTAACACCCAAATTGATTAAAAGCAAATGAAATGAGATAAAAATGAAAATGAACACACAGGATTTATAGTGGTTCGGCGAAGAAATGCCTACGTCCACTTATCTTTCACTATATTCAATGATTCAGTTGCAAATACAATGTAAGATTCATTTGATTCCACTCACAACTCACTTATATTCACTCAATTGACTAAAACAAATAATGAAAGAAGATTTGGATTTTCCGGGAGTACTGGAGTTCGGATTATGGAGGTGGTTGAATTCTCGAAATGCCCAAAAAAAGATCCTTTTCTTTGTCTCCAGACGGGGTATTTATAGGTGTGAATTTGCTCAGAGCCCGATCCGGATCGGAGCCACGTGTCACTCATCCCATCAGCATCGGATTCGGATTGATTTCTATGTTGACAATGCATCAGAATAATGGACGTTATGGGCAGGAACTGGTCATAGCCGATCCGGATATCCAGGCACTTATGCTGGAGAATGATATGGAAAATGGGCTCGGGTCGGAGACACACATATAAGGGGTTCGGATCGGGATACCCGATCCGACCCGGATTGGCTTGGAAGCAACGCTCTCTCTTCTTTAGTCTGCTCCGCTCCGATCTATTTCCGTGGAAACCAGGTGGCTTTCCGACCCAATTGAGACTATATTGCCCTCCGATCCGAATAGCTATGCCTTACCAATTTCCTCAGCAACAGTTCACCGATCCGAACAGAAGACTTTATCCGACCCGAACCGATACGCTGTTTTGATCTAGGTTGTAGTGTCCTCCTCGAGCTGAGTAGTGGTGGTCTCTCCGATCCGAACCGAAGTCTTCTAATTAGAAAGGTTCTTCAATGCTTGATATCTTGATTTTGTGTTGCCTAGTTCACAAAGTAGGCTAACATAATGTAATAAGGTTATGTAATTAAAGACACCTAGTGGTATACATAACTGATTGATAATGTAATGAAGTTATGTAATTAAAAACACCCTTTAGGGTAAGCATAACTGGTATAGGGCTATGTAATTAAAGACACCTAAGGGTATACATAGTCAGTGGAAAACCTAGTGGGGATACAATACAAGTGTAACACCCCACCTCCGCTAGGGTCACTCACAAAGGGAATGCACTAGTTTTGGAGAGGTATTATCGAGATAACATCACAGAATTATCACAAGACAGAACATAAATAAATAATTAAGTAAACAGCAAAAGAATTTATGAGCAAAACAGAACTTCGTTTCATTCCAAAATAAACCATGTCTTTTACAAACATTTCAAATAACTTCATTACAACTGTCTTGTAATAATAGCCAAAGAAGCAATAACTTAAAAACAGAAAAACAGCTTATTCTCCAAGTGCAGTAAAATGAAGCAGCCATAGCAAACCGTACATGCTGAGCCAAAGCAAGTGATATCCAAGCTAAGAGCTAGTGTTTCCTCCCTGAGAACCTGAGGGGGGAAACGAAAGAAAAAGAGGCGAAAGGAAAAAGGGTCAGTCACAAAGACTGAGTTAGTTCTAGTGACATTCAGTGTAAAGACGGTTAAAACATCATGTCATGTATGAACTGGAACTAAACTTGAGAATGGTGTCAAGGTGGACAAGATAGACTAAGGTGATCATGATAAGTCAAGACAAGTCAAATAAAGCAACACATGTTCAAGATTCGTTGCATCGACCGTACTAGTATACTAAGCCCATGTCACTAGTTAATCACGAAATAAATCCCATGGCCCAATATCATGAAATGACCCTGAAAACGGGGTCTGACCCAAGTACGGGGTCCTACGGAGCGATTATCTAGTCGATCGGCTCCCTACAAGTTCTAGCTCGTCAAGTGTCCGTGTCATACGGCTAATCACGAATGTAGTCACCTGTGCTGGGTCCACCTTCGGGTATATCAGCCCTAGGGTGTCAACCCCTGACACGATTCAAGATGCACAGATAAATCTACGGATACCCAGTGTCTGCCCCGGATACGTGCACGATCGTAGTCCACCGAACCTACACTGGCGTACCCCACTGCCATCGTTCACCTCTTACAATCAGCCCAGTAATCGTGCCCCACCCGGCCTAGCCCCAGGGTACCTTGATACATCTAGAGGGTTACTGCTGAAAGGGGTCGTGTCTAGGGTTTCGCCTAATAGATTAGCTCATGTAATTCGTGACCTAACCCGCCTAACAGATTAAGTCATGTAATTCGTGACTTAATCCTTTTCCAGTCTAGTCATGTCAAGATGGTTAAGTATGTCATTTCGGTTTGCGACTTAACCCGCCTACGTGTCATGTCAAGTTGGCTAAGTGTTGTCGTTTTCAAGTTCATGACTTAGCCCTACAAATCGTGTTCAAGTTGGTTAAGTTGTCTTTTCATGTTCATGACTTAACCCTAATTGGCATTAATTGATTCGTTAATGCACCGAACCACTCACATTGGATCCTGTTGTTCGTAGCCACTGGATTTGTCGGGCGGTTCCGGGCAGGTTTACGCTACGAACTCAACCCAACCTCGGGTTTCAAGCGCGATGTGACCAACTACCCACATTGGATCCTATTGTTTGTAGCAACTGGATTTGTCGGGCGGTTCCGGGCAGGTTTACGCTACAAACTCAACCCAACCTCGAGTTGGCAACTTTCTTTTTTTCTAAAGTCATGCCCATGTTCTTATCAGATTTTTGTGCTATTTCCATAGCATGTTCATATGTCAATTTCGTGCCTAACTAAGGCATGTTTTAAGGTCAAGTTATGGCATGTTCAAGTCAAGTTTTCATGCCATATTTCATGTTCTACTTATGCCAAATTTCACAGTTTATGCTTATAATTAATTCAAGTTTTGCCTATTCTACCCAATCGTATCCCCAACGTATATAAACGTACTTCGTTCTCAAGCATAAACAATTCAAGAGATAGAGGGGAATAACACCAAACATGTGATAGGCATATGTGACAATTCCAACATCACTTGCATAATAAACAGGCTATAACATATCACATGGTTTCAATACTAGCATGATAACTTGGCATAGTAATGGTTCCCACTTAGTTTAACATGACGATTTCAACTTTACATCATAGGCATAATAATCATTGCGGGCATAATAATAATTTTATTACAAACATGAAATATTAAAGGCATAGTAATCCTAATAGGCATAGTGGATTCCAATTTAGCATTTTTAACATAATGATTCTCATAGACATAATGGTTCCAATTTATCATAATGATTCTCATATAACATTATAAACATAATGGTTCCAACTTAGCATTTTTAACATAATGATTCTCAACTAACATTATAGACATAATGATTCCAATTTAGCGTTTTTAACATAATGATTCCCAACTAACATTATAGACATAATGATTCTAATTTAGCGTTTTTAACATAATGATTCTCAACTAACATTATAGACATAATGATTCCAATTTAGCATTTTTAACATAATGATTCCCAACTAACATTATAGACATAATGATTCCAACTTTTCATCATAACCTAGCAATACCCAATCTTTCATTAATCATGATGGGTATATTAACATCACAGGAATAATTCCATCAATAGTCATAGACATGGTTTAATTAGTATCATAGGCATGGTTTAATCAACATAAAGATTTCAATAAACATAGTGATTCCATGGACATGTATTAGTCCAATTTGCCAAACAATTAAGCCCAAGTGATTCATAACAACATCAAAATCATGACAAGTTTAACTTGCAACGTTGCCATAGCAATATCCCCAAATTATAATTCAAAGATAAACAATATAAACATGGATTAACAATAGTTCCTAAATCCGGTTTCAATTCATGGCATGTCCATATTGTTTTAGCGTTTTTGCCTAAAAAGTAACATAGAACTTACAATATGAAGCAAATAATCCAAATAAAAATCCCAAATCAAATAGCCCCAAATTCGTTGTCTAAAGCGTCGTAGTTGTTGTAGCTTCTAGTTGTAGCCTTCAAGAATCGTCCTTCATCTTCTATAATTTTGTTCTTTGTATTTTTAATTCAGAGCTCTAGGTTTAATGGCGGCGGCCTAAGGCTAAAATGAGATAGTATGATTTTGGCTAGGTCTTAGGTCCTTTTTATAATGTTTGCAAGTTGATTTAGACCGTCGATGGAGCTTAATTCAATAATAGCCGTTCGTTTGAAGGAGAGGCCGATCAGGAGCTGACACCTAGCCCTAGTGACAAGGCAAGGCTCAGAAAATCGACCAAACACAGACCAGGCCAGCCAAGACCTGACCAACCAGCATATTCTGACCTGGGCGCACTTGGCAGGTGCGCCAGGCTAAAAATGCACTGGCGCACTTCCCAAGTGAGCCAGTTCATTTTTGTTCTGGCGCACTTCCCAAGTGCGCCAGTGCATTTTGACCCGTTTTCTGGTTTTTTGCCCAACTTCGTCCGTCCATATCTTCTTCATACGAAATCCGTTTTATGCAAACTCGGACTCTATCTCAAGCAGAATTCTGAGACGAACGCAATGGCGTATCCCGTTTCCCTTAATTCTTTGATTTGAAATTAGTTATACTTTAATTTGTGAATCTCACTGTTATAGAATACACGGGGTGTTACAACATGGGAGAGAGCTTGTATCATATTGTGTGGGACCCATTTTAGTCAGTAACCCGGAGATGGTATCAAGTAAATAACTCCGTGCGGAGAAGGGGCACGCTTACTGGTTGATTGTAAGAGATCCAAACGAGAAGGATGGTGTGGGCACTGCAAACCGATCGGCGACATGTGCGTGCATAGGCCGAGCAGAGGGGGCTAAGATGACCTTGACACCCATATATATGGTTGTGCACACCATGGGTTGCCACTTTAGAAAGTGATACCTCCTACTGTGGGGCTAGCACAGGATATCTACAGGGTAGGGAGCCAATCGATTAGGGTAGTGTTTAGGGTATACTTGGGCGTATGACCTAAACCTACCAACTCATAGTGGAAGGGATCATCTCATTTCTGTTATACTAGTAATAATGCGGAGTAATCATTAGTGAGGCACATACACCTTATCTTGCTTACCATGTAGTGATCTCTCTTATCCACTTTATATGCCTATCATGTTGCTTTTATTTATCTACTGGCTAAAAGTAACTAGACACGCCAGACTTTATGTCTGACCGTGTTGTTTCTCCTTCTTTCTTCCATTCCCCCCCAGGTTCTCAACGAGGAAACACTCAGACTTAATTAGACTCAGATATCATCTTGCTAGGAGATACTTCTGAAGTATGGCTCAAGTTCTTGTCTCTACTATAGCTTTACTCTTTTAGTTGTGGGAATGATGCTTTTTATTTACTTATGTACTCTGATGGCGCAAGACAGAAGTTATTTTATTGTAATGGTTTTTGTGACTTATGAAATTGTGGACCACGGTATTATGACTTATGTTTGAAATAAAAGTTTAAATTTTCCGCTGCTGCCTTATTTATATCTGTCTTGTAATTATTCTGTGTCTGTTTACCAATAGCGCTTCACGAAACTTAATGCATTCTCTCAGTGAGTGACATTAACGGAAGTAGGGTGTCACACGTTTCATTTTAATGGCGGTTCTGGAAACAAGGAAATGATGAGGGAGACACACTATATATATGCACGAAACGAGAGGATAAGCTCGACGTTAAATCCTTCATTTTCTAGCTATGTGCGTAGATGGTTCATAGATGCAGGTTCGTACTAAGGGAGAAAATGATGAAGTGTAAAAATATGAATTCCGACAAACCAATTTTTTTTAAATTCTAATCCATTGGAAATTGTGTTGTTTTGTATGGTATCCTACAGAAAAGACAGAGATATAAAATATACCAGAGCTCAGAAAACATCTCACAGCGGAATGAGTAAAATATAATATAATCGAAATATAGCCTTACCCTGATAATAATACTGCCTAACCAGTATCCAAAGCTATCATATCTCTGCCACAAGTCTAAGTTGCGAGTACTCTATGAGGAGGGGGTCCGAACACAAGTTCTTGTGACTGGATTTAAACTATACATTTTGGATAACCCAAAATATGTTGTTCAGTGACACTTTCTTACTTACTAGGTAATTTGGGTTAATTACACTCAAGGATTTACACACACGTTGTACCCATTTACCTCCCAGTAGATTAACCTAATATCGTATATGTAGCAACCCCAATGTCAAGGCACCTCCCATGGTACCCTTCTCGCACGGTAGACCGTCATGCTACAAAAGTGTATACAACAATTCATCCTACACTAGAGCAATGTACAGATCTCCATACCCAAACTTCTCGGCCAAGCTTGGTCTTGATGCGAAGTAATGTCCTATCATCTATGGTACACCACCCGGAGCAGATATGCATGTATCTAGATTTTATCATGTACCTAATGTCAATCGTACTCGATGCCTTAACCTCACATATTATCTACTGTGTACCAAGTTCCGTAACAAGGCTGTACAAGAAACACGGAACTCAGTCGGTAGCTTTTCCACATCTGTACAGGCCCACCTTTAAGGGTGTAAAATACAGATATCCAGTATGGTCTGCTTTTCACGGTGCCTATGGCGTCACCTCGGCCCCTCCCTCAACTAGTAAGGACTATAAGAGCTAAGAGACTTGCCCCTAATAAACAATCTAAACATCCAGTTGGCATCTCCCTCAACCACCGTGCCTTGATAGTGAAAGGTCGATGGCGTCTTGGATTTAGCTCTAGTCTTTTTGCATCCCAGCCGATCACGGGTACCCGACGATCTACTATCATGTGTTGGTCCGGACCTAGCCTCCAGTCGAGGTGATCGCCGAATCACCCTAGTGTCATCTCGTCACATCCTTCTGACTGTAAAACCACTTTCGCAGTCAAGGTATACTCACCGGGTAGTAACGCACAGACCCAACCCCTACGAGCATAGCCTAAACACTCTCACCACATAGAGGACCACCTCAGAGTACCCTACCACGTCCTTTGAAAGCCACGTGCTTCCCTCCAGTCCCACCAAGAAATCAATTGGACATGCTCCTTTCGTGCCTCTAGACACCCGGATGATCTACCCCGTTGGGTTCTTCACCTTCAGACGTGCGGGCTGGTCCAAGCGCATCACACTAACGTGTGATTAGATCTTATGCCTAAAACTTTAATTACGCGCTTGCTTCACCTCATCTGATTTCTAATTAACTTAGTTATTTCCAATTATATTAACTTATTATTCAAGTTACCAAGTTATTTCTGAAACCCTTATATCTCTGAGGAATGGACCCCTCTTGCTTATTAATTTTGGTTACAAAACTTAACCCATTTATGTTCATTAATAAGCCCATAGCATGTTATTCTCTAGATTGTAATCCAAGGTCTGTAATCTACAATCCCTTTTATATTATCACCACGTAATTCATGGTCCGATTTCATGGTTACAATAACATGTTCTACTTAATCTATAATTAAGTACATTTTATCTTGATTCACATGTTTTCTATTAACATGTCACTCATTATATATGATTAAATATAACTTATTTCATTCCATAAGTTTACCATATCCTTTCACATTTAATCATAATTTCATCTTACACTGTCACTACAACTTGTTATTGTTTACCTATTAACCTAGATCTTTTAACTAAGATTTATTAATAAGTCTCTTTTTCATTCATTATAACTTATGTTATAATTTCCACTTGTCCCTAGGACAAGCCTACTTATTATATAAAATTCTCATTATTGTAATTAATTATAACTGGTTATTATTATTCCCCATTCATTCCAATTTTTTACTATGGTAGTTTTCCTTCATTTCCATTCATTTCAGTTAAAATTAGTGCCTTTTATTTCAATCCTTTTATATACATATATTTATATATATGTTTATGCACCAGACCTCTCACATTAAGTCGACCACTTAAGGATGCTAGATTTGTCGGCCAATTAAGGGCAGACTTCTACCATAAGTTGACTTAACCTCGTGTCTTAGGACCGTCACATGTATATTTATGCATTAGTCCCCTCACATTATATTAACAACTTGTGGATGTTGGATTTGCCGGACGGTTCCCAGTAGACTTCTACCACAAGTTGAATTTAACCTCGTGTCTAAGTGTGGTTACAGTTTTCTATTTATTGTAAATTTAGGCATATCCATTCTTTCCAAATTTTACTGTAATCTATTTTTACATGTCATGCTTAATATCATATTAAGTCCATTTTAACTGATTATCACGTCACATGTTCTTCCTAACATGTAATTAATCCCATTTTAAAAGAATAAATGAAATCATCAATCATGTAATCATTCCAATCTAACAAATTAACACGTAATTATCCCAATTCTTACAACTAAGGGTTCAAGTACATAATACGCCACAAATTAACACGTAATTAAAACAAGTATGCGTACAACAATAGTCGTTTCCACATATTTTAAAAGGTTTAAACATTTTAACAAGTTTAATCATTCTAGCATATTTACATTGCATATTAACGGGGAATGTCAAACGATAAACATACCATTGTAAAAAAGGTATAACTTAAATCCACTCACCTAATTGCTTCCCAATTCATGAATCTGGTCCAGATCTAGCATTCCATGGTTCTCCTAACTGAATTTAGAACCTAAATAACCATGGATCCACAATTCTTAATTGTAACACCCAGTAATTTTAACAACAATAAAGAGGATAAATTAAAGAATATTTAATTTAATATTCAGAATTAAGGGAATCGGACTGAGCCATCACGCCTGCCTCGAAATTTTGGTCAGGATAGACATTTGGTTTGCGTAAAACAGATACGTACGAAGAAGTTCTGAAGGTTTGAAGTTTGTATACACATAAGAGAATTATATATATAATTAAATTCAGAAAATCAAAAATTGTTTCAAAAATCAAAATTTCGTGAGCGGCAAACTTCCCGCCCCAGGGGTGTCGACCACGTAAGGGGGTGTCGACCCCTGGGTCGACTCCTCAAGGTAGGTGTCGACCCATGGGTCGACCCCATAAGGGGGGTGGTCGACCCATGGGTCGACCCCATAAGGGGGGGTCAACCCCCTTACGCAGATCTGGGCAGATTAGGGTTTGGGGTTTGGCTATAAATATGGCTCCATTTCTTTTGTTTTCTACACTGAAAATTAATGGCAGACTAGGTGCCTAGACTGAACCAAACCTTTTTCCTTCTTCTACAATCAAGTTAATCAAGTGTAGATCTGTGATTCAACCTCTGTTATTCTTCTTCTATCTTTGTAAATCCAAACACTGTGAATTTAAGTTACTTTTAGATTTAAATAATTAAAAAGTAAAACATGATATGACTGTAATTTGGATCTACGCCTTTACTGCTTGAATCTTATCAGATCTATAATAACTTGTGAATCCATGATATTCTGACCTAACTATGACTTGGATCTTAACCTTTATCATGTCAGTTCTACCTTGATTATAGATCTAATTTGCTATTTAGATCACCCTGTACCTATCATATTTGTGGTTAAATTGGATCAGTTATTAGTTTGACATATAAGTTATTATTTTGATCTTATCATGCCTATTATGGCATCCCTACTATGTTATAAACAGTTCCATTATCTTATGCTCACCAGACCTGTTCTCATATGCCCATCTTATCAATATGCCGCTATATATTTATGTCAATTTTGTTAGTATAATCATCTCTGTCATTTTTCCTTTATCTTTCCCTTTTATTTTATATAGCCAGGCTACTTTCGAGCCTAAGCATGCCGCTGAAATATGTGAACACGTTAAACGGGGAACGATGCGAATACATTGAAATTGGGCATAACTTATAATTGGGAATTTAGGGCATAACCTGAATAAAATGTATGAATATAAATTTAGGGCATATAATTCATTATGAAAATAACTGGGGGAAAAGGGGCTGAAACCTATAACGACATAGGTAAATTGGTTAACAATGAAATGCCTAGGATTATAGTAATTAAAAACTCTAACTATGCCTAGTCACGAGGTTAGACTACACTTGCGGTGGAAGTCTACTCGTAACCGCCCGGCATATCTAGTGACCATAAGTGGCGAATCCATGGTGAGGGGTCTAGGTGCACAAAAACGAGACGTGCTATGACACGAGGTTAAAGCCAACTTGTGGAAGAAGTCTGCCCGGAGGTGCCCGGCATAACCAGCATCCGCAAGTTGTAGGTTTAATGTGGGAGGTCTAACACATTATAATCATAAATGGACATAGCGATGAATTGGAATACTTAACCTAGTTGAATCCATAGGGATTGTATGAACATGAACTTGAATAGGGGTTAAGTAAATTTGTTTGGATAGTGGGTGGGTTAAGTAAATCTGAGGGGTGGGTAATATTTATATATAGACCCACAAACTTAACCTGAGGGGGCTATGCAATTAAAGACACCAGTAAGTACACATAACCTGAGGAAATCCTAGTGGGGATACAAGACAAGGGGGAGATCTTGTTTCATCTTGTGTGTGGGATCCATTTCAGTAAGTAACCCATATAACGGTATCGAACGAGTGCTCCGCCCTAGTTCGGAGTCGGGACACGCTTACTAGGATGATTATAAGAGATCCAAACATGGAGGACGGTGTGGGTAGCGCAAACCGACCGGGAATTGTGCATGCATGTCTGGGCAGAGGGGGATAAGACGACCGTGACACCAGTAGATATAGTTGTGCACAAGGGTTGCCACTTTAGGAAGTGATACATCCTACTATGGGGCCAGCACAGGGTATCTACGGAGTAGGGAGCCGATCGATTAGGGTAGTAGTTAGGGTACATCTAGACTCTAGTAAAAATTTTAGGAGCCTGTTAGGTTGGGTTGCCTGTGGATTGTATTGGGTTAGAACCTCTCACTAGAATTACGCCTAAGTCTACCGTCTTAGAGTTGTTGGGATCATTTCAGTCTAGTTATACTAGTATTAGTGTAATAGAAACCATTGGTGAAGCGTATACACTCTATCATGTTTACCTTGTCGTACATGTCTTTTGTGATGTTATCTTTCTTATCCACTTTATATTCCTGTCATGCTACTTTTACTTATTTACTTGCTAAAAATAACTAGACTCGCCAGACTTTTTGTGTGACCCTTTTTGTTTCCTCTTCTTTCTTCCGTTACCCCCTCAGGTCCTCAGGGTGGGAATACTCAAGCTTGACCAGGATTCTGCTATCATTTTGTTGGTGATGCTTAGATGTATTGCTCAATCTCCTATCTTTGCTACTGTGGCTTTGTTTTTATTTGGGGAATTTGCTTCTTTTATTTTGTACTCTGATATTTAAGAGTGAGACAGAAGTTTTTTTATGATGTACTGGTTTTTATGTAATTCAGACATATGATGTTTTGAATCACGATGCTTTATGATTAATAAAGTTAGTTTTTGTTCTACTGCTATTTTATGTCTGTCTTGTAATGTTTATGTTTCTATTTACCTATAACGCTTCATGAAACTTAATGCATTCTCTTAATGAGTGACATTAACGAATGGGGGCTGTCACACTTGGTATAAGAGCTGAAGGTTACCAAATTATATAAAAGATTTTGAAAATTATTTTCAAAAAGGTTTTAAAAGAAAGCATTTTCAAAAGAAAGGTTTGTTCTGAAAGACATATTCCCTAAAGCCATATGTAATATCTTTCGATCCTTGGTTTGAATCTCTTTCCTTTTCTTTTCGGCATTTCTGGGGAACTTAATATTCCAGAGGGCGTTACGATACCAGGCTGGTTCCGCAGGTATCTAGAGGCTATGGCGCCTGCCAGTGGTCAAGATGACATTCCTCCCCCATCTGCACCCATCGTTCCTCCTTCTCCTCATCCAAGAGCAGATAGTTTCGCCAAGATCGGGAAAATTTTCTGTGCCATGGGAGGGAAGCCATTCTGTGGAACTGAAACATTCGTAGAGGCAAGGAATTGGCTCAAGGAGACAGAGGACTTGTTTGGAATTTTTGATAGAAGATTGAAGGAAGATTCATTTAGCTGTATGGCTTCTGAAAATGAAGCTTCATTCTGGTGGGAAGTTACCCAAGTTGGACGTTCGGTGGAGACATGGGATGATTTTAGAATGAGGTTTGAAATGAAGTTTCTTTCTCAAGCTGAGAAAATCATGCAAATGGAGAGGTTCTTAGTGCTTAAACAAGGAAACATGACTGTTAAAGAATATGTGAACAAATTCAACCAACTAGCAAGGTTGGGATTGGAACTGGTAGATACTCCGCATAAGGAAGCTTTGCGGTTTGTTAAAGGAATGAATGAACCCCTTAATGGGTTAGCTATGTCCCATATTCCAATGGGAGCTACTTTTATAAGGCTTGTTGATATGGCCTTGATGCATAAGGAAGATAAAGGAGAAAAGAAAGAAGTTAAGGCTGAGGAAACAACACAAAACAAGAAGTTATGGCCCAAGAAAGGACAACAATAACAAAAACAACAACAGAAGAAGAAGAAGAAGAAGAAAGGCAGAAAGATTGACAAAGCTAAGTATAAGAGGAAGTGTCATAGTTGTGGACGAGAGGGTCACTTGGTCAAGGACTGCAAAAGAAGGAAGAATACTTGCTTTAATTGTGGAGAGGTCGGACACTTTTCTAGGGAGTTCTCGAAGAAACAGGGACAAGGTCAAAGGTAGGAGCTTCTGGAGGGCAGGTGCATACTATCGCGACCAATGCTCCAGATATGAGTAGGAAAAATTCCGTGGAAGGTTTGATTTCTCTTTCCAATCATCCTATTAAAACTCTTTTTGATTCTAGCGCTTCACATTCATTTATATATAGTTCTGTGGTTGAATCTCTGCACTTAAATACTAGCATGGTAGTAGATCCCATTATTGTCTTAAACCCCTTTGGTGGTTCTGCTCATGTATCCATGATTTTTCGGAGTTTGAGAATATCTGTTTTAGGCGTCGAGTTTGATTGCGACGCATATATGCTCGGTTTTATGGGAACGGTTTGATTCTAGGGATGGATTGGCTAGCAATGTATGGTGTCATTCTGAATTGTGAGAAGAGGGTGGTTAGGCTTCTGACTAGTCATTGGAGGACCCTCAAGATTTCTTATGACCCGCAAGGGTATATTATGCTTAGTTTCCTAGAGTCTCTTGATGCATCTATCGATTATCTGCAGTCTGTTCCAGTAGTCCGAGATTATCCTGATGTTTTAATGAGGTACGGGGATTACCTTCGCGGCACGAGATTGATTTTTGTATATATTTAGTGGACAATGCAAATCCAGTTGCATTACCTATGCGCTATATGGCTCCAAGGGAAAGGAGGGAGCTTAGCAAACAAGTAGGGGAGCTACTTGAGAAATGATTTATTAGGCGAAGCATGTCTGAATGGGGTGCTCCCGTAGTATTCGCGACTAAGGCGAATGGTTTGCTTTACTTATGTGTAGACTATAGGGAGTTGAATAAACTCACTAAGAAGAACAAGAACCCACCCCCAAGGATAGATGACTTGTTTGACTAGCTTGTTGGAGCATTAGTATTATCTCAGTTAGACTTAGCCACAGGGTTTCATCAGTTGAGGGTGGCTGAGGACAGTATAGATAAGACCGCTTTTAGGACTTCAGATGGTTTCTTTGAATTGCCCGTTATGCCTTTTGGGTTGACTAATGCACCTGCCTATTTTTTAGGACTCCAGATGGTTTCTTTGAATTGCTCATTATGCCTTTTGGGTTGACGAATGCACCCGCCTATTTTTTGATCTGATGTTTTAGGAGTTTCTAAATAAATTTGTCTTGTTCTTTGTTGATGATATCTTGATCTTCTCAAAGAACGAAGAAGAGCATGCCCAGCACTTTAGGGAAGTTTTGAAAACTCTCCGTGCGAATCAGCTTAAGGCAAAGTTCTCCAAGTTCCATTTTTGGAGAAAAGAAACGAGATTTTTACAGCATGTGGCTTCTAAAGAAGGGATAGGAGTAGATCCTGCAAAGTTGGTTGCAGTTCAGGATTGGAAGATCCCAAAGGATGCAACGGAGGTGAGAAGCTTTCTGAGGTTGACAGGTTATTATCAGAAGTTCATTAAGGACTTCGCAAAGATATCAGCCCCACTCACCAGGCTAATGAAGAAGAATCTGGCGTTTTCATGGGATATAGTTTGTGATGTTGCTTTCCAACGATTGTAGAGGGCTCTGACAACAATCCCAGTCTCGACCTTGCGTGATGGGAATAAAGTATTTACGGTAAACACCAATGCATGTGGTACAGAGCTTGGTGCAGTTCTAATGCAAGAGGGGAGGGTAGTATGTTATGGAGGTAGATAGCTAAGGGTTGATGAGAAGAACTACCCTACTCACGACTTAGAGCTAGCTTCCATAGTGTTCACACTTAAGACATGGTATCAGTATTTGCTTGGAGAGAAGTTCGAGTTGTACACCAATCATAAATCTCTCAAGTACTTGTTCTCGCAGAAGGATCTTAATTTAAGGCAACAAAGGTGGATGGAGTTCCTAGCATCTTATGAATTTGAGATTGCTTATACCCCTGGCAAGGGTAGTGTGGCAGTAGATGCACTGAGTAGGCAGAGGATGACCTTAAGTCCTCTGTTTGTGGAAAGGAAAAGCTTGGAGTTCATATCGACTTTTGACTTTAGACCCTCCACCGAGTTTTTGCCTGGTTTGTTTGCATTGCTAGAGATACGACCTACTCTTATGGATCAGATAGGAGCTTCGCAGCAAGATGATCTAAAAATTTCAGACATCTTAGATAGGCTCAGTAAAGGGGAAACTTCTAGTCAACTCAATAGATATTCCATAGACGATAAAGGGTGGTTGCGACGAAATGGAAGGCTTTGTGTTCCTCAAACTGGAAGTTTGTTAAAGACAGTCCTAGAAGAATCCCACCGTTCTAAGATGACTATTCATATATGCAGTGATAAGATGTATAGGGATATGAAGAGGGTTTACTTTTGGGCTGGGGTGAAGAAAGATGTGGCAGAGTTTGTTTCTCAATGTTTGGTTTGTCAGCAAGTCAAAGCCGAGCAAAAGAAGCCTGGTGGTTTACTTCATCCTTCGGAGGTTCCATAGTGGAAGTGGGAGAGTGTATCTATGGATTTCATAGATGGTTTACCTATATCAAAGAAAGGCAATACTGGTATTTGGATCATGGTTGATAGACTTACTAAGAGTGCCCATTTCATTCCAGTTAAGAGTAAGAGGACGGCAGCATGGTTGGCAGGAGTTTATGTTCGAGAGATAGTCCGTCTTCATGGTGGATCTTCTAGCATCGTAAGCGATCATGACCCCATTTTTACTAGTGGATTTTGAAGGAGCTTGCAAGAATCATTAGTCACATAGTTATGTTTGAGCACCGCTTGTCATCCTTAGACCGATTGATAGATGGAGAGGGTGAACAAAGTTCTAGAGGATCTTTTGAGGCTATGTATCCTAGACTTTGGATGAACTTGGGAAGAGCATCTTCCTTTAGTAGAGTTCTCCTACAACAACACTTATCAAGCAAGCATTAACATGGCACCCTTCGAAGCATTATACGGATGACCCTGTAGGTCACTAACTTGTTGGTGGGAATCTACAGAAAGGCTATTACTTGGACTATATATGTTTAGGGAAACGTCCGAGAAAATTGATCTTATTAGACGACGAATGAAGACCGCTCAAAATAGGCAGAAATCCTATGCTGGCAAGAGAAGGATTGACATTGAATTTGAAGTAGGAGATATGGTTTTCGTTAAAGTGTCACCTTTGATGAATGTGGTTCGCTTCGGATCTGTAGGGAAATTGGCACCAAGATTTGTAGGGCCATTTCCCATACAGAAAGGATTGGCCAAGTGACCTATAGAGTAAAGCTACCAGAGAGACTATCTGGAGTTCATGATGTTTTCCACGTTTCTCATTTGCAGAAGTGCTTGCATGATACAACAGAAGTAGTTGAGCCGAGTATATTGGAGGAAGTAGAGGTGGAACGGGAAGCGACAGTCAGATGAGTTCCTTCCTGTATTCTTGGATCAGAAGTTAAGAAGCTACGCAATAGAGAAGTCAAGTTGATGATGGTTCAGTGGGGAGGTAACCTAGAGAATGCGATTTGGGAAACCTAAGACAAGATCTGTGCTTCGTACCCTTTTCTTTTCGAGGGGGTATATTCTTAACTCCTTTTCCAAAGTTTTTATCTATGTTTGTTTATATCATTTAAGTATGTCCTATCGATCGAATCTTCGACATTTAGGTAGGAATCCCATGGATGTAAACATGTGTTTGAGACATGTTATGTTTGATGGATGCAAGTGGATGCAAGTGTTTGCTAGTGGTTGCTCATGGATGCATATACACAAACATTAGGCACTAGATCGGCTCAATCACTCTCAAACTGCATATGGATGTGTGTGCATTTTTTTTCTTTGTGGATGAAATTGAGTGTATCATCATATGGATGTTGCATTTGAACGGATGGTTGTGCACACATATAGAACTTACATGTTATAATAAGACTGTTGCATACATGCTGGATCCATGACACTAACATACACTGCATTAAGGAGGTCGACTGAATTAGTGGACTGCCTGATCTTCGCATTAGCGTTTGGACATATACACATACCTTTGCATATGTTCATATAAGCACTAGAAATCTTTTATGGACAATGGATGCCAGTGACTGGTGGATGAGTAGATGGATGTGCATGGTAGGATATACATTCTTCTTTACTTGGAGATTTCGGGGATGAAATCCTTTGAGTAGGGCAGAATGTAACAACCCGTAATTTTAACAACACTAAAGAGGATAAATTGAAGAATAACTAATTTAATATTCATAATTAATTGAAATGGACTGCGCCATTGCGTCCGTCCCGAAATTCTAGTCACGATAGACATTTGCTTTGCATAAAACGGACACTGTATGAAGAAGTTATAAAGGTTTGAAGTTTGTATACGCGTAGGAGAAATATATATATATATATATATATATATAATTAAATTCAGAAAATCAGAAATCGGTTCAAAAATCAAAATTTCGTGAGCGGCAAACTTCCCGCCCCAGGGGTGTCGACCTAAGGTTCGACCCCTCAAGGGGGGTGTTGACCCATGGGTCGACCCCCCTGCGCAGATCCGGGCAGATTAGGGTTTGGGGTTCGGCTATAAATATGGCTCCATTTCTCTTGTTTTCTACAATGAAAATTAATGGAGTACTAGATGCTGTCGGAGCCCAGACTGAACCAAACCTTTTTCCTTCTAGTTATTCAAGTGTTGATCTGTGATTCAACCTCTGTTATTCTTCTTTTATCTTTCTAAATCCAAACGCTATGAGTTTAAGTTACTATTAGATTTAAATAATTAAAAAGTATAAATGATATGATTGTAATCTAGATTTATGCCTGTGACTACTTGAATCTTATCAGATTTGTAATAACTTGTGAATCCATGATATTCTGACATAACAATGACTTGAATCTTAACCTTTATCATGTCAGATCTACCTTGATTATAGATCTAATTTTCTATTTATGTCACCTTGTACCTACCATGTTGGTGGTTAAATTGGATCGGTTATTAGTTGGATATCTAAATTATTATTTAGATCTTATCATGCCAACTATGACATCCCTACTATGTTATAAACAGTTCCTTTATCTTATGTTCACCAGATCTGTTCATTTGCCCATCTTTTCAATATGTCGCTATATGTTTATGTCAATTTTGTTAGTATAATCATCTCTGTCATCTTCCCTTTATCTTCCACTTTTATTTTATATAGTCAGTCTACTTTCGAGCCTAGGCATGCCGCTGAAATATGCGAACATATTAAACGGGTAACGACGGGAAAACATTGGAATTGGGCATAACTTGTAATTGGGAACTTTGGGGAATAACCTGAATAAAATGTAAGAATATGAACTTAGGGCATATAATTCATTATGAGCATAATTGGGCAAAAAGAGGCATGAAACCTATAACGACATAGGTAAATTTGCTTAATAATGAAATGCCTATGATTACAGTAATTAGAAACTGTTATTGTGCCTAGACATGAGGTTATATTACACTTGTGGTGGAAGTCTTCCCGGAACCACCTGGCATATCCAACGACCACGAGTAGTGAATCCAATGTGAGGGGTCTAGGTGCACAAATACGAGACATGTTATGACATGAAGTTAAACCAACATGTGGAAGAAGTTTGCCGGAGCCGCCCGCCATAACTAGCATCCGCAAGTTGTAGGTATAATGTGGGAGGTCTAGCACATTATAACCATAAAAGGACATGGTAATGAATTGGAATACTTAACCTAGTTGAATCCATAGGGATTGTATGAACATGAACTTGAATAGGGGTTAAGTAAATTTGTTTGGACAGTGGGTGGGTTAAGTAAATCTGAAGGAGTGGGTAATATTTATATATATGCCCACAATCTTAACCCGAGTGGGTTATGTAATTAAAGAAACCAATAGGTATATATAACCGGACGAAATTCTAGTGGGGAAGGGGGAGAGCTTGTATCATCATGTGTGTGGGACCCATTTCAGTCAATAACCCATATAACGGTATCGAAGGAGTACTCCGCCCTAGATCGGAGTCAAGACATGCTTACTGGGCTGATTAAGAGATCCAAACGTGGAGGACGGTGTGGGCAGTGCAAACCGACCGAGACATGTGTGTGCATGTCTGGGCAGAGGGGGATAAGACGACTGTGACACCAGTAGATATGGTTGTGCACAAGGTTTGCCACTTTAGGAAGTGATACATCCTACTATGGGGCCAGCACAGGGTATCTACGGAGTAGGGAGATGATCGATTAGGGTAGTAGTTTGGGTACATCTAGAATCTGGTAAAAAGTTTAGGAGTCTGTTAGGTTGGGCTACCTGTGGATTGTATGGGGTTAAAACCTCTCACCAGAAGTACGCCTAAGTCTTCCATCTTAGAGTTGTTTGGATCATTTCAATCTGGTTATACTAGTATTAGTGCAGAGAATAAGAGAAACCATTGGTGAAGCGTATACACTCTATCATGTTTACCTTGTCATACCTACCTTTTGTGATGTTATCTTTCTTATCCACTTTATATGCATATCATTCTACTTTTACTTATTTACATGCTAAAAGTAACTGTAGTTTCCAGACTTTATGTCTGACCCTTTTTATTTCCTCTTCTTTCTTCCATTTCTCTCCAAGTCCTCAGGGTGGGAATACTCAAGCTCGATCAGGATTCTGCTATCATTTTGTTGGAGCTGCTTAGATGTATTGCTCAAGCTCCTATCTTTGCTATTGTGGATATGTTTTTATTTGGGGAATTTGCTTCTTTTATTTTGTACTCTGATGTTTAAGAGCAAGACAGAAGTTTTTTTATGATGTACTAGTTTTTATGTAATTTAGACATATGATGTTTTGAACCATGATGCTTTATTATTAATAAAGTTAGTTTTTATTTCACTGCTATTTTATGTCTGTCTTGTAATGTTTCTGTTTCTGTTTCTGTTTACTTATAACGCTTCACAAAACTTAATGCAATCTCTTATGAGTGATATTAACGGACATGGGGTGTCACATTAACTAAAAGAAAAAAGGAAGAAAGAGGAGAAAATTAAATTGACCAGATCCAAGAATTACCTTCAAATAGAATTCTAAACACCTTCTTTACTAATATACATTATTTTCCTCCAGATCTTAAATTAGAATTTTCCTAAACTAAATATTCTATTTCTTTGAAGAGATTTGAGGAGGAGGAAGAATGGCAAAGCTTAGCAGCCTCTTAAAAAATGTGAGATTTAGGCTAGGCTTTGCTAGCCCATTTATTGGTATTCAGGATCTTATCGTACACGCAGCACTGATTCAGCAACGAATATGGTTAAGAAAACAGTCCAGATTCATCAATGAATCTTCCCGGATCAGGGGTGGGTCGACCCCTAGGTCAAACCCCCTATGGACGTGACAACCCTAGGGTGGCCCCCCCTATGTGTATGTCGACCCCAAGTTCGACCCCCTAGGTCCTACTAGCGTTTTTGGATACGATGTTTACTGTTTTAACATTTTTTATTTTAAACGTTTAATTAGTATCTCGTTATACTTTCTTTGATTTATTTAAATATTTTATCTACATATAATCTCCTTATATGTATATATATATATATGCACAGCTTTTACTTCGTTTTCAAAATTCAAACGGTGTTATGCCATTATTTAATTCTTACCATATTTTTTTGATTGTAGCCTTATTTTGAATTCTCCTTTTGTATATATGTATTTTTGTACATATATACACATACATTTTCATATACATATACACATATATTTTTCTATACTTCCTTACATGTATACTTTTCCTTATATGTGTGTTTATACATATTTTCTCTTTAGAACATGCATTATTTTAGCCGTTTCTCTAAAATAAAAATATAGCCCCTGAGGGGACCGAACCTGCGCCACTCTCATGAAGTCACATGCTCTAACCAACTAGACTACTTAGGCTATTGTTAACAAGGCTTAAAACAATGGTGATCATTTTTCTTTTCTTATTCCTCCTTTTTATATTTGTTGTATTCTTTCATTTAAACCATTACATGTAACCTTATCAATTTGCATGCATCTTTTTCTTTCATTTTTCCTTTCTTATTAATACATAATATTTGTAAATCATTGCATGCAACATAATTATAATGTATGCATTACATTGTTACTTGCATTAATCTTTTCTTCTTTTTAATGCAAGTATTTATTACATGCAATCATACATTACCATTATTTTATTCTTCTTTTATATATTTATGACTATGCATATATATATATATACACACACATATATGCACTATTTAATATTTAATTGTCGTAAAATGTGTGGAGTTGCATTCCCTAACCCTTAGGAAATTTCGTCCCCGAAATTTGGTAAGGGTAAAAATCAAATAACCCCTCGCATAATATTCATCCATCATGTGTGCATCCAATTTTTGTAAATATTGTGCACTTGTGCAACGTGTAATACAACATAGTAATACATGTATGCCTAAGAAGTACCTCCTACGTGTATGCAAATTTAAAAAAAAACTTTTAAAACATGATGCTCACATCCTAAATATACCGGCAGTTCTACAAGAACGCAATATTATGAAGATCAAAATACTTTTTCATTCAAATTTTCCCGCACTCTTACTGAGCAAGAGCTTAGTTCATCCAATTTTTGCATTCAAAACCCTACCAAGCAACTTTATTTCTTGAATTTCAGAAAAATATGATTTCTAAATTCGATTTCTTAGGTTGCAAAAAGGTGGAAAACAGAAAATTTCAGATCTTCCGTTTTTCTTTTTCAACCTTTTTCTAATCATACTTGGATTTTATTGAAACTATTTTATAAAGATTCCTTATTTTCCTATCCAAGCACAGCCTACATAAGAAAACTTTCATTGTTCAAGATTTTCTTTTTCAATTTATCTTGGAAAAATTTACTTTTATTCATCTTTTATCATAATTTTCCATCTTTCTTTAACTGTCATGTTTGTTGCTTTACCGAATTTGTTGTTAGTTGTGTCATTACTCCTTTCTTAGCTTATTTAACTTAATCCTTCGATCTAAGTTTAGTTCCAAATAAACTTTCTAATCCTAGCTGTGTACTGACAATCATTTCTAAGCAACACCCTAGGCTTTTCCATGCTTACGCATTCTACGAGAATTTGCCATTATTCCAAGATAATTCTCGCTATCTGTTTCATAGTCTCAAAAAAAATTCCGTCGTCCCTAGGCACTAATACTTACCTACTCCATACTTTTTTTTAAGACATGGTTTGGCCTTTTCATTTATCTTTTCTTCCAAAAGTTAAAATTATCAAAAAAATTCCTCACTAAAACTTACTTTTACCAAACCATAAAACATGTCATTTTATAAAAAATGTAAATCATTTCATTTTTTTCTAATAAAAAAACTGGAGTAGATAAGGACAACTATTTCTCAACCAGATTTCTAACTTTTTCTTGCTTATAAGGTCAGTTCAGTTTCTTACTACAAGGTGCAAACATCTGCTCTATTCTTAATTTCTATGACTTATTTTGTCTACCCAAAAAAATTTCTTGTTAAAACAATTTATCAAAAATGATTATCAAAGAATAGAGATTTCAAAATTTTCATTACTGAAATTCTAGTTTTCAACAAAATGCCTCATCAAAATGCAACTTTTTCTATGTTTTTCTTTTCAATCCTTTCATAAAATATAAAATGAAAACTAGAGAGATATGCATGTTCTATAACATGCATCTTTTACTTAGATAATTTATTTTAGACAAAATTTTAATAAGAAATCACTATTTTCAAAATATACTCCATTTTACTACAAAACACAATATATACTTCTTTATATATTTTTAAAACTGTAACTTTTAAGATTAAAACTTGAAAACACTGTAAACCATCTTCTAAAAGAGTTTACCAATTTCAAATTCTTAGAAGCTATCAATGGGGTTAGACTCAAAGTAGGTTTTCAACTTAACTAGGCTTTCCTACACACTCCCGCAACTTCAATTCTTTCAATTATATTTATTCCTAATCCATTTTTCTCTTTTTAACCTTTCCAAATTTATGAGGTTTTGCAGCCAAACCCACTACCTGAAATACTAACACTCGAGATTCACTTTTCTTTCATACAAAGGATATTGTAGACCTCTCACCCAAATCACCTAAGGATCTCAGATTTCCATGTTCACTCGTTTAGTGTACAAAACATATATCCCAATTCTCACCATATTATGCTCTTTCTATTTAGTGGGTTCCTCTACGGATCTAGGTGCGTATAATATATTTATATTTTAAAAATACAAATACGTTTACTCACTATCTATATAGGAATCCAAAACCTAAGCTTTGATACCAAATGCAGCAACCCGAATCCTGACGATTTTTTTTTTTAATTTTAATTCATCAAAACTCATGTTGGCTTGTCTGGTATCCTACAGAAAAGACAGAAATATAAAGTATATCAGAGCTTAGAAAACATCTCATAAAAGAATGGATAAAATATAATATAATCAAAATATAACCTTACCCTGATAATAATACTTCCTAACCAGTATCCAAAGCTATCATATCTATGCCACAAGTCTAACTTGTGAGCACGTTATGAGGAGGGGGTAAGAAAACAAGTTCTAGTGACTGGATTTAAACAACACATTTTGGATAACCCTACACATACCATTCAGTTATGTTTTCTTACTTATTAGGTTCCTTTAGGTTAATAACACTCAAGGATTTACACACACGTCGTACCCATCTACCTCCTAGTAGATTAACCTAATATAGTATATGTAGCTACCCCAAAATCAAGGCACCTCCCATGGTACCTTTCTCGCACAGTCTACGCCGTCATGCTACGGAAGCATATACAACTCTTCATCCTACGCCGGAGCGACGTGTAGATCTCCAAATCCAAACTTCCCGGCCAAGCTTGGTCTTAACGCGAAGTAATGCCCTATCGTCTACGATACACTACCCAGAGCAGACATGCATGTATCTAGACTTTCTCACGTACCTAATGTAAATCGTACTGCATACCTTAACTGCATGTATTATCTATTATGCACTGAGTTTTGTAACAGGGTTGTACAAGAAACACGGAACTCGATTGGGAGCTTTTCCGTATCTGTATAGGCCCGCCTTTAAGGGCCTAAAACACATATATCTAGTATGGTCTGCTTTTCACAGTGGCTATGGCCCCACCACAGCCCCTCCCTCAACTAGTAAAGACTACAAGAGCTAAGAGACTTGCCCCTAAAAAACAATCTAAACATTCAGTTGGCGTCTCCCTCAACCACAATGCCTCGATAGTGAAAGGTTGATGGCGTCTAAGATTTAGCTCTAGTCTTTTCGCATCCCACAGGCTGTTGATGACGGGTACCCGACGATCTACTGTCATGTGTTGGTCCTGACCCAGCCTCCCGCCGAGGCGATCATCGAATCACCTTAGTGTCATCTCGTCACAGCCTTCTGATTGCAAAGCTAATTTTGCAGTCAAGACATACTCATCGGGTAGTAACGAGCAAACCTAACCCCTGCGAGCATAACCTAAACACTTCCACCACATAGAGGATCACCCCATATTGCCTTACCATGTCCCTCGGAAGCTGCGTACTTCCCTCTAGTCCCAACAAGAAATCAAGTGGACATGCTCCTCTCGTGCCTCTAGACACCCCCGATGATTACCCCGTTGGGTTCTTCACTTTCAGACGTGCGGACTGGTCCGAGTGCATCATGCTAACGTGTTATTAGACCTTATGCCTAAAAACGCTTGCTTTACCGCATCTGATTTCTAATTAACTTGGTTATTTCCAAATATATTAACTTATTATTCAAGTTACCAAGTTCTTTCCGAGCACCTTATGTCTCTAAGGAATGGACCCCTCTTGCTTATTAATTTTGGTTACAAAACTTAACCTATTTATGTTCATTAAGAAGCCCATAACATGTTATTCTCTAGATTGTAATCCAAGGTCTGTAATCTACAATCACTTTTTACATTATCACCATGTAATTCATGGACCGGTTTCACGGTTACAATAGCATGTTCTACTTAATATATAATTAAGTACATTTTATCTTAATTCACATGTTTTCTATTAACATGTCACTCATTATATTTGATTAAATATAACTTATTTCATTCCATAAGTTTACCATATCCTTTCTCATTTAATCATAATTTCGTCTTACATTGTCACTACAGCTTGTTGTTTACTTATTAACTTAGATCTTTCAACTAAGGTTTATTAATAAGTTTCTTTTTCATTCATTATAACTTATGTTATAATTTCCACTTGTCCCTAGGACGAGCCTACCTATTATATAACATTCTCGTTAATGTAATTAATTATAATTGGTTATTATTATTCCATATTCATTCCAATTCTTTTACTATTGTAGTTTTCCTTCATTTCCATTCATTTCCATTAATCACAGTTAGAGCCTTTTATTTCAATCTTTATATATATATATATATATATATATATATGCTTATGCACCAGACCTCTCACATTAAGTCGACCACTTGTGGATGCTGGATTTATCGGGTGGTTCTAGGCAGACTTCTACCACAAGTTGATTTAACCTCGTGTCTTAGCATCGTTACATGTATATTTACACATTAGACCCCTCACATTAAATTAACAACTTGTGGATGCTGGATTTTTCGGGCGGTTCCGGACAGACTTCTACCGCATGTTGAATTTAACCTCGTGTCTAAGTGCGGTTATAGTTTTTGAAATATAAGCATAACCATTCTTTCCAAATTTTACTATAATCTATTTTTACATGTCATGCTTAATATCATATTAAGTCCATTTTAACTGATTATCATGTCACATGTTCTTCCAAACATGTAATTAATCCCATTTTAAAAGAATAACATGAAATCATCATTTGTGTCATTATTCCAATCTAACAAATTAACATGTAATTATCTCAATTCTTACAGTTAAGGGTCCAAGTACATAATATGCCATAAATTAACATGTAAATAAAAATGGTATGTATATAATAGTAATCGTTTCCATATATTTTAATAGGTAATTTTTAACAGGTTTAAACATTTTAACAAGTTTAATCATTCTAGCAGATTTACATTGCATATTAACGGGGAATGTCAAACGATAAATATACCATTATCAAAAAGGTATAACTTAAATCCACTTATCTAGTTGCTTTTCAATTCATGATTCTGGTCCAGATCTAGCATTCCATAGTTCTCCTAACTGAATTTAGAACCTAAATAACCATGGATATACAGTTATCAACTAAAATAAAAAGGGAAGAAAGAGAAGAAAATTAAATTGACCAGATCCAAGAATTTACCTTACTTTGAATAGAATTCTGAACACCTTCTTTATTAATATACATTCTTTTCCTCCAGATCTTGAATCAGAATTTTCCTAAACTAATTATTATATTTTTCTAAAGAGATGTGAGGAGGAAGAAGAATGGCAGAGCTTAGCAGCCTCTTAGAAAATGTGAGATTTAGGCTTGGCTCTACTAGCCTATTTATAGGTGTTCAGGATCTTATTGGACACGCAACGCGGAGTCAGCAAAGAATATGGTTAAGAAAACAATCCAAATTCATCGATGAATCTGCCCGGATCAAGGTTGGGTCGACCCCCATATGGATGTGTAGACCCTCCTATGTGTGTGTCGACCCCATGAGTACCGCGGGCGTTTTTGGATACAATGTTTACTATTTTAACGTTTTTAATTTTAAACGTTTGATTAGTATCTCGTTATAGTTTCTTTAATTTATTTGAATATTATATTTACATATAATCTCCTTATATTTATACAAAACTTCAAATTCCTATTTTATGTGTATATATATACGCACAACTTTTATTTCATTTTCAAAATTCAAATGGTATTATGCCGTTATTTAATTCTTACCATATTTCTTTGATTGCAGCCTTAATTTGAATTTCTCTTTTGTATATATATATACATATATATATATATACACGTATATATTTTCATATAAATATATACATATCTTCTTCTATACTTATATGTATACTTTCCCTATATGTGTGTTTATACATATTTTCTCTTTAGAACATGCATTATTTTAGTTATTTCTCTAAAATAAAAATATGGCGTCTGTGGTGATCGAACCTACGCCACTCTCATGAAAGTCACATGCTCTAACCACTAGACTACTTAGACTTTTGTCCACAAGGCTTAAAACAGTGGTGGTCATTGTTCTTTTCTTATTCCTCCCTTTTACATTTGTTGTAATCTTTCATTTAAACCATTGCGTGTAACCCTATTAATTTGCATGCATCTTTTTCTTTCATTTTTCCTTTCTTATTAATGCATAATATTTGTAAATCATTGTCTGCAATATAATTACACTGCAAGCATTACATTATTACCTTCATTGATCTTTTCTTCTTTTTAATGCATGTATTTATTACATGCAATCATACATTACCATTATTATTATTTATATATATATATATATATTTTGAAAATTGGTTCACTTTATCACTAAAAACCAATTACAAACCTCCTTTATAAGCCTCGTTAAAACCTTGCAATCCCCCTAGTGGGTACCTTACAAGGAAAAAGAGTACTTATAAATTTGGTGATTACATCAAACTATTAAAAGAAATACAACAAAAGATAGAGAAAAACAGAAAACAAAACAAAAACTTAAAACTCTAAAACCTTCTTCACCGGCCCAATAGCCCAAAGCCCATCACCGACTAAGAATAGTCAAAGCCACTTCAAATTTATCCTGAGTCAAACAGTTCAATCCCCCAACGTGATAACAGCTGTTCATTTCTGAAAGTACGAGAAGATTTAGATCCATTACCTCTAACCAGATCTACAATCTCCTTCTCAATTTTCAACAAAGTAATGGCTGCCAGAGTTCTTCGATCTTGAAATATCCTCAAATTTCTCTCCCTCCAGATGAAATACACCACCGTCGTAAAAGCCCCAAACGCTATGTCTCTAATTTGATCTTTGTCTGAAAAATGGGAAATTAGGGTTCTTGCTTCGTCCTGGATATTATCATGAAGATGAAGGGGCAAGTCAAGTCTCCGTTTTACTGATAGCCAAATAAAGGATGAAAAAGCACAGTTGAAGAACAGATGGTTTATAGTCTCAGGATGATTTTCACACAAAGGACACAAAACATTTTCCACTTCTCTGAATCGGAGCAGACGATCTTTGGTGTTCAGTCTTCCAAGCACTGCGAGGTACGAGATAAAAGACATTCTTTTACTGTTTTTCTTATGCCATATTACTGAGAAAATTGAATCTGAAATCCCACTTATTCGAGTATATTCCCACACTTTATGAAATGAAAATAATCCTCCTTCACACCATTCATAAAAGTCCTGCTCTTGGCTAGGAATAACTGATATAGGACTTATTTCTTCTATTAATTCCCTTGTAGCAGGATGAACTTCTGGATGAAATTCTTCATTTTTGATTATAAAGCTGACTTTCTGTTCAGAGTTACCCATTATCTGAAGTCTATCAAAACCCAAAAGATCCACCATACATTTACAATTGATCCAGGGATCATACCACAGATAAGAATTTTCTCCCTTACATATTACCTTATTAAAAAGTTGCTTTGAATTAGATCTGAGTTTTAGCATAGCTTTCCATGTGCTAGAAGAGTTAGGATCAGCTGCCATTGACCAAAAATGATCATTTCTGCAATATTTATTGTGAATCCATCTACTCCATAAAGAGGTGTTAGATAGAAAATTCCACAATAATTTAATACTTGCAACCTTTTTCAAGTCTGACAAATTTTTAAGACCAATTCCCCCTTCAATCTTAGGCTTACAAAGGACAGACCAAGCAACCTTATGAGCAGTACCTCCCCAGAAAAAATCAACACAAAGATACTGTAGTTTATCCAGTGTATATTCTGGTATTTGATAGATGAATAACCAGTATAAGATAATAGGAGTAATCACTGTATTTATTAATTCTGCACGTCCTGCAAAACTTAACAATTTTGACTCCCATCCTTGAATCTTACTTTGTACTCTTTGAATTAAGGAGTTGCACTCAGAATAATGCAAGTAATTGGAAGAGAGTGGAACACCTAAGAATTTCACAGGCAGAAGAGCTTGTTCAAAACCCAATATATTTAGTATTTCAATTCTATTCAAAGTAGAAATACTAAAAAATATTTTAGTTTTAGAAGCATTGACATTCAAACCTGCAAACTTACTTAACTTTTGAAAAATTCCTTTTAGAATAGTTGCATTAAGAACTGAGGATTTTCCAAACACCATTAGATCATCTGCATATAGAAGGTGAGAAACCACTGGCTGAATTTTACTGCTAGGTAGAAAAAACTTTGATACAGTAGCTTCATCCATCAGGAAAGTAAAATATTGCGTACAAATAGCAAACAAATATGGTGATAAGGGGTCCCCCTGCCTGATTCCTCTTGAAGTTGTGATAAAACCCTTAGGGACTCCTTGTATCATAATTGAGAATGTTGTTGTTTCCATGCATTCATGTATCAATTTAATAAAGTGAGTAGGGAAATTCATTTTTTCCATCAAAAAATGGATCAATTCCCAATTAACTTTATCATATGCTTTTTGCAAATCAACTTTGACACACATTTTTGGCATACCAACTTTTTTGAAATCTCTCAACAGCTCATGAGCTAAAAGAATATTATCCCCAATATATCTTTCTTTTATAAATGCACACTGATTTTCAGACACTAGGAAAGGGAGAAAAGGTTTAAGTCTATTGCATAAAATTTTTGAAAAAATTTTGTAATAGACATTACAACAAGAGATTGGTCTGTAGTGTGAAATTTCAGATGGTTTATCATTTTTTGGCACAAGTGTTATAAAAGTATGGTTTAAAGCCTTGGGCAATTTTCCAGACTGGAAAATATCTGAAATTGCTTCCAATAATTCAGATTTAATACTATCCCAATGAACTTTAAAAAATTTAACACTCATACCATCAGGTCCAGGACTGGATTCATCATGAATTGAGAAAACTGCTTCCTTGACTTCATCTAAATCAACTTTCTTCAGAAAACTTTTCTGGCCTTGTTCATTTATAAAAGAAATAAGCAAAAAATGAGGGAAATCACTTGATTCTGGACCATTGAACAGATCTGAGTAATAATTGATGGCTGCTAATTCAATTTCACTAGCTTTAAACAACAGGGAACCATTAGAATCAATTAAGGCTCTAATATGATTGAAATATCTTCTATTTGACATACGAGAATAGAAAAATTTTGAGTTTGTATCCCCTTGTTGCAACCAAGAAATCTTTGCTTGTTGTTTAAAGCTTCTGAAATATATATATTGTAATTGCTGATAACTCTTCTTTGCCTGTAGATATTCATCATAGATTTGCATATCCTCTGGATGAAGGTCAACTTCAGATTCAAGCATAGTCACCTTCTGTTCAGCCTGTTTCAGGTTAGAATTATTCTTATCTCTTACCCTATTCCAATTTTTCAACTCAGTGTTACAGTTTTTTAGCTTCTGTTGAAATTGGTAGCTTTGAAAACCCCATACATTGCCATTCAAACCCTTTTGCACAGCTTCATTGTACCCTTCAAAATTGTTCCAATCATTCCTATATCTAAAGGGGAAACCTTTCACTTCTTGAGTAGGAATAAGATCTATAACAATAGGATTGTGATCACTGGATCTTTGATGTAGAGATAAAGCTTTCATATTTAAAAATTGATGTAGGCTGGCAAAGCTGGCTAGTTTTGACAATCCAGAAGAGACTGAAGTGATTCCAATTGAAACGTTGGAATCGCCAAGCTTTGAGTCAATGGAAATTGAATTCGCTTTTGAAGCGGAACCAGAGAAGGAGTCGTGGATGACTGCAATTAAGAATTTCCTTAAGAATGGGACACTCCCATCAAAGAAGAGTGAGAAAAGAGCTGTAGTTCGCAAAGCTACCAGATATGTCATACAAGATGATACTCTTTATAGGCAAGGATTTTCTATGCCCCTGTTACGATGTATAGCACACGACGACATCAAGCGTGTACTAAGAGAAGTACACGAAGGTGAGTGTGGAGATCATACAGGAGGTCAAACTTTAGCAAAGAAGATATTGCGGTACAGATACTTCTGGCCTACGATCAATAAAGATGCAGCTGATTATTCACGACGCTGCGATAAGTGCCAGAGATTCGCCAAAATCCCCAGGGCACCGTCGACCCAACTTAAATCAATGGTGAGTCCTTGGCCATTTGCCACGTGGGGAATTGATATCATTGGAGTTCTACCAATAGCTAAAGGAGGAGCCAAGTATGCAATAGTGGCCGTGGACTATTTTACGAAGTGGGTGGAAGCTGAGCCCTTAACCAAGATCACGGCAAGAAAGGTGATAAGTTTTGTGGTCAGAAATATTATATGTCGGTTCGGGATCCCAAGGACGATTATAACTGACAACGGAACCCAATTTGATAGTACTGAATTCAGAAATTTCTGCCAGAAGTATAAGATAGACAAACGATATACTGCAGTTGCCTATCCGCAATCGAATGGGCAAGTAGAGGCAATAAACAAAGTAATAAAATCCATCCTCAAGAAACGGTTAGAGCGCGCAAAGGCAAAATGGGTTGACGAATTGCCCCTAGCTTTGTGGGCATATCGAGCAACATTTAAAACGGCCACCAGTCATACCCCTTTCTCTCTCTCCTTTGGCTCAGAAGCTGTAATTCCAGTTGAACTGGAAGTTCCTTCCCACAGGGTGACATATTATGACCCGATGACGAATCGGGCACTCTTACTTGAGTCTCTTGATGAAGTCGAAGAAAAAAGGGACGAAGCAGATTTGCGTGCGGCAAGACATCGACGTCAAATGGCACGCTATTACGACAAAAAAGTTCGCCTCAGGACTTTTGAACCAGGAGATTTGGTGCTAAAGAGAGTCTTTCCATCCCTTCCTCACCTCGGTCCAAAATGGGAAGGACCCTTTGTCATCCAACGGAAACTTGAAAAAGGAACCTTCAAGTTAACGACCGTTGATGGCGAAGAAGTCCCCAGAGCATGGAATGCCCAACACTTAATGCGATATTCAGATTAGAAATGATGAACTTTGTGTTATTTTTCTTATGAACTTTGTAATAAGGCATGACTTGCCTTGGGAAAAATCTGACGATATGAATGAAAAACTATAAAGTGGATGTAGGCTACGACCTAGCCGAACCACTATAAAAATATTGTGTGTTATTTACTTTTATGCATCTACATTCATCAGTTATTCTATTGCGGTTATAAAATACATGATGACTCAGAGCCTAAAAAGGTTGAAAAAAGTTTAGACATAAAAGAAGCACAACAACTATTTGTGCGACAAGACATAAAAGAATGAGAGAACGACATTCTTAACTCTAACTCTCCAGAGAGAGAGAGAGTATAAAAGCGTCTCCGACTGAGCGCTGAAAAAGAAATTCTTCTCTTAACTCTAACTCTCCAGAGAGAGAGAGAGAGAGTATAAAAGCGTCTCCGACTGAGCGCTGAAAAAGAAATTCTTCTCTTAACTCTAACTTTCCAGAGAGAAAGAGAGTATAAAGGCGTCTCTGACTGAGCGCTGAGAAAGAAATCTTTCCCCGCTGAAAAATCGGGGAATGAATAGATTACTGAACTCGAACTCTAACTCTCAAGAGAAAGAGAGAGAGTATAAAAGAAATGCCAGAAAAAACGACAGGTACTGACGACACAGGAGGTGCTCTCCCGTCAGAGAATCGGGAGCATTCAAATTGCTTGATTAAGCATTAAATAATTTAAGGGAATAGACTGGGGACACGTATGTATACGTATATTTCCCCCCTCCACAACTTCGTTTCATAACTATAGACATGCATTTTTACATAAGTGCAGAACTACTAACAAACAAACATTGTATAAAATGAGTTATTTTTATTTACAAATGAATGAATTTGTACAGGAAAATAGCTAAAAAAGAAAGTGCAGGAGCTACTCTTGTAGCAGCAATTATTGGTTCACTAAATGCTAAAACGATACAAGGCAATCCACTATTTAGATTTTGAATGAGCCTTGGATTTCTTGGCGGCTTTCTCCGCGTCCTTTGCTTCTTTTTCAGCCTCCGTCAAGATTCGTTTTGACTTCTTTTTTCCTGAAGATGCGGTGCTGGAGCCAGTAGACTTCTTCCCGGAGGGCGGAGCGCTGGAATCAAGAGAAGATTTTTTAGCAAGTTCTTCTGTAATAGATCTAGTTGAGAGCTTAACAACTAACCTTGATCCCGCATCCACAACTGCGAGGGATTTGAAGGCTTCAGGGTCTAGTTCTTCGGCTTTTAATTGCAAGCGCTTGTCTTGATCAGCCTTCATTGCAGCCAGGGTAACGTCATCAGCACTTTTTGACTCCCCGATTATTGCAACTTCCGGTTCCTCTTCCTGACCCCCGTCACCACCATCATCCCTTAAAGCCGCTATCATTTCTTCATCATGGGGAGTGGCGGCCTTAGTCGGCTCACTTCCTTCTCCCAAGTCTATAGAAGCAGCCTTGTCTTCCCCTCTTTTGGCCTTTTCTGCGGGCTTTGCTCCAGCGGTGGCTCCCTGAGTCACATCTGTCTTTTCGGATGATTCAACACCTACAGAATGAGAAGCAACAGTTATCAACTCAGGCGAAAACAATGGGTCTTTCATCGATTGTTCAATCACGTGGCAAAAGGTAGAAATAGCCTTAGCAAATTGAGGAGAAAAAGTAGGGATACCTTCTGAAGACCTCTCGGTCGGAGTGATTACTACCTCTGGTGTTGTTTCAGGAATAGGGGATAGCAGAGTTGATCGGGCAATTCTCGGATTTTTAGGATCATACCCCTCTACTTCAGAAGTTGCAGGGGCAGAAGAAGAGGAACCAGCTCCGAGAACATTCTTCTGTTTAGACTTTCGTTTCTCCTCTTCCATGGCCTCAGCAATGAGGCGGCGCCCTTCAGCTAGGCGCTCCGTTTCATCATCCCTCAAGTATTTCTCCATTAGTTTATCTGCATCGAGGGAATCGACCTTAAGTTCCTCTTTTTCCCACTCGACGATCTGATTCCATACTTGAACTAGAGTGGATGGATAATCCTCGATCCAAGAAATGCTTCGGCGACGGATGATATGTGCGAAGAATTCAATCATTAATTCGCCGAAACCCTGAATATCAGCCTCCGCCTCTGACAGTTGTTTGCGGGCTTCCTCCGCAGATTTAATAGCGCACTCCACATTGCCCTTGGCCAGGGCAGCCCTGTTCTCTGCTTCCAACAGCTTTGAAGCCAAGTCGGCATTCTTCTTTTCTAATTCAGCACTCCTTTTTGCTAACTCGGCGTTTTTCCGTTCAAGCTCAGCATAAGCAAGGCGTGTCTTAGCAGCTTCTGACTTGGCCTCGTCAGCTTGCTTTTTTAATTCAGAGCGCTCCTGAGTGTGAGATTCAAGCAAGTCATGATAACGCTTTTGCATGTCCTTGAATTGTTGTTTGAAGTTAGAAGCGTCCCTTTGACCGACAGCTAGCTGAGCTTGAGTGTCTTCTAAATCTTTTCCTAGAGCTTTTAAGGCCTTAGCATCCTCCTCCGCGGTCTTTTGCATTGAATCAGTATTTGTGATTATAGTTCGGATGATTCTAGAAAGATTGCATGAATATTTGAACATCTCAGTATACTGTTTTTCCACCGCATCAATCTTTGCTTTGGCCTCATCTTCCCATTTAGAAGAAATAGGTTCAAGGGCAGGTAAAAAAGTCAAAGTCTCGAAGTAGTGCTCGGGAAATTGCTCCTCTAAATATGTCCGCTTTACTGCAGTTTTCGCATCTAGTGGGGGAGGAGCGGGAATTGATAATTCGGTGTCCCTGTGTGAAGAGGATTCAGTAGTCTCTTTGTCTGTCCTAGGTCGTTTAGTAGCAGGGACCTTGTGCTTACTTCGAGACCCAGTTTCTTTTGGAGGAGTTCTCTCCCTACTGCGCTTTTCATAGGACGAAGTGGAGTCTTTAGATGGTGGTCTGTCCTCTTCCCTACGGCTTTGATAACCCTAGTATTTCTCTTGTTCCGGCCGAACTGGTGAGCGAGAACGTGAGGGTCGAGAACGATAGGGATCTTAAGGTCTTCTCTCATCCCTGCCGCGATCATCACGACAATCATACTCGACATCCTGAGGAGGATTGGACATGCTGCGACGAAGCTTTCTGATATCGTAGTAGGATCGAGACATCGTACCTGCACGATAAAACAAACGGAATTTAGAATTAATGGATTCACAAAGAAAGAGGTGCAATGGATGCTAATGCCGTTATATAAAGTGTATCCTAAGTAGTGTGTTTCCCCCCAACCAACCCGAGTCTGAAGCTAGACTAGTACAGGCAGGCTCTTTGGCCTTAGCGGGAGTGGTCTCTTCAGAAGAAGTGAAGACTAAAGGATCCTTCCTGAAATCCTCTGAAGTGTATATAGTCTCAGGTAAGGGGAGATCCCCCAAACCCTGAAATATTTGCTCATCAGTACTAGGGACATCCCCCTCGGAAGCATGCAGCGGCGACTCTTGGGAGGATTTTGACTTTTCCAAAGAAGTAGCCTCCTCGGGGGCAGTATATCCCTCACGATGCTCTTCGGCCAGATTAGCCAATTCATCATCTTGTGTAGAAGATGGAGAAGGTGAAGTTTGAAGAGGCGCTGTAGGAACTCCTGAGCCTTTTCCTATCTCTGGGACTACCTCCACTGGAGGAATGTATGCGTATGGAGCCGTCCCATGACCGATGCTACGAAAAACGGATAACAGCCCATGAAAGTGAAGGTATTCGTCTTTAAGGACTTCGTCGATAGTCAAGAATTTCTGATCGCCATTAAGAAGTCGGTGCATCCGATCAAAGAACACCTGATCTGATATTTGTTTGGGATTGTCGACTGCAAACGAAAAGGAAAACAAGTTAAGGTGATGATTCAAGTGTATAGAGCCCGGATTTAGAAAATCAGTGCTTTACTTGATTTTGTCCACCTCCTGGCGCATCCAGGCTGTCGCTTCACGTAGAACCATTCTAGTCTGGAATCTCCAGCTTTACTGCTGAATGGTGCTGAGATTATCTTCCTTTTTGGAACTGACTCAAAGTAGCAGAAAGATGGAGTCTCTCGAGTCCGATGTTTGAAATTATAAAAGAAGTGAACGTCATCGAACGTGAGCTCTAGGACTAAGATTTCACGATATGCTATGTACAAGGTGTGCAAATAGGCATATGAGTTGGGATGCAACTACATGGGGGCAATCCGCATTTGTCTTAAAAAGTCAACGATGAGGGGAGAGAATGGAGGAACGGCGCCGACCATGCACATCAATCGAGTGACCGTCATATATCCTTCTGGAGGGTTGTGGGGACGGTCAGAGCGTGAAGGCACTAGAGTGTCCCTTTTCATTATCCCGTACTTTAAGCAAATTTGAACAAGTCGATCGTTGTCGATTGTTGATTCAACGGAGTCTGGAGGTGATTCCAATATAATGGTCGATTCAAATTCATCAGGGGCTCGATCGTCACCAATCCCACCTTCCTCTTCAAAACCCAGAGAAACTTCGTCCTCTGAAGATGCCTCGTTGCTTTCTCGATTTCCAACCCCGTAGTCTGGACCCTCACTGTCCCATTCTGGATCCGAAGAAGAAGATATATCCTCGAGAGTGATTTTGTTAGAGGTTTCCGGGGCTTCTTTCCTCTCAGCTAGTCTGGAAGAGCGTCTGTGTCTCATTGTCATAGAACTATTGAAGAAGCAATAGCACGAATTAGAGTAAATTAGCCCGTACCCCCCTGTGCATGTGTGTGAACTAAAATGTGTGCAGCAAATGTGAGAAATGCAAAGTAAAGTTGCAACAATGTAAGACGAAACTTCGGAGAGAATGTGATAGTCAGAGCAGTTCTTAATGTTCGTTTATGTCCGCAAGGCACTATCCTAACTGTTCATGAAGTTGGAAGTAATATCTAGCATTGTTTTAAATAGTTGGACAAAAATTTGTGCTTTGGATTGAGTAGTCTTCGGTTCGGATGTATACATCAGGTTCGGATCGGATAGGCAAGGTCACATGTCAGCTTAAAGCAAAGGCTCACACTCAGAGAGGTATATCCGGATCGGTTCGGGGGTTGACTTTCGGGGCGGGTCGGATTAACCTGAATGACCATACACCTATTCTCTCTTTTGTTTCACAACTCGGTCCGATCCAAGCGCATAAGTCTTGACCTCCATTTTATTCATAGGTCCAACCCGACCCGGTCAAGCAGGTTAAGTCCCATTTCTTTGCCTCATTGCTCCGACCCGGTCCGGTTCTGTGAAATTCTCTCTTTCCCTTTTTCTCCTACTGTTCCCCCACCCGAACCGATCTCCTTCAATTTCCTTCCTCTTCCTCCTCTTGAGTAGCGAACCCAACTCGATATCCCAAGCATTAGTTAAAATCGAGTGCTTAAACACTCAAGTATTCAACGACGAACCTCAACACCCTCCACCAACGCCTCGAAATGGCGTCGATGCCATCAACGACGAAGGCGGAGGATGAAGGAAGCCGTGGCGATGGAATTAGTCAAGTACTTTGCTAGAATCGTTCAACTTAACTGCGAATGTAAATTAAAAACAATTATGACAACGAGATTCGAGATTGCAAGACTACCTATGTATTTGGTTCAAAGATTGAAACGAGAATTTTGAATTTTTTTGGAAAGACTAGGGTTTCGACGTGGAATCGGTTCGGTTGAGCAAGAACAGTGAATAAAAGAAAAGAAGAAAAGTGAAGTAAATTTATATAAAAAACAAGCTGACTATTCGTATTCCCGATCGGACCGGCTCGAAAAGCCCAATGATGCAGCTTGGCCCACTAATCCATTGCAGAGTATAGGAAGAAGAAGATCCGTCCGGGTCGGAACCCGAACCAGAAATCCGTTCGGGTCGGAATCCGAACCGAACAGGATGCAGTACGATAGCTTGGTATGTGAATTCAAAGGGAAGGATGAAGGCGTCGTGCAACAGCAATCAAAGCATGCTCCATTTCCAACAGAAGCATCCTTTGAGGGGGCAAAGTGTTAGCCTACTTTGTGAACTAGGCAACACAAAGTCAAGATATCAGACATTGAAGAGCATTTTTAATTAGAAGACTTCGGTTCGTATCGGAGAAGACACTACAGCCTAGATCAGACAGCTGCAATCGTTCGGGTCGGATCAAAGCAACGTATCGGTTCGGGTCAGATAAAATCTCCTGTTCGGATCGGTGAGCTATTGTTTTTGAAGGCAGAGAGCGCGTGTTCGGATCGGAGGGCAGTCTTCTTCAAGATGGATCGGAAAGCCACCCAATTACTACAGAGATAGGTTGGAGCGGAGCAGAATAAAGAGAAGAGAGGATTGTCACCAAAACAACCCGGGTCGGATCGGATATCCCGATCCGAACCTCTAGCATATATACCTCCGACCCGAACCCATTTTTTGCATCGTTCCTCCTGCATAAGCGCCTGGATATCCGGATCTGCTGTGACCAGTTCCTGTCCATAACGTTCATTACTCTGATGCGTTGTCAACACAATAATTCATCCGAACCCGAGGCTAATGGGATGGACGACACGTGGCTCCGATCCGGATCGGGTTTTGAGCAAATTCACACTTATAAATACCCCGTCTGGAGACAAAGAAAAGGATTTTTTTTTTTGGGCATTTCGAGAATTCAACCACCTCCATAGTCCGAACTCCAGTACTCCCGGAGAATTCAAATCATCTTTCATTATTTGTTTTAGTCAATTGAGTGAATATAAGCGAGTTGTGAGTGGAATCAAGTGAATCTTACATTGTATTTGCAACTGAATCATTGAATATAGTGAAATATAAGTGGACGTAGGCATTTCTTCGCCGAACCACTATAAATCCTGTGTGTTCATTTTCATTTTTATCTTATTTCATTTGCTTTTAATCAATTTGGGTGTTAGAACCACTTTTTGGTCTAACATTATTCACCAGTATTTTATCTATATGAGTTGCTAGTCCTCTTCTACGCCAAGTGTAATTAAATCCCAAAGGTTTCACTTCAAATAAATCAGTTTGAAGAAGAAATTTCTGAAATTCTCTCAAATGATAATAAGGAATAGGCAGTCCCCCTTTTTTATCATTTGGTGACAGAGCATTATTAAAATCTCCCATAAGAATCCAAGATTGTGAATAGGATATTGAGTCTCTAACCAAAGTATTCCATAAACCAACTCTTTCAGGAAATGAATTACTACCATACACTATTGTAAAAACCATTTCAAATCCTCCTTTGTTTATTGCTTTGACTGTCAAATGCTGGGTAGAAATAGACATAGTGAAAAGTTCCCAAACATTTGAATCCCAAATACATAATATTCTTCCAGTAGCCATAGAAGAATTATTAGTCAAATATTTCCAATCTTTAGGCATTAAAGATACAAAAAGTCTCAAATTAGCTGCAGACAATTTAGTTTCTACTAAACCAACCAGAGTTGATTTAGTATTGGTTAGGAATGAGAATACATCCTTCATTCTAAAAGGTGTATTCATACCCCTAATATTCCAGGTTAAAATTGTCATTTAATTGAAGCTGTACTCCTTGTGCTTCTTTTAGGAGGAGTGATTGGTTTTGTTTTTGAAACTTGCAGGTAATTGTCATTCTTTTCAATTAACAAAGAAATATCAGCCTGTTTGCCCTTATCCTGATTAGTTACCTTATCAGATTCCTCAACTTGATCAGCAACATTGTTTAACATATCTGGAATTATGTTATCAGGGAGCTTATCATTCAAAAAATCAAGATTATCATTATTCTCAGAAGAGGGGTGAACTGCATTATTGATTTCAGATGTTTGAGGATCCATTCCTTGCTTTCCTGGCACTTTCGGAATTTCTTCATGCATCTCATCAGCATCAAGAGGTTTCCAATAAGAATCAGAAGCTTCAGTATGATAATCATCATTGTGTCCAAACAAATTACACTTAAAACACTTCTGAGGTACAAATTCATACTCTATTGGTATTGAAATTTTTTTCCCATTGTGAAACTGTGTTGGAACTTCAGTTTTTAAATCTGTTTCAGTGTCAATTAATAGAAGAACTCTAGCATACTTTGAATACTTTTTCTCTGCAGTATTAGAGTCAATCAAAAGAGGTTTCGAAATGTAGCTAGACAACATTTGTATAGCATTTTTAGTCCAAAGTTCAAATGGTAAGTCAACTAACCGGATCCAGATCTGAACCATATTACACTGTTTTCCAGTAAAATCAAATCCAGGATACCAGATCTCAACATATAAAAGCTTACCAAAATAAGAATACGTTGAACACTCTTTGATTCTATCAAAATCCTCTTTAGATTCAAACTGAACTATAAAATTGTAGTTGGAAGATACATGAGTATTGAAATTACCAATAGGCTTCCATACCTTTAAAATAGTGAATATTAGGCACACATCCCTAAAACGAAACTTAATTAGGCTCACATCCGGTCATAAACTTATTGTAGATTAGGTCCCTATTTTTCAAAAACATATAAAAAAATATAAAAAAATATTAAAAAACCATGTAAATTCGTATTTAATTAAAACAATTAATCGTGAAAAAAATCAGATCAAAAAAACATTAAAAACAACGTCGAAATCATGAAATACAGAAAATCAACGAAATGCAGTAAATTGCATCAAAACATGCATATAAATCGATTAGTTGCATACATGTATGCATTTATTTCAAATCTGCGTCAAAACTGCAGTATAAATGCATACATGTATGCACATATTGTTAAAACATGCATCTGCTGATGCATTTGTTTAAAAACTGCATACCTACGTGCAACTTATTCACGTTTGCATGTATTTTGACATATATGCACACATGTATGCAGTTATATAGAAAAACTGCATACATGTATGCAATTTTTCAAACAGGCGTGCATAAATATATGCATGTGTATTCGAATAGTTGCATAAATGTATGCAACTATTCGTAAAAGTTGCATACATTGATGCAACTTTTTTTTTTTAATTTCTGTGGACTTCCGAGAATATTTACAGATTTTAGAATTTTTTTTTTTTTTTTTTAAGTGATAGCGCCTGAAAATTTGGACAGAAAACGAAAGAGGCGGAGGTATGGAAAGTGGCAGGCGGAAGATTCCAGGCGGCAGCTAAAATAGGGGGTGGGTTTACAGAGAAAACATTAATTACAGGGATGTATTGTGAATTTAAAACTTGCAAAATAGTTGCATACATGTATGCAACTTTTGCCAATAGTTGCATACATGTATGCAAGTATTTCTGAAGCTGTTTTAGTTGAAAATGTATGCAGAAACTTGCATACATGTGTGCAACTATTTGAAATACTTGCACACATGTATGCAAGTATTTACATGTGAAAATAAAATGTGTGCAGAAACTTGCATACATGTATGCAACTATTTTAAATACTTGCACACATGTATGCAAGTATTGCATGTAAAAATATAACAGAGAAATACTTGCACAGATGAATGCTAGTATTCCAAATATGTGCATGATTTGATGCAAATTACTGCATTTTTCGTTGTTTTCTGTATTTTTTTGATTTTGATGCATGTTTTGATTTTATTATGATCTGAATTTTTGGGCGAGTACATGTTTAATTTAAATACGAATTATCGTGATTTTTTTTATAATTTTTTTATATTTTTTTTATGAATTTTCGAAAAATAGGGACTAAATTTACAATAAGTTTATGACCGGGTTTTTTTTATATTTTGAAACCTAATAGGGACCTCTAAAAAACGCACCCTTTAAAATATACTCCTTCAGTTTGATTGTTGATAGTCTAAAATAGATCGGAATTAAAGCCAAAGTATTAATCCAAGAAATTTCTGACTCATTGTATATGCTTTCAGGAATGATGATACAATCAGATCTCGGAGGAACATATTCGAGCTTTCTGTTGTTTAGATCCGAAACCTGATCTGGATTAGGAGAAGAGACTTTCACAGCATTTGATTGTATTTTTGTATTTTGAATTAATGGATTGATATTTGTAGATGTATGAGATTGATGAGAATTTCCTGTGTTTGTGTCCGCCATTTTTGATGAAAAGTGATAAAAAAAATTATATATTTGTTTCTTCTTTTATATATTTATGACTATGCATATATTTATATATACATATATGCACTATTTAATATTTAATTGTCATAAAATGCGAGGTGTTACATGAAGCTTCATGCGCTTTTCAGTAAATGGTTAGGCAGGTGCGGTTGTTTCAGCATATAAAATATCACTGTAGGCTTTTGGAAAAATAGGGTAGGCTATTGGAAAAAGTACAGGATGGCCCGTGAAATTTTATTTCGATGGGAGCTTACAGCACACACTTAGGGTAGGTCAAGTAAAATTAGACATAAGGTAGGCTGCTGGTTGTTTTTATTTAGTTACCTGGGGGTTAAGTTATATATACATTATTTATTTGTACATGGTTAATCGGTCCTACAGTTATTTTTGCTATCGTTAAATTTACGCACCGTCAAACACCAACTCCAAACACAATGAAACTAAATACACTGCTACGTCTTGAGGTTCCGGTCCTAATGAATTAATTTTGTTGGAATTGGACTCCGTTTGCAAAACAACATTATTTTAACTCCATTATAATTATCGGTTCACATTTAAATTAAACGCGTTCACAAAACAGCTCTGATTGGCTCCAAATCAGAAATCTAGCAACAACAAGCCATATGTATCCCAATAAAATTCGTTTCATCAGAAACGGAGGTCATTTGGAAAATAACTATCTTTAAGGTCTATATAATATCGATAAAATATAATTAAATTCCAAAACAATCCAATTTAATAATAATTAAATTATTATTGTCGTATATATCCAAGTGGTAATATATATGGCTTCAGATCTAACCAATATGGAATTATAACTCATCATCTAAAAATTTCAAGTTAAACGGTATCCAAAATATATAATGATCCCTTTTAAAATTTATTAAATAAACGTTATTGTTTATAAAGAAATCCATGGTGACTATTTTAAAATTTGATTTGGACATAACTTATAATTTATAAAACGGAATCTCAATGTTTAACTTTCATTAGAAAATTATACTCAAATAGACTCCTACGATTCTTGTTTCACAGAGTTCTGACTTATAACGGATTAGGTATCAATAGAAGTTCAAAACTCAATATTACGAACTACCGCGATGTTATGAGTTCAATTTAAATTAAATATAAATATATATCCAAACTTCATTTTTATATATAAATTCATTAATATTCTAATCAACACCTTAAATAAATTTAAATATTCAAATTTGGATGAGTGAAAATCTAGGCCGTTACACTACTTAAAATAGCGTAAGCGGAATTACCGTTATTACCCTTACACCGTTTATAAAACTGTCGTAACGTTGCATATAATACATTTGCAAAACGATCAGTGGGTAGGGTTGCGCCGGCGTATGACAATGTTGAATCAAAATCGTAGGTGGCTCAATTAAGATTATATGATAAGGCACATGAGGGAGTAGTAGTTTACCAGTTGCACGCCCAGATTGGTGGTAACGCATAGCCACAACTACTGTCACCTTGGACAACAATCCCAAAATCGAGGATGTGCATTAATCAAATCTAATCGAGGAACTATAATAATGAAGGAAGAAGTATTGCCTATAGGGATAGCTAGATAGCTAATCCACTTGGTCATGGTTTAGCACTTGTTTTAATCATTTTAATTATGACCCGAAGGTCAAGAATATCCATCATCGTTCTCTTACTTCATTCCAGTAGAGTTTGCCAAAACATCCTACTTCATTTTGGATTCTCCAACACGTACACAGTTGTCAAAATTGTTCTCGGTATTAGTAGAGAGTATAACAATATCAGACCCCGATATCTTTAATAACCAAACGCTTATTTCATATTGGTTAGTTCTTTTACATTATAAAATAGTTCATATTTCGTACCAAAATATCACATTTTCTTTAAAACCATTTTGTTTTTTGATATTTTTTAAAGCCATTTTGTATCCTAAATAAATTATATCTTCATATTAAAATCTCTATTTAAGACAAACATAGAATATTGAAAGAATTCCAAATTTTAAAACAATTTGAACATTTAAATTTGTTGAATTTGTTTATATATTAAAATAATTTAGATATATTTGAAACCGTTTGAAAAATAAATAGTTAGTACATAAAAAATTAATATATAAATAGTTTAAATTTAAAATTAGGATTTATCAAATTTAGTTAAATATAAATATAGTTACATATTATAGTAGTTTATAAAGTAAACTGTTGATTTCTAAAGTAATATATATAAAAAAAAGTTAACGTATATGAGCTATAATAAAATAGTTCATAAAGTAAAAATAATTATTTGGTAAAATAGTTGTGTAATAGTTTAAAATATTATTGTTTTACTTAGAATTGTTTCTTCCAAATTAAAAATAAACCTGAAGTCACAAGCCAATTTCAAATCAATTCGACTCAATTTCAATTCGATTCCAACAACTCGATTCAGTTATTTAAATTTTCCAATTAGATTCCTCATTTTGAATTATTTCAATTTATAATAATTGCGAGTTCATAGTTCAAATAAGTTTACATCAAGTTAATATGAAGTAAATTCCAAAGATGAATAATTATTTTAAAATTTAAAACAACTCAATTTCAATAGGTTCAATTCATAATCGACTTCGAGTTTTAACTTCGGTTAACAACATAAAATAGTTTCCTTACTTTTGTAATCCAAAATTTAAATTTGAAATTGAACGAAAATCAATTTATAAAACTTCATTTATATTGCCTTCAAAGCAACATTTCTAAATTCAAAATTCAAAACAAATTTTATTTACCAGTAGGGGTCTATATATAATTTTCCACCCTATAGCCGAGTGATACATATATTTAATTTTAGTATTTCAGGAAGGGATATATATATCATTTCAATCCAAGTCAAGGGTCATAGGTATTTATCATTTCAACATATGTTGATAATTCATTTAATGGTAAATCCGGAGTTTATTTGATGCCCATAACATTTAGAGTAAATGGTTGGGATTAATCAATTCACAAACAAACTGTCATATTTAAATAAGGTGATTAATATAGTGAATCGCATAATTTAAACATGATATATCAAGCATACCAATCCAAGGCATCCGTCTCAGGAAAGCATTTCCAGTCAACCCAGGACCTTCAACTTCAAGCCAGGATTTTTGAATGGGTGCTAGTCCATACCAAAAGCTTCCCAAGTCCAATGGGAAATTTTTTGGGAGAGGCAGTGCTGCTTCCAATGATGAAGAAACCTCCACATCATCTTCTGCTAAAAAAATAAGAGTTGCAAGGTCCTTATGCTCATATTCTATCGCCCGCGTCTTACAAGTCACCTCCACCCAACACTGTTACTGAACAAGCTCCTTGCTCCCCTCTGTCCAAAGAACCCAACATGTCGATTACTAGAAGTAGGAATAGGGGACTCCAGTTCAACAATGGTTAACGGGGGTGGTCTGGACAATGTTGAGTCACTATTGGGCTCATATGTCTTCTCTTTATAATATATTTTCTGGTTATATGTAGTAGGTAATGTGTGTATGTAAAATGTTGTGGCTTCTTGCCCAGTATTGGCCATGTAAGCTTCTTTTTGTATTGTCGGACCTAGTCTTAGTTCCTCTCCTTGCGTGGAGACTTCTTTGTTTATAGTAGATACATGCGCTGTGTATCTCCTGGTTTACCTGAATTTATTATTTTAGTATAATAAATGTGTTACAGAGCAAACTAAAAACCAATTGGCCTTTCTAAAAAAATCCAAGGCATCCATCAAAATCAATTCATCCAAACAGTTCAATATTGCATCAATTTACTAGTTATCAGGTGTTAGGTTCAAATTGGAAATTAAATTTTAGTTTAACCTAATTGTACAATTTAAACTAAATTATGCTACTGATGCAAATCAACATAAATAATTTTTAACTACCAACAACAATCAGTACAATCACATCATAACAACATTTTAATTTAACTAACAACCAAATATTTTAGTTAAGTATGAATGGGTTTAATCACCAACCCTTGATTTTGAACCATTGAAAATCCAGAATAGGACCAAAATTTAAAAGTCACCAAATCCAACCAAACTAACTCTGCAACGACCCATTCTGTCGCCCGATTGGAATTGATCGTCAGACCGACTTAAACCGATCAACAAGTTGTATCTCTTGGGTTTAAAACTAATAAGAACTAAACAAAAAAACTTCTCATTATCATTGCAATAACTTTTACATTAGCGTATAACTTATACCAAAGTATAAAAATAAATACATGCACAGTGGAAATAACAATATCATAGTATAATATGTACACAGCGGAAAACATAAACTCTTAACAGAAGAAATAAAATGCTCTGGACACAACTTTGGCTTCAATCCAGCACCTGCTCTATAAAATATCTACAAATCAAAACTATTAAACTGCCCGTGTGGAAAATATGGATACCTAGAGTTTAGGTGGGAAACAATAAACTTTAGCATAGTCATGGGACTGGTATGATAACTAAAACACTTATTAATCTTTATTTTAAAGTTAGGTAAATCATAGGACTACGCCGTATAACACGAAATGGGATGTCTCCACATGAGTACCAGTCATGAAACAACTCACAATGCTTTTTGAAAAATGAAGCTAATATAAGACTCAAGACCTATCACACAATGCAACACAATACCATAGGAAGTGTTTTACCTTATATTAACCATACATGCTTGATACGTGAAATTCTCTTTTATTATTACTAATGCATCGTGTCGAAATCACTTTCGAAAGTAAATGTATAATTCTTGGCGTAATACCCCATCCCATTATGTTGGTTAGTAGGTTACAATTGAAATGCAAAGCTCGTACTGGAAATTGGATTCCATCAATGACTAAGGCAAAGAATCTTCTTTAACCTTTTAGAACACCTCTAGCAGGATGTCTTAGGACTCACACGCATGTGATCCTTCAGAGCAACAGAGCCGACCCACCTATACCAGGTGTAGTTCGGGTTTCTCATGAACATAACGTCCCCCTGTCGTATTTGACCATCATTCGAGGCACCTCGATCTATCATCCACATAAATAAACTTGTGTGGGATTCATACAATGGCATCACTTTTCAACTAGAAGGAAACACATGCCCTTATCTCCACGGTCTATCATCCTGTTTTTGGCGGGTTGTGAATCTCTAAAGTCACGTTTCAACACAAAGTTTGCTATATCAGCTATGCTTTGATCATCATCCACAAAGCTCTGCTTTTCAACAATAAAGCTTTGATCGGCTCAGCACTTAGCATGCCACATTGTCAATTCACAATATATAATCGGTGTCTATTAATATATAACCCTCTGAGTACAAAAGTCTTTGAGGAAGGTGTTAAGCTAAGAGAATAAATTCTCTACCACCAACTGATATAACATCAATAGAAAGCAATTAGTTACGTTGTAAGATACAACGTCAAATAGGCATCCATTTACAAGTCTGTTTTGGGTTTTCTTTATTTTTTAAAAAAACATAAAATGTATGTTTCATTTAACTATTCAAATTTCTGTTCACTCGGAGGTTACCACAAACACAGTCTTTCAAAAATAAAATAAAAAACTAATAGCAGTTTCCAATTGTAATCAAGCACATATTTTGAATTGGAATCCATTACATTTTTGTGAAGACTCTTACTTAGAGCTTCAGGAGAATGGAAAGATAGAGTTTAACCCTAGAATTTAAGCTTCAACGCATATATAGTTTTAATGTGCAAAACCGAAGGCACTTTATCCCTTATCCATAATAGGAGCTGGCCCTTGCAAATCCATAAAATCAACAAGAATGTCCGGACTACTGCAACTTATAACCTTATCTTGCATGTATACCCCAATCAAGACATCATCAGTAATCCGAACAATGTGAAGATCCCCGATCTTCAACCACCTTCTACAAGTATCTTCAATACTCATTGTATGGTTGTTTATAATGGGTCGAAATTTGGTCTTTCCGAATAGCTAGCGTAGTTTTACAAACCATAATTGATATATCAAATATCATGAGTATCATTCCATCTCAGAATATTCATTTACTCAAATCATTCATTAAATTGGGAATTACTCCCTTAACTCTTATCAAAGATATACATTATTCAAACTCTTGTTTAGGTCTTTCCTTGGAAATCATTTCAAAGATTGTCGAATCTCATTTCACAGAATTAACTCAAATCAAGGTTTCCAAGCCTTATCGGGATTATCGAACCTTACAAAAAGGTAATTTTTTGAATCGTTGTCCCTTTCCCGTATTATTCATCCTATGGAGCAAATCTGGTGGCACTCCATATCTAACACACCTAGTGTTTTGGTAACTGTAATTACCCTCTTCCATTTCAAATCTAATTAAAGATTTCTTCTTGTCATTACAAGAAATCATGCTTATCGAATCCAAATCATTCATTAATCATCGTAATGGTAAATCCCTTTTAACTTTCCCAAATCATATCTTTGGCGCAAAATCGTACTTGCGGTTTCTTATTCATATCGTTAAGGAAAACCATTCATTAACAAGAATTCGTTCTCGATTGCACAATGCTAAGAGGATAATCTATCAAGTGTATGACCCTCAAGGTCTAAACCAACATCAGATCAAACATCCAGAAGAACACCCAACTCAACGATAAACCATCGAATTACAACTTCTTTCTTTAAATCTTTATATTCAGTTTAAATAACGATTTCGTTTCAACTAATCTCAAGAAATCTTCTTCTCCTTAAATGTTTAAAGAAAAAATGTTATTTAAAACATTGTTCAAGACGAACCCAAAATCATTCTTTCATTTTAAATGAAATCTTTATGGAAATCATACGAGCTCATCATCGATATGAATCTCGTATCGAACTAATACTGTAAGTGGAATAATGGCAAAGCCTTCTAAGTTCCTTAAATAATAAAGGTCTTCATCAACATAGACCCATCATTATTATTACTAAATTGTTTTCCATTCAATTCCAATTTAATTTATTAATTGGAAAATTTCACTTTGGAAAACTTCATAAATCTTAATTAAAAGATTTATCCCATATTCTTCATCTTTAACTGGGTTAAAGAACGATGTTATTGAAGACGCCATTCACGACAAACCAAAACTCAGTTGTCATTAAATATAAGACTTAAACAGAATTTATATCCACTTATATTCAACACCAATTCTCGTAATCAACGAATGTTATAAATGGAATAACAATATAAATATCTTTCAATTTTCTAAAATAGTAAATGCCTACACAACTGTAATCAATACCAAATATCTAAAGATCATTTCTATCCAAATCAATTAATCTTAATTATATTATTTCTCAAAGCTCATCTTTTAATCCAATAAACTAATATTTGGGAATCTTAAGTTTATTTAACTTAAATTCCCAAAATGTCGTTTTATTGTTTCAACCACTTAGTTAGAAAGAACAAAAATTAAAATATAGTTCAAAACTTCATATTTCTTTTCCAAATCACTTTAAAATCACTTATTATGATTTATCATAATTTTTCCATATATTTAATTTAGAAACTAACTCATTTTATTAAAATCAAGTTTCAGGTCACTAATGGCATTAACATTGTTTTTCTTCAAATTTTATATGAACTTATCTCAAGATCTAATCGTTGGATTTTAAAACTTTACATCTCATTTAAAATATCTTTTCATTTTGAACCAAACGTTTTCCGTTTCAGGAAAACCGACGGTCAGATCTCCCAGTACGTTAATTTGAAGTCAATGGTCAAAATTTGCAAACTATCGCTGCGCGACACGCCCTATTTAAACCATATTATTATTTAATATACAAACTCATCCATTTCAATCCAAACTTATTTTATAAAACATTTATAAACCCGTTTAAAAACGATTCAAATTCAACTATATATAAAAATTGAATATTCGATATTATTATAATATTAAAATAATAATATTTTTCAAAATATAATATTTTTGAATCCAAACTTTCCTTAAATCCATTATAAAAATAATTAAAATCATTGGAACAATCCATTCGAGTTAAAAACATCTTTTATATATATAACTCGAATTCACTTTAGAGTTACTATTCAAATTCCATTTTAAATTAGAACAAGCCATTTCTAATTCAAAACTCTTTGAAATCCATTTCAACCTTTCCAATAGTTGTTTGAAATGATCTTAACTTTGTTTTAAAATCATTTTAGACATCCAATTTCCATATTTTTTTCATATCTATTAATTTCGCTTGAATGAATATAATATTCATTTAAAACCTCAATGGAACTCCACACAATCAATTCTCAAATAATTTTGCATTTGTGGTGTCAATTGTGTGGACAATAATAATAACAACCACAATAGTTTATCATCCGTCAAACAACAGTTATAAGATAAGCATTATAATTTTAACGCTTAAATGTACATAAAGAGAGTGTGTGTGTGTGTGTGTATATATATATATATATATATTGTAAATAAACATCCATCAATCACGAAGCAACCATTACAACCAGTCAATATATAATCAGATAAGATTATAATATAACAGTTTAGGGAGTTCTTAATGATTTTTGATTGTTGTAATAATAATCACTTTTAAGTTAAATTAAATGTCGGTTTAATTTAACCCAAAATTCCAACTAGCTCCAAATTAGTTTTGTTGTGAAGCTCCCAACTCCATGATTCCAATGGATCTAGTTTCGTCCAATTTTGAGTTTATATGAACAAGTTATAATAGTTCGAACTTTGAACAATCGTTGAATTAATTAATTAACAACTTAAACCTCTTCTTCCCTAAATTTGTTCAGTATCCATTCAGCACCTTCCTGAGTTCACCACCGCCGCTATAGGCCTGCAGGTCGTCGTCACTTACCTCTTGACCGTCGCTCTGAGGCGCATCGCTGTTGGTCGGTCCCCTCTTTGAAAGCGCGCCAATGCCTCGAAATCTCCGCCCAAACGGAAATCACGTTTGGCCCCCTTTCTGACCACCATACACAACCGCACCTCCACCAAATTTGACATGCAGCTAGGTCTCGTCACCCCCAAACAACTTTCCTGTTGACCATCTCCTCTGAAAACAACCACGTCGGCCGGAATTTGTTCCGTTCGTGACCACCCAAGACAGTTCACCCACGTTCATGTCCATGCCCACAACCACTTTCAGGCCAAACCCCCAACTACAAAGTTGTAGCTCTTTCTCCCTTCTCCAACTTCCTAGTAGGCACCTCTAGCCAACTCTCGACCATTCACACACAAATCAACCAAATCGAAATCTACCCCGCTACATTTCGAGCCAGATCCTAACCAAACCATTACACCAATCACCCCCAAATTTTTACAGTAGATAGCCCTCAACACATACTCCAACTTTCATGTTGGAAGTTTCTTATACTTCGTGACGGTTTGTGAGATATAAATTATAATACGAGGGAGGACTTATTTGTAAATATGCGACTGAAAATAATGGTTGGTTTTAGGATGGAGGAGGAGGTGTACTTAAATAGATATGTTATCTTCTAGGTGAAGCTTTATATTTTATTTTATATTGCAATGTGTCTATTGTTGTCTCCGTTCGTCGTTTAAAAATTCGTATGGCCACATACAAACTCTGTTCGGGGTGAAAATTGATATGTAGCTATGATTTTTCATTACGGTCCTAATGAAACTTGTTTCATTGAAATTTGAGTCCATTTGCCCAAATAGAGCTAGTTCGAGCTTAATTATTGTTATACATACTTATATTAAATGTTTAAAGCTCGCATAGCCACATACTAACTCCGATTGGCCCGAAATTTGGAATCTTATAATAATTTATCATTACGTATCCGATAAAATTGGTTTCGTCAAAATCCGAGGTCATTTGCAAAACGGATATTTTTCCATATTCAATTAAATCATTGTAATATAATTTAATTTCAATATATTCAATTTTTTTGAATAACAAGTTTTAATTATTGTGTATGTCCAAATAAAACTTCATATTGCTTCAGAGTCAACTATATTGGGTTTTAAACTCGATGCTTCCATCTGTATGCTAAATCAATATTCAACTTATAATTAATCCTTTTATTTTATTAAATAAAACATTATGGTTTATAAACGATTCCATAGCGACTTTTTGAAAATTTGATTTGGACATTACATACATCAACAAGACGAAATCTCGATTTTTCACATTCTTTAGAAAAATATTGTTTAATGGATTCATATGTTTCTTGTTACAACGAATTCTGCCTTATTTTGAATCAGGTACATTCATTTAAAGTTCAAAACATGATATTACGAACTACCGCGCTGCTACAAACTCGTTTTAAAATTATATTATAAATTATACGTTCAAACCTTAAATTAAATAAGTTCCAAGTCGTTAATTCTTAAAATAAATCATTTTAAATATTTAATGACCATTAAATATTTCTTAATAAAATTTGGGTCGTTACAAACTCTATGTCGTCTGGAATCTTGATATGATATTAACAAAGAAAACCGAGCTACAATTTGAGTTTGTACGAGAAAGTTATTCACGTTATATTATATGAAATTGAATTCAAATTATAATAAACAACAAAATAAGATGCATCGCCTATTCATCATCCTCAACGCGCTGCTCTCTCATTCTACAACTATACATCAGGCCATTCATGGTCGAGAAAAAAACAAGTTCTCCCTTCCCCGTCTCCTCATTCTCTCAACAAAAACTAGAACCGAAGGATCCAGGAAACTTCTCTTTGCAAACTCTTCCTCTCTATCACCATCACCTCAAACTCATCCCTTTCCATCAAATCATGTCTCGCCGCCCTCTCACACATACATGTTATGACCTATTTTAGGGTCGAACCCCACAAAATTTTGCCATGAAATGTTGGTTGATGCCATTAATTCAAGATTAAACTCCATTCTGCAAATTGTTGCCCATATCAATAGAAAACCTAAACCCTAACATTATTTCATTCACTGTAAAACTGTTGAATCCCAAGAACGAGACCGCACCTTTCAACCAGTGAATGAAAACGAAGATCACAAGTTTCACAAATTTAGGGTTTATTTTTGAATTGTGGTTGTTTTTGGAAAGTAGGAGGAGCCATTGTTTTTTTTTTTTCTTGGAAGAAAAAAAGGATGATGACTATATGTTTTCATTTTATTGCAGGTATGGGTAGAAATGAGAAGTTAGGTTTTAGAAATGATATTTATAAGCAGAGAATTAGGTTTAGGATGAGACGCATGTATAGACAAAACAACTTAATATTAATATTCTCTTTTAGTTTAATTCAAAAGTTTATTAATTTTATTCAAACACAAAAAATAACTTTATAATTTACTTTGAATTTCAATTTTAATTATTAATTAACTCAATTTCATTCTAATATTTTAGTATTTAATTACAATTTCAATATTTATCAATACAAACCAAATTATAGTTTCATTAATAATCAATGCAAGTTATTATTGTTATAATTGGTTAAAATTCATTTCTTAATCAATTTAGTTGAGTTTACATCATAAAATTACATAATTAAATCAATAAATTTTATTTATAACTATAGTAGTAGTCAAAATAATATTTAATTCTATAATTTAAATAGTATAAGAATAGGGTTGTTACATAAGCCCTCTTCATTTTCAGTTGCAATACCATTATTATTCTCAATGCTACTACAAGTTGATACTTTTTTATAGTTATTTTCAAAATTATTTATCAATAGAATGGTACATTGTTCGTCCTTTTTGGAATACACTTAAATATGTGATAGAGATTTTTGTGGACTATACACCTTGCTTTTAATCTTCATTTTATTGTCCATGATGGGAAAGACCCTTTCATTGAGCATTAGATGCCAAGGTCTATTATCTTTCCATCCTTTCTCAAACATTTACACCCTGTTGTCCTAATCTCGTAGCGGAGAAATATACTTTGTGGAGATTTAAACTCTAGATTATGTGTACTATAAGGTATTAGCAACAGAGAAAATAAACATTCAAGCACCTTAAAGCTTTTGTAATTGGATTTTGCTCCAAGAAGAATCTCAAATAGGCTTGAATACTTTAGTGTCTTTGGTGACATAAGGTTAAGAAGATTAACTGCACTTAAAAAGGATTCTAGCCAATATTTTAAGGGTAGTGAACGTTGAGCTAACAAGATTAACCTGATTCCACCACATGCATGTGTTTTCTTTCTGCTATACAATTTTTTGACAAGTATGTAGACAAGTATATATATGTAATAGTTCTTTTGCATTGAAGATATCTGTTTGAGGGATTAAATTCAGAGCCACCATTAGTTTGATTTTTTTTTTTTTTTACGTTTTAGCATCAAATTGTCTTTAGACTTAATTAATATGCTATTTAGCTGCTTCATAAGTTACATATTCTTTTAATAACATATCCATATTTATCTAGTAAATGGATCAACAAAGGTAATGTAACATTTTAATCCATAGTCAAAATTTATAGGAGAAGGACCCTAAAGATCTCAATCAACCGATTGTATAGGGTTATCATATCAGGTTGCAGACATATTAAAAAGCTATTTATGACATTTTCCCACTTGACATTGGCTACAAACATAGGCTAAAACAATATTCTTGCATCATACATTGATCTTTTCAAAGTACTTTTCATTATTTTTGCATCTGAATGACCTAGCTTCATATGCCAAACATCAAATACTTTTAATGTTACATCAGTCAAGTTACATGACTATGTCTTATCCGTAGGATTTTCCTCAAATGTTAGATTGAATTTGTATAAGGCATACATAGTTTTTCCCTTATACTAACATCTCTCTCTCTCTCTCTCTTTGTTCATATTATCTCTAACTCAATATGAATAAAGGTGGAATTCAAAAATACTTTGTTATTTCTAGCAAATCTTGAGGCAATAATCATTTTTTTACTGGTTCAAATGATTCTTTAGAAGTATAGTCTATTATTTCTACAAGTATTGATGTTGTCATGTCTAATATGAGGAATGCTTTAAGGTGTACGCCCTATAGGAATTGAGTTGTTACCTTGATATGTAGCCCTATCGAAATTTAGATTCTCCAAATTGTTAGTGACATAGTTTATGGCTCCCAAATCTAAGACTCATCTAGAATATTGTAATTTTTTGCTAATTCAACTTGATTTCCTTCTAAATTGTTCCTTTTGATATTGTTTCTAGTGTTTGAGTTAAGATGAATGTTGGATTGATTAGATGGTTTCTTTAATTTCCTAGATTTAATAAATTTTGCTAAGCATTTGAGAAACTGAAATCAAACACGAAGTAAAACTTTAGGGTAGTATGACAAAATCTTTAAACAAATCTAGCTACTTAGTTGTTGTTGTTGTTGGTGGTTCTTCCCATCTATCTTGCTATGTACCAAAAGTTCATACCTCTTCAACTCTATAAGACTTTTCCTCTACTAACAGTATTATCGATTTAATAAGTATAACTTAGATTCATGATTCTTGGACTTGATGCGTAGTTGATTGAAATACTTAATTGGATCTAATCATTTGCTCGAGTTGACTATCATGAGCACCAAGAATGGAGTTCACATATTATAGAGTTTGTGATGCTTCTCCAAAAGAAATTATGGCTACCACTGCCTTATACCACTATCTCAACTATTGAAAATGGAGAGTATATTCTTTGTCTCTATCACTTTTTGACAAGAAGATTCAAGAATATCACAAAGAGTGTTGATCTTGCTAATAAATTCTTTATAGCTATTTTTTTACTCCTTTATGTTTTATATTTTTTTCTCTTACAATTCATGATTTAGTTAGGATTGGGAACTGAAATTCAGTTTATTTGTTAACCATACTAATGTGAAGTTTGACATCTAATGATCTGAGATAACAGGTTAGTATGATTGAAGGTGAAAGCCATGAAGCTATCTCGTCTTTAGTAGATAAAAAATTAAGGTTTACATGTAATTTCTCGTCCATTAATTTTAAACTCTATTGGCACTATGGTTTTAGACTCGATAAAGCTCTACGGTCCATATATAGCCTCTAGTTTTGATCTCTATGTTAATCTCCCATAGAAATAATTTTCTTTCATCTACTCTTAAAATAATGAGCTGAGTTTATGGTTTGATGATGGTTTTTAGAGAATCTTCAGGTAGTTTAGGGGTGTTAATGCTTGTGTTACGATTTGAGGAGCCAATTCTTGATTAAGGATCATTGTCTCTATACATGTTCATATTTAACGATGATGAGATATTGATGGTGAGGAAAATTATTAAATATATGGATTGGATTCACATGTAATATGGTAGGGTGATTAGGGTATAGATTTGAAGTTATTCGAATATGATTTGTGTATTTTGACAAGGTTTCGATGATTCTTGGATCAAGATGATGGATAGTATTAGGCTATTGCTCTGATACCAAGTCAAGAATCCAAGTTTATAGTTTGGAATGAGGAAGATGCAATCAACGTTTCATCAGCACAGATCATAGAATTATATCCCCTTTATATGTTGTAATGACCCTGATTTTAATCATTTAATTTAATATATAAAATTTGTTTTAAATATTGATTTGGATTTTAAATGGTTTGAATTTAATAATTTTGAATATTATATTAATATAAGTAATAAAATAATAGTTTAATAATGAAATAGTTGGGATTAGTTAAATTTGATGTATAATGTAAATTGGACAATATAAAAATATTTATTTTAGTTTGTCTTGAATTATATTGACATATTTGTTTATTAAATGATGTTAGAACGTATAATTTATAATTTTATTATAAAAGGAACTGTAGCGATGCAGTAGTTCGTAGTACAACATTTTTAAGTCGGATTTCATTGAAACAAGAAACGTCTGAATCTACGGCATAATAATTTTCTAATGGAAGAGAAAATTTGAGTTCATATTGTAGATTTTATTTTATATCCAAATAAAATTTTCATATAGTCGCTATGGAATCATGAAAAATTAAAATAAAAGGATTTTTAATATATTGAATATTAATTTGGCTTGGAATTCAAACTGAAGTATTTTATTTTGAAAGTATATGAAATTCTATTTGAGTATGTCCGATTATAATATCCCATTATTATTATATTGAGGTATTTTAAAATTAATTTATTTTAATTTAAATTGGACCCTTAAAAGGGACTTTATTCAAATGACGTCTGTTTTCAACAAAACAAATCTTATTAAGACCGTAGTGACATATACTGTTAGATTTCAAGTTTCGCGCCAATTAAAATTATTCTGTGAGCATAGCAAAATTAAATGCTAATAAATTAACCATTTAGGCTCGAACGAGCGTATTTTTTGCAAATGGACTCAGAATTCGACGAACAAGTCTCATTAGGATCGTAACGTCAAATTATATCACGATGTCCATTTTAATAGCAAAATGGGTTCATATGCGAGTGTACGAATTAATAAACATCAAACTGAAACAGCGATAGACATTGATAAAAATATCGTTAGTCATTTCGTATAAAAATCTTTAGTCACCGTCGAAGAAAAAAAAATCTCTGCTTTGCATACGATTTTTCATGGCACAACAACATTTCAGTGCCCAGCGTTTGCCAGATTTTTTTTCTTTCTTCTGTCGTTTCAATTAATTAGTGTTGTTGATCTCTCAACGTCAAGCAGAGGATTTTCTAGTGCGAAAACCTAAATTTCACATGGCTTTTATAACAATATATATATATATATATATATAATATATATATATATATATATATAATATCGTCTTCTTTCTGTTTATATACACATACAAGCAACTTCATTTTTTTCTCAGACTAAACACAACAAACTATAACCAGGGACGTAACCATGCAGGCCATGTGGTGGGCATTTGCCCGGGCCAAAATTGAGGGTCATATGTTACACCATGCACATATACATGTAATTAACCGCACAGGAAAAAATGCTTGGGCTGATTATTGTGTTACACTATTCAGTCATAGTTTATTGCAATTACATGTAATTAAAGCATAGACAAAATGCTTAAGTCTGACACGGTGTCAGGTACGTTAATTATTACTTATAATATAATATTATCCAATCTTTTTTCCCCTTCAGTCCATTCTTCTTGCGCTGATTACACCATACACTGCAACGTGGGTAATTTATGTGTTATTTTTTTTTTCTTTTTGCCTGATCACTCATATAATCCGCCCACCCCAAGTTAAACTCCTGATGATGTCACTGACTATAACCCAAATTACATATCAAAATAAACAAACGAAAAATGATGAAGACCTTCGAGAGAGGGAGGGGATGCCAAAGACAGTGACTGGTTCGGCGTGGGTTTAGGCGCAGATGACCGGAAGTGGGTGGCACGTCTGGCTTTAGAGGTGAGGTACAGGGAGTGATGCTTTTTTTTTCAGGAGACCGCTGTGTGGAACTACAGGAGATCATGGCCATGGGCTTGACCGGATTAGCCGTCGGTGGCATGGTCGGCTCTAGCAATCGAGGGTTACGGGGATGACGGGTCGGATGGCCGGTCAAAGTGATTTTTGAGGCGGCGGGCTCGTGAGTGACAACACATGAGGTGGTGGAGTTTTATGTGGAGGTGGTGGGTGATGTTAAGGGCTGAATGGTGAATGAAGAGGATGGGTGACGTGAAGGGATCGAAGGGGACCAGTTTCAGAAGTCGGGGATGATTGGGTTTTCTATAAATGAGGGAGTAGCAGCGCAAGAAATGGTAAAGGATAGGGAAAAAAAGATAGAGTGTGTGGAAATATAAGATCAAGTTTCCATTCACTGTAGAAGAAGGATTAATTGTGGAACTGTAGGGGAAGGCGCATGAGTAACGCATAGATAAGGGGCCTTAATAACGTGATTAATATTAAAATGATAATTTAGTTCAGTAAAAGCTAATTAAGTTATTAATAAATTTACATTGCTTAGTTTAAATCGTGAAGTTTAAATAGCATATCTTGTTCGTTCGTGCACAGAATTACGTAAAACTGAATCCATTGGGATCATGGTGACAGAGGCTACGATGTTGTGCTAATTCGGAAAGGATCGAAAACATTGTATTTTCATTTAATTTTAAACGACTGTTCAAATAGGTCATCAAAAATAAATGTGAGTTAACTCTCACACTTTTTTGGAATCCTACTATGTGTTAAATTCATATAAGAAATATAATTTTCGTTGATAATGATTGGATGCCTTGGTTGCTTATTGGATTTTTAACGATTATCGACATTTATACTATGTCATATTGGATGATTTTATTTAAATATTTGTTTCATATATTACTGTTATTATTATGATATGTGATGCAGGGAAGGACATGTTGTAGGGATCCTACCGGATTCCTCAAATATTTTGTATGTTGTTTATTTTTTTTTTCAAATTATTCAAAAATGAATTGTTTATCCCAAATGATATTATATCCTAATTGAATGTTGATTATTGACTGGATATTGAACGTTGAATTGGAATTCAACGATGATGTGAAGTTTTTAATCAATAGACGATATTGATTAAGTTATTGGCAGCAAATGGCTTAAAACCATATTTTTACGATGTTAATTCGCCGTTAGGCGAATCGACGTATTTGAAGTAATAAAATATATTTTTATAACTGAAGTGAAGATTCAATCTTTACTTTTATCTAAATAGAAGTTTTATAACTAAGTAGATATTTATAAATGGTTTTTTATCGAAACATTTACATAATATTTTGCGTAGTAATTTCATTGTATTTAATAAATGTTATAAGCTCAGAAGCATGAATCGAACAATATTTGGAAATGACTGTTTTAAGAAAAATGGTTAGCAATATAATTAGATTAATTATATTAATCTAATGAGAGAAGTAATCGAAATCAGTTGATAAATAACTGATGTTTAAATTGATGAAGTCAACTGTTTAATTAAATTAATAATTAGATTGAACGACCTTCGGTTAATATAATGGAAGCGACTTAACGAATAACTGTTCTAAATTTAATAATATTTCTTGAATATTAATTATCTTTTCATATAATCATATTTAAAAAATGCTTATTAATTGATAAGTCATAAATGATGAAATTATCATTTAATAATATCGATAAGCGATTAATTGATCTATTTTAATGAAGTGAACTATATTTTACTTCAGTTAATCATGAAATTAATTATTGTTCTAATTAATAATAATTAAAGTAGTTACCCTTGTTAAATGGAAGTCAATTAAGTAATTGAGTATTGAGATGGAACTAAATTAAAGGGTGTTAAGAACGAAGTTTTACTAAGCTTGTAAACTGGGATGTGAAGCTAGCATGTTATTTTTAAATAAGTTTAGTACTTAATTATTTAATTTAGTAAAATGGAGATAAAATTGAAATGTGTTTTTCAAAGGAAGGTGATATATGGATTAATATGAGAATTTCATAAGAAGATTTTAGAATTTCATTCAAGTTTTCATAAATGAAGTTCATAATGTTGAACCCAGGAGATGATTCCAAAATAAGCTTTTATTTAAGGATTTAGGTTAAATAAAATAATTATAAATTCAAAGAAAGTTTTGCAGAAGTGAGAATCTTAGTTGAATTTTTGTTAAAGACTTAGTAAATGGATTTGAAGAAAAACCCAATGAGTACATTACCGAGATTCAAAGCAAAAGAATTTTGTGTTTAGTTTTACTTAATTAAGAGGTTAAGAAGATTTATTTTTGAGAAAAAGTGTGCCAAATGCAAAGATGGTTATTAAAACTATATTTTAAATAAAATAGTAAATGGAAATGATAGGTTTTGTGTTTCAAACTTTTATCTATTATGAGATCAAAACGTTATCGGAGAAGGTCTGAGAGGTAATTAAAATACCCCAACTTGAATGACTTCACTATTATCGAGGGATGATATTAATTGGAAATATAAAAGGATGTTGGAATTAGTTTATTATTTTTATAAGAGAATATTGCAGCATTAATTTTAAGAATTGAAACCAGTAAGTTTTGAAGTAAACGATGTACAAATTGACATCGTTCGACCCAACTTTGAAGTATAAATTTATTTATACCTTTGAGTTAAGTATATATGTGATTTCCCAAAGCAAAGGAAATGGGAGAGATTTGGTGATTATACAGTGATGTTTCTGAAATAGAGTTTTGTAAATAAAGATATATTATTATTTTCAACATAACGGAGACAAACGAGATTTGAGACAAGAGAATAAAAAAAATCGATTTTTAAGAATCAATGGAATAGTTTTAATAAATGGTCCTAAGTAAAAGGATCTAAGATGCCAATATGCTTAACCATACTGTGTGAATTGAAGCTAAAAACCCGACTATCAATGAATATATTATTGGACATTTTGTTGTGTTGTTTCCAAGAGACCGGGATGGGAGCTAGATCCAAAACCACTTCGAACCAATGTGCGTACTAAACTAACTTGTAGGAAATGTAGATGGACTAATGATGACCATAGATCTTCATAAAATGGAAGAACTACTTATAATTTCAGGTTCGCGTCCCAAGATAAACCGTGGTTCTGTCGTGGTTGGAATTTATGGACTGCAAGGACTACTCACTATTAATCTATATGGTGATTTTTAGGATGCGGTAAGAGGGTGCCTTTGGTTCATCATATTCCTGGATGACTAGTATGGATGAATGTCTGACATAGTATTTCCTGAGGGTCACGTATATTATTTTTACAAATATACCAAGCTTGGTGGCAGGGAAATTCTTTGCTTAACACTCAAGGTATATTTATGGTTGTAAATTAGTGATTTGATGGATCTAACGATGTGACATTCAAAGTAAATGATGATGTGATGATCTGAAAAGGGTGAATGTGACCTCAAGCCTCATCAACTAGGAAATAACAGAAATCGGACGAGCAGCATGGTTAGGTGGGTCATTCCCAAGCAGGGTATATTTATCATTGATCTAAAGAAAATTCATTTTGTTCTTCTTTCCCTTCTGTATTTCCCGAGAATGGTCATGTCGGTACCGACCGTTGGTGACAATATATACAATACACTCAAGCTGAATGAGTAGTCGGTCATGTGTGGCTGGATTGCAAGATGTTCTTTTTGAACCCCAGAGTATCCCATCTAGAGTACACTTATTGGAAGGTGGTCACATACCTTGTCATATTGGAAATCCAATCTCCAATAAGTGTCATATGGTTTAATTATATAATGAATATGTAGAGCGTGAGATGCAAGCGTTCTGCTTGATGGTTATTTATTTGTGATTTGATAGACACTATTACAATATCATTGCATTTTGATATATCAAAAATGTTTTTGGTTATAGTAAGGTAAATACCGTATGTTTTTATATGTGAGCTAGTCTTACTATTATCCTTTTCTTTCAAAAGGATTTCTGAAGTAAAGCAAATTGTTTATCATGTGAATTTATCATTGAAAGTATTCCAGACTGATCTGGGTGAATTTTGCTTTGCTTCAAATGTTCTCGGGTCAGCCCGAGTATATTTCCAGGTTAGGTTTCTCATGGAACTTCGGAAGAGGAGCTGGAGTCGAGATGTATTCCATGTATGTACTGATACTAGTTTATTCCTCTTTGTAAGTTGTATTGATCAATGTTGTACTCTAATGTTGTAATCATATATATATATATATATATATATATATATATATATATATATATATATATATATATATATATATATAGTTTCTTTTTATAAAGCATTTTGATATATTACATTTTGTCCATTCCGCTGTGAGATTTTGATCTTCTTATTCTTCTATTCTAATGTTCCTTTCTTCTCGCACCCTCTAATTTCTTTCTTCTAACTATCTTCTTTTCTGTGCAAACTGAGTTGATATGGGTTGTTAGATGTTGGCTTAAATTGTACGGAAAAGTGGGTCGTTACATATATACTATGCATCATATGCTTGTGCACATGAACATAACTATGCACAGGTCTAATACTATTCATACCCTACAGCAATACATAGTTTCTAAACCTTTTCTCAACCCATATCAACAATACATTACAAAGATATATAATTAATGTAATATAATATCTAATTGAACATGATGTTTAAAGACGGCATTGTGTTAGGTCTGTCCCATTTAGTAGTAGCGGAATTTGTAAACTTTTAAAAATGTTCCTATTATAAACTTAATGGTTCCATGTTGACTACTAATTACCATTATATCTAATTTATATCTTAAAAATATATCTTGTACTATTTTAATTTTTTTTACTCATTTATGCATTGGATGCATAATTGAACCTAATATATATATATATATATATATACATATATATGAATCATTCGCATGTGTATGTCTATATATATATATATATATATATATATATATATATATATATATATATATTGAGATTTATATTTATTGCAAATACATATGCATTATACTTACATATATGTATGATAATTTCATGTACATACTAAGGGGATATAAAATGTTAAGAATCTGCATATGTTTGAGCATACTAAGATACACACACATGGTTTTTGTGTGTGTGTATATTGGGCATGCATACATATAAAATTATGTTTATGTATATAATATGATTCAAAATACGTTTACGATTAAGTTATTCTAGTTAATTGGGTAAAAAATTTAAAATATCCTAATTTACATCGAAAATGATTAGGTAAAATGTTATTTTATTTAATAAATTTGACTATTTAGAATATAATATTTAATATATTAAACATATATTTACATATACATACATATATTTACATGTTTAAGATTTCATTTTTCAAATATATATGTGGTGCGGATAATTGCACAAATTGCTCCAATACCCAATTTGTTGTGCAAAATATTGATTTGATTTGCACGAGCTTCAAAATTGCACAGCAGAATACAAAAGGCGCATGAGCAATACAAAAAAGAGGATCTAGCTTGTCAATTAATTATCAACCACCAACTCATTGAAAAATAACCGCCAAACAAAACAAGATAGAAGAAGAGTATAAGACACAAAGATTTAACGTGGTTCAGCTATGTCTACGTCCACGGACCCAACAACTATTCTTTATTTCACTGAAGAAAGAGAGTACAAAAGAGAGCAAGAGAGGGTACAAAATTATAGGTAGCAAATTGGAGAGACTACCCTATAATGACAAATTGAATCATCAATTTGTTCAAAGACATGTTGCATTCAAAACCCCTAATTGATTTATTGTAGAAATTAGGGTATACTAAAGAAGAGGATAATGGTGAATGCTCCCACACATTCATGCTCCACAAATATGAAGATATAAACAAACTTCAGGATCGAAAGTTGCTTGGAGATGAAGAAATTAATTTCTTGATTGTCTTGAAACCTTTTCAAATGTCCATGATTTAATTGTAGTGTAAATGGAACATGAATATCTTTGGTTTCCATATATTTTCTTCCAATCATTATTCTCGAAGCCAATCATTTATCTCTTCATATTACAAAATCAATGAATATACATTTTTTCCCCATTTACAAATCAATTAATTGATTAATTGATTACCCTATCAAAATACACTCTCAGATATTTTCATATATAACATAATTAATTTATTGAACCAATTGAATAATTTCTTTCCCTCTTAAACAATTTTCTGAATCACGTAAATTCAACAATATATATATATATATATATATATATATATTCACATACATACATATATATATACACATTTTTAAAGATTTTGATTAACTTAAAATATAATAATTCAAAAATAAATATAACTATATTTCAACCTAAATATTATATATAATATAATTATATTTTTGTTATCACCAAGATTTGCGCTGGTCAAATATAAAGAAGCAAAAGGTCCAGAACAGGAAAAACAAAGGGTCTCGAGTTGTGAAACCTGAACCATGGAGAAAATGGCCTTAAATAAGGCTAGCACGTTACCGAAAGCAAGGGTCGACAGCTAATACTGACAACAAAGGGGCTAGGTTTACAACTGTTACCAATAAAATCAACATAAAGACTACTTGACGGTGAAGGGGTATCAAGCTGTCATCAGCAAAAAAGAGGCAATTAAAACTACAAGCAACTGGCTCCATCATAGGAAAAGAAAGATTGGAATCAATATAAGGAAAGGATATCGACAGGGTTGTGCCGACATGAAAGGCAAAGTTTAATTCCGAAAGCTAATCACCTTAAAGTTGGAAGAAGATGGGAAAGAAAGGGCGAAAGCTTATAACTCGAAACCAAGGCATGATAGGAAGTTCCAGGACAAGCAAAAGGAGACGAAAGGGCTATTGGCATTAATTTACTTAATGCTGATACGGAAGACGGTAAGGACATGAAAGGAACCTGAAGCAAAAGTGTAAGAGAAACATTCCGAAAGATAGCTCTCGGAGTTAAAGCAGTTGACCATCGAAAGGCAACTTCAGCAGTCAACAGAAGATGTACCGAAAGCATATTGTCGGAAGACCAAAACCTACCCTAGAAATTTACCAAAAGCAGACCAAACTTAGAGAAGAAGTGGCATCCACATTGACTCGCCTAATGTCGATACCGAAAGGGGCGGGATCTGACAAACATAAGAAATTAAAGCATGAAAGTTAACACTATGAAGACTTGAAGATAAAACCAGAGATTATAACCGAAAGACGGAAGTCATTCCAAAATCTATCCATACCAATGGGCTTGGCATTGATATGGTAGGTAGAAGCAGCATTAACGAGAAGCTCTAGAGACTGAGACCCACTCTCCTAAAGCCAAATCCAACACTTTGAAAGCCATATTGGACCCCATAGCAAAACCCGTAGAAAGAAAAGTGGACGGACACTAAAGACGAATCATTGACTCTAATGCAAAGAGTTGCTACTGGGATCCTGAGACCGGAGTTCTGAAAGAAAGGATGAATCAGCAATAATGCTCAGCAAGGTGGCAGAAACCATAGTTACTAAAGCCAAAGGGTGCACAACGGCCGAAACAACCTTTTCTACAACCGAAAGAGGCTTCTGTTGAGTTAATGGCAAAAAAGGGCTCAATTTTTCTATAAATAAGACCCTAGGGGTCTTATTTTGGGGGACTGTCCCATTTCACAATCTTGCTCTCATTTCTAAGAGAGCTAACCCTAATTTGTAATCGATTTGGGGATTTCTTGTATAACTTCCTCTATGAATAAGATGATCAATGCCCTTAAAGTGGACGTAGGTTCAATCCGAACTGAACCACTATAAATTGTTGTGTTCTTTTTATTTCCGCATATTATGCTGTCTACTGCAATGCTTCTTATTACGTCCTTTTATGCTTCCAAATTACCAAAATACCCTTCTACAAGTCGTTCAGCTTTCTAACTTGCCTTACATTTAGGGAACCTTTATCCGAAGATAACTGTTGGTCCTTAAGTCTCATAAGCATGATACTCACCTCTTGAAGGAAGAGTAAATAGTCTTCGTGCTTAAGACCTTGATACCCAGGAAACGGTGAACTAAGTCAAGCTTATAGGAACTAAATAATCCCTAAGTTCCCTTAGAACCACATCCATACCCTTATTTTCGGTGTTGACGAAAATATCATTAACATTTTGGCACTAGAAGGAGGGCTTGAACCACCAACCTAAGGTAACCTTTCCACATCATTAGCTGTTCCGTCCTGGGGTGGACTAAATTTTGAGGAAGTAAAAACTAAGGAGAAAGGGTCTTTCCTCACCTATATTCTCCCCTATATCCCATATCATCCTTACCCTATATTCCATCATAATGAGGTATCGTCTGAATCCATTAAAATGGTTAAACTACAAGAGAGTTGGGAGTAGGGTTCCAACGCATCCTCCATTATAAGAGCCAGCATACTGTCGAGTGCCAATTTTACAAACCTAAGAGATGAGGGGCCTCCGATTCTAGCAAAGGGAAAGGATAAAGAGTTGGAAGCCTTTTACTTGACTTTACAGGTTGACGCTACTAGGATAACTATTGAAGAGAACTCAACCTAGAGAACTTATGAAATGGAATCCTATCAAACAGAATTAAAGGTGAAGGCACCTTCTGAGTTCAGTAGCAAGGCTAGATCTCCGTTCAATCTACAAACCAGTTCAGTTTCAGAGAAAGACGATCAAACATCAAGAAAGACAACTGATGAAGAAATAGATATTCCCCCATTGCTCGAACCAAGTGATGTAGAGGGAAGACCCCCAATTCTAATACAACCTCTAAGCTTGTGTTCCGAAGATAGGAGTGCTGAAACGACCAAGGTCCCAAAGCAACAGTTACTTGAAATGAAGGCTCTATGGAAAAAATTTCAATCACAAGAAACTTCAGGAAGACCTATTTCATCAAATGTTAATTATGAATAAAGATAAGGCAATTAAAGTAAGAGGCAATCTGAGAGTTCAAACACTGGAGGATCCGGTTCCGAAAGCTCAAAATGTGAAAACCTAGAAGCCTACTTTAGAGACACAACAGAGAAGTCTATTACAAATCTATTTGAAAGTAAGGGGGAAGGAGCCTCAGATAAGTGCCTTAGTGATGATGAAAGAATGGCACCCTCCGCTGATGAAGCCATGAAAACAGTAATACCATCATGCGTGAATGTTCCCGTAAAGCGCCATAGAATTACCGATCCAACAAAACCAGAAAACAAGGAATTCTCAACCTTAACAAGAAAACCAAGCGATGAAGTGGAAATATTAAGCTTGGTAATGCAAATTGATATTACTAGAAGAATTATAGTAGTGGATTTGGCCAAGGGCCTTAGGGATAAAATCTTATAAGCATAATCAAGAGTAATGGATCCTCAAGCGTTCGATGACCAATTTAAAACCTTATCAGGTCTACAAAGCAGTCCATCTTTACAAAAGGACAATAGAATGTCAGGAGAAACTACTAGTTCAGAGGAGAACAGAAACCTGTTGCCACCAGAAGATAGGAAGGAAAAAGTGACTGAAGCTCCGCCTAGTATAAAGATGCCATACCTCATATATAATGGGACTACAGACCCCGAAAAACACCTTGCTGCCTTTGAAAATTGTATGGATTTCCATAATGCGTGCGTGACTATGCGATGTCGTATGTTTCCGCTAACACTACGAGAAGCAGCTGCTAAGTGGGATCACCGATATCAAGGGAAAGACATCCATTCTTGGAAACAATTCTCATATGCTTTCTCTGCATAATTTTGTAGCCATAAGAATCCAGTGGTGGAAGAACGAACTAACAATGGCGACCTTGGAATTTTCTTCTTCAAATTCTCAGACAAGGGAAGATTTAATCGTCGATTTGGATTACAGATCTTCAATTCCTCCTGACTCCAGATCTGCTAGGCAGCATGCAAGTCGGTTACTTTCTTCTTCTCAAGGTAAGAATTATTCTCCAGATCTGAATTCTAAGAGAGATTTCGCAAACTTAGACTCGAAGGCTTAGGAATATGGGATTATATCGAAACCTTTTCAAGTTAAATCCTAGTTAGAAGCAGTTAACGAAAACAAATTGCATCAGAACGTTGTTAAGATTTCTTATTACGAGCCTATTATCCATGATAATTTAAAAATTGTGACAAAAAGTGAGAATCTGGTCAATATTGCGAGAGAAAAATGGTCAAATTCGATAGTTTTATATGTTTATGGTAGCATGCCTTACTATAATTACCTGAGAGATTACATTGATAAAAATTGGAATCTAAAGGGCATTTATAGATTATATTCATGGGACAATGGATTCTTCATTATTAAGTGTGAATTGACTGAGGATTGTGATAAAATTTTAGCAACTGGTCCTCATTATTATAACAAAAGGTTAACGTTTATGAAAAAATACGAGCTGGTATGAGATTAACAAGAGACTTTCTAAATATTGTTTCTATTTGGATCCGATTTCCCAATTTAGAATAAAATTTCTGGTCTATTGAAGCAATTAGTAGAAATGCTTCTACTTTAGGTCATCCTTTAAGATTGGACAGTGTCACTGAAGATTTATCTCGCATCTCTTTTGCTAGAGTGTTAGTTGAGAATGATACAGATTTCAAATTTCTTGATAAAGTTACAGTTTAGTATTATAATGGAGAATTAATTTGGCAAAAGGTTGAATATGAATGGGTTCCCTCATCTTGTTCTAACTATAGGGTATTTGGGCATTCTAATGTATTATATAGATCTAATAGAGTCTAGTTTCCTGAAAATCGATTAAAATGACTCTGGAATAGATATAGATGAGGTAGTAAATAGTCATGATAATCAAATGAATGTAGAGATTAGAGATCACACTGTTCCTGATATAAATAAAGTTATTGTTGATGTTAATAAATGCATGCATGTTGAGGTGGATCAACAAGAATTGTTGCAGGAAAAGTTTGTTGATAATGATGCTAGTGCTCTTAAAGATAGCCTCATGAAGCAATCAGAGTGTTCTGTTATTGCTGAAGTTGAAAATCAGATATGTGTAGATTAGGATTTGATTCAATATAATTTTTATGTTGTTTATCCTTTAAATAAGTCTAGGAAATCAAAAGAGTATTTGCAAGATTCTAATGTGCATTATAAAGATAAAACTCTTAAATCAGGGAATTTTGAAAAGGGTAAGAGCGATGAAGGGATGGAAGATCCTAAAGGTTTTTACAGTTTACATGCTCATGAGAAAGACATGTACAATAATATGTTAGTAGATGAGTCTGATAGCTCCTCTTCCAGTTTCAGGAGTAGGAGATCCAAGCATAAAAACAATAAATATAAAAGAAACAGTATGAATATAAGTCAAGAGCCTTTGTAGAAACTAATCCAGAATGGATGAAGCTTATGTCACAATTTCAGACCAGATTAAGGACAAAAAAAGCTAAAGAAGAGGGAAGCTCCCCTGGTGGAGTGAAGATAGGAGAAGTAATTAAAAAGTAATCTTCTTACCTTTGCTTCTTTTCTTATTTTGGATTAGTATGCTGCTTATTTCGTTCCCTTTCCCTGGAGTTGGTGGTATTAGATAATGCATGTATATGTCCTTATTTGTTTCTCTGTTTTGAGTTTTATGGCTGTGTGGTGTTTGATTGGAGAATTGATGGTAACATGGTTTAGGAGGAACATTTCTGGCAATATTTGTTCTAGTTGATGTTCTATTGGTATAGCTGGAGACTGCATGGCATTGTGTTCTTTGAGGGTTGTTTTGTTGGTATAAGTTGGAGGTGGCATGGTTTTGTTTGAATTCGTTGAAGTGTGGTTACTGTAGCTGCATGGTTTCCCTTTTAGGCTTTGTTGGTTTTTTATCTGTTTTGTGGTGGCAGATTATTGTTTTTTGTGGGCTTTGTTTGGTTGTAATTGATACTATATTTTGTTTGCAGCTTTGGGCTTTTGCTGAATCTATCCGTGTTTTCTAGCTGGGCCTTTTTGTTTAGGTTTATCTTTGTTGTATTACAGTGTTTGTTTGTCGTGTTTTAGTGGTTTAGGATGGAGCTGGTTTGATTCTGTCGTAAAGTATTCATTTTGTTTGTAGTTTGTAATTCGTACCAGCTCGGTCCTATATATGTAATCTTTTGTCTGTAATATAAGTACACTTATCTTCAAAAAAAAAAAGAATCCAATGGTGGACTATCCTACCGTTATAAGCATAAAACAAGGGAAAGAGGAATCTCTGGCCAGTTTTTTTAAACAATGTAATGTTGAAGCTCCGAGAGCAGAGGGTATGAGCAGCTGCGATAAGCTTGTCGCCATCCATTCAGGGCTAATTGAGAATACACTTTTCTAGGAAGAGCTGTACATACGTGTATGCAAAGACTTATCAGAATTTTATAGTCGAGCAAATACATTCATTTGCATGGAAGAGTTGTATCATTTGAAAAGGAGGCTCGGTTATTACAAGGAAGACAAAATCTCACGCTCATCAGAATCTATAGGATGGGAAACCTAGATTTCGTGAAGACCAAAAGGAGCCAAAGGAGGAAGGACCAAGTGTCAATCCCATAACCTAAAGCAAGCCTATTTCACACATATATGCACTGATGAAGGAGTGAGTCAACTTCTCAGTGCCTTTCAATTCTAAGAATCGTCCAGAACCATTCAAGGGAGTGAGGTATTGCGAATATTACAAAAGGGATGGACACCAAACCGACAAATGTAAGGTGTTGGAAGTTGTAATACAAAGGCTCATCCAAGAAGGACACCTAAAAGAGTTCGTCAAAGATAAACTTGAGTCAACTCAACAGCCAGTTGGTCATAAGCCAAATGACCTAGTAGTTGGGACCGCTTCTGTGCCTATGCCTCCCAAATCAAGGTTTGCTAACTCTTATGGAAAAGGTCCTAAGATGGAGGTTGGGAGGAATCCTCTGGATTTAGATCTTTCAACTCTACTCATGGGAATGGTTACAATTACGGATCAAAGGATCGTTACTCTAGTAAGTGTCTAGCGACCCGTACATGTCACATTTGCCAAACTTCGGGACATGCAACACTTTCATTCCCCGCATTTCAGAAAGGTGGCTAGGTTATGAGTAAGCTCCAAGTGACACTTCTACGGAATTGAGTAGTTTCCGCTGTACCAATTGCTAAGTTTTGTATGCACCTTGTGCTTTCTGGTGAGTGTTTTGCATGGTTTGTATCTAGATAGTTGTACTAGGAGTTATATGTGACACCCCACGTCCGTTAATGTCACTCACAAAGGGAATGCATTAAGTTTCGTGAAGCGTTATAGGTAAACATATATTCTAATATTACAAGACAGATATATAGAATAACGGCGTAATAAAAACTTTATTTATCATAAGATACCTTGGTCCAAAAACATACCATGTCTGAAACATAAAATCTCATTACAACATAAAAGTTATTGTCCTGTACTTCAAAAATATCAGAGTACATAAAAGAAGTAAAATTCCCCAAGAACAAAATATAGCCATAGCAACAAGGATAGGAGCTTGAGCCATACATATCAGCAGCTCTAGCAGAATCACGGTCAAGCCTGAGTGTTTCCTCCCTGAGAACCTGGGGGGGAGGGGGAAACGGAAAAAAGAAGGAGAAACAAAAAGGGTTAGACATAAAGTCTGGCGAGTCTAGTGATTTTTAGCAAGTAAATAAATAAAAGTAGCATTACAGGCATATAAAGTGGATAAGAGAGATCACTACATAAATGGCAGGTGTGACAAGGTAGATAGGATATGGTATACATGCTTCTAATGATTACTCTGCACTATTACTAGAATGAGATGATCCCTTACACCTCAAGGTGGTAGACTTAGGCATACGTCCAAATGTACCCTAACCACTACCCTAATTGATTGGCTCCCTACTCTGTAGATACTCTGTGTCGGTCCCATGGTAGAATGTATCACGTCCTAAAGTGGCAACCCCTCACTGATATGCACATCCCCATATCTACAGATGTCACGGTCGTCTAATCCCCCCCTGCCCAGCTCATGCACGCACTTGGCCCATTCGGTTTGCCCTGCCCACACTGTCCTCCACGTTTGGATCTCTTACAATCGGTCAGTAAGCGTGCCCCTCCTCCGCCTAGTACGGAGTACTTTGTTTGATACCTACTCCGGGTTACTAACTAAAATGGGTCCCATACAGTATGATACAAGCTCTCCCCTTTGTCTTGTATCCCCCACTTGGTTTTCACTGACTATGTATACCAGTAGGTGTCTTTAGTTACATAGCCCTATTCATTTCCACTATTTATGCTTACCCTAAAAGGTGTCTTTAATTACATAATTTTTATATTTTCCACCGGTTATGTATACCACTAGGTGTCTTTAATTACATAACCTTATTGGGTTAAGTTTGTGGGCCTATATGTAAATATTACCCACCCCCTCAAATTTACTTAACCAACCCAATGTCCAACCAATTTTTACTTAACACTAACTTTAGTTCAAAATCATACAATCCCTATGGATTAAATTAGGTTAAGTAGTCCAATTCATTACCATGTCCAATTATGGTTTATAATGGGTCAGACCTCCCACACTAGGCCTACAATTTGTGGATGCTGGATATGTCGGTCGGGTCCGGGAAGTATTATTCCACAAGTTGGGCCTAACCTCGTGTCTTTGCCCAATTCGTATTCATGCACTTAGTCCTCTCGCATTAGGTTCAACATTAGTGGCTGTTGGATATGCCGGTCGGGTCCGGGCAGACTTCCACCACTAATGCAACATAACCTCGTGCCATAAGTGCAATTACAATTTCTAATTGTAATTATTAAAACATTCCATTTTTATCCAATTCTTACCTATGTCTTTATAGGTAATTATGTCCCCAATTTCCCCCTTTTTGAATTATATGTCCAGTTAATTATACCTATGCCTTATTAGTTATTTATGCCCATTTATCCAATTATTGAATTATACATCCAACTCATATTCACATTCAAATTATGCTAATATTAACCCTTTTCCCTCCCCGTTCCCTAACTAGCACGTTCATAATTTGCGGCATATATAGGCTAAATAATAGCCTAATCATAAACGATAAAAAAGGAAGGTAATGAAAATATGACAAAGGTGAATGTTCTAACATAATTAGCATAAACATATACTAACATGGTGAACATATAAGCATAGATCTAATGAACTTGTGGCAATTAACTAGTTGTAATATAGCAAAGGTAATAAGATGAATATGACAAGATCCAAATTTTAATTTAGTTGTCCAACAAGTTTAGATCTAATATGAGAAGCACAATGGGATCCAAATAATAAACTAGATCTGATTAATGATTTAGGTGTCCACATATTACAGATCTAACATGTAAAAGTAGATCTAACAAATAAGGATTAAGATCTACATCACAGAATGTCCACATAATTCAGATCTAATATATAAAAGTAGATCTAATACAAATAAGGATACGATCTACATCATAGAATGTCCACATAATTCAGATCTATAAATAAAAGTAGATCTAACACAAATAAGGATACGATCTATATCATAGAATGTCCACATAATTCAGATCTATAGATAAAAGTAGATCTAACACAAATAGGGATTAAGATCTACATCATAGAAATTTAGATCCAAGTTATGACTAATCCAAAATGTTATATGTTTATAATTTACAATGGATCCAATATAATATATGAAAAAATCCAAACTATAATCCTATCAAGTTTACTTTTAAATATTTAATTCTAGAACTAACTATACTTACTAAGTTTGGATTAGAAGATAGAATTAGAAGAGATTGGATCTTGAATCTCCAATTGATTTGCCTTAGTTGATAGTAGAAGATAAGGGATCCAGTTCAATTTAGACACCGATAGAGTTTGGCCGCCATTGATTCTTTATGAAGAAAACAAGAGAATTGAGGTATATTTATAGCTGCCAATGTCTAGAATTCGAATGCCACCTCAGTCCTAGAGTGAATCCGGTCACAGGTCGCCACCCACTTGAAAAAGGCCCGAATACCCAAAAAAACCTATGGGCGCACTTTACATGTGCGCCAGTGTAAAACTGCCTTGGCGCACTTGTGATGTGCGCCAGCTATCCCTTTTTTGATTTGTCAAACTTTTATCGTCCGTAACTTCTTTATATGTTATCCATTTTACGCAACCTAGGTGTCTATCCTGACCAGAATTTTGAGACAGACGTAATGACGTAGTCTGTTTCCCTTAATTCTTAATATTAAATTAATTATTCTTTAATTTATCTTCTTGGGTGTCGTTAAAAATTCAGGGTGTTACATTATGCGCCTACTTGATGCTTCTGCAGTATTAAGATTAGTATAAGGTTTTAGCCTAGATAGCCTTTGGACCCAATCCTCTCCTTTAGCCAAAGGAGTTAAGAATAGTATTGAGAATACCTAGCTCTATGAGTTTAGGGTGGATAAGTGGTCTTTCTCCAAGTGTCATGGACGATCGTATGAATGATTGTGTTGTTCTTCTTTAAAAAAACATGATATGAACCTTGACTTAAGCCAGAGATACCAAAACGCTGAAGGGTTTTTCTAAAATGCCTCGACGTTGTAGATTCTGACACAATAACTTTGTTTTTGTGTCTGATGGTAAGTTTTGCATTTTATTTACGATTCTCAAGCTAAGAAGCTATGCGACATTTGGTTAATTTCGCTTGCTTATAAAGCTTTGTGCGAATACACTTTTCACGTCATCTTTGATGGGCATTAGCAATTTGACCATCTGCAGTACTACGGTTCCGCCCTTGAGTATTTTTATGATTTCACACTATGCAGGCTATATACTCATTACGACGCGAGTTGTGTGCTCTTCACTACACGGGCTATGTGCTCACATGACCAATGTCCTATATGAGTACGCCCAACTAATGCTCTTTATGAGTACGTTTTGACCAATGTTCTACATGAGTACGTCCAACTAATGCTACAAAAAGGAGTACATTTCTAATATCTTACCCCGTAGAAGAGAACAAAAAGCTCGAAGGGATCCCTTGGTGCACGTACATCCTCTGTTCAAATTTCATTCCGCAGAAGGGAACGAAAAGCTCGAATGGAGCGCCCTAAGTCACGTACAACCTCTGCTTAAAGAACAAAGCCGAAACGGCCACATCGAAGCCCAAAGAACCGGCTCACCAAATCAAATCAGAGCTTAAGACGGTAGATTGCGAATCAGAGAAAACCCAGACAATAACTTGAAAAGTCGATGTGTACGACTTAAGCAGGATCTATATAGCGGAAATGTAGATGATATGCTAAATAGTTAATATGCAATAGTTACGCAGGTAAAAGATGAGCAATAGAAATATATCATAAACAAAATAAATGCGATAAATAAAGTAAAGTGACACCAGAAATTTTATATTGGTTCGGACTTTCCATCCTACGTCCAGTCCCGAAGCTCCTCTTCGGAATTCACTAACAAAGCCCTCTCTTAACCCGAAGGAATAGGTCAGTACACCCGAGCCGCAACAAGGATGCCTCTCGCCTGAGCAACTACACAGGTCTTCAATAATTGCAAGTATTTGGCTTCTGCTTTGTGTTCTTAAATCAACACGGATAGTCAACAGTGTAAGAACAACCTTCCTATAATCTTCCTCGAGTATATGATTTAAATGCGAAAATTTAAGGAAGAAAATTGCTTATTGAATCAAGTGATATTAAATCAATTCAAGGATTCAACAAGTATTTGAATTTGGAGAGCTTTTTATTTGCAAAGAATGTAAATTAAGAGAATGGAGAGAATAGAATTGTAATTTGTAAAATCGGTGATTGTAAAACATGTTTGAAGTTGTTTATATAATAGTATAAGAGTAGCATTCCTTCATGAAGAGTTTCTATAAAAAGTTATGTCCATTTCCATTGATTATTGAAGAGGAATCTCTTCATGAAAGATGGTGACTCTTCATAAAATAGTTTCTAGGTCGAATCAGTCGACTGGTTAAAAATCATCAGTTAACTAGTTGAATTAAATCGTATATATAAAAAATTTCAAAACTAGCTCTTATATACAAAAACAGGCTGACCAGTCGACTGGTCCCTTTTCTACCAGTCATCTGGTAGACCAGTTTTTATATAATCCTGGCTTTTTAAAGGCTTATAAATATATATATTACTTTGTTTTGCACATTCGTGTATACTTGAGGATAGATTTTAACATAATTCTAACACGACGCAATGTGTGTGTGTATGTGTGTGTGTATATATATATATATATATATATATATATATATAACTTATCTCTATGACATGATTCCCATTGTAACTTCATTTGTTGGCATCAATCAAAATCTTTTTATCAACATTCACCACCTTTTTGATTGATAACAACACCTTGGATTTTCTCCCCCTGAATCTCTGCAATATTTTGTTAGTTCATAATTTTTATAACCTTACCATTTTATTCCAGCAACAAGATATGTTAGCACATGTATTCTTAAAATATACATATATTCTCAATAATTTCATCATTAAAAACATACAATATATGTGAATTTAATGATTTTTCCCCCTTTGTCATTGATTAAAAAGTAAATAACCATGATGAACACAGAGTGTAACATCCCGAAATTTTAACAATTTAATAATTAATTAATTTAATTATTTTAATATGTTGGTTTGATAATTTATATGGTTTAAATTCAAATATCTTGAATATTTAAATTAATATAAATAGTGGAATAATAAATTTAATTTCCGAAATAATCAAAAATAGCATAATTGGCAATATTGTGTAAATTGGATAATTTGATAGATTTAATTCAGATTAGAATTGAATTATAATAACGAATAAATTATTTAGAGCGACAGTTGGATGTATAAATTATAATATAATTATTAAACGAGCCCGTAATGTCACGGCAGTTCATAATATTGAGTTTTGAACTTCAAACGACTATATATGATTCATTATAAATCGGATTTCTTTGAAATAAGAAATGTTGGAATCTATTAAATTGTATTTTTCTAATGGAAGTAAAAAATGGAGATTTCGAGTTATAGAATGTGAGCTATATCCAAATCAAATTTTCAAATACTCGCTATGGAATCGTTTATAGACCATAACGATTTGTTTAATGTAATTAAATATTGGTTTCGTATTTGGAGAAGATTTCTGAGATGTAGTTATAATTTAATTTATAGAATTTTACTATAATTTTTAATTTGGAAAATAAGCAACTTTTTATTTGAAGTAGTTTGCACCCTTAATCAATGTTTTGGAACTTCACAAAATAAGTTAATTTGTCTATTTTATTATACTTATGGGATCGTAGCGCATTGCTCGACATAACGATATTCTTAATTTTTGTCTGTGGCTGTCGTTAGTAAACAAAATTCGATATAATTGGTACCCTTAATCAATATTTTGGAACTTTACAAAATAAGACGATCTTTTCAAGGTATTATGTCTGGTGGTGGAGAAATTCGTTTCTCTTAGCTTTTATACCCGTAATATTTTTGAGAAGATCAACTAGTGATTTGACAGGTTTGACGATGTGACATTTAAAGTAAATGGTGGCCAATTGTTCTAAAATGGTATACGTAGCCTCAAGCCTCACAACCGGAAAATGATAAAAATCGGGCAGACAGCATGACTAGTTGGGTCATACCCAAGAAGGGTATATTTGTCATCGATCTAGAGAAAAATTCAATTATTTGTTCTTCTTTCGATTCTATATCTTATGGATTACGGTTGGACAGCCTACAACCGTGGGTGACAATATATTCGTTACACTCAAGCTAATTGAGTGGGCAGTCATGTGTGGTCGGGTTGCAAGATGTTCTTGCTGAACCCCCAGTGTATCCCCTCTAGAGTACACTGATAGGGAGGTGGTTTCATACCTTGTAATAGTTGGAATCCAATCTTCAATAAGCACCCTATGTGTTTTGATTTTATATTATATATGTGGAGCATAAGATGCAAGCGTTCTGCTATTTGATTAGACATTGTTATAATATCACTGGATTTTGATATCAAAAATGGTTTGGTTATAGTAAGGTAAAAACCGTCCGTGTTTATGTGTGGACTGGCCTTACTATTACCCTTTCTTTCAAAGGATTTTTCAAACTTAAACAATATGGTTGAAGTTTACTCACATCGGTCCCATGACTGACTTAGAGTTTATTTTGTTTGTTTTCCCTAAACTCTTGGGTGCCCAAATTTGTACGGACAGCCAAGTGTTTCAAGCTTTTATAGATACACTTGGAGGAGCTTGAAGCAGGAGGCTTCACCATTGGTTATTTAGAGTTCTTTCCGTTGTATCAAATATTGTATTGTGCTTTGATGATGATATGTATATATGATACAAAAAAAATTTGTATTCAAAGATAATGTTATATAATATATTTTATTTGTTTCGCTGTGAGATTATGTGTTGTTGTTTCTGTTCTTCTTCTATCTATTTCTAATTATTTAATCCTAATGAATTGTATTTCTATATTATTTGGATTGGACGTGTGTTGTTTAGTCAACTCAGATAGTATGAATTTGCGGGCCATCACAATATGGTAAAAAAGTACCTTCACTTTTTCTTGTTCCTGGATAACTTATATGGTTGGATGTCTGGCATTGCGTTTCTTAGATCACGTATATTGATTTTACAAATGTATATTTGTTTGGTGGCGGAGAAGGCAACTTCTTTTAGCTTAATACCCTTGCTCAGAGGTTGTATTTATGTAGACGTCAATTAGTGATCGACGAAATGGTGGTGTAGCATCCGAAGATGGGTATATGCCATGTATGAAAGGTGAAAACATAGCGTCTAGCCTCATTAGTCGATAATGACTAGAACAAGGGGTATGCAACATGGTTATGTAGATCACACCTAATAGTGTGTGTTTATCACCAATCAAGAACGGTTGATCATTCGATGATTCTATGCTTCGGCGCGGTTGCTGACCATGATAGTAACATATCTGGTACTATAATGTTAAGTGGTAGGCCAATTCTGTGTTGGCAAGGAGCCATAGGTTGACTCTCGGTACGACTCATTTAGAGAGGTGCTGTAAAGGGTGTATCCCAGTGCCCAGTCGTTGTATGAAATCCAAACCCCATACTTGCTAATTTTTGCATGTAGAGCCCATTAGAGCGCAGAATTTAATTATGCATAACAATTTTATATTTGTATTATTTTATTTTAACATGATCCAATAAACATTATAATATCGCTTGATTTGATATAAAACTATTTGGTTATCATAAGAGAAAACCAGTATCATGTTTATGTGTGGTCGTGTCTTAAGAGAGGTTCATTCTTTTAAAAAAAAAAGGATCTAAAATTAAGCAAATTGTTTGTGATGTGAGTTTTCTCACTCTGCTATTTCAGACTGATCCCGGTGTTGTTTTCCTTAATGCTCAGATTAGACCGAGTATGTTCTCCAGATTTGCTTTGAGCTATAGGAGATGAGCTCGAGTCGAGATGTGTTCTCGTATTTTTTGTATTATATATCTTATTTTTGTTGTGTCAAGATGTTTTGTTCTATTCCGCTGTGTATATTGTATTTATCAACCATTGTACGAACATATTGTTATGATTGTATAAATTGATCTATTTATGTATTCTAATTATTTATTCATGCATATGTACAATTTTTCTCTTACGTAACGAGTATTGATATAGTATTTATTATTCATTTCCACCATAAGATTCTGATCTTCTCTGATTTGATGCGATTGTGTTTTTTTTTTTTTTTCCCTTTCTATTCTAACATTTCTTTTCTTTCTCTTTCTCACCCTCTAACTTCTAAGTTTTTGGTACTTGAGTTTAAACACATTAATACAAAGAATGTATTAATATCGAAATTCGAAGATCGAATTTCTCGGGCCGTTACAATACATTACACACATGCACATGATTTATTACTGTTATAACCAACGCAAGTGCAGGAGCACATGATTGGTTATTTTGTTATCGAAATACGGATGAAAGGAAAACCCGTTTCGTTGGATTGTGTGGTCTCACTAGATATTTGATTGGTTGGCACTATAGGTTATTATTCGCATCAGACTATTGTCCGATTCAAAGTTGTTGTTATTTTTTTTTTTTTTTTTTTTTTTTTTTTTTTCCTTTAAACTATAGGATGCTCCTTTGAGTAGGTACAGGGTAAGATATTTCTCAAGTACCCAGATAATACGAATAAGTTTCCATACATGTGCAGTAGAAATTTCTAACTATTTGGGAGTTTTGGGTTTTCTTTTCATTTATGGATGTAAAGACAAAGTTGTATTATTTATACTTCGATCAATCAAGGAAGGCGTCTTCTTATGCCACTCTTGAAGATATTTTGTAATTATTATTTCTCTGACCTGGATTTGCGTATGGAAATATGAAATGAATGATACTAATCAACGAAATGTGTTTTGAGATTTTTCATATTCCTGTGTCTGTGATATTTTGAGCTAATACGAATATTGTTTTGTCACCAAGAAATAATACCGATGATGACTGCAGCATCCGTAGCTCTTATTTTCGGACATTGAAATAGAGATAGTTACACTGGGACAATTTGGAATAGTGCAAATGTAAAAGGAAAAGAACTTGTTTACATTGATGCTATTTCAAATAACGGAAGCAAAATGGGAAAGAAATAAATACACACACATCTTTTATTGGCCTTGAATTAAACATGATTGAATTATGCATCTTTGTCAAACTGTATAATTTAATTGAATTGTTGAACGACACTATGTATATCTAATTTTTATGCCCCTGTTTCTGCTCAAATCAGATTCAACTTTTGTCACTGCATTCCATTGATCGGTCATTCTTTGTATTACAATATGTACAAGCTGCTAAAGCTCATTGCCTATACTATCAAACGAGACAAACGTTTCACACAACCAAGCACCCTCAACTGTCTTTCTTCGCTTTGTACACTCCATATAAACACATATTTTATTGGTCAAACATACACATTTCACATCATTGTGCGAAGCCAAAATAAATTCAAATTCCATTGATTATTCATATCGGCGCGTGGACATAAAAAACAACAGACCATTATCATAAAATTCTCACATGGTCTACAGACTAACAATCAACTACGAATATCAATCCAAAATATATCATAAAAATACAATTAACTGAGAAAACTAGATGTATCTGAAGCAGTAGCAGGAGAATCCATACTAGGCATGTCACCTGATGCGCTATATGACACACTGCCATCTCTCATCTCCTCAAACGCTTTAAATCTCAACATCTCGCCTTCTGTAATCGTCTTCTTCATCACCGGTACTTGCACCGGTGTTTTTCCTTCTAGCATGCTTACAACACTCGACATCGAAGGTCTAAGAGTTGGCGAAGGGTTCGTGCATAGAAGTGCTAGGTCCAGCATTTGTGCTGCTTCTTTCATTGAGTAGCCTGTACCTAGAGTAGAGTCTACTAGTTCCAGAAGTCTGCCTTGTTCTTGCAGAACATAAGCCTGAAAGAGCATTAACCATGTACAGGTAACTTAAGGTTCCGAATTATAACTCTACAACGGTAGAGGAAAAAAAAAAAAGAAAGAAAGGACTAACCCAGTCTAGGAGATAGGTGAATTCTTCTGCTGGCCTGAAGTTCGTATTGCTCTTCCCGCTAACAATTTCTAGGGTAACCACACCGAAGCTGTAAACATCTGCTTTGTCGGTTAAATAACCTCTCATTGCATACTCTGGTGCCATGTATCCTCTACACAAGTAATTAGAACCATTCAAAATAACAAGGGTGAATGTAAAGCAAAATAATATTTTCCATAGTGTGCGCACAATTAATATTGAACTAGCATTTTAGAGGAAAATTAAGAGGATAAAAGTGAAGGGACAGTGATGGTGCAGAATGTGTTTTTAATTTCTATATATACTTAGAAAATTTTAGTAAAGTAACATTTTTACACTTTTTAAATTTAATAAAAATTAGCACTTAAAGAAATACAACTAATTTTGGAGGGCTTAAATAGAAACCGATTGAAACAGGATTGACGATGCAATATTTTTCGACTGTTAGATCTCACTGCATGTCAATTTATGTTTAAGATATAGAAGTCGCTAGCTAAAGTTCATTGTGTTATCCCCTTTCGTCTTAATACCCACTCACTTAAATTTATCAAACCGACCGTTAGGGAGGTTTGTCTACTGTAAGTGGCCAAAACCAAATAGTATGTGCCAACTATTTTCGCCGCTAATCTCTCTACCCGAGAAACATCTCCGCGTATATTCATCTTCTTCTCAGCTAATCTTTCGGACCAATTCCTTTTTTTTTCCATCCTTTACGGTTCAAATCAGATTTAAGTCATTATTCTTTATTTTCGTTTTCATTCTCCATGGTTTCAAATTAGATTCAAGCGAAAGCCAAAAAAATACACTATCGTTCACACCTTCGCCTTCAACCACGGCGGCATCCACGAGCTCTGAGCTAAACTCGAAACCCTAGCGAATATCCGTCGCCCGAATCTCGGAAAACTCCTCGGATTCTGCTTCTCCTGCCTAGATCTCGTTGTCATCTACGAGCTCATCTGAAACGGTAGCCTATATAAAAGGATTCATTAATCTGATCGAAAACCAAACCAACTAATTGGGAATCCCAGTTTGTCGTATGCTGAAATCCAAACCAGCTAACTTCTGCCATGTAAATTGATTTTTTTGATGTTTGATTGTGCGAGTATTTAGCGTTTCTTTTCTTCACAAATATTTCCTGCATTCCAGTTGTGTTCTTTTTTTTCATTTTTTTTTTCATCTATAACTACATATACTATAATATAAACCTCTATTTGAAATGTTTAGTATTATCCATGATGCAAGATCGTTTAGTCAAATTTCAATCTTTTTCTTGATATGAAATTTGTGATAGTTTCTGTATTGAATACTGACTATAGACTCTTCAACAAATATATAATCCTCTTATACAGGCTAGTTCTCACCATGTACATGTTGTTGTCTTTTTACATCATGAATACTTTTAACATTCCACAATCCATTGATTTTGAGTTTGGATCTTGTATTCAATATATATATATATATATATGTGTGTGTGTGTGTGTGTGTGTGTGTGTGTGTGTGTGTGTGTGTGTGTGTGTTTGTAAGCTTATCCTTTAGTGGACGTTTTGATCTTACACTCATTTCTCTCCTTTCCCACGAATAATTGTTCCTTTTTCCTACTGCCTCCAAAACACAGCCTTATTTTTGTTTTAACTCCGTTGTTTCTTCTTTCTCAACTCCTTTGATGTTTTCCTTTATTAAAATGCTTTTGCCTTGTGAACATCACAACTGAAGCTTGAACCGGTTAAGTGAATATTTTTATGAATATGTGTTGGAAATTTTATGAATTATTTAAAATATGAAATAAGTTTATGATGGCTCCTATTTGTGAATAGTCTCACATCATGAGATTATAAGAAAGATGCAAGTATTTATACTTGTTTCTAAGAAATCATGTTGGGGCCTTGGGCTCCCAATGCATGCTTTGTTGTGAGGAGGGAGACCATGCATCATGACCACCACACACGCTCGACCGACCGACCCGGCTGGCTCGGTTCGGTTCGGGATTGGGCTTGGGCTTGGGTCTTGACTATGTGGTGTAGACACTTATATTTTTAAATACAGAAAATATTTCGTCTTCAAGAAAGCGACAAAGTACGTGACTCAGCCATTGTTTCCCAATAATTTGAAGACGAAAAATGAAACAATGGCTTTGTCTGCTGCCCCATTCAGTCTCGGCGACCTAATCTCAAATCGCACTGCTTAAGAACAAATTCAGTCAACTTGATCAGCATCTGGATCCTCGAGCCAGCGGTATGGGTCGGAGATCTGGACCTCATGGTAGTTGTCGATGATGATTCATCGCGACAAACGATTGGATAGTGAAGAGCTGGAATTGACGAACAGAACAAATTGGACCTGCTAGAGAGACTGCTCATCAAATTGCAACCGGACAGTTGCATTATATCTAACAAAGTTCTGCCGCAAGTGGTAGAAGAAGCTGGATAATAAAAAAGGAGTAATCACTTGGAGAATCAGACTTCATGAAGGTACATTCTATTAAAGGGATCTATCCTCTGTGCTGATTATGTGCAATAAAACAAATATGGAACCATGAATGGTAAACAATTTTTAAACAGGATGCTGCTCATAATTGTTAGATCTAGGAATTTTCAAGTTACACCTAAGATAGTTCCAAATTTGCTTGGAATATGAGCAGTTAAGATAAAGAAGTTTTATGTCTTCATGAAGGTATTGAGCACAAATTACACTTAGGATCGGTAGATACATTCCAAGTGATAATTTTATCTTTGGTAGTGAACTTATTATTTGAAACCAGCAATGCGTTTAAGGACATTCTGGGAGCACATGTACAATCCCAAATCAGAGAATTTGACCGAACATGGTTCCATACTGAATTAAAATCGAAGTTTTCATTACCAATAGGCAACTAATGCTAGATATCACCGTCTTTTGTGAGATTTCCTCTGTGAGATACATAACGTAAAGAATGCTTATGCAGATTTTGATTTTCTGACTTAGATCGAGATTGAGTTCTAAGTATCTATTAAGACTGATAAGTAAAAATGCAAAAATTAATTTTTTTTGTGATTCAATTATGTTAGTATCTGAGTTTATGAATATTTTCCTATGAGAAAATATAAATTCTCAAACATATGAACATTTAAAATAGTAAGCATCCACAACCGGCCAGTAAATAACAGAATGGAATCCGCAAGGAAAACATAAACGACAGCAACAGCCAACCCAAATGAATGATTCTGGACAGTTATTCTATAATACAAATTTAGAAAACCAGGTCATATGGCACAAAAGTGTCGGAACAGGCCAGACCCTGCACCGCAGGCAAACCTGACTGAGGAGCCTCTAACGGCTATGATTACTGAGATTCACCTTGTTGGTGAATCAGAGGGTTGGTGGGTAGGCATTGGTGTTTCTCGCCATGTTTGCTATGATCGTGATATATTCACAATATACACGGTTGCTGACGATCAGAAAGTGTGTTGTGAGATCCTTACACCACTTAAGCTGTAGAGACTGGTAATAATGAAAATAAAGCATATGATTGGAAAGACATTGATTCTTAAAGATGTGATGCATCTGATATGTTTGAAACATTCAAAATTGAAATCAAGCAAATAGGAAAATTAAGAGACTACATAGTGATAGAGGAACAGAATACGAATCAAATTCTATTCTGGATTTTTTATGTGATATATTGTACATAAGAGAATTGCACCCTATTCACATGAAATGAACGGTAAAGCTGAAAAAATAGGACCTTTACCGAATGAGTAATTGTCATTTTATTAAATTTCGGTGCAGCAAAACATTAGAGGGGGGATATTTTATAGACTGTATGTTATGTTCTGAATAGAATCCCCAAATCTAAGAATAAAATTTCGCCTTATGAAATTTTAGAGAAATATAAATCCAATATGTCATACTTTAGAACTTGGGGTTGCTTAGCATATGTTCGCATTCCAGACCCTAAGAGAATAAATTTGGCAAGTAAATCATACGAATGTGTATTTATAAGCTATGCTGTTAATAGCAAAACATACAGAATTTATGACCTAAATACACATAATATATTTTGAATTTAACGATGCCAATTTTTATGAAACTAAATTTCCTTTTAAATTAAGGAATAGTGGGGGCACATCAAGTATGCCTATTAGAACAGAACTTAATAAAAGTTCTGAAACTGAACCTAGAAAAAGTAAAAAGAGCAAGAACCGTAAAAGATTTTGGTTCATATTTTTTGTGCTTTTACTATAGAGAAGGATCCCTTAAACCTCCAAGAGGCCTTATCTTCTTTAGATGTCTTTTTTGGCAAGAGGCTATAAATGATGAGATGGATTCTCTGGAATCCAATAAGACTTGGCATTTGATAGATTTACTCCTGGTTGTAAATCTATAGGCTGTATATGGGTATTTAAAAAGAAATTAAAAAACCTGATTGCACTATTGATAAATATAAAGTACGACTAGTAGCTAAAGGTTTTAAACAAAAAGAAAATATATATTTCTTCGACACTTTTCACCTGTAACTAGAATTACATCCATTCGGGTATTAATCTCACTTGTCTTTATTCATAATTTATTGATACACCAAATGGATGTGAAAACCGCATTTTGAATGGTGAATTAGACGAAAAAATTTATATAGACCAGTCTGAAGGATTTGTAGTACATGATCAAGAACATAAAGTATGCAAATTAGATAAATCATTATATGGTTTAAAATAAGCACCTAAACAATGGCATGAAAAATTTGATAACTTTAATCATTTCACAGGTTTTAAAGTTAATGAAAGTGACAAATGCATTTATTACAAATCTGAGAATGACATTTGCACTATTATATGCCTTTATGTAGATGACCTACTCATTTTTGGGTCAAACATTCATGCCATAAACTCAGTCAAATCCTTATTAAGTCCCAGTTTTGATATGAAAGATCTAGGTGAGGCGAGTGTAATCCTTAATATTAAAATTACTAGGTCCGAAAAAGGGATTTTCTTTGAATCAATCTCATTATATTGAGAAGTCTCTAAAGAAAGACAATTACTTTGACTGTAAATCTGCATGTACATCATACGATCCCAGTGCAAAGATATTTAAGAACACTTGTGAAGGTGTAAGACAGTCAAAGTAAGCGAGCATCATTGGCTGCCTTCGGATGTCACTGATTGTATTAGACCCGACATTGTCTATGTCGTGGGATTATTATGCATGTTAACTAGTAGACCTAGTATAGAGCATTGACATGCTATTGAAAGGGTCATAAGATACCTTAAACGAGCCATGAACCTTGGATTACATTATGAAAAGTTTCCAGCTGTACTTGACGGATATTCTGATACAGATTGGAATACTTTATCAGTTGATTCAAAAGCGACCAACGGCTATATATTTAGCATCGCTGGAGAAGCTGTCTCTCGAAAATCCAAGAAACAGACTATTCTGACTTAGTCTACTACAAAGACTGAGATAATAGCACTAGCAACAGCTAGTGAAGAAGCGGAGAATTAAAGAAATCTGCTAGTTGAGATCCCTATATGGGAAAAATAGACACTAGTGGTGTAATCGATTGTGATAGTTCCGCGGCTATTGCAAAAAGTATAGAACCGTTATAACAACGGTAGAAAACGACGTCGTAAGCACAATACTGTAAAAGAACATCACATATATAGTGATGAAAAATTTGACGACTATTGAAAGAAAAACAGAACCGATATTACAACGGTAAGAAATGACAGTCGTATGCACAGTATTGTTAGAGAACATCACATATAAGGTGATGATAATTTGGCAGAACCGTTGACGAAAAGACTGTCCAGAAAGAAAGTCCTTAATAATTCTAAAAGAATGGGACTATTGCCCTGTGATTGTGGAATCACGCACAATGGTAACCCGACCTAAATGACTGGAGATCCCAAGAACTAGGTTCAATGGGTAAAAACAAGTTGTGGAGTGATAGTACATGAACATGCTAAATTTTAGATTAAGAAGCATGTATTCCTGAAGTGATTAGAGGATGAGTTAATAAAAACTCTTAATGAGATTTATACTCTATTTGGAGTGGAGTACCTACCTTCAGGAGTGCTCTTGATAGACTCACCTTTGTGAATGTGGAAATGTGGCCGTTTCCTATGAAGTTTTAGGCAAAACTTCTAGAGTGTTTACTAAACTGGGATAGACGTGCATGGCCATAAACGCTGATTGCACTATGGAAAAGATTGTGTGTGGTTTGATGTCAGGAATAGAGTTCAAGACTACGTGTCACTCTAGTAAAAACTGAATCTTATTCACTACGCAAAGGTTCAAGTCGGATGACACCTTTATTTATGCACAGTCTTATGTTTTTAGAAACTGCTCGATAATATTTTAAAAAATTCAAGTGGGGGATTGTTGGAAATTTTATGAATTATTTAAAATATGAAATAAGTTTATGATGGCTCCTATTTGTGAATAGTCTCACATCATGGGATTATAAGAAAGATGCAAGTATGTATGCTTGTTTCTAAAAAGTCATGTTGGGGCCTTGGGCTCCCAATGCATGCTTTGTTGCGAGGAGGGAGACCATGCATCATGACCACCACACACGCGCGCGCAACCGACCGACCGACTCGACTTGACCCGACCCGGCTCGGCTCGGCTCGGCTCGGTTCGGTTCGGGATTGGGCTTGGACCTTGGCTATGTGGTGTAGACAGTTATATTTTTGGTCCAGAAAACACTGCGTTTTTCGAACTATTTTTTAAATACAGAAAATATTTCTGAGCCGACTTTTATTTATGAAGCGGTAAACTCTTGACCCAGTATTTTCAGCAGATCCTATTTTTCTTCCTCTGCCCAGTATTTTCGATTAACCTTAATCTCTGTCTATATATTATCTTCAGTTGTAGACGAGATTACTATAGAAAAAAAATCTGTTTTCTCTTCCTCTGCCATTAAAAAAATATATTCTTTCGGAAATTTTCGAGCAGTTAAATTCGAAAGTGCAAATCTGCACTGATTTGTTGTGCAAAGCAAATCAGTTATTCATTTTAAAGAGGCTGTTTTATCCTAGAGGCGGCGGCGGAAGTACGAACTGGCTTTGCACCACCGACTAGATCGCCGAATCGTCTTCAAGAAAGCGACAAAGTACGTGACTCAGCCATTGTTTCCCAACAATATGGTTGCTACTATCATTACTAAAAATTGTCATTGTGGACGGATATATTCACTTAGTGCAGTTGTAGTATCAAAGTCCGTCCATGGCTTGACAGAAAGATGTCCTCCATAGCTGAGAACTATCGGAGGGGATGCAGAATGGTTATCGAAATCCTACTAACACGGTTTTAGGAAAGGCCAGGCCAATAGTCTCGCTATTTCTGATGATCTGGTCAGAAAAGCTAATCCACAACTCAAGCAACCTATTGTAGCAAGCTAATCACACAATCCTAAACATATTCACAATGAAGGTATCTCTCACTAGTTTGGCTACCTCTCTTGAGAATGCATACGTAGGAGATTCGAACAGTTGTTCTGGTGCAATTAATCACTGCAAAATACACCATTCCTATGTGCTCTTTGCAGTGATTAATTGCACCAGAACAACTGTACGAATCTCCTACGTATGCATTCTCAAGAGAGGTAGCCAAACTAGTGAGAAATACCTTCATTGCGAATATGTTTAGGATTGCGTGATTAGCTTGCTAGAATAGGTTGCTTGAGTTGTGGATTAGCTTTTCTGACCAGAACATCAGAAATAGCGAGACTATTGGCCTGGCCTTTCCTAAAACCGTGTTAGTAGGATTTCGATAACCATTCTGCATCCCCTCCCGATAGTTCTCAGCTATGGTGGACATCTTTCTGTCAAGCCAAATGATTTTAATTCTACTAGGTTGATCTTTACAAAAGAGAAATAATAATGATTTTAACCAAATAATTCTATTGATTTCCAATTGGATAATTTTTATGTCTTTCTTCGTGGATGACACACAAAAGTGCCAACAAATTTCTTAGAATTGAATAGTCATATAAAAAACAAAGTTAGCATAGTTTTAACTACTTATTTTTATATATATTACTTTACGTATAATGTCACTTAGTTTGTCAGCTAAATCATTAGTTGAAGCATCGACACTGTAAAAGAGATGTGCCGATTTACAATAATGATGCTAAGAATATGTTAATATACCACTAAATCTTAATCATGAGTTGCAGTTGAAAGTAGGTGTGATGATAATGTTATTAAGAATTAAAACATAGTTCACACTCAGCAATTACTGAAATAAAATAAAAATGATTCATGGACTCCTTTAGGTCTACCCAACAAATACAATGGCATTTTAAGTATGTTAATCATCCTATATGCAAAATACTGGCTTCAAAATTAATTGAAACACTAATTAGTTAACAGTTTACCCTGACTCTTTATTGCTTAGGATAAAATTGGAACTCACTCAGTGAAACACAATATAGCTTTTGAAAATTGGAACCATTAAGTTTTAAGTTTAATGAAATAGTGGTCATTTATCCCATAAATTTATATTACTTTCAAATTTTATTAAAATCATTTTTTTGTTAATTTGGGGAAGAGTCTGAATTGCTACTCCTACTCAGAATATTCCTACTCAAAAAATAACGTTCCACCTTTATTTATCAATTTAAGATGTAATTAGCTAACAAGTTTCACCAGCCTTTAGATCATTAAGCTACAACATGCTTTTTTACTTTACTGTTCTACTTTATATTATTTTTAAATTAAAAATTATTGACCCTTTCTTATATCAATTTAGTAAACTTATGATTAGATGCTTAATTGGACCTTTTAAGTCATCGGAAATATGCATCGTTATGAAATACAAGATTAGATTTCATCATTTTATTATTAAAATTTCGACAAGCTTTTCTTTGGATTTTTCATACCAGGTTAAAGCTGTTGAAAAAAAGATTAAACATGTGGGATATGAATTTTGAAGTCACTATGACAGTACCAAGTTTAACATTCAGTTCGAGTATTTATTACTATGTGCAGTTTGCCATTGAAATACAGTAAAAAATAGCAAAATATACAAAAATTGGTATATCAGGTCATAGTGCAAGACTAAATTAATGGGTATACATAATATATGGATGCGTAACGCATCACATCACATCATACCAGATATACGTATTATTTTAATTCCATTGTTTAAAGCTAAACTACATTATGTCTTAACTTCTTGAAAGTTATGACATTAGGTATACTAGATATAATAATCAATGCAGGTGAATTTATATATGCTTGAATATGACAAAAAAGAAGAATGGTGACAGATTAGTGAATTAGACATCTTTTCTATCAATAAATCAAGTCTTAGCAATATATTGTTCTTTTCAGCTACTTATTCCCCATCTCCATGTGTTTTTCCTACTATAATAATTGCTTTATATTTGGTTATTTCTCAACTAGCTATTCATCTAAAATTTTCATCTCTTCTTTTTATTACAAATCAATTTCCTCAGTTTTTGAATGATCATAAATTAGCTCTTTGCAAGATGGCAGTGGAAAGACGACACTGCAAGTTCAACGTATCGATCTACTTCCAATCGAAGCTTGGGTTCGAAGTTTTTTTCTGTTCGATAATCGATACTCGATCTTTTTCAATTCGAAAATTTAAAATCGACTTTCGATCGATTTGTTTTTTTTAGTCAATACTAGGTATCGATCCTTTTCTGTTGTTTTTTTTATTATTCGATACAGGAATCGTTAACTTTCAGTTTTTTTCCTGTTTGATGTATCAATAACTGTAAGGGGTTCGGATTTTTTTTTTCTTTTCTAAAATGGCCAATACCATCCATTCCATAGGCCTGCAGTGAGGTAAATAACTTCCTAACTTTGTAATTTAGGTAAAAAATTACTTCCTAACTTTGTAATTTATCACCGTTGCATGTACAGATATTGTTGTGTTGTGCATGTGAACAAATAAACTGTATGTGCTCTGTGCTTTTCTAGAACATTGTTTTTTCATTATTCAGTTCGGTTATTTTTCAGTTCAGCACAGCACATGCAACATTGTTATATGTACAGTTCAGTACAGATTCAATGCTGAAATGCAACCGTACGATACCTCACGTGCAGCATTTATGTTTTCGGTAGATTGGTTTTAATGCTGAAATGTAATTGTATGATGCCACATGTACAACATTTATGCCATACGTACACGTTGACATTGACTCATTGGTACAAAAAACTAAAATTGTTGTATAGATTAGTTCTATGTCTTTGGTAGCATCTTTTGTGAACTGTTCTTATACAAAAGCTCAGCTTTAGGCAATGTCCTTTTATTTCGATTTCATACAAAAATCTAATCCGATGCCATATGTGCAGCATTTACACCTATTAACTATTATAATATATCCATTCAGCATTTGCACTTACTAACTATTATAACCATTAGTTTATTTATTGCAATAAGTTCGGCCTGTTCAGGCATATTTATTTATTTTTTACTTCAGTTTTTAGCAAATTAGCATTAAAGCTCGGATTCTTCGGACATGCTGCTCGGAATGGAGACTTCTTTCATCAAGTCCGTTGCCACTTCCAGGCTTCCAGAAATCTCAGTTTTAATTTCCATGCAATTTGTAATTTGTATCATTATTAGATTATTAGCTGTTATAAGTGTTAGCATTGAAGTTTGTAACTCTCCTGTAGCTTTATTTTATGTTGTATTGTTTTGTTTGGAGTGTGGAGTGACGGACAAATAGTGCATGTATTTGGAGATGGATGATCTAGATGTATTTTGGAGTGGGGAGTTTGTCTTATTGTCATATCTGAAGTGGATCTGCTATGTGACCATGTATTTTATATGTTTGTAACATTATATTATCGTGCTGCTATAGAATGTTGATTGTTTATATCTGTACGTATGCTTATATCAGCATACTGAAATTGTTATCCAACTTTGCAAATTGCAACGATTAACCATTTGATTTAAATGGTTAACCACTTAATTTAATTGGTTAACTAGTCAACGGTTAATTATTAAATTGGGTGGTTAACCATTTAAATTTAGAGGTTAACCGCGGGTAATTATAGGCGGGTTGGTCTGTACTGTTCACTGTCGATTAACTGTCCAGCAGTTAACCAATCCGATCGAACCAAGTTGTTAACCGAAAATTTTAACCGAATGGGTTGGTCAGTCGACCGCACTCATCCTAATCAAAATAGATGATTTTCAATATTTAACCTTTTCGTTTTTCATATAATACTGTTATCTATGCTATGATTATTGATTATTTTTTGTACGTATGCTATTCTTTCTTTCCTTATTTCTCAATTATCAGATTATCCCTTGCACTTGTTTATTGTAATATGCAGCGCTCAAATTTGAATATTTTTGAAAGATTAGTCCATCCAAGCACATATGATATTGTGATAACATATTGAGTTTTGCAAATGACATTTGACAGCATTGCTCACTTTTAACAGAAGCTGTTATATATAGTTTTTTGAATGATATTGTGACTATTACAGTGCCAAATGTTGAAAATGTTAGATTTTTGGAATTTAATTAACTTATTGTTGACTAAGTGGCGTAACTATTGTAGTTTTGAATGATATTTCAGTTTTGTATATGTGCAATTAATGCAATTGAAATGATGCTACTGTGTATTTTTTTTATTTTATATGTCGTAATTGAATGATTTTTTCATATTACGCATGCTACAGTTTCAACTAAAATGGTTAAATGTGTTGGATTGGTTTTGCCCATTAAATTATGTATTGAGTTGAATATTTATCGGCTTAACAGGTGAGATTAATGAGTTGGGTTCTTTTCATTTGAATGAGTTGGGTTAATTTTTAACCCCATCCATTTATGTCCAACCTTCAGTATTGTTATTGCATAAAAAAAACCAGATCATGCACGTTTTTGAATCTACTAATTAAATTTTCAAACAGTACTCCTAAAAAATTGTATTATGTTGATAATGTACTCATATTTCCTCATGAATGACACTAAATTTCAAGTATTATTCTTGTATAGTATAATTTACTAATCAGTCTCCATGTTCTTCGTCCCACATTTTGAACCCTTCTAATACTCTAGCATATATGGACATTAGCTTTTCTTTGTAAGTTAAAGTTAAAGACAAAAGGTGTGAAAGAGTTTCAAGAAACAAAATTTTCAATAAATATTATTTTAAAAAAAAAATGTTTTAAAACATTTACATAATGGAACGGTCGGTTTTCCCACTGTTGTACGGTAATACTAGTAAAAAAAATCAAATATGAAAAATGTTTAATTTTTTGAAACTAAGAAATGTATTAAAGTTAGTGTTTTTGAGACTTGAAATAGAAAAGGAACTATTAGATGTTAGATTATTTTCCATTGTTCTTCCCTTATTTGCCATTCCCCTTAATTATTTTCACTTTAACAGTTCCTAGTAATATATATCTGGTATTTCCCTTTTTAATTCCACAGTTCTGCCAGTTGTCCTTGTATCTCATAATCCTGTTCACCATTATAACATTCTCTTCAACAATTTCCTTTAAAAAATAATCAATTTGAGATTTCTCTTCATCAAGTTTTCTTTTTTTTCCCCTGATTTTCTCGTTAACCAACTATAACCATTATCTAATTGGCAAACTATATTCATAAACCAGAAAATCTTTGTCCTACACCAATGATTTTAAAATTATTTTAAGAACAAAATTATCCTTTTTATTGCAAAGTTACACGGTTTTTTCTTTCAAACATTTGCAACTGAAATTTTAAAAAATACATAAAAAATTCAAACAAATCTATCATCATAATTGATAATTATCAAGCTACACAAGTCGTCATCCTCCTCTTTTTCTTTACAGAGTTCATCCCCTCCCCTTCTCCGTTGATTTAGACGTCCCAAGCTCCAAATTCATTGACAAAATTATATGACTTCCAATTAAATTTAGGTGTGGGCCAATTTAACATTGAAATCAAATAAAATCAAAATTCATCTGATTTCAAAATATTTGGATTTAACAAACAGGGAAAAGTGACATCCGAATCAATGACGCAGATATACTTGTAAAGGGAAAAAGGAATTTGTCTTTATTCTGATGTAGATTTAATAAAAATGATTTATGTTAATTTAATATATATTACGGTGTCGACTAAATAGTCGAATTTTTTTGACATACATCCTTATTACTATGTATATAGAGAATTAGCATTATAATCACATCCTTATTTTTTTAAAAGGGGTGAAATTCAAGGGGACATTTGGGTATTTATACTAACATTAGTCTATTTTTTACATTCAGTCTCCATTCCGAGCAGCATGTCCAAAGAATCCGAGCTTTAATGCTAATTTGCTAAAAACTGAAATAAAAAATAAATAAATATGCCTGAACAAGCTGAACTTATTGCAATAAATAGACTAATGATTATAATAGTTAATAAGTGCAAATGCTGAATGGATATATTATAATAGTTATTAATAGGTGTAAATGCTGCACATATGGCATCATATTAGATTTTTGTATGAAATCAAAATAAAAGGACATTGCCTAAAGCTGAGCACAAAAGATGCTACCCAAAGACATAAAACCAATCTATACAGCAATTTTAGTTTTTTGTACCAAAGAGTTAATGTCAACGTGCACGTATGGCATCAATGCTATACATGTGGCATCATACAATTACATTTCAGCATTAAAACCAATCTACCGAAAACATAAATGTTGCACCTGAGGTATCATACGATTGCATTTCAGCATTGAATCTGTACTGAACTGTACATATAACAATGTCAATGTTGCATGTGCTGTGCTGAACTGAAAAATAACTGAACTGAATAATGAAAAACCAATGTTCTAGAAAAGCATAAAGCACATACAGTTTATATGTTCACATGCACAACACAACAGTATCTGTACATGCAACGGTGATAAATTACAAAGTTAGGAAGTTATTTACCTAAATTACAAAGTTAGGAAGTTATTTACCCCACTGCAGGCCTATGGAATGGATGGTGTCGACTGGTTTGGTATTGGCCATTTTAGAAAAGAAAAAAAAATCCGAACCCCTTACAGTTATCGATACATCAAACAGGAAAAAAACTAAAAGTTAACGATACCTGTATCGAATAATAAAAAACAACAGAAAAGGATCGATACCTAGTATTGATTAAAAAAACAAATCGATCGAAAGTCGATTTTAAATTTTCGAATTGAAAAAGATCGAGTATCGATTATCGAACAGAAAAAACTTCGAACCCAAGCTTCGATTGGAAGTAGATTGAAACTCTGAACTTGCAGTGTCGTCTTTCCACTGCCATCTTGCAAAGAGCTAATTTATGATCATTCAAAAACTGAGGAAATTGATTTGTAATAAAAAGAAGAGATGAAAATTTTAGATGAATAGCTAGCTGAGAAATAACCAAATATAAAGCAATTATTATAGTAGGAAAGACACATGGAGATGAGGAATAAGTAGCTGAAAAGAACAATATATTGCTAAGACTTGATTTATTGATAGAAAAAATGTCTAATTCACTAATCAGTCACCATTCTTCTTTTTTGTCTTATTCAAGCATATATAAATTCACCTGCATTGATTATTATATCTAGTATACCTAATGTCATAACTTTCAAGAAGGTAAGACATAATGTAGTTTAGCTTTAAACAATGGAATTAAAATAATACGTATATCTGGTATGATGTGTTGTGATGTGTTACGCATCCAAATATTATGTATACCCATTATTTTAGTCTTGCACTATGACCTGATATCCTGTAAAGTGCAACTAATTAGTTTCATCCCATATTTATGTCTCCATAAATGCCTATTTATCTAGTATATCATACATATGCAAAGAAGAATCAAAGTTGGAATAATTTGAAAACTAAAAGATCTACGGCCAAAGTATATAATTTTCAAATGAATATTCAAAAAATGTAGATATCTTGGGGAGAAACATTCTTATGATGTGCAAAAAGTATAATTCATTTAAACTTGTGACAGGTCTCAGTATTTTTAAAAAAAAAATGATCACATTTATATAAACTATGGGTACTATTTTAAACAAATTTATTTATTTTTAACATGTTTGAAAACACATATATTGCAAAGATATTGCTATATGATAAAAGAAAATAGAGTTATGACTTTGGATAAATACTTTAAGCATTCACATATACCAATTTTTATATATTTTGCTATTTTTTACTATATTTCAATGGCAAACTGCACATAGTAATAAATACTCGAACTGAATGTTAAACTTGACACTGTCATAGTGACTTCAAAATTCATATCCCACATGTTTAATCTTTTTTCAACAGCTTTGACCTGGTATGAAAAATCCAAAGAAAAGCTTGTCGAAGTTTTAATAATAAAATGATGAAATCTAATCTTGTATTTCATAACGATGCATATTTCCGATGACTTAAAAGGTCCAATTAAGCATCTAATCATAAGTTTACTAAATTGATATAAGAAAGGGGTCAATAATTTTTAATTTAAAAACAATATAAAGTAGAATAGTAAAGCAAAAAAACATGTTGTAGCTTAATGATCTAAAGGCTGGTGAAACTTGTTAGCTAATTACATCTTGAATTGATAAATAAAGGTGGAACGTTATTTTTTGAGTAGGAATATTCTGAGTAGGAGTAGCAATTCAGACTCTTCCCCAAATTAACAAAAAAGGATTTTAATAAATTTTGAAAGTAATATAAATTTATGGGATAAATGACCACTATTTCATTAAACTTAAAACTTAATGGTTCCAATTTTCAAAGGCTATATTGTGTTTCACTGAGTGAGTTCCAATTTTATCCTAAGCAATAAAGAGTCGGGGTAAACTGTTAACTAATTAGTGTTTCAATTAATTTTGAGGCCAGTATTTTGCATATAGGAAGACTAACATACTTAAAATGCCATTGTATTTGTTGGGTAGACCTAAAAGGAGTCCATGAATCATTTTTATTTTATTTCAGTAATTGCTGAGTGTGAACTATGTTTTAATTCTTAATAACATTATCAGCACACCTACTTTCAACTGCAACTCATGATTAAGATTTAGTGGTATATTAACATATTCTTAGCATCATTATTGTAAATCAGCACATCTCTTTTACAGTGTCGATGCTTCAACTAATGATTTAGCTGACAAACTAAGTGAAAAAAAAACAAGTGACATTATACGTAAAAATACACAAAGTAATATATATAAAAATAAGTAGTTAAAACTATGCTAACTTTATTATTTATATGACTATTCAATTCTAAGAAATTCGTTGGCATTTTTGTGTGTCATCCGCGAAGAAACACATAAAAATTATTCAGTGGGAAATCAATAGAATCATTTGGTTAAAATCATTATTATTTCTCTTTTGTAAAGATCAACCTAGTAGAATTAAAATCATTTGGCTTGACAGAAAGATGTCCGCCATAGCTGAGAACTATCGGGAGGGGATGCAGAATGGTTATCGAAATCCTACTAACACGGTTTTAGGAAAGGCCATGCCAATAGTCTGTCTTATATCATATCTGAAGTGGATCTGCTATGTGACCATGTAATTTATATGTTTGTAACATTATATTATCGTGCTGCGATAGAATGTTGATTGTTTATATCTGTACGTATGCTTATATCAGCATGCTGAAACTGTTATCCAACTTTGCAACGGTTAACCATTTGATTTAAATGGTTAACCACTTAATTTAATCGGTTAACTAGTCAATGGTTAACCGATTAAATTGGGTGGTTAACCATTTATATTTAGCGGTTAACCGCGGGTAATTATAGGCGGGTTGGTCGGTACTGTTCACTGTCGATTAACTGTCCAGCAGTTAACCGATCCGATCGAACCAAGTGGTTAACCGAAAATTATAACCGAATGGGTTGGCTAGTCGATCGCACCCATCCTAATCAAAATAGATGATTTTCTATATTTAACCTTTTCGTTTTTCATATAATACTGTTATCTATGCTATGATTATTGATTATTTTTTGTACGTATGCTATTCTTTCTTCCCTTATTTCTCAATTATCAGATTATCCCTTGCACTTGTTTATTGTAATATGCAGCGCTCAAATTTGAATATTTTTGAAAGATTAGTCCATTCAAGCACATATGATATTGTGATAACATATTGAGTTTTGCAAATGATATTTGATAGCATTACTCACTTTTAACAGAAGCTGTTATATATAGTTTTTTGAATGATGTTTTGACTATTACAGTGCCAAATGTTGGAAATGTTGGATTTTTGGAATTTAATTTACTTATTGTTGACTAAGTGGCGTAAATATTGTAGCTTTGAATGATATTTCAGTTTTTTATATGAGCAATTAATGTAATTGAAATGATGCTACTGTGTATTTTTTTATTTTATATGTCGTAATTGAATGATTTTTTCATATTACGCGTGCTACAGTTTCAACTAAAATGGTTAAATGTGTTGGATTGGTTTTGCCCATTAAATTATGTATTGAGTTGAATATTTATCGGCTTAACAGATGAGATTAATGAGTTGGGTTAATTTTTAACCCCATCCATTTATGTCCAACCTTCAGTACTGTTTTTGCGTAAAAAACCCGGATCATGCACGTTTTTGAATCTACTAATTAAATTTTCAAACAGTACTCCTAAAATATTGTATTATGTTGATAATGTACTCATATTTCCTGATGAATGACACTAAATTTCAAGTATTATTCTTGTACAGTATAATTTACTAATTAGTCTCCATGTTCTTCGTCCCACATTTTGAACCCTTCTAATACTCTAGCATATATGGACATTAGCTTTTCTTTGTAAGTTAAAGTTAAAGACAAAAGGTGTGAAAGAGTTTCAAGAAACTAAATTTTCAATAAATATTATTTAAAGAAAAAATTGTCTTAAAACATTTACATAATGGAACGGTCGGTTTTCCCACCGTTGTACGGTAATACTAGTAAAAAAAATCAAATATGAAAAATGTTTAATTTTGTGAAACTAAGAAATGTATTAAAGTTAGTGTTTTTGAGACTTGAAATAGAAAAGGAACTATTAGATGTTAGATTATTTTCCATTGTTCTTCCCTTATTAGCCATTCCCCTTAATTATTTTCACTTTAACAGTTCCCATTAATATATATCTGGTATTTCCCTTTTTAATTCCACTGTTATGCCAGTTGTCCTTGTATCTCATAATCCTCTTCACCATTTTAACATTCTCTTGAACAATTTCCTTTAAAAAATTGAGATTTCTCTTCATCAAGTTTTCCTTTTTTTTCCCAGATTTTCTCGTTAACCAACTATAACCATTATCTAATTGGCAAACTATATTCATAAACCAGAAAATCTTTTGTCCTATACCAATGATTTTAAAATTATTTTAAGAACAAAATTATCCTTTTTATTGCAAAGGTTACAAAGGTTTTTTCTTTCAAACATTTGCAACTGAAATTTTAAAAAATACATAAAAAATTCAAACAAATCTATCATCATAATTGATAGTTATCAAGCTACACAAGTCGTCATCCTCCGCTTTTTCTTTATAGAGTTCATCCCCTCTCCTTCTCCGTTGATTTAGACGTCCCAAGCTCCAAATTCATTGACAATATTATATGTCTTCCAATTAAATTTAGGTGTGGGCCAATTTAACATTGAAATCGAATAAAATCAAAATTCATCTGATTTCAAAATATTTGGATTTAACAAACTGGGAAAAGTGATATCCGAATCAATGACGCAGATGTACTTGTAAAGGGAAAAGGGATTTGTCTTTATTCTGATGTAGATTTAATAAAAATGATTTATGTTAATTTCATATATATTATGGTGTCGACTAAATAGTCGAAATTTTTTGACATACATCCTTATTACTATATATATAGAAAATTAGCATTATAATCACATCCTTATTTTTTTAAAAAGGGTTGAAATTCAAGGGGACATTTGGGCATTTATACTAACATTAGTCTATTTTTACATTCAGTCTCCATTCCGAGCAGCATGTCCGAAGAATCCGAGCTTTAATGCTAATTTGCTAAAAACTGACGTAAAAAATAAATAAATATGCCTGAACGGGCTGAGCTTATTGCAATAAATAGACTAATGGTTATAATAGTTAATAAGTGCAAATGCTGAATGGATATATTATAATAGTTAATAGGTGTAAATGCTGCACATATGGCATCATATTAGATTTTTGTATGAAATCAAAATAAAAGGACATTGCCTAAAGCTGAGCTTTTATGTAAGAACAGTTCACAAAAGATGCTACCAAAGACATAAAACCAATCTATACAGCAATTTTAGTTTTTTGTACCAAAGAGTCAATGTCAACGTGCATGTATGGCATCAATGCTATACATGTGGCATCATACAATTACATTTCAGCATTAAAACCAATCTACCGAAAACATAAATGTTGCACGTGAGGTATCATACGATTGCATTTCAGCATTGAATCTGTACTGAACTGTACATATAACAATGTCAATGTTGCATGTGCTGTGCTGAACTGAAAAATAACCGAACTGAATAATAAAAAACCAATGTTCTAGAAAAGCACAGAGCACATACAGTTTATATGTTCACATGCACAACACAACAGTATCTGTACATGCAACGGTGATAAATTACAAAGGTAGGAAGTTATTTACCTAAATTACAAAGTTAGGAAGTTATTTACCTCACTGCAGGCTTATGGAATGGATGGTGTCGACTGGTTTGGTATTGGCCATTTTAGAAAAGAAAAAAAAATCTGAACCCCTTACAGTTATCGATACATCAAACAGGAAAAAAACTGAAAGTTAACGATACCTGTATCGAATAATAAAAAAACAACAGAAAAGGATTGATACCTAGTATTGATTAAAAAAAACAAATCGATCGAAAGTCGATTTTAAATTTTCGAATTGAAAAAGATCGAGTATCGATTATCGAACAGAAAAAACTTCGAGCCCAAGCTTCGATTGAAGTAGATCGATACTCTAAACTTGCAGTGTCGTCTTTCCACTGCCATCTTGCAAAGAGTTAATTTATGATCATTCAAAAACTGAGGAAATTGATTTGTAGTAAAAAGAAGAGATGAAAATTTTAGATGAATAGCTAGTTGAGAAATAACCAAATATAAAGCAATTATTATAGTAGGAAAGACACATGGAGATGGGGAATAAGTAGCTGAAAAGAACAATATATTGCTAAGACTTAATTTATTGATAAAAAAGATGTCTAATTCACTAATCTGTCACCATTCTTTTTTTTTTCATATTCAAGCATATATAAATTCATCTGCATTGATTATTATATCTAGTATACCTAATGTCATAACTTTCAAGAAGGTAAGACATAATGTAGTTTAGCTTTAAACAATGGAATTAAAATAATACGTGTATCTGGTATGATGTGTTGTGATGCGTTACGCATCCAAATATTATGTATACCCATTAATTTAGTCTTGCACTATGACCTGATATCCTGTAAAGTGCAACTAATTAGTTTCATCCCATATTTATGTCTCTATAAATGCCTATATTATCTAGTATATCATACATATGCAAAGAAGAATCAAAGTTGGAATAATTTGAAAACTAAAAGATCTACGGCCAAAGTATATAATTTTCAAATGAATATTCTTAAAATGTAGATATCTTGGGGAGAAACATTCTTATGATGTGCAAAAAGTATTATTCATTTAAACTTGTGACATGTCTCAGTATTTTTTTTTTAAAATGATCACATTTATACAAACTATGGGTACTATTTTAAACAAATTTATTTATTTTTAACAGGTTTGAAAACACAGATATTGCAAAGATATTGCTATATGATAAAAAAATAGAGTTATGACTTTGGATAAATACTTTAAGCATTCACATATACCAATTTTTATATATTTTGCTACTTTTTACTGTATTTCAATGGCAAACTGCACATAGTAATAAATACTCGAACTGAATGTTAAACTTAGTACTGTCATAGTGACTTCAAAATTCATATCCCACATGTTTAATCTTTTTTTCAACAGCTTTGACCTGGTATGAAAAATCTAAAGAAAAGCTTGTCGAAATTTTAATAATAAAACGATGAAATCTAATCTTGTATTTCATAACGATGCATATTTCCGATGACTTAAAAGGTCCAATTAAGCATCTAATCATAAGTTTACTAAACTGATATAAGAAAGGGGTCAATAAATTTTAATTTAAAAACAATATAAAGTAGAATAGTAAAGTAAAAAAGCATGTTGTAGCTTAATGATCTAAAGGCTCGTGAAACTTGTTAGCTAATTACATCTTAAATTGATAAATAAAGGTGGAACGTTATTTTTTGAGTAGGAATATTCTGAGTAGGAGTAGCAATTTAGACTCTTCCCCAAATTAACAAAAAAGGATTTTAATAAATTTTGAAAGTAATATAAATTTATGGGATAAATGACCACTATTTCATTAAACTTAAGACTTAATGGTTCCAATTTTCAAAGGCTATATTGTGTTTCACTGAGTGAGTTCCAATTTTATCCTAAGCAATAAAGAGTCAGGGTAAACTGTTAACTAATTAGTGTTTCAATTAATTTTGAGGCCAGTATTTTGCATATAGGAAGATTAACATACTTAAAATGCCATTGTATTTGTTGGGTAGACCTATTCCATGAATCATTTTTATTTTATTTCAGTAATTGCTGAGCGTGAACTATGTTTTAATTCTTAATAACATTATCAGCACAACTACTTTCAACTGCAACTCATGATTAAGATTTAGTGGTATATTAACATATTCTTAGCATCAATATTGTAAATTGGCACATCTCTTTTACAGTGTTGATGCTTCAACTAATGATTTAGCTGACAAACTAAGTGAAAAAAAACAAGTGACATTATACGTAAAAATACGTAAAGTAATACATATAAAAATAAGTAGTTAAAACTATGCTAACTTTGTTTTTTATATGACTATTCAATTCTAAGAAATTCGTGTTGGGTATTCCAGCCCATATTTGGCATAATTTTATTCAGGCATATTTGGCATAATTTTATGCATGCATAATTAGCATATCTTTTTATGCAGGTCATGTTTAATTTGTGGGTGAGATTTATTGGTTTTGTCTTTTTCTCATATTTGTTGTGCAAGCATGCCTTTTGTGCAACAATATCTTTTCTTTTCAGGAAAGACATTTTGGGAGATTACTCACATTTTTGGTATGCACATTAAAAGAAAAGAGGGTTAATATAACCAGATCTGGTCACATAAGGCAGTAGCAGTTTTTGGTCATTTATCATCTTCTTCAAGGTGTTTTGGTCTTCAAGATTGAGTTTTATTCTTGCTCGATTCACCGTTGGCCTGAAGTGCACACATAGGGTGTTCTCTTACACCTTTTTCATCTCTTATTGTTTTTGGATTTCGGTGAGTAGAAGCGAATCTTTTGTAAACATTTTGGGGCTGTTTTCCCTTTTTGGTTTATCAATAAGAGAAGAGGGTAGACTCCTTAAGAGGTCTCGTGGTTTTTACTCTTCACATCGAAGAGGTTTTCCACGTATAAAATCTTGTGTCTTGCTATTTTACTTTCATCGTATCTTTTTTATTTGAATGGTGTGTTGATTGATTGTCTTATGTGTGATATTGTGGGTGTAGCTTGAAGTAACCCCTAATCGATCCTATCAAATTGGTATCAGAGCTTGAGGTAGGTTATTTATCACACTATGGAGTCGAGCAGTCATAGCTCAATGATTAAGTTGACATCAACCAACTATTCTATTTGGAGACCTATGATGGAAGACTTGTTATATTGCAAGGATTTACATGACCCAATTGAAACTGTCACTAGTTCGAGTGGTATTATCTCTAAACCTTCTAAACCCGATAAAATGGAAGAGAATGAATGGATAAAGTTGAAAAGAAAAACTTTAGGAACCATTAGACAATGGGTTGACATTAGCATTTGTCACAAGAGACCGATCCATATGAATTGTGGAAGAAATTAGAAGGTTTGTATGAGAGGAAAACCACCCATAACAAAGCTTCATTGATTAAAAGGCTTGTTAATCTAAAGTTGAAAAGTGGAAAGTCAGTTTTTGAGCATCTTATTGATTTCCAAGACATTATTAACAAGTTGACAACTATGAAGATCATTTTTGGTGATGAATTGCAAACTTTGTTCTTATTGAGTTCTTTGCCAGATAGTTGGGAAACTTTGGTTGTGACCATTAGTAATTCAGCTCCAGATGGTGTGCTATCTTTGGATGTGATCAAAGAAAGCATGTTTAATGAAGAAATTAGAAGAAAGGAGATTGGAGTTGACAATTCACAAGCTCTTATTGTGGAAAATAGAGGAAGAAGCAAGAGCAAAGGACCCAAAGGCCGTGATAACCCAAGAGGAAGATCCAAGTCTAGTGATGGAAAGAAACACTTCATATGCAACTATTGCAAGAAGCCTGGCCATATTAAAAAGTATTGTTTTCGTTGTAAAAGAGAACATGGGAAGAAGAATGATTTTCAGAAAGAAGGCGATGATAAAAATGTTACAGCAGTAGCCTCTAAAAGTGATGATGATGTCACTTTAATTTGCGCAACTAGTGAATGTCATCATGTTAGCAGTACAGATTCTGAGTGGCTGGTTGATACAGGTGCTTCATATCATTGTGTTCCTAAGAGAGAGTATTTTTTGAATTATCAAGCAGGTGATTTTGGCAGTGTCAAAATGGGTAACCAGAGTTCAGCAGGCATAGTTGGGATTGGTGATATTCGTGTGAAGACTAATGTTGGATGCATGCTTACATTGAAAGGTGTACGTCATATTCCGGATTTGCGTCTTAATTTGCTTTCAGCTCATATTCTTGATCAAGAAGGCTTTCGTCACACATTTGAGAGTGGCAAGTGGAAATTATCCAAGGGATCCATGACAATTGCAAGACGCGAGTTGTGTTGTTCTTTGTACAAGACATATTTGACTGTATGTTTTGGTGAGCTCAATGCAGTGGAAAAAAAAGATTCTCCTAATTTGTGGCATCGAAGATTGGGACACATGAGTGAAAAGGGTTTGAAATGTTTAGCAGGAAAATCTCTTATTCCTGTCAATACTACAATTTCTCTTAACCCTTGTGATCATTGCTTAGCAGGAAAACAACATAGAGCTTCTTTTGCTAGAAAGTCTACAAGAAAGCAGACTAAGTTGGAGCTTGTACATTCGGATGTATGTGGTCCTATTGAGGTTGAATCCAATGCTGGCAACAAATATTTTGTCACTTTTATTGATGATGCTACTAGAAAGACATGGATTTACATTTTGAAGACCAAAAGCCAAGTGTTTGAAACTTTTCAGAAGTTTCATGTTATGGTGGAAAGGGAGACAGAAAGCAAGTTGAAGTGCCTTCGTTCAGACAACGGTGGAGAGTATACTTCACATGAGTTCAAGAATTATTGTGTGCAATATGGTATTCGACATGTGAAGACAGTTCCAGGCACTCCCCGACACAATGGTGTAGCTGAGAGGATGAATAGAACCATTGTGGAGAAGGTGCGATGCATGTTGAAGATGTCCGATCTACCAAAGTCATTTTGGGCTGAAGCAGTGAATACAGCAGTTTATCTGATCAACCGTTCTCCATCTATTCCATTGGGGCTTGACATTCCAGAGAGAGCATGGAAGGGATGTGAACCTGTATATACACATCTTAGAGTATTTGGATGCAAGGCATACATGCATGTGCCAAAAGACCAAAGATCAAAGCTGAATTCCAAGACTAATCCATGTGTTTTTGTTGGCTATGGTGATGAAGAGTATGGGTTCAGACTATATGATTCAGAAAAAGGAAAGGTAGTAAGAAGCAGAGATGTGTTCTTTGAGCATGAAAAATGTGCATAACTTTTGAGTGCAAGGTATCAAACTAGCTCAGATTTTTTTTTTTGATACTACTGATGTTTCTTTGTCCCCTACTCGTGGTTTTGTTGAACAGCCAATACAGGCTGATCTTGATGCAACACATGAAGGTGTTGATGATGCACAGCTTGATGGTGCACATTTTGATGATGTTCATGATGAAGCTCAACCAAATGGAGAAGTGGCTTGTGAGCAGGGGGGGCAAATTGCCCCACAAGTGGATGATGCTCAAGTTAGAAGGTCAACCAGAGAACGTAAACCATCTACAAGATATCCAAGCACAGATTATATCTTAGTTACAGCTGATGGTGAGCCCGAGAGCTTCCAAGAAGTGTTGTCTAGTCGAGACAAGAATCTTTGGCTTGAGGCTATGAAAGAGGAGATGGATTCTTTGATGAAGAATCAGACTTTTGAGCTAGTGAAACTTCCAAAAGGCAAGAAAGTTTTGAAAAACAAATGGGTTTTCAAGAACAAGAAAGATGGTGAGAAGATAGTAAAGCGCAAAGCTAGATTGGTAGTCAAAGGATGCAATCAGAAAAAAGGCATTGATTTTGATGAGATTTTTTCACCAGTTGTCAAGATGACTTCTATCAGAACCATTTTGGGTTTAGCAGCAAGTTGTGACCTTGAATTGGAACAACTTGATGTAAAAACCGCATTTTTACATGGTGATTTGCAGGAAGAAATCTACATGGAACAACCTGGAGGATTTGAAGAAAAGGGAAAAGAAAAACTTGTTTGCAAGTTGAAGAAGAGTCTTTATGGACTTAAGAAAGCACCAAGGCAGTGGTATCACAAATTTGATTCATTTATGACAAGCAATGGTTACAAGAGGACTGTTGCAGATCCTTGTGTGTATTTTAGAAAGTTTCCTGGCGATATCTTCATTATTCTTCTTTTATATGTGGATGACTTGTTGGTAGTCGGACAAAACTTAGAATTGATTAGCAACTTGAAGAAAGATTTGTCCAAGTCATTTGACATGAAGGACATGGGTCCTGCAAAGCAAATCTTAGGCATGGAGATTGTTCGTGACAGAAAAGCTAGGAAGTTGTGGCTATCTCAAGAAAAATATATTGAACGTGTGCTTGAAAGGTTCAATATGAAGCATGCTAAGCCGGTTTGTACACCACTCGCATCCCATTTTAAGCTAAGTAAGAGGGATTGTCCAACAACGGAGAAGGAAAAAGCAAGTATGTCTTCTATTCCTTATTCATCTGCAGTTGGTTCATTGATGTATGCTATGGTGTGCACTAGGCCAGATATTGCACATTCTGTTGGTTTGGTGAGTATATACTTATCCAATCCTGGTAAAGTTCACTGGGATGCAGTAAAGTGGATTTTCAGATATTTGTGTGGTACTTCTAGGTTTTGCTTATGTTTTGGAGGTAGCAAACATGTTCTTAAGGGGTATACAGATGCAGACATGGCTGGTGATATTGACAGTAGAAAATCTACCTTAGGTTATGTGTTCACATTTTCAGGAGGAGTCATTTCTTGGCAATCCAAGTTACAAAAGTGTATGGCTTTATCTACAACCGAGGCAGAGTATATAGCAGCTGTGGAAGTAAGTAAAGAGATACTTTGATTGAAGAGGTTCCTTCAAGAGTTGGGTTTGCAACAAGAAGAGTATATAGTATTCTGTGACAGTCAGAGTGCTATGGATTTGAGCAAGAATTCCATGTATCATGCACACACTAAGCATATTGATGTTCGGTATCATTGGTTAAGAAATGTGATTGAAGAAAATATGCTCAAGTTAAAGAAAATTCATACAAACAAGAATGGTGCAGATATGTTGACTAAAGTTGTTCCAGGAAACAAGCTTGATGTTTGTAGCAAGCTTGTGGGAATGAATTTCAAATGATGATTGGAGCATGCACATCTTCCCCAAGTTGGGCTGGAGGGGGAGATTGTTGGGTATTCCAGCCCATATTTGGCATAATTTTATGCAGACATATTTAGCATAATTTTATGCAGGCATATTTGACATAATTTTATGCAGGCATATTTAGCATATCTTTTTATGCAGGTCATGCTTAATTTGTGGGTGAGATTTATTGGTTTTGTTTTTTTTCCCATATTTGTTGTGCAAGCATGCCTTTTGTGCAACAATATCTTTTCTTTTCAGGAAAGACATTTTGGGAGATTACTCACATTTTTGGTATGCACATTAAAAGAAAAGAGGGTTAATATAATCAGATCTGGTCACATAAGGCAGTAGCAGTTTTTGGTCATTTATCATCTTCTTCAAGGTGTTTTGGTCTTCAAGATTGAGTTTTATTCTTGCTCGATTCACCACTGGCCTGAAGTGCACACATAGGGTGTTCTCTTACACCTTTTTCATCTCTTATTGTTTTTGGATTCCGGTGATTAGAAGCGAATCTTTTGTAAACATTTTGGTGCTGTTTTCCCTTTTTTGTTTATCAATAAGAGAAGAGGGTAGACTCCTTAAGAGGTCTCGTGGTTTTTACTCTTCACATCGAAGAGGTTTTCCACGTATAAAATCTTATGTCTTGCTATTTTACTTTCATCGTATCTTTTTTATTTGAATGGTGTGTTGATTGATTGTCTTGTGTGCGATATTGTGGGTGTAGCTTGAAGTAACCCCTAATCGATCCTATCAAATCGTTGGCATTTTTGTGTGTCATCCACGAAGAAACACATAAAAATTATCCAGTGGGAAATCAATAGAATCATTTGGTTAAAATCATTATTATTTCTCTTTTGTAAAGATCAACCTAGTAGAATTAAAATCATTTGGCTTGACAGAAAGATGTCCGCCATAGCTGAGAACTATCGGAAGGGGATACAGAATGGTTATCGAAATCCTACTAACACGGTTTTTAGGAAAGGCCAGGCCAATAGTCTGTCTTATATCATATCTGAAGTGGATCTGCTATGTGACCATGTATTTTATATGTTTGTAACATTATATTATCGTGCTGCTATAGAATGTTGATTGTTTATATCTGTACGTATGCTTATATCAGCATACTGAAACTGTTATCCAACTTTGCAACGGTTAACCATTTGATTTAAATGGTTAACCACTTAATTTAATCGGTTAACTAGTCAACGTTTAACCGATTAAATTGGGTGGTTAACCATTTAAATTTAGCGGATAACCGCGGGTAATTATAGAGGGGTTGGTCGGTACTGTTCACTGTCGATTAACTGTCCAGTAGTTAACTGATCTGATCGAACCAAGTGGTTAACCGAAAATTTTAACCGAATGGGTTAGTTAGTCGACCGCACCCATCCTAATCAAGATAGATGATTTTCTATATTTAACCTTTTTGTTTTTCATATTATACTGTTATCTATGCTATGATTATTGATTATTTTTTGTACGTATGCTATTCTTTCTTCCCTTATTTCTCAATTATCAGATTATCCCTTGCACTTGTTTATTGTAATATGCAGCGCTCAAATTTGAATATTTTTGAAAGATTAGTCCATCCAAGAACATATGATATTGTGATAACATATTGAGTTTTGCAAATGATATTTGACAGCATTACTCACTTTTAACAGAAGCTGTTATATATAGTTTTTTGAATGATATTTTGACTATTACAATGCCAAAATGTTAATAATGTTGGATTTTTGGAATTTAATTTACTTATTGTTGACTAAGTGGCGTAAATATTGTAGCTTTGAATGATATTTCAGTTTTGTATATGTGCAATTAATGTAACTGAAATGATGCTACTGCGTATTTATTTATTTTATATGTCATAATTGAATGATTTTTTCATATTACGCGTGCTACAGTTTCAACTAAAATGGTTAAATGTGTTGGATTGGTTTTGCCCATTAAATTATGTATTGAGTTGAATATTTATCGACTTAACAGATGAGATTAATGAGTTGGGTTCTTTTCATTTGAATGAGTTGGGTTAATTTTTAACCCCATCTATTTATGTCCAACCTTCAGTACTGTTATTGCATAAAAAAACTGGATCATGCACGTTTTTGAATCTACTAATTAAATTTTCAAACAGTACTCCTAAAAAATTGTATTATGTTGATAATGTACTCATATTTCCTGGTGAATGACTCTAAATTTCAAGTATTATTCTTGTATAGTATAATTTACTAATCAGTCTCCATGTTCTTCGTCCCACATTTTGAACCCTTCTAATACTCTAGCATATATGGACATTAGCTTGTCTTTGTAAGTTAAAGTTAAAGACAAAAGGTGTGAAAGAGTTTCAAGAAACTAAATTTTCAATAAATATTATTTTAAGAAAAAATTGTTTTAAAACATTTACATAATGGAACGGTCGGTTTTCCCACCGTTGTACGGTAATACTAGTTAAAAAAAAATTGAAAAATGTTTAATTTTGTGAAACTAAGAAATGCATTAAAGTTAGTGTTTTTGAGACTTGAAATAGAAAAGGAACTATTAGATGTTAGATTATTTTCCATTGTTCTTCCCTTATTTGCCATTCCCCTTAATTATTTTCACTTTAACAGTTCCCAGTAATATATATCTGGTATTTCCCTTTTTAATTCCACTGTTCCGCCAGTTGTCCTTGTATCTCATAATCCTCTTCACCATTATAACATTCTCTTCAACAATTTCCTTTAAAAAATAATCAATTTGAGAATTCTCTTCATCCTTTTTTTTCCCCTGATTTTCTCGTTAACCAACTATAACCATTATCTAATTGGCAAACTATATTCATAAACCAGAAAATCTTTGTCCTACACCAATGATTTTAAAATTATTTTAAGAACAAAATTATCCTTTTTATTGCAAAGGTTACACGGTTTTTTCTTTCAAACATTTGCAACTGAAATTTTAAAAAATACATAAAAAATTCAGACAAATCTATCATCATAATTGATAATTATCAAGCTACACAAGTCGTCATCCTCCTCTTTTTCTTTATAGAGTTCATCCCCTCCCCTTCTCCGTTGATTTAGACGTCCCAAGCTCCAAATTCATTGACAAAATTATATGACTTCAAATTAAATTTAGGTGTGGGCCAATTTAACATTGAAATCAAATAAAATCAAAATTCATCTGATTTCAAAATATTTGGATTTAACAAACTGGGAAAAGTGATATCTGAATCAATGACGCAGATGTACTTGTAAAGGGAAAAAGGAATTTGTCTTTATTCTGATGTAGATTTAATAAAAATGATTTATGTTAATTTAATATATATTATGGTGTCGACTGAATAGTCAAAAAAATTTGACATACATCCTTATTACTATATATATATAAAATTAGCATTATAATCACATCCTTATTTTTTTTTAAATGGGGTGAAATTCAAGGGGACATTTGGGTATTTATACTAACATTAACCTCTTTTAGGTTAGATGTCCATAATACATAACCGCCGCAATTCCTGTCGAATTTGACGCTTTTAATTTTGGAAAAATAAGTTGAGAAAAGAATGCATCCCTAATTTCCACTAAATAATTTGAGAAAAGAATGCATCCCTAATTTCCACTAAATAATTAGTGTTGTATAAATTATTAAATATAAATAAATTAGCCTATCTAATGTACTTTCCCTTCAACAATATTGCACTTGGGAAAAATGAAGGATCATTATAGAATTTTATAGCAATTAACTAACCTTGTCCCAGCAATGCGAGTGCTGATATGTGTACCATCTTCATCGTCGAGCCTTGCCAATCCAAAATCAGATATTTTAGCAGTGAGATCTTTATCGAGCAAAACGTTCGTCGCCTTGATGTCTCTATGTACAATTTTCAGTCTAGACTCTTCGTGTAGATAAGCCAAACCTCTTGCGATGCCTAGGCAAATTTTGCACCTTGTTGTCCAATCCAACATCAGCCGGGTTTTTTCTGGACCTATAACATTAGAAATTCAACTTGGTTAAAGAGGGAACAATGACATGTTTTTGTTAAGTCTCAGAAATTACCAAATAAGGCACGAGCAAGGCTATTGTTTTCCATGTATTCATATACAACTAGTAGTTGGCTTTCTTCAATGCAACAACCAAATAACTTGACCAGATTTGGGTGTTGCAATGCTGATATTATTCCTATCTCATTTAAAAATTCACGATTCCCTTGTTTCGATTTTGATGAAAGCTGTTTCACAGCAATAACTGAACCTTCTGGTAATACACCCTGAAAATGTTTTGAAGATCTAAGATATGGTTTATAATCAGTATATTTTAGTCCTCGTATAAATTTGGAAATTAAATCTAGAACAAATTATAGATATATACTTAAATATTATCCTTATACCTTGTAAACTGGACCAAACCCTCCTTCGCCAATTTTATTTGCTGGATCAAAGTTATGTGTTGCGGTCTTCAGTTGCCTCAAACTGAAGTATCCAGTCATCAACTCTAAACCTCTCAGCTCTGATTGAAAAAGAAAAAAAAATTCAATATTTTCAAATTTGAAACTTTTTAAGTCATTAATTTTACCTTTATCTGTTTGTTTTCTGCTTCTCCACCAAATTCCAAGACAGATAAAAAATGCAATGAATACAACACAAGAAATGACGATCGCCACTATACTTCCTATCGATAACTTAGATTTTCCAGTATATGGCTTGAAATCTACAAAACCATAATCGAGAGAAAAAAAGTAACAGAATTATTGTATGCACAATCATCAACTGCAGCCAGACTCAATCTTTTAGACTTATAATTACTTGGAGTAACAGATATAGCCGATATTAGAGGTCCATAAATGCCAATCTCAGGTTCAAGATGACTCCCTTTTCCTACCCATTGAAAATGTATTTCCAGTGTATTTTCACTGACTATAGCAGTAAATGTTTTAACAAGTTCTTTTCCTGTTCCATTTGCTTCTTTTGCAATATTGAAATCATGCAAAACACTTCGTCCCTGCAAAATCATAATATATAACATTAACACGTACACTTAATTTAACCCAAATATTCTGATATAAAGAAACATCACCTGAATATATACATCAAATACACGAATTCCGTTACTAGTATATGCTTGAATATCTGTAAATACTATTTCAGAAAAATGTAGATTAACTGTATAATTTCCTTTCTGCAAGCACAGTCCGTAATATTTAAGAGAGAGTGGACTGGCACGAGCTGTAGTGTATAATTCCGTGTTATTCATTTTTAATGTTGATGAATTCGTCTCTATAAATTGTGGATTCTGATTTCCTAGAAAATCTCCTGTACTCATATATGCCCATTTTCCACTCGCCGAAGCTCCATAGGTCGATGGTCCCTGCTGTGACGTATCCTCTTCATATTCATTTGCCCCAACTGTTACTCTGCTGCCTCCACAATTTATGAACAGGTTATAATCTGCAAATTTTGGAAGTATGAATAATGCTAGTATTTTATCGTTTCAGTATATTTGCATACATTCATTGGGATTATGCACTCACTCATTGCCTCTCCAGAACAAGGGAGGCTCCTCATAAAACATGTTGATATCCTATCACAAAATAGGAAATTGTATTCACAATATTATGACATTAAAGAGCAATATATCAAAACCAGTGATCTATAAATCGAGAAATATACCGACAGTGTTATATTATATGAAATACCAAAAATCACATAGGTTGAAGAGCTTACGGGTTGCCATAGGTGGGAGAATAACTAGCAGCTAAATTCCTGCATATTCATAGGCTGAAAATAAGTTTTAAAAAAATCTTTGAACAACAAAAACTTTAGATGACCAAAATATTAACACTTACACTTTTGCCTGCTGACAATTAGTTGGCCATGATGGTCCTGAGAAATTATTACTTGATATATCTCTAGAGGACTATCATATATTAGACTAATGTTTATGTAAAATAAGATTATGTTATTACGGTTGAACATGCAAATACTGAAATGACATACATATTTTGACTGCTCCGCAAAATCCAGTTTGGTATTGAGCCCGTTAGAAAGTTGTTTGTTAGGTACCTGGAAGAAGGAAAGGATAAACATTATAAAAAGACCAGTCTTTGTATTTATTGAATGATCTATGATACGAAATTGTAAGTAAAATTGATTACATCTGCTTACAGGTAGGTTATAAGTGGGAGATATTCTAAACCATCTGGAATTTCACCCGATAAGTTATTGAAGCTTAAATCCCTACAGATAGAAATATGATATTAGATCCATAACCACATGTATGAACACACACACACACAAATAGAGGGAAAGGGGATGGTGGGGACCCGGATGAGGGGGGGGGGGTCGGCAAGGGAGGGAGGAGAGAGGTTTGTATTATAAATTACATTACGTCTGATGAATTAACAAAACGGATCGATATACTTACAGGGTTCTTAGAATAGTCATATTTCCAATATAATCAGGAATTTTTCCCGTCAAAGAAAAGTTCCTTAAAATCCTGCATGTATATAAATTTCATCTTACATTAACAGCTACACCAGCACATTAGTAAAAAAAAAAAAAAAAAAAAAAATGGAGCGCACTCACAATCTTTCCATATTTATCATATTTTTCAGAGGGGGGAAATTCCCGTTGCTGCTTATATCACTCACTCTTCTGCCAAAAGAATACAAAACAAAGGGTAAAAGGAAAAGAAAAGAAAAAAAAAACATGAGCATGTCATTTTTATTTCCTTCCATAAATAATAAAATGTGTGAATCTATTGAATACAGCTGTGATAAAGTCCAAAGTGTTGAGAACTCAGGAGGAAATGGCCCCTCCATGGACGTTCCTTGCATATCCCTGCAAAGCATTCAATATTTGAGAATATAATTCCTTATTAAAAAGGGAATCTAAAAAACTTAGTTTAATTAAATTTACTTACAAACGCTGAATCATTGTCCAGTTACACATAAAACCTGGTATTCTTCCAGAAAAAGGATTCCCATCAATTTCACTGAAAAAAGTTTTCACGCAATTGCAGCCATTAGTAATATGTGTAATTAAATAAGTTCAGACAGATTGTTTATAGTGCAGTCCAGTAATAGGGTTAAGCATGCAGGAATTATTGAACTTACAAATCTGTCAAAACTTTAAGCTTGCCAAGTGTATCTGGTAACTCTCCACTAAAATTATTTGAACCAAGAATACTGAAAATAATTCCAGAAATAAAAAGAGGACTAAAAAGAATACGAAAAAAAATGCAACAAAGTGTAAAACATAACAAAAACATGGATATAGAAGTAGGAGAGAATTACAGTCTATCTAAGTTGACCAAATTACCAAGTGACCGTGGCAATGGACCTTCCATCAGATTGTCTTCCAACACACTGTGAATATGCAAGTATTTTATTTTCTACTACGTGTTGCTATATAAAGTTATAAACTAACAACAAATATGGAAATAAACCATATACAGGGTTTTAAGAGAAGTGATCTTCCCAATCTCAACCGGGAGTTTTCCAGAGATACGATTTCCAACAAGGCTCCTAAAATTCGAAGAGTACGCATGATTATAACCATTATAACCTTATTTATTTTTTCTTTATAATCTTATTACAAAATATAGAAAGATAAAATTTTAGTTACAAGTTTGTGAGAGGTAGGGTAGTCCATGATATTGGGAATAATCCGTAGAAATAGTTCCACGTAAGATCTCTGCAGTTTTGTCAATACCAAGACAAATAATTTCTCATTAGTCCATCATAGTGGTAAATTCAAAATTAAAATATTTTGCAGTGCGATTACTTACATTACCTCCAGGGAGGTAAGTTTGCTAAATTCAACCGGGAGAGGACCAGTTAAGTTCAGGCCCTTGAGCTGTCTAAATACAATATTACATTTCAAAGTCAAGACAAACATGACATGACCAATAAATGCATATGAATCTATATGTTGTATAACACATTCAATTTTTGATAATTAAAACATGAAAATAATGCCAAGGACAAAGTTACGAAATTTTTTAAACGTAAGGACGGCCTGCTGAAATTTTATTCTAAAGTACAACGTATCGGTTCTTAGGTATCCGTTTTATAGTGTGCATGGTATCAGAATTCGACTACCAGTATCAATTTTACAGTGTTAACGGTATCAGTTTTACAGTCCTTGAAAATTAATTTTTGGTGGGTTGTTCTTGAACTTGAAAAAATTAAATTTTGTCATTCACAATAAAATCCACTAATTAAAAATCGTGCGCTAATGTCAGTAATAGTAATATTTACATGCTTGTCACGTGGCAGAGAGTAGAATTGCATGTGCATGTGACATTTCTGGCCAAAGGATGGGTCATGGGAACTACCCATCCTTTATCACCACTGCATGGATCGACACTGAAGTCCCACTTTAGTCCCAGATTCTTTGATACATTCTGAAGTACTTTAACTGCATGCACATTGTCAATCAAAAAATATAAAAATATGTCAATCAAAAAATATAAAAATATGTCACAGCTACTATTAGAATGGTGATATCAAATGAGCAAACAAGCATACTATAATAATATGGCTGCTAATTCTTTAATCAAACATCTTACACTGGAAAGAGCAACGAAGCATACAGTTCAAAATTCAAATCCATGTTGTACCACAATAGTAACTAAAATACATGTCACATGGGCAGGGCAGAATTAGATGAATTTGTTAAATTTTGCAATACTGGTAGAATTAAAGTAGATGGAAGTAGCTTTGCATCAGAGCAGATCGGAGCTCATAGGAGAAAGTTGCATATGAATATGTGTGTGTTTCAGCTGGAAAGTGACAGACATCTATCATAAAACGACAGACATCAGTGTTGTCAGGTTGTACTTTTCCAAGAGTTCTGACAGACGTCTGAACATGGTGACAGACGTCTGTGAGGAGTGACAGACGTTTGTGCTGAAACAGAAATATTTCCCTGATTAGGGTCAGAAGTCTAAAGCGACTTCTGCACTGATTTCAAGTTGAAAGCTTGGCAGGATGATTTGTGAAGGTTTCAGAGGCAATTTGGGCAATTGCTAAACATTATTCTCTCCCTATATAAGTTGTTCTCAGATCCAAAAGGGAAATACCAGAAAAAGAAATTAATCAAGAAATTATCCTAGGTTTATTCAAATTAGGGTTTTGACCAAGGTTTTCAAAGTAAGATTCAAATCATACATCGTAAAATTCAAACTATTAATCGAAAAGAAATTTAAATCGTAAATCGTGGATTTAGAAAACATACATTTGAAAGTTTGCACACACTTTGAAATTAATTTTAAATATTAAGCTTGTACAACTAAACCTACAACGTCATTTTTCTCTCTTGTTTCAATTTTAATTTATTTGGAAATGATTAAAATTGAAGTTACAGACCCAAATAAGTATATTGAATATAATGATTTGGATTAAACGAATTTTCCAAAGTGTAGTATTAGCTTGGTTTGAATCGGAATATAAATTGAATCGTAAAGGAAGAGATTCGATTTGAAATGAGACTCAAATCGTAGGATTTAAACATTTTTGACGACAGTGGTTTTGACAATCCTAATCTTCTTCAATTCTCATCTCCACAAAATCATTTTTTTCTAGTGAATTTGATCATTGTAATTAATTTTTTGTACTTTTTAACTGATATTAAAAAAAGATTCTCGAAGTGGATGTACACTAACAAGACGTTACTGAAACCACTATAAATCCATGTGTGATTTACTTTTCGTTATTGCTCTGTTTGGTAATTATGATTGGTTATTGGATTGAATTGAGATTGTTTTGAAATATCGATTGGTTATTTTAGCACGTTTAGCACGATTTAGTCTTTCGCTGATTCGGAGGTTTTGATTTGAGCGGTCTTTAGTCGAAATTTTTCACAACATTTGATATCAGAGCTTTTGGTGTTGGTAGATTGTTGAAGAAATACTGGAATCAGATTCAAATAGTACCTCAACAAGTCCAAGCGGTGTAGCTCCATATGTATGTAGTTCGTACGCAGCTTCTGGGTCACAACTGGTTATTGAAAAGTGGAATAGTGATAATGATTTTGAAAAATGACAATGGAAGATGAAAGCGGTTCTTAGGCAGAATCGGGTACATCGGGTAGTGTTTGATATACATTTATTGCCAGCGGATATCTCAGATGTGGAAAGAGGAAATGGAAGAGTGGGCGTTCACTACACTTCAACTTGCTATGGGAGAGAATGTTATCTCTGAAATTAGTGGTGAGGCGACTACTAAGAATAGTTCGGACAAGTTGGAAGAGTTGTATGTGAAGAAGTCACTCACAAATCGACTGATCTTGTTGCGAACTTTCTTTACGTATAAGATGAAGAAAGAAACTTCGCTAAAAGTGCACTTGAATGTGTTTGATGATTTGCTAATAAAGATGAAGACGGTAGATTTCGAAATTGAGGAGCAGAAGACGATGATATTGTTGTGTTCGTTGTCTGAGCGCTATACTGGTTTTTAAAATAGTTTGATCTATGATCAAGATACATAGACTCTTGTTGATGTCAAGACAGGTCTTCTAAGTGAAGATTGCGAGATCAGATGAAGGAACTGAGTGATTGAAGTAGTGGTGCAGGCAATGATGATGGTTTATTTATGGAAAAGGAGAAATCTGAGAAAAAGAGAAACCGATGGCGTTCTAAGTCTAGAAAGCTCGACTGAAGAGGAAAGTCAAAGGAAAGAAATAGAAAGTGCTTTACATGTAAGAAACCTGGTCATTGGAAGAATGATTGTCCATACAAGGAAAAGAAGGAAGTAGCATCTTTAACGGTTGCGGTGTAGAGAGGTGTTGATGAAGGAGACGTAGATGTTTTGTCAGCTGTAGCGTCGGATGTTTCGGACAGCGAATGGGTGCTTGTTTCGGGGGATTCACATCACATGACACCTAGTAAGAATTGTTTTTCTTATGTTGATCGAGAAATAAATTCAATTGTTATGGAAAGTAGTGCAGTTTGCAAGTCGAAGGGCATCAGATATTTGCAAATTCGGATGTTTGACGGAGTTGTTCGTACTCTCACTAATGTGCGCTATGTTCCAGGACTACGGAAGTCACTTACCTCTTTGGGACAACTGGATTCTTTAGGATTCAAGGTCACTATTGAGAGTGACAGCCTGAGGGTTTCGAAGGAGACGCTTGTGGTTATGAAGAGTGCTAGAACTCATGGAGTTTATTTTTTTCAAGAAGTGACTGTCGATGGCGCAAAACTTGTGTTGATAGTTATCGTAGCTTAGATGCGACACAGTTATGGCATTTAAGATTGGGTCATGTCTCGGAGAAGAGTTTGGATATTCTTCGTAGAAGAGAGATGATTGATGGAGAAAGTTTCAACAAACTGAAGTTTTGCGAGGAATGTGTCATAAGGAAGCAAGCTAGAGTGTCATTCAGTGAAGGAAAATATGATTTAAGGCAGCGTAATTAAAAGTGCGCATACGCGCAACGATGCGCACCTGAAGCGCATCACTTAAGATATGCGATGCGACTTGAACTATGCACGCGCTTTTCTTGCTTATGCGCAACGCGCAATAATGCTCAAAGTATGCGCGCTCAGTTGAAGATCTGCGAAAATATGGGGAAAAAAGAAGAGTAAATGTAATTTACAAGCTTTAATCGGGTTTGATTGTCTAAAATAATTATGTTTTCACTAATTATGACTTGAACTCATACTCATTTCAATTATCGGTCGCTTTAAACGAGATCATCTTCTTACAACGGCTTCAACTCGTACAGTGACCAAATAAACTTCTCTTCTTCTTTAATCTTTCTTTTCTTTTTGATATATTTCGTCTATAACTTCTATCTTCTTTTGTTTTCTTTTTTTATTCTTTTAATTTGTCTGCTGTGTGCTTATCAATTAGTCTCAGTGGAACTCTTCAGTACTGAAATGCGTTCTTTAGTGGCGTATGTAGTCTGTTATGTCCTTATCAATTTGTCTCATTGAGTTTCTTCAGTATTGACATGAGTTCTTTAGTACTGTATGATATGTTTGTATTCATAATATATGTATATGTGTATATATATATATATATACGTTTGTGTGTTTATATATATATATATATATATATATATATATATATATATTATACATGTGCATGTATATATATGTACAAGTTTTTTTCTGTCTATGTATGGACATAGCTATTGTCTTTTGCAGCATAACTCCTCAAGTGTCTTCAATTTTGTTCGTTTGTATTAAATTAGTTTGTACAAACATAACAACCGCCATGCATTTCTTTCTAATATCACATCTTATGTTCTTTAATGTTTACAGTCTTTTTTTTGTTGATGTAGTGAAAATTTGATTTGCATATGTGTTATTTTCTATTAGTTCATAATGTTTACATGAATGTGTTATGTTTCATTAGTTCATAATGTTTACATTGTTTACATGTGAATGTGTGTATCTAAATTTTATATATTATGCACTTTGCTTTAATGAAGCGCGAGCTTCGCGTTTGCGCGATGCGCTTATGCTCCAAAGGGACTTGGCGCTTCAGTGCGCATTTCGCGTTTAGTAACACTGATTTAAGGGGAATTCTTGAGTATGTGCACACAGATGTTTAGGGACCGGCACTTGTGGCTTCTTTGGGAGGAGCAAGATATTATATTTTTTTTCATTGTTGATTTTTCTCGGAAAGTCTGGGTGTATATAATGAAGGCCAAGCAGGAGGCATTTGTAAAGTTCAAAAAATGGAAAACTCTTGTTGAGAATGAGAGTGGAAAGACTTTGAAGCTTCTTAGGTCCGACAATGGCTGAGAGTATGTTTCCGAAGATTTTTTGAAATTTTGCAAACATCATGGTATTTAGAGGCATTTTACTACACCTCAAGCTTGCATCTAGAGCTTTAAAAGGGATTTTGCTTGGCTTGAGTTATCTTCATGTATTTAACTTCATGTATTTAACAGTCTTATTTATGTGCATCATTGATAACAAAATTTCGAAGGAAGTGTGGAAGGGAAATAGCATTGATTTGAGTTATCTTCATGTATTTAACAGTCTTATTTATGTGCATGATCCAGGAAGTGATAAGCTTGCATCTAGAGCTTTAAAAGGGATTTTGCTTGGCTATATGGACGAAGTTAAGGGCTATCAGATTTGTAATCCGAAAACGAAGAAGGTTGTGGTTTCTCGTCATGTTACTTTTGATGAGTCAGCTATGTTCAAGGAGAATGAGGGCTCAACAGATGTTCCGGATTTGGTTCATGGTGAATCAACGGAGAAGAAAATTATTTCCACTTTAAGGTCTAGAAAGAGTAGAGTAGTTGTAGATGCTTGTGAGGAGGTAACGCTTGATGGTACATCACGTATCCACAGGGTTCCTATAGTAGTGTTAGTGATGTGCACGATTCTTGAGAAGATTCAATTCAAGGTGGAGCTGAGGGAAGACCGGGTGACGGTATTGCTACTCGAGTTGGTCGTCGTGCTATAAAGCCAGCCCAAAAAAATGGTGATTGGAACTATCTTTGATTTTGTGAGAATCTGGACTATGCGCTTCATGTAGTTCAAGATGAGCCAATGGACCCAGATGACATCATGGCTTTGAGTGATAGCTCGTAATGGATTTGTGTCATGGAGGAAGAGATGCAATCGTTGATGAAGAACCAGACTTCGGAGTTGTTCCACTTCCTAAAAGAAACCATGTTATTAAGTGCAAATGGATATACAAGGTAAAGGACGATGGAAGATACAAAACTAGACTAGTAGCTAAGGAGTTTGCACAAAGGAAAGGAAAGAAGTATGATGAGATCTTCGCACCGGTTGTGAGACATACTTCTATCCGGATATTACTTGTCATAGTTGCTATTCACAATTTGAAGTTGGAGCAACTTGATGTGAAAACCGTCTTCTTGCATGATGACTTAGATGAAGACAATTACATGAAACAACCGGAAGGATTTGTTGTAGATGTTCAGTTAAAATTGGTTTGCAAGTTGAAAAAATCACTATATGTTTTGAAGCAATTACCTAAACAATGGTACAAGAGGTTTGATCATTTTTATGCTTGAAAGTGGCTTCCATCGAAACATCAATGATGTTTGTGTATATTTCAAGAAGTTGGAAAATGACTGTTGGGTGTATTTGCTCTTGTATGTGGACGATATGTTCATTGCTTTTAAGGACAAGGCAAAAATCAATAAGTTGAAATTGAGATTAAAAACAGAATTCGAGATGAAAGGCCTTGGAGATGTAAAAAAGATTTTGGATACGGAAATCGAAAGGAGTCGAAAGCGTTTGAGTTGAAATTGACTCAAAAGGAATACATTAGAAAAGTGCTTTACTGATTTATTATGGAGGATGCAAAGGCGTCAAATACACATTTACCTTAACATGTAAAGCTTTCGAGTAAAGGATCACATATCAAGGAGAAAGACAAGGCTTATATGGCAAAGGTGTCATATGGTAGTGTAGTTGGAATTTTATGTATGTCATGATGTGTATAAAATCCGATATTGCAAATGTCGTCAGGTGGTTAATCGGTATATGGCTAATCCGGGAAAATCGCATTGGGAGGAAGTAAAGCTTATCTTAAGATACTTGAAAGGTACAGTATCTCATGATCTTGTTTTTGCGAGTAGTAAGGAAAAGAATTGCATATTGGTTGGTTACTATGATTCGTACTACGCTGGTGATCGGGATCGAAGAATATCAACTTCTGGATATTTCTTCACTCTTGGTGGTACAGCCATAAATTGGAGATCGAGATTGCAGACCGTAATTGCTTTATACACTACGGAGGCGGAGTTGTTAGCCGTGGTCGAGGCGGCAAAGGAAGCACTCTACTTGGAGCAATTGTTGTGTGACTTGGGTTCGAACATGATAGTATCGATGTTCGATGTGATAGCCAAAGTGTTATCCATTTGACGGAAAATTTGGCGTTTAGCTCAAGGACCAAACATATTAAAGTGGGAAAATCATTTCTAGTAGTCATGGATGAAGACAAGCAAATATTTCTTTGGAAAGTGCACACAAAGGATAATGCGGTGGATATGTTCACTAAGGCATCCATCTCTTTAAATAAGAGAAAAAAGCAAAGTTGAAGCCAGGAAAACAAAAGTCGAACAGTAAAAAAAATACGAAGTCGAAGAAAAGCTTCTCCAATGCTCTTACCATAGTCGTCGCTTCCCTTCCAATGTTACTGTAGCCTCTCCAGTGCAGTCGTATACTAAAATTTATAACTACTATTCACGAAACTAGTGGTTGTGAGGCAAATGAAGAAGTCAAGCTATATGCCTATCTTTGAATTCATTATCTTATTTGTGTTTTTATGTTGCACTATATTAGATTGAAACTTCAATTTGGTTTGTATTTCCTTTGCAATTTGCAATCTACTAAATTATGTATCATTTTAGTGGCAGCAAATATAACATGGTGTTACTGTTACTACATTCATGTTACATTCATTATCAAGTGTCATTACTAATATTCTATGCATCTATTTATTTATCGACTAGTTTGCGACTAGTTCAGTAGTCGACTAATTGGATCTTTGTCGACTCGACTTACCGCTATAACAATCATGCCTTCGACTTGCAAACTGCACAATTTTCCATAACAATTGAATTTCCTTTCTTGATCAACATAAGAAGAAAAACAATTCATATTAGACATCATGTGATATGAAGCCCCCGCATCAAGCACCCGTTCGCCGCCTGAAACATTGATGCTACAGCCGACAAAATATCTACATCTCCCTCACCAACACCTCTCTGCACCGCAACCGATGAAGATGCTACTTCCTTCTTTTCCTTATCTGGACAATCCTTCTTCCAATGACTAGGTATCTTACATATAAAGCATTTTCTATTTCTTTCCTTCGACTTTCCTCTCCAACTGAGCTTTCTAGACTTAGAACGCCCCTGGTTTCTCTTCTTCTCCGATTTCTCTTTTTCCACAAACAAACCATGATTATTGCCTGCACCACAACTTCAATCACTCAGTTGCTTCATCTAATATCGCAATTCCTCACTTAGAAGACCCGTCTTGACATCATCAAGAGTCAATGTATCTTGATCATAGATCAAATTATTTGAGAAACCACTATAGCGTTCAGACAACGAACACAACAATATCATCGCCTTCTACTCCTCCTCAACTTCAAATCTAATGTCTTCATCTTCATTGGTAAATCATTAAATACATTCAAGTGCGCCTTTAGCGAAGTTCCTGCTTTCATCTTGTAGGTAAAGAAAGTCCGCAACAAGATCAGTCGATTTGTGAGTGACTTCTTCATATACAACTCCTTCAACTTGTTCCAAATACCCTTAGTAGTCGTTTCACCACTAGTTTCGGATATAACATTCTCTTCCATAGCAAGTTGAAGTGTAGTGAATGTCCACTCCTCCATTTCCTCTCTCTTTACATCTGAGATATCCGCTGGCAATAAGTGGGTATCGAACACTGCTTGATGTACCCGATTCCACCTAAGAACCGTTTTCATCTTCCATTGTCATTTTTCAAAATCATTATTGTCATTCCACTTGTCAATAACCAATTGTGATCCAGAAGTTACGTACAACCCACGTACATAAGGAGCTACACCACTTGGACCAACTACTAAGACACTATTTGAATCTGATTCCGGCATTTCTACAACTATCTACCAACACCAATGCTCTGATACCGAATCTTGTGGAAAATTTCGACTCAAGACTGCTCTAATCAAAACCCCCAACTCAGCGGAAGATGAGATCGTGGTAAACGTGCAAAAACAATCAATCCGTATATCAAAACAATCTCAACTCAATCCACAAGCCAATCACAATCAACAAACAAGGGAATAATAGAGCAATAACGAAAGTAAATCACACGGAGGATTTATAGTGGTTCCACCGACGTTTGTTAGTGTATGTCCACTTTGTGACAGAAGCTTCTATTAATATTAATATAAGAGTACAAAAATTGATTACAATGATCAAATTCACCAGAAAATTTTGATTTTATGGATATAAAAATTGAAAAAGATTAGGATTGCCTAAACTCTAATTTGAATAAATCTAGATCTTAATCTATTGATTAGTCTTTCTCGTATATGCCCTTTTGGATCTGATGTAGCTTATATAAGGAGATAATAATATGTAGCAATTGCCCAAAGCGTCACTGGATCCTTCACAAATCAGCCTGCAATATTGCAGCCTGAAACAACCCGAAAATCGCCTCAGACGTCTGCTCCGGCTTTAACAGACGTCTGTCCCGATTCTGGGAATTATTTTGGTTCAGCACAGACGTCTGACAAAGTGACAGACGTCTGTCGCAAGTCTCGAGAAACTCCTCCCTGACAACTCAGATGTCTGTCGCAACTATGACAGATGTCTACCGTGGAACTCAGCTGAAACCTTGCACATTTTTGACTTTAACTTCTTCGTATGAGCTCCGATTTGCGAACTGTCCTCTCCGACACGAAACTACTTCCATTCACTTCAATTCTACCATATAATATCGCAAAATTTAACATTAGAGAACAGTGATAAGGTGTTTATTGGTAAGCACCTAGTACAAGTTGCTAGTGGATTTGGGTTTGGACTCGCTAAGCATATTTATTAACCTAAATTAATTATATGTGTACGGTATATGAGGATGCAACCAGTACCTTACTCGAGGAAAATGATGTTGGCACTGTGCAGCGGAAGGCGGTGTTGGATTGTACAGTGCATGGGAAGCTTGCATTGTGTTGCTGTATGCAACCCCTTAGTACAAGTGTAAGTTGCATCATGCTTAAGTGCAATTTGTAATTTTCACAAGATTGCATAGTAGTACCGCATTTTATTAAGAATTATGTTTGCATTTTACACAGTGCAACACACTTTTGCATGTGCTATTGAATTGCATGTTCACTAGTACGAGTAAACTGCATCTTTTATGAAATGCCTAATTAAGTAAAGTGCATAGATATTCGCAAGTGATAATAAGAATGAAATGTCATATCTGATTTTCAAACCATATTTTTGCCAATGATATACATCACCGATTAGAAAGAATGTTAAATTTCTTATATTTAATAATGAAAATAGATTGCTAATCCAGCTTTATTATCGAAAGTTAGCATATTCAACTTTCTTATTTAAATATGAGTATTGTTAAGGTCACTCCAAAAACGGATAAGTGGAGGTCATATTATATTTTCACTTCATTAAAATTAAATTGTTAAAGGGAGGGCCAAACACAATGGAAAAATAAATAAAAGAACCCGATTTTACCCTCCATTCAAATACATAAAACACGATAAAAATCAACAAGGACATACCAAAATTCAGTACAAAGTTTGGAAATAATATGCCGAAAATAGATTAATTGAAGAAAAATTAAAATCCGACATATTTGGCGATAGTACATCGGAAAACAAATTTTATCGGTGGTCTATCGCCGAATTTGTGTTATTGATGCGTTCACCAAATTCGGCAAGTACATCATGTTTTAATTGTTTAACTTCGGCTCGCTGTTAATGAATATAATGTTTATGACCGAAGACAGACCTTCGTTCGTTCGCTTTTTTAAGTAAAAATCATGTTGATTTCATTTTCAAAGTTAGAAATTTCATTAAAAATTGGTTCCTCCATGAAAATAGTGATTAATTGTTTGATTTGAGAAGAAGAAGATGATTAGGATTTAACAAACAGTAAAATGTAACTAAGGTAAAATAATAAAATGACATTTTTGGTTTACATTTTACAAATTGTCAAGGAAGACTATGTTAAATGATCTTCCCCTTAGTAAATTTATAATTAAAAAAACACAAAAAATGACCTTTCTTTAACCATTTTTGGAGTGACATTAACAATGCTCTTAAATATAGTACATCCAACTTTCTCATTAAAAGTTAGCACATTATCAGTTTACAGAAAATTCAACACAAAAAAAGACCTTTCTTTAACCATTTTTGGTGTGACATTAACAATGCTTTTAAATATAGCACATCCAGCTTTCTCATTAAAAGTTAGCACATTATCAGTTTACAGAAAATTCACCATGTAATAAATTAGGAATTAAATTGATAGGGCGATTTCTTTATCAACTGACAAGATAAGATGTAATTTCAATAAATTGAGGGGGAGTCGGGACAGAGACCAAAGCAAAAGGAACTTAGAATTGATAGCACTCCACTTGCTTCCACTTTTGAAAATCATTGATATCACCCTCAAACTAAACTTTACTGGTCGTTATGACAAACATTAACATTATGTCCATACAACTCTTAGAAATTCCGAGGGCAAATTTGTTCACCCCTTTTCCTATGGTTTATGAAGCTGTATTACATCCTTATCAAAGCTTCACCCTACCAAAATAAGCATCCATCTCTTTAAAAAAAAGAGCAAAATTAGAACACAGACCAAGCTTATGTCGATTTTTTTTATGTCTTTTCATGATAAAGGACTAACCAAAAAAATAAAATGCAAAGAAGCGAAAAAAATGTCTTACTTTCATTTTTGGGTAGCTTGGTAGGCGTGAGCTGAGCAGAAACACCGAAGCACACGACATCAAAAGCAAGAATGAGAAAAAATGTTGTCTGCAACATGATTCGTTTTCTTTTTTCAAAATAATTTCTTGCTTTTCTTCATTTTAGAAGTTCGGAAGAGGGAGTGCATCACTTTAAATTAGCCACTTCACGTAGATGCAAACTCGTATAAAGCATAATTGCAAGTTGAAACAAGATGACAGCTTCCACGCTATTTGTACGGAAGTGTCTTCTTTCGTTAGATTACTGGTCTAGCAAAACAAACATGTGCGTTTCTGCTGGAAAAATATCGGTTAGTTTGCTTTTGACACAAGGGTGGAGCCGGTTCGTTCACATAAATCCAACAAGTAATAATCATTCTGATAGGTGTGGACTGATCCACTGTATTAAATGCATCTCCAAGAAAGCGAATTCAACTTGGGAATTCTGAACGTGCTCTCTGATCTGCGTTATGTATTAGGAAGCCGATTAAAACAGCATTCTAAATGAGGGTAATGTTTAATCAACGCCCTCTATCTCGCTCTCCCCACCCGCCTCAACCGTTCTTCCAATGACTATATAACGGTTATATTTTTCTCTCAACCGTTATAAAACGAATATATTCTATCTTCAACGGTTCTATTTTTAACCTTAAATTACCATTTTTCATGTTGCAAATTTACAGCACAACTTTTCTTCATACTTATCTAATATTCTTAACACAACACAAACAGAATAACACTTCCCCGTTTATATATTTTACACATCCGACGATTTTCGGAAGTTATGTTTTTGAAGACGACACTGAGAACCATTAAGATACTCCTCCGAGCAAGCAATCTAAAGTTCCACGAACAAGTGAGTAGGACTTCGATCTATGCAATATCTACTGTCATTATTTACACGATTTGGTTACGGGAAACAACCAATCAAGTAATAAGTTTCGGAAAAAAAATTAAAAAATACATTCAACAACAAACATCTTGAAAGCACACGAACATTGTCGACGATGCAGGGTCGATTCGAAATATTAAATTATCAAATGTCATTTTATGAATCACTGATCTATAAAATAAAGAAAACAATTCCTAATGTAATGAGTGACAAGGTGCATTTGGTATGTTTTTTATTTCATACGTTTGTTAATGAGTTAATTGTAGTTTTTTTACGAACCAATACAATTTTGTTTCCAGAAATAATTGACAAGCGAGGAGTTGAGAAAATTATGCACAAGAGAAAATGTGGCTAAAAGACCAAATTATTTTATGTTTTCGAATTGTTATGAGTTATTTACCAGTTAACCAAAATGGAATTCTGATATGCTAAGAGACTACGCGATATTTAAACTTTCGCAAAGGAGAAGAAAAAAACTTCAAAAAATCAACTTTCTCGTCTGGTCCATGAGAGTCATCAAGAAGAGATTCACACTTCGAGGGAGAAAACAAAATTGATGAGCTTAGTCAAAGATACAACGAATGTTATAGATCCGTGGGCGTCAAACCTGCAAAAGGAAGAAAAATGTTGAAGTTGTATGGGATGCAAAACTCGACGTCACACGTGGAATGCATGAACGAGGACATCAAGACAGAACTATACAAGTTCAAAAGAAAATACAAATAATGAGTAGGCTTGCTAATATTAAGCAGTAGAAGTTACTAATCGAAGCACAAGAGTTAGTTATAAAACAACAAAGATAGGATATACAAAACAACATAGGAGCCAACAATAATGGAAAAAGAATTGAGGAAATGGACAGATTTCAAACGCGATATTGGATGGAGCTCAAAAGAAAAATTCTTATTTTTAAGTTTCATCAAATGTAGTTTGTTTTATTATTAGTGATGTAGTAACTGCTTTATTATCAATTGAATGTTTGTTTAACCTATTTAAACGCTATTAGTTGTTAATTTTAGTTTCATGAATATTAGTTGTTAATCAATTAAAATAACATCTTGAAGAACATTCTCTCTTAACAAAGTATTACATCGCAAACTCAACACAACTTCATACAACTATAAATAAATATATTGCCACTGGAACTAAGTATCACCAAAGTTGTTTCATATATGGTTCATAAGATCTTTTTATAGCCTATTGTAGTTATGAGTCTCTGAATAAAAGATGGAGGTCGAGATTAATGTTGAAGGCCTCTTCTATTATAAGGGTATTGTCTCATAATACATCTGTGGTTGCGACACACCTTCATATTCACAGTGTCATTGTCCTTCATCCATATCTCTTACGTCTTCAATTATCATGTTGTGTAGAACAATGCAGGTAAACATGATTGTTGACATTTTTTTTTCCTAAACCAAAAACGATAAGGATTCTAATCATTGCAAGTCAGGCCTTGTAAAACACCAGATGCTTTTTCAACATATTTTCTTTATCCCTCCTACATCGCAGCAAATTTTGCTTGTTTCGATGTTACAAGATTTGGACATATTTTAATAATAGTGCTTTATTTCAGATAAATGTCATCATCTAGGTAATAGCCATAATTGTAAGTGTTTTACCGAATAGTGAATATTAGCGGAGGTATTTGACCTTGAGTTAGATCATTAAATAGATGTGATCTTTCAGTAACATTTAAGTCGTTATTAGAATTGGACATTTCAAAGAAAGCATGCTAAATCCACAAATTGTATGAAGCTACGACTTTCGAAATAATAATAGGTCGTCTTTCCTTGGTATTATAAGAACTTGGATATGCCTTGGAGCAGTTCTTCCATTTTTAATACATACAATTGAAACTTCCCAACATTTTTGGCCATCCACTAGTTTCATGCATTTCTCTAATCCGCACAACATCGACTTCATTCAGGAACCTTAAGTACTCATTTCTATAGACGTCTACGACAGATTGACAGAATTTTTCGAGAGTTCCAAGTTTGGTTCTCTCCGCAATTGGTATGCATCATCCAGTGCGTCATTAGAAGTACCATAAGCTAACATTTTCATCGCAACCGTCATTTTTTGTTCACTGCTAAGCCCATGTGTGTGTGCTTTTTTAAGAATTTGGCATATGCTTAAAATATTTATCATTGTTTTGAATACTTGCCAAAATTCTCAAGAATAATTCTCTTCTCATTTGGTATCTTCTTCTTAACATTTCTGATGCATACGTGCAAATGGCATTAAAGTAATCTTGCATAAGAGATTTATAGAATGCAACTTATTATGATTTATAAATTTACGGCCGTATACCGATCCATTTTGCTTTCTTGATGAGGAACCATAAGCTTGATGACATATGTCGATAACTTATTGTAGTTCTTCGGCTTCCTCCCGAAGGATATCTTCTTCGTCAAATCATTGTCAAAAGCTTTCATAAACTCGAGAAACGATGAAAAGTTCATTTTTGTATTTACTGTAATATTGGGATAAGCGATTCTTTGAAAGCTTATAGGATTATATAAGAAATACTTTGAAAACATTAGCACATGGGACATGACAAGCTATCATATGGGTTTTGAATGATTGAGACATTAGCACATGGCACATTGCATAAGTTGGAAACATTGACACATGGTATAGGTTGGAAACATTGACACATGGTATAGGTTGGAAAGCAAGTTATAGATGGAGTCAAACTAGTTACAGTGTCATGTTAATGTCACTCACTGTAGCCATGTGAGACTGTCTCTAGTGATGTAAGACTTGTCGATGCTGAAGACTTGAAGATGCTGACAACACAATGTATTCAAACAAGAGTCTGTGTTAGATATTGCAGTATAACTTAAGAATTAATTAAATTGAGTTCATCGCATAGTGATAGCTCGTAATTTTTTGATATGGAGTTCAAATTGATATATAAGATCCGAAATAAGTCGGAATTTTTTTGAACAAGATTCTTCGAATCTATTGGAATATAAATTCCAAATGAAAGTGAAAAATCTTGATTTAGCCTTGTAAATTTTGAGATATATTAAAATCATTTTTTTTAGAAAAATCACGGTTAGGTAGTTTATTATCCAAAATTAAAGAATTTATTAAATTGAATATTTTAAAATATGGAACTTGAAGTTTCGTGCATATTCAATGCTAAAAAACCAACTATAATTACTTATTAATGTCACTCACTCTAGCCGAATGAGATTGTCTCCCAGTGATGTAAGACTCGTTGATATTGACAACACAATGTATTTAAGCAAGGGTTAAATTTGGATATTGTAGTAAAACTTCTGAATGAGTTAGACAACTCGGGTCATCCTAAGTTTATAAAATTCGAACAAATTAATTAAATCGATCTCTTCGCGTGGTAGTTCGTAATTTTCTTATATGTCGTTCAAATTGACATATAAGATCCAAAATAACATAATTCTTTGAAATTAGTTTCTTGGGGAACTATTAGAGCATAGATTTTAAATGAAAGTAACAAATCTTGATTTGGTCTTGTAAATTTTGAGATATGTCAAAATCAAATTTATATTAAAAAAAATCACGATCAGGTATTTTGTTACCCAAAACTAAATAATTTATTAAATTGAATATTTTAAAATGTGTAATCTTAAGTTTCATGAATATTCAATACTAAACAAAAAATTGGCTATAATGTCCTATTAATGTCGCTCACTGTAGGCATGTAAGATTGTCTCCCAGTGATGTAAGACTCATTACTGTTGACAACACAATGAATTCAAACAAGAGCCTATGTTAGATATTGCATTATAACTTCTGAATGAGTTAGACAACTCGAATTGTCCTCTATTAATAAAGTTTGAACGATACAAGTTAGACAACATAGTCACTTCAGTGTTCATATATCTCTATATAAACATGAAGAGCTTTTCTTCATACTTATCAACTCCTTCGTTATTCTACTCCTCGTAACAATGCCTTCCTAGCCACCGTCTATTGACTCTGATGCAGGCTACGTTCCTAAAAATAGCCCATACACCGATGACTGTTGGAATATCAATTATTAAGACCGACACTACTAAGACATTAACCATGAATTACCATATTTTGATCAACTTAGACTTCAAAAGGATGCTCAACCACTATATGAACATGGAGTTTGTGACATCCCACATCCGTTAATGTCACTCACTAAGGCGATGCATTAAGTTCCGTGAAGCGTTATAAGTCATCAGCCACAGAATAATTACAAGACAAATATAAATAAGATAGCAGTGGAAGTTTAATTTTTTTATTTCGATCATAATACGGTGGTCCATAATAACATAAGTCACAAAAACCATTACAATAAAATAACTTCTGTCTTGCATCATCATAGTACATAAAATATAAAAACATAATTCCCCAAATTAAAAGAGTCAAGCCATAGTAGAGACGATAACTTGAGCCATACTTCAGAAGTAGCTCCTAGCAAGGTGATATATGAATCCTGACTAAGCCTGGGTGTTTCCTCCCTGAGAACTAGGGGGTGAAACAGAAGAAAGAAGGAGAAACAAAAAGGGTCAGACATAAAGTCTGGCGAGTCTAGTTACTTTTAGCCAGTAGATAAATAAAAGTAACATGGTAGGCATATAAAGTGGATAAGGGAGATCACTACATAAATGACAGGTGTGACAAGGAAGTGTAACGACCCAGATTTTTGGACATTAAATTCAAAACATTTAAATTATATTAAATGTTGAAATGGAATAATATAATGGATTATAATAACGAATTTAATTATTAAACGAATGATGCACATATTAAATTTTATTTAAATTTAAAACGAGCTTGAAATAGTCGCAGTAGTTCGCAATTTATGACTTAAACTTCAACTGAATATACAGAATCCAGTATAAGTTGGATTTCCTTGAAACAAGAAACATTTGGATATGTTTGATCATATCTTTTTAACTGAAGTGAAAAATCAAGATTTCACTTTATAGATCGTAAGTTATGCCCAAATCAAATTTTCAGAAAGTCGATATAGAATCATTTATAAAGCATAATGATTTATCTAATAAAGTAGATGGATTTAAAAAAATATTGAATATTGTTTAACTTAAAAATAGAAATATCAAGTTTAAAATTAAAATTAGATTACTTTGAAGCTATATGTATATATTCAGATTAGATATGTATTTTATTTGTTTATTTTGAAATTGATTCGATTTAATTTCCAAACGATATATGATTATAACGAGATTAATTTTATGAAATTCGAAATAGATTATTATTGCCAGATTTTTAAGATGTAGTTATAATTTAATTTATAGAATTTTTCTGCATTTTTATTTTTAAAAAAATAAGCAACTTTTCATTTATAGTGATTTACACCCTATATCGGTGTTTTTGGAACTTCATGAAAGAAGTTAACTTGTCTATTTTATTATATTTCTGGAATCATGACACATCGCAGGACACGACCATATTTTTATTTTTGTCCATAATAGTTCGTTGTTGAACGAGATTTTGTATAACAGGGTACCAAATAAATATATATTAGTAGCTTTCTCTATAAATTAGAGCAGCGTGCATCGCACGTTTTCCATCCCTGTGCGTACCAAGTAATTACCATTCCGTGCGCCTCAAGCTATTACCTGCCGTGGCCTCCAAACTTCGTTTTCCTTAAATACTGCTATACTCTGTCTTGTTCTCATAACGAAAGCAAAGCGTGGGAAATGAAATGAAAGAAAAAATCACACAAAATATTATATCTTTACACCTATAAAACAACCATCGTGAAACCTAATTCCCAAACCACTTTCGTTCTCCTGTTCTTCGTGACAGCAACTGCCATGTTTTTCCACTACTTCAACGGAAACCGAAGATTCAAAATCAAATTAAAAAAAAAGAGGAGGAGAGAAAGCTCCATGAAATCGGATAGTTTTGAATTCGGTTGTGGATTTTGCGGTTTTGATGTTTGTCTTCCGATCTGGGGAGTGCAGTTGTGCTTGTTGTAGGATGTGGCACTTACGCTAAAATCTTGGTGAAATTGGGTACTTAAATTTTTCGTGACTTATACCATGGAGGGGTGCGTTTGCTAGAAAATCGTGAGAGTGTGGGAGAGTTGCGAGCTGTTTATTTGAGGAAGATGGGATAAATTGATAGTAGCAGAGAAGAGAGTGGAATGGGTGTGCTGCTGAAAATAGCGGAGGAATGAACGAGATAGTGGATCCAATACTCACGAAAATGGCAATAAAAGGGAAGAGCAGTCTCTTGTGGGGGGGTTGGTGGACTGGGATAAGTTTTAGAAGGGTATCACATTTATCAGGGGAGGTCCTGCAGTGTTGAATTGGAGAAACGGTGGAGTTTGGCTTGGTGAAAGAGGAGCTTGTGGATGGAGGCAGAATTGAGATTAATAAAGCCAAGAAGGAGAAAAAGATTTGCAGAAGGGTTAGCACGGTTATAAATGTTTATAAATAATTAAGGAAGGTTGATTAACAGTTTAAAAAAACAATTAAGGAAGGATGATTAACATGAATTTCTCGACGATGATTTTGAGTGATTTTTGGTATGGAAGTTTAGAACCATGGGATGGGTTAACGAGTTGAAAATTTTCTAAATTAAAGGTGGTGGGAGGATGTTTGCCTATAGCATTGATTTTGGTTTGTGATACAGCAGTATTTGAGAAACAAGGTTCGATAGATGGCTTTTAAGTGGGGCATCGAACTGGGTATGCAGTGAAGGAAGAGCGGGAGAGGTAAAGTGAAGACGCGGCAGTAAATGGGGAAGAGAACAGTTTCGAAATTTGCCCGTAGAAGAGAAGACAAGTTAGGTAAACTAATTAGCATCATAAAAAATGGGTAAGGGTAACTAACGAGAAATGATATAATAATGAATTATTTATTATTTTAAAACTGAATAAATCTTATAACATTGATTTTGTTAACGGAATTTAACAGAACATGTCTCATGGGAAGAATCGTAGTTAAACAACCTATGTTATGGAACAAAGCTATTGGAATTTCGTGATGAAATCAAACCCTTGTTTGATTATAAACGGAATAGAAGCAGAATCGTCCACTTCAAAACAAGGTGAGTAAATTCACTAATTCTACCTCGTTTATATTTTTATATAAACGAGTTTTAAATTTATTTATAGTAATTTTATACTGTGTGATGGTTGTTTGGATGAATGGCTGATAAAATTGGTTGAATTAGATATATCATTGATCATTTAATAATTTTGTTCACCATGATATTTCATATTGATGTGAAAATAATATTATTGATGCTGATTAACATCTGTGATGCAGGGAAACAGGTTGGAGGAATCCAACAGGATTCCTCAACATTTATATCATTGTGTTTGGATTGATTGTGACATATGTTGTGATATATTAATTGTGATTGATCTTGTTGTGTTTAGATATCACTAGCCCTAGAATTTTGAATTTAAATACCCTAAAATATTTTTGATTATAGAAAATGAAATTTGTGATTAAAAAGGAAACATATTTTTTCAAATAAATGAAGCGCAATATCGAATGGAGTTAAAAAGTTAAAAACTTGTTTATTTAAAACAAGAAGTTAATTTTAAATGGGTTTATAAATTAAGTGAATTATTTATCGTTGGATAAAGTGAAATATAAATTCAAATTTGAATTTATATGAAAAGGTGGAAATCAATTTTGAAACCAATATCTGAAATGAGATTTGAACTTAGCAAATTATAAAGGAAATTATAAGTGAGATTATAAATGTTTGGAATTAATAATGATATTTTCTATAAACAATTGTAAATAGAAGTTATAAATGGAGTATGGTTTTGATTATGTAAAAAAAAAATTACGATTAAAGTGAATAATCATTTAGAGCAGATATTGTAACAACCCGTATTTTCAATAACCTGTTATAACATAAATCGAGGCAGAATTTAATTTATAAATCCGAATCAAGGGAAACGGGCTATGCCATTGCGTTCGTCTCGGAAAAATACGCGAAATAGAGTCCGAGTTTTCGAAAATCGGAGTCCGTATGACCCTATTAAGGCCCAACGAAGTTTTCAGAAAATTGCAAGTTCAAAACAGATTTCAAATTCAAGTTTGAATTTGGAAAATTAGGTCAGATTGGGGCAGGCGGGAAAATTCCCGCCAGAGCACCCAAGTCGACAGCCCTGTCGACTTGGGAGTCGACTTGGTTGGACCCAAGTCGACAGCCCTGTCGACTTGGCTGTCGACTTGGTCCAGCCGGGCAGTTCTGCCTGGTGCACCATTTTGGAGTTGTGTTGAGTTTAGGGGCCAGATTCGGTTTTGAGGGCTGAGATTGGAACTAGGGTTTAATCCTAAGGCTAGAACTAATCCTAATCTCTATAAATAAGCCCCTAACCTAACCCTAAATCATATTAATCAACCCTACAACTAAACTATGGCAAAATCATTCCTCTCATGGCCTCCACTCTCTTCATAAAATTCCTAAATAAATTTCTATGAGATTTTCCATGCATACAAGTGTTTTCAAGCTTGTATGAGTGTCATTAGCTTGCATTCAAGTCAAGTTTCCATATTTACATCATAAAGCAAGAGTTTTGATCATTTTGGCTCAAGGGTTTTTCTATTAGAGCTTGCATTTTGGGTCTATTTGATTGCATAAGGGCTTTGTCATATTTTTGTGTCTTCATAAGCATTGTAAGCCCTTTTCTACTTTCATATTTAAACTCTAAAGCTAATGAATGATGCAAGTTGTGTTTGATCATTATGATATGATATGCAAGTTTATCATGTTATGCAAGTTTGCTATGATATGATATGCAAGTTTATCATGTTATGTTATGCAAGTTTACTATGATGTAATATGCAAGTCTATCATGTTATGTATGCAAGTTTGCTATGTTATGATATGCAAGTTGCCATGTTATGTATGCAAGTTTGGGTTGATCATCTCACTCATGTTATCATGTTATGCAAGCTTATCTTGGGTTTATGAGCCTAAAGCTTCAAGCTTTATGCTAAAGGTTGCATTTTGGCAACATGTAGGTTATCATATCTCTTATGATAACTTGCATGTGAGGCTAAATGCGAACTTATGGCCATTTCTACATGTCATTTATCACCATATATCACCAATATGCTAAGTTTGGTTTTATGCATGCTTTTGAGGCCTAAAATTAATATGCAAGGATATGAACATATGTACATTTCATATGCCACCATGTTAAACTTGTGGCTTCAACACCTTTATGTCATGATTATGCCAAGTTCCCTCTTTCTGTCCTTTATGCACTATTGCGATATGTAAGCGATGGGATTGCGTTTGGGGTTGGGTAAACTTAAAAGACATAAAAACATAAGCTTGGGAATTTACCTATTAAGTTAGGTCTACCCTTTGGGAATTTACCTATTAAGTTAGGTCTACCCAAATGCTTGAAAACTTGTAACATGTTTTGGAAACATGATGGACATGACACTTAGAAAATATAAGTGTGACCAACTCGAGGTTAGGTTGAGTTTGTAGCGTAAACCTACCCGGAACCGACCGGCTTAACTAGTTGCTACAAACAATAGGACCCAATGTGAGAAGTTGGTCATGTTGTACCTTGAACCCGAGGTTAGACCAAGTTGTGGTGTAAAGCTACCCGGACCCGCCCGGCTTAACTAGTAACCACAACAAGGTCTAATGTGAGAGGTTAAGGCACGTTAATTAATTAATGCCTCATGATTAGGGTTAAGTCATGGTCCACTTAATACTTAACCAATTTGGGCTTGGTAGATTAATCGGGGTTAAGTCGTGAACTCATCGTTACACTTAACCAAGTTAATCCATGATTAGCAAGAGGGTTAAACCGTACTTAACCCACTAGAAAAATCCTAGCAATGGGGGTCCACTCCAGCAGTAATCCCAAGTTGGTATCATTAAGACCCTAGGGACTAGGCTAGGGAGGGGGCACGATTACTGGACTGGAGGTAAGTGACCAAAAACGACGGCAGAGTGGTACGCCGGTGTAGTTCCGGGCGGATCATGGTCGTGCACATAGTCCGAAGCCGGGGAAAACATGCACGGGTACCAGTAGATCGAGACTGTGCACTCATGTTTATGGTGTCCAGGGGTTGACACCCTAGGGCTTGATACACCCGACGGGAGACCCTGCACAGTCTGACTACAGTTATGTTTGGGCCGCATTGACACCAACACGTGATGAGTTAGGCTTAGGGAGCCGATCGACTAGACCGTTTGGTTGGACCTTGTATTAGGGTCAAACCATGTTATTGGACCTCGTATTAAGGTCACTTCATGTTATTGGACCTCGTGTTAGGGTCACTTCATGTTATTGGGCCAAAGCTTGGGCCAAGGGATCAATACTTGTTTATTCAAGTCATGTTAGTTTGCTAGTACACCTGTGGTGCAAAAACCTTAAACCTGATTATGCGATGACACCTTTATCTACCTTGTTAGTTGATCATCATGCTAGTATGTTGTTATCCTTATGTTCATCCCAGCTTTCATCATGCCAGTTAACTTTATCAGTTTACATTGATTGTAGTAGGGCTTACTCAGTCTTTTTGACTGACCTGTTTTTCTTTCGCCTCTTTTCTTCCATTTCCCCTCCCCCCCCCCCCCCCAAGGTTCTCAGGGTGGGAATATTGGAGCTTAGCTTGGATTTCTGATTGCTTGCTTGTGGGTTTTTAGCTCATGTATGGTCTTGACATGAAGCTAGCTATGGTTATCACTTATTTTGGGGATAGTACTTATGTATTTCAGTTTTTCAGTAATGTTGTTTTTATCTAGACTTGTGTATTTGGAAAGTTGACATTATGTTGTACCAGACTTGTTTTGAAATGGTTTGAAATCTTCCGCTGTTTTATCTATGTTATTTACTCTGTTTACATATATACATATGTTCTTGTTCTGCCTTGATATATCATTATGCATGTTTACCGGATTCAAACGCCCCTCCAAAGTCAGAGTGCTTGCAAGAGACACCCTGGCGGAGGTGGGGTGTTACATTTGGTATCAGAGCATATGGTTTACGAGAAGGAACAAAAAGGTTTTTAAAACTTTTGGAAAACTATTTTCAAAACCAAGTATAAAGTATTTTCCAAAGAAAAGTCTAGTTTATTTTAAAGGCTATTCCCCAAAAAGCCATTAGCAAAATTCCTTCGTTTTTCTCCATTCTGGATCTGTCTTTTTCTTCGTTTTCAGTATGGCCGATAACTTTGCTATTCCGGAGGGAGTACACGTACCTGTTTGGTATAGGAGACTTTTGGAGGCTAGGGCGACCGAAGCCGGCCCCGCAGATGTTCCTCCTCCTCCTCCTCCAGTAGTTAATGTTCCTCCTCCTCCTGTCGCTGAGGTTCCTCTTCCTCCTCCCCCTCAGCATCCTCAAGCTGACTTCGCAAAGACTTGCAAAGATTTCAAAGCAATGGGTGGCAAGAACTTTCAAGCCATAGAGACTTTTGTAGAGGCCAGAAATTGGTTGAAAGAGACCGAGGATTTATTTGCTATCTTTAGGTTAGACGATCAGAGGAAGATCTTGTTGGCAGTTTGGCTTATGAAGGATGAAGCCGCTTATGGGTGGGAAGTCACCAATGGTACTAGGCCTGTTGAGACTTGGGCCGATCTCAGGGCAAGGTTCGTGCTTAAGTTTCTATCTTCTGCTGAGGAGAATCTGCAAATGGAGAGGTTCATAACTTTGAAACAAGGAGATATGTCTGTCAAAGAATATGTGAACAAGTTCAACCAGTTAGCTCGTTTTGGCTTGGATATGGTGAGTACTCCTCAGAAGAAGGCTCTTCGTTTTGCTAGACGATTGAATGAGCCGTTGCAGGGATTGGCTATGTCACATATTCCCCATGGGGCCACGTTTGAGAGCTTGGTTGATATGGCATTACTTCAGGGAGATGTCAAGAAAGAGGTCAAGATGAATGATACTCAAGCCAAGAAGACTGATTCCCAGTGGAAAGGAAATCAGGGTAATCCAAGTGGTCAGAGCAGTCAAGGCAATCAGAACAAGAACAAGAACAAGAGTCAAGGCAACAAGGGGAACAACAACAAGGGCAAGAACAACAAGGGGAAATGACATTATTGCGGTTCAGTTGGGCATCTTATTAAGGATTGTAAGAAGAGGAAAAGGAAGAATGGTGAATGCTTTTTCTGCGGTGAGACTGGACATTTCAGTAAGGATTGCCCGAAGAAGCAAGGGCAAGGCCAGGGTCAGACTCAGCATGTTGGACCTTCAGGAGGGCAAGTTCATGCTCTCAATGTCGCTCCAGTTCCCGATCGAGGTAGTATTTCTTTTGAGAGCCTTGTATATATTTCTGATTTTCCAGTTCGTACCTTGTTTGATTCTGGTGCATCGCATAGCTTTATCTCATCTGATCTTGTTGATAATTTGCACCTTAGTACTAGCTTGGTAGATGATCCCGTCTGTGTCTCAAATCCTATTAGGGGTTCCGCCCATCTGTCTATGATATGTGGGGATTTGAGGATCTCTATACTGAGTGTAGAGTTCTTGTGTAGTGCTTATGTTCTTGGTTTTAGGGGATACGGATTGATATTGGGCATGGATTGGTTGTCCAGATATGGAGCCATTCTTGATTGTGAGCATAGGGTTGTGAGGCTCGTGACTCGCCTCGGAAACACCCTAGAAATTTCTTGTAATCCGAGAGGTCCCGTCATGTTGTGCTATCTTGAATCACTCGACTCGTCAATGGAAACTCTTCAGTCTGTGAGAGTGGTTCGAGAGTATCCGGATGTTTTCGATGAAGTTAGGGGGTTGCCCCCTAAGCGAGAGATTGATTTCCGCATTTATCTGGTGGATAATGCAAAGCCGGTTTCTTTGCCCGTTCGGCACATGGCTCTGCGTGAAAGGCGGGAGCTAAGTAAGCAAGTGAAGGAGTTGCTTGAGAAGAACTTCATTAGACGAAGTATATCTGAATGGGGAGCGCCTGTGGTATTTGCTACCAACGCAGATGGTTCTCTCCGACTTTGTGTTGACTATCGAGAGTTGAATAAGCTGACTAAGAAGAACAGACACCCGTTACCGAGAATTGATGATCTCTTTGACCATCTTGTCGGTGCTTCTGTTTTCTCTCAGCTTGATCTTGCTACTGGATTCCATCAGCTCAGGGTAGCTGAAGATAGTATAGACAAGACTGTGTTCAGAACGCCAGATGGATTCTTCGAATGGCTTGTCATGCCGTTCGGCTTGACTAATGTATCCGCATATTTCGTGGACTTGATGAGTAGGGTGTTCAGGGAGTTCTTGAACAAGTTTGTCGTGGTCTTCGTAGATGATATTCTGATCTTCTCTAAGGATGAGGAAGAGCACGCAAGGCATCTCGTGGAGGTGATGGATACGCTTAGAGCGCATCAGTTGAAGGCCAAGTTCTCCAAGTGTCACTTCTGGAGAAGGGAAGTTAGATTCCTTGGGCATATAGTATCTAAGCAAGGCTTAGCGGTGGATCCCGCTAAGGTAGTTGCAGTTCAGGATTGGAAGACTCCAAGGAATGCAACCGAAGTGAGAAGTTTTCTAGGTCTTGCAGGCTTTTACCGGAAGTTCATCAAGGACTTCGCGAAGATTTCTGCTCCTCTCACTAAATTGACGAAGAAGAATTTATTTTTTGCTTGGAGCATAGAATGTGAGCTTGCTTTTCAGAAGCTCAAGAGAGCTCTCACATCAGCACCTGTTCTAGCTTTGCCCGATGGAGGGAAGTTATTTACAGTATACACCGATGCATTTGGCACGGGGTTAGGAGCTGTTCTGATGCAAGAAGGAAGAGTGATATGCTTTGGCGGTAGACAACTCAAAGTGCATGAGAAGAATTATCCCACTCATGACTTAGAGTTGGCAGCAATAGTATATGCACTCAAGGCTTGACGCCATTATCTTCTGGGAGAAAGATTTGAGCTTTATACCGATCACAAGTCATTGAAGTATCTCTTTTCTCAGAAGGATCTGAATCTGAGGCAACAAAGATGGATGGAATTCTTGGCGTCCTACGATTTTGAGATAGCTTATACCCCTGGCAAGGGGAATGTGGTAGCAGATGCATTGAGTAGAAAAAGGTTGACTCTGAGTCCTCTATTCGTTGAGATGAAGAATTTAGAGTATGTGGCAACCTTTGATTTCTCTTTGGCGATTGAGTCGATGACCGGTTCTTTAGCATCACTGGAACTCAGACCTACCCTTCTTGATCAAGTTGGGGCTTCGCAGAGAGAAGACCCTCAGATAGTTGAGATTATGGATAAGCTGATTCGAGGAGAGGCGTCTAGTCATCTCGCTCGATATTCTATTGATGACAAGGGTTGGCTGAGGAGAGACGGAAGGTTATGTGTTCCAATGGTAGAAGATTTAGTAAGAAAAGTTCTTGAGGAAGCGCATCGCTCTAAGTTGACTATACATCCGGGCGGAGATAAGATGTATAAAGATATGAAGCGCATTTTCTTTTGGCCTAGGATGAAGAAGGATGTGGCAGAGTTTGTCTCTAGATGTATCATTTGCCAGCAAGTTAAGGCCGAGTCGAAGAAGCCCGGTGGGCTATTGCATCCTCTAGACGTTCCATTATGGAAGTGGGAGTGTATTTCCATGGACTTTATCGATGGGCTACCAAGGTCAAGGAAAGGGAATACGAGCATTTGGGTTATTATGGATAGACTTACGAAGAGTGCTCATTTCATTCCGGTGAAGAGCAAGAGGACCGCATCTTGGCTAGCGTCTGTATATCTTCGTAAGATTCTGAGACTACATGGAGTCCCTTCTAGCATAGTCAATGACCATGACCCAATCTTTACAAGTCAATTCTGGAATAGCTTGCAAGAAGCTATGGGCACGAGGTTGAATCTAAGTACGGCTTATCACCCACAGACAGACGGTCAAACCGAAAGGGTGAATAGGGTACTCGAGGATCTGTTGAGGCTTTGTATTCTGGATTTTGGTGGTACTTGGGAAGACCATCTTCCTCTTGTTGAGTTTGCATATAATAACAGTTATCAGGCAAACATAGGGATGACACCATTTGAAGCTTTATATGGGAGGCCGTGCAAGTCGCCTACATGTTGGTGGGAGACTACAGATAAGCTTATACTTGGGCCTGATATGATCAGAGATACATCCGAGAAGGTCGAGTTGATTCGGAGACGGATGAAAGCGGCCCAAGACCGACAGAAATCCTATGCTGATAAGCGAAGAACCGATTTGGAGTTTGATGTTGGGGATATGGTTTTCGTGAAGGTTTCTCCTTTGCGGAATGTGGTCCGATTTGGAGCCGTTGGGAAGTTAGCACCGAGGTTTGTTGGACTGTTCCCTATTATAGAGAGAATCGGGCAGATGGCTTATAGAGTGGAGTTGCCCGAGAAGCTTGCCGGAGTACACGATGTTTTTCATGTCTCGCATCTCCAGAAGTGTTTACATGAATCAGCAGAGGTTGTTGAGCCAAGTGTTCTGAAAGATGTGGAAGTGGAGAAAGAGGCTACCTTGAGGAGAGCTCTGATTCGTATCTTGGGGACGGAGACCAAGAAGCTAAGGAATCGAGAGGTCAAGTTGGTGAAGGTTCAATGGGGTGAAGCCGAAGAAGACGCAACTTGGGAAATCGAGGAGAAGATGTGTGGGCTTTATCCATTCCTTTTTGAGGGTACACTCTCAATCTCTTTTCTTTGTTAGCATATCTTTCTCTTTGCTATCCATGTTTATCTAGTTTATCGTGTTAATCTTGTCATGAGAACCTTATGTAGAAACCCTTTGGATGAAACATGTGTTTGAAACATGTTATGCTTGATGTTTGCAAGTGGTTGCAAGTGTTTTCAAGTGGTTACTCGTGGATGCATTATACACGTTAGGCACTAGATCGGCTCACACACTCCTTATATTGCATATGCATGAGTGTTTATGCTTATTCATGGATGAAAATTTTTGTGTTATCACATGGATGTTGCATATGGATGTCTGTTATGTGCACACATATAGATGTTATACATTATGATAGGAATTGCATACATATGGATTCATTTCACTAACATAATTTACATTGATGATATTTGCATTAGATAAGTACATATACACACACCTTTGCATATGTTCATACAACATTTAGAATCTTGTAAGGACAATGATTGCTCGTGGATGATTTTTTTAGTAGATGGATGTTGGATGGTAGGATACGTTCTTCCTAACTTGAAGATTTCGGGGACGAAATCCTTTAAGGAGGGGAGAATGTAACAACCCGTATTTTCAATAACCTGTTATAACATAAATCGAGGCAGAATTTAATTTACAAATCTGAATCAAGGGAAACGGGCTATGCCATTGCGTTCGTCTCGGAAAAATACGCGAAATAGAGTCCGAGTTTTCGAAAATCGGAGTCCGTATGACCCGATTAAGGCCCAACGAACTTTTCAGAAAATTGCAAGTTCAAAACAGATTTCAAATTCAAGTTTGAATTTGGAAAATTAGGTCAGATTGGGGCAGGCAGGAAAATTCCCGCCAGAGCACCCAAGTCGACAGCCCTGTCGACTTGGGAGTCGACTTGGTTGGACCCAAGTCGACAGCCCTGTCGACTTGGCTGTCGACTTGGTCCAGCCGGGCAGTTCTGCCTGGTGCACCATTTTGGAGTTGTGTTGAGTTTGGGGGCCAGATTCGGTTTTGAGGGCTGAGATTGGAACTAGGGTTTAATCCTAAGGCTAGAACTAATCCTAATCTCTATAAATAAGCCCCTAACCTAACCCTTAATCATATTAATCAACCCTACAACTAAACTATGGCAAAATCATTCCTCTCATGGCCTCCACTCTCTTCATAAAATTCCTAAATAAATTTCTATGAGATTTTCCATGCATACAAGTGTTTTCAAGCTTGTATGAGTGTCATTAGCTTGCATTCAAGTCAAGTTTCCATATTTACATCATAAAGCAAGAGTTTTGATCATTTTGGCTCAAGGGTTTTTCTATTAGAGCTTGCATTTTGGGTCTATTTGATTGCATAAGGGCTTTGTCATATTTTTGTGTCTTCATAAGCATTGTAAGCCCTTTTCTACTTTCATATTTAAACTCTAAAGCTAATGAATGATGCAAGTTGTGTTTGATCATTATGATATGATATGCAAGTTTATCATGTTATGCAAGTTTGCTATGATATGATATGCAAGTTTATCATGTTATGTTATGCAAGTTTACTATGATGTAATATGCAAGTCTATCATGTTATGTATGCAAGTTTGCTATGTTATGATATGCAAGTTGCCATGTTATGTATGCAAGTTTGGGTTGATCATCTCACTCATGTTATCATGTTATGCAAGCTTATCTTGGGTTTATGAGCCTAAAGCTTCAAGCTTTATGCTAAAGGTTGCATTTTGGCAACATGTAGGTTATCATATCTCTTATGATAACTTGCATGTGAGGCTAAATGCGAACTTATGGCCATTTCTACATGTCATTTATCACCATATATCACCAATATGCTAAGTTTGGTTTTATGCATGCTTTTGAGGCCTAAAATGTAATATGCAAGTATATGAACATATGTACATTTCATATGCCACCATGTTAAACTTGTGGCTTCAACACCTTTATGTCATGATTATGCCAAGTTCCCTCTTTCTATCCTTTATGCGCCATTGCGATATGTAAGCGATGGGATTGCGTTTGGGGTTGGGTAAACTTAAAAGACATAAAAACATAAGCTTGGGAATTTACCTATTAAGTTAGGTCTACCCTTTGGGAATTTACCTATTAAGCTAGGTCTACCCAAATGCTTGAAAACTTGTAACATGTTTTGGAAACATGATGGACATGACACTTAGAAAATATAAGTGTGACCAACTCGAGGTTGGGTTGAGTTTGTAGCGTAAACCTACCCGGAACCGACCGGCTTAACTAGTTGCTACAAACAATAGGACCCAATGTGAGAAGTTGGTCATGTTGTACCTTGAACTCGAGGTTAGACCAAGTTGTGGTGTAAAGCTACCCGGACCCGCCCGGCTTAACTAGTAACCACAACAAGGTCTAATGTGAGAGGTTAAGGCACGTTAATTAATTAATGCCTCATGATTAGGGTTAAGTCATGGTCCACTTAATACTTAACCAATTTGGCTTGGTAGATTAATCGGGGTTAAGTCGTGAACTCATCGTTACACTTAACCAAGTTAATCCATGATTAGCAAGAGGGTTAAACCGTACTTAACCCACTAGAAAAATCCTAGCAATGGGGGTCCACTCCAGTAGTAATCCCAAGTTGGTATCATTAAGACCCTAGGGACTAGGCTAGGGAGGGGGCACGATTACTGGACTGGAGGTAAGTGACCAAAAACGACGGCAAAGTGGTACGCCGGTGTAGTTCCGGGCGGACCATGGTCGTGCACATAGTCCGAAGCCGGGGAAAACATGCACGGGTACCAGTAGATCGAGACTGTGCACTCATGTTTATGGTGTCCAGGGGTTGACACCCTAGGGCTTGATACACCCGATGGGAGACCCTGCACAGTCTGACTACAATTATGTTTGGGCCGCATTGACACCAACACGTGACGAGTTAGGCTTAGGGAGCCGATCGACTAGACCGTTTGGTTGGACCTTGTATTAGGGTCAAACCATGTTATTGGACCTCGTATTAGGGTCACTTCATGTTATTGGACCTCGTGTTAGGGTCACTTCGTGTTATTGGGCCAAAGCTTGGGCCAAGGGATCAATACTTGTTTATTCAAGTCATGTTAGTTTGCTAATACACCTGTGGTGCAAAAACCTTAAACCTGATTATGCGATGACACCTTTATCTACCTTGTTAGTTGATCATCATGCTAGTATGTTGTTATCCTTATGTTCATCCCAGCTTTCATCATGCCAGTTAACTTTATCAGTTTACATTGATTGTAGTAGGGCTTACTCAGTCTTTTTGACTGACCTGTTTTTCTTTCGCCTCTTTTCTTCCGTTCCCCCCCCCCCCAGGTTCTCAGGGTGGGAATATTGGAGCTTAGCTTGGATTTCTGATCGCTTGCTTGTGGGATTTTAGCTCATGTACGGTCTTGACATGAAGCTAGCTATGGTTATCACTTATTTTGGGGATAGTACTTATGTATTTCAGTTTTTCAGTAATGTTGTTTTTATCTAGACTTGTGTATTTGGAAAGTTGACATTATGTTGTACCAGACTTGTTTTGAAATGGTTTGAAATCTTCCGCTGTTTTATCTATGTTATTTACTCTGTTTACATATATACATATGTTCTTGTTCTGCCTTGATATATCATTATGCATGTTTACCGGATTCAAACGCCCCTCCAAAGTCAGAGTGCTTGCAAGAGACACCCTGGCGGAGGTGGGGTGTTACAAATATTTTGCAAATGAAAGCATTTATAAAAGAAATCTGGGTTGAAAATGTGAATTCAAATAGAAATTTGAATGATAAGGGAAACGGAAATTCATTTTCGAAAGGAAACATTGGATTATATTCCAAAATTCGGAATATAAAACAAATTGAAATAAATCCAAGGGATTTATAATGGGTGCGTTTTTTACAGGTCCCTATTAAGTTTCAAAATAAAAAAAAAACCCGCTGATAAAAAGAATAAAGAATACATCCCTATTTTTGAAATGCGGCAATTACAATTACACATCTGTCCTTTACACCCTAAAAACACTCAGTACATTGCATAATTTGCGCAGTCATTCAAGGAAGAAAATTAAAATCCCATGCCAGCCGCCACATCATAATTAATACTTCCGCCTCCTGCTCCTTATCCTTCGCCTCCTCCATTTCTTGACCCAAAAAAAATGCGGCACTGCATAAAAAAAAAAAAAAAAATTGTAAAATCATAAAATAATCCAAGAAGGCCACGCAAATTAAAAAAAAAAGTTGCATATATGAGTGCAACTATTGCCTATATTTGCACAAATGTATGCAACTATTACATAATGAAAATTCAGCAAACGTTTTAGCCTGTAGATATGTTGCACATACTTAATAGGATTTCGAGTTATTTGCACATTTTTGTACATTTTAATGCAACAATTCCAAAAACCTGCATAACAAAATGAAACTATACAACCATATCTGCACACTTGACTGTAAAAAATAAAGTTAGACTGCATACATTTCTGAAACAATTACATTCAACAACATTCAGTAAAAAAACATTCATACATACAATTATGTTTTATTTTTTCATGTTTTATACAAGTTTGCATACATGCATTCAGAATCTTAAAAAAATTGCATACATAAATGCACATAACTACAACAGTTTAAAACAATCTGCACAAACATAATAATTGCAGTCAATTATGCATATATCCAGATTAAATGCATACCTTCATGCAAATAATTCAAAAATCCGAACATATGAATGCATTTGATTACAAATTTCTGCATTATAGCATGCTAGTATAAATCAAAAGAAGCATAATTGTGTACAACGAACATTCAAAACTTAAATCAGCAAACAAAATTAAAAAAAAGGTTTAAATTACCTAGACGAAGACGGTTGCTTGAATACACCACTCTCCCCCCACCTGAGATCTGACATCGCCATAGTTCCTCCAGGAATAGCCACCGCATCCCAACCGATGGCCCCACCGCCTTCGTCAACCCCTGTTGTACCTCCGCCTTCACCAAAAAAATCCGCCGCAATAGGCGTCGCACCGCCCAACGATGGCCCAACCGCCGTGGACGCACCCTTCCGTACCTCCTCCTTCCGCAAGAAAATCCGCCGCCGTCCACAAAAAAAAAATCGACGTAGCCCTAATATGAAAATCCCGCCGCCATTATAGAATAAAATATATTTTGCTGAGAAAATAAAAACCGGAATACGTGTATGTACAGTAGTTAATAGCGGCTATAATTAAGAAAAGGGCAAATTAGGGAAAATTTTATCCGCATTTGAAAATAGGGATATAATTTTTATGTTTTAGAAGGGGAGGATGTGAGCCTAATTAAGTTTGCTTTTAGGGACCTGAGCCTTATTTTCACGATTTATAATTATACTTTGATTAGGTCGAATTTTATTATAATGGATTAATTCAGGAAGGATATTTGAATTCTATTTAGTATTAAACTATAATTTAAAATGAAATATATTAAGAAGTGAATATTTTAATATTTACAGTTGTAGAAGTACCATTCCATGTTTTGAAATAGTTTTAGATTTATTTAAATTAGGATTATTAAACAAGTCTAGATTCCTATTAAGGAAAGATACTGATATTTGAAAATGAATAGCGACTGAAAGCAAATGTTATGTGAATGTAAATAATCATAAGGGAAACTGAGTTAACCTTAAATGATAAGATTTATTCTAAAGTTCGGAATATAAATCGAATATAGATTATTCGAGAGAGAGTTATTTATTGGAATTAGATTATATCGAATTCGGGAAGTAGTTATTTTTACTTTCCATTTGAATCAAATTTATTTATTTATTTATTTATTTATTGAATTAATAAGTACAAGTTATATTTTTACATACCAAATATTTGGAAACAGTGATTATAACGTTACTGTTATAATAAATATTTTGTAAATCTAAACAGCAATTTTAACGCTACTATTATAATAAATGTTCAATAAATCTAAATAACGATTGTAACGCTGTCATTAAAATAAATATTTTATAAATCAAATATTTGGAAACAGCGATTATAACGCTACCATTTTAATCGATGTTCTTCGTAAAATAAATAGATTCTTAGATTGAATCTGAGAGTCACATAAGCGATGTTTTGTTTGAAGTTGTGGGCTTTGGCTATTTAGAAGTTGAGAATGTTATTCATTTACGGTCTGAGAGGTAATTATACCCCAACTTGATTTACTTCATGATTGATGGAGGTATGGTTAAGGTTCGATAGAAGATTGGTTAGCAATATGTTTAGTTAATAAATAATTAATGGTTTGAGTTATAATAACGATGTTTTATAACATTGCGTAAATTTATAGGACTTTGAAATGTTTTCCCAAATAAAATGAGGGATATTTTCTATGCATAGAAAATGATATGAATTAGCCAACGAGGAATTAAGAAATGGAAATATTCTTCCGATATTAATAAGGTATATTTTCTGAATTTTGAAAATAAGGATTCGTAAATATATAAAAATGTTTTCTAATTGGAATAAGAGATATTTCTCAAATAAAGGAATTATAATATTGGAAATGTTTTTCCAAGAATCGAGAGAGAAAAATTGAGTTTTGAAAGGATACGAAAGATGGGAAATAGGAAATGATAATATAATAAGGGGCTAGTGTTGTTTAATGCTTAATCGGTAGAATTTCCAATTAGAAATAGGACCGTTGATCATATGGATGTTTCTTTGATAGTTAAATCACCGACTATCAAAGTTTTGATTTAATTTATACCTCTGTTGCCAATATGGAGAGACTGGGATCAGATTTAATATTTGAAAACCACTCCGTATTGGTATAAGTGTTACGAATCAACTCCTGCTAAAGATAATTAAAGACGGAGTAAAATGCAAGGACTGTTCTGTTAATCCTGGGTAGAAATTGCCCAAGATGGATTAATAGAATAGTACCTTCGATTTGTCCAGTCCTAGGACAACGTATATGGATGAATGTCTGGCAATGTGACATTCAAAGTAAAAGACGACAAGATGTTCTGAAAGATAATCATGACCTCAAGCCTCATCACCTGAGAAATGACAGAAATCGTGCAGGCAGCATGGCCATGTGGGTCATTCCCATTAGGGGTATTATCACCTGATCTAAAGAAAATTCATTTGGTTGTTATTTTATTCGCTGCTGTATGCTTTCGGCAACGGTTGCTGATTACAACCGTTGGTGATAATATGCTAGATACACTCAGGTTAAATGAGTGGTCAGCCATGTGTGGACCGGGTTGCAAGACGTTCTTGTTGAACCCAGTGTATTCCCCTCTAGAGATACACTATCGGAAGGTGGTTTCATACCTTGTCATGTTGGAAATCTAATCTCCAATAAGCGCCCTGCGATTTTTGATTTTATATTATATATGGAGCGTGAGATGCAAGTGTTCCGCTAGATTTCTATTTATTTGATTTAGACACTATTGTAATATCACTGGATTTTATATCAAAAATATTTTTGGTTATTTTAAGGTAAAAACCATCTATGTTTATATGTGGATCGGTCTTATGATTATCTTTTCTTTTGAAAGGAGTTTTAAAAGTTAAACCAATGGTTGGAGTTTACTCACACTAGTCCCATGACTGACCCAGCGTTTATTTTGTTTTTTTCCCTAAACTCTTGGGTGCCCAAATTTGTACGGGCAGTCAAGTAGTCGGGATTTTGCAGATTCACTTGGAGGAGCTTGAAGCAGGAGGCTTCACCTGTTAGCTATAGATTATCATATTTTCCACTGTGTACTACGTTGTATCTGGAAACAGGTGTTTATAACTGTTCCATAAATAACTGTTGTGCTCTAATGATGGTATGTATGTACAATTACTGATTTGTATTTCATAGTTATGGTATATAATATATTTTATTCGTTTCGCTGTGAGATTTTTGTTCTTTGTTTTTTTCTTCTAATCTAAATTTTCTTTCTTTCTATTTCTCATCCTCTAACTTCTTTCTACTAATGATTCGTATTTCTATGCAATTTGAGTTGTACGTGTAGTGTTAATAGTCGACTCAAAGGGTACGGAAATTCGGGCCATTACATTTGGTATCAGAGCTGAAGGTTGAGTAGTAACCTTGGCTCTGTGGCGTAACTCAATAGTGATGGGGTTAGTAATACCCTAAATTGAGTTTGAGTATATATATGAGCGTGTATTTGTAAATTTGATATAAAGTTGTTTTATATTGTGTTGACTGGTTTGTTGAGTGGTTTATGAATTCTATTCGATACAGGATGTAAAACTATATCGATAGGTGTTTCTAAACTGTCGAACAAAGCAATTCGATACAGTATTGATTTAAAATGGGTAAATGGGATAATTTTGCCCAAAAACTATTATTGATGTAAAAAGAATAATTTTCTGAAATTATTGATTCGTTTGGTTGTTATTATAATCAAATGACATTATAATAATGAAATGGTTATATATAACCAAATATAGTTTGTATATGGATAATGTGTCGAAATAAGATGAAATGAAATTAAATTCAAACCAGAATTTGAGAATTTAAAACTGGTTGTTTAGAAATATTTTCAAAATCATTTTTAAAAGTATTATAATATTACTTTGACGAATCTTTGAATAAAAATGGTTTAAATGGACTTTGAAAGTGATTAAGCACTGAATCACTTCAGTGGCTAGAAAATAATTCTGATAATGGGTCGCGACATTATCGGTATTTATTTTCGAGTTTCTGGGTGACGGAATGCTGCTATTATAGTTCGTTGATGGAAAATTTGTTTGAAAAGGACAAGTTATTTTAAAAATTCAAAGGTTTAGGATTTTAAATGGTTATTGATATATGTATATATATTTATTATTTCATGCAAGTTTGAAATAAAACCCGGGAATTTGAATTCTGAAATTAAAGTTCAACTTGTATAAGTTGAATAGATTGAAATGGTAAAAATGTATCAAATGAGTTGAAATTTAACCTAAGTTAGATAAAATGGGATTGAATTAAAAATAATTTTGAATGAAATTAAATAAAGAAAAATGTTGACATTCGAAATGTTAATATGAATTCAACTTATGAATAAGCAAGTTGAATATATATTGGATGTTGTTAATTGAATTGTGATAAATTTGGATTCAAGTATAATAAGTGGATTAACTTAAATGGAAATTAGATTTGAATTGATAGAATGGAAGTGAACTAATTAGAAGTTGATTAGAGTATTAAAAACTGGAAGTTGGATAGATTTGAAACCAACTGGAAATGGATATATGTATGCTGAGCAGATATTGAATGGAAGCAAATGCAAGAGATAGAATTATGCCTGGCAAAAAGGCACACTTTTACAATATTGATTGGGTTTGATGGTTTTATGAGCCTATGGGGCAAGCCGCTTGGCTTTTTGATTTTCTTTTGGATTGGAGAAGGCCTAGAAAGGCGAGTTGTGGTTGTACCGATTGAGCCCTGCGAAGGAGATGCAGGCAAAAAATTTCAAAAATTAAAGAGTTAGAAAATTTTCAAGAATTTTTTTGATAATTTAAAAATCGAGTTGTTAATCATAATTGAAATAAGAAAAACCAGAATTAGTTAATAAAATTTCAAGTGGAATAATGAAATTTATAAATGGATTTAAAATCAATTGGAATGGGTGTGGATATGCAGAAGAGCATATGGATTGAAGACAAGAATGTGATGATGGATTGTTCAAAAATGGTGGACAGATCACTTGGAAAGAATTATGAATGGTTGAGTATTGGTATGAGAATTCGAAAGTCGGGTAAGAACTGGGTTATGAAGATATGGAATATAAGATTTCAATTAAGTAGGTTATGAGGAGTTAGAGTTATAGCATTACTTCTTAGCAATTTCGAGGACGAAATTATTTTAAGGGGGGAGGAATGTAACGACCCAGATTTTTGGACATTAAATTCAGAACATTTAAATTATATTAAATGTTGAAATGGAATAATATAATGGATTATAATAAAGAATTTAATTATTAAACGAATGGTGCACGTATTAAATTTTATTTAAATTTAAAATGGGCTCGAAATAGTCGCGGTAGTTCGTAATTTACGATTTAAACTTCAACTGAATATACATAATCCAATATAAGTTAGATTTCCATGAAACAAGAAACATTCAGATATGTTTGATCATATCTTTCAAATGGAAGTGAAAAATCGAGATTTCGTTTTATACATTGTAAGTTATGTCCAAATCAAATTTTCAGAAAGTCGCTATAGAATCGTTTATAAAGCATAATGATTTATTTAATAAAATAGATGGATTTCAAAATATATTGAATATTGTTTTAACTTAAAAATAGAAATATCAATTTTAAAATTCAAATTAGATTATTTGAAGCTATATGTATATGTTCAGATTAGATATGTATTTTATTTGTTTATTTTGAAATTGATTCGATTTAATTTCCAAACGATATATGATTATAACGAGATTAATTTTATAAAATTCAAAATAGTTATTGCAAGATTTTTAAGACATAGGTATAATTTAATTTATAGAATTTTTTTGGATTTTTATTTTTAAATAAATAAGCAACTTTTTGTTTAAAGTGATTTATGAAAGAGGTTATGCAGCGGTATAGGATCGTATAGTATATAGAATAGGATTGATATCTATATAGTAGAGTAGTAAGCAGTAAATCACACCGTCGATTTATACTGGTTCGGACCACTGTCCTACGTCCAGTCCCAGACTCACTTCTGGTATTTCACTAACACTAAAACCCTCACTTCACCCGGAGGAATAGGTTCACAATTACCCGAACCACTGAATGGGATTTCTTGCCTCAACCACTGAGAGGTCTTCACTAATACAGAATAATTGTTGACTCTTTTGTGTTCTTGATAACACGGATTGTCGAATATAAGTACACCCTTCCTATAGCCTTTCCTTAATGATAATCGTGAAGTGCGTGAAGGAATATGGAAGTTTAAAAGTCTCAAGTATGAAAGTAGATAGCTTTTTAGAACTTAGAGAGCATTGAATAAGATAGAGAGAATTAAAATTAAAATTCGGTGATTGGAACAATTAATCAACCCTCTATTTATAATATATAAAAAGATACAACTGATCATGAAGAGTTTTGATGAAGAGATATGGATTAAATAGTTGTATCTCTTCATAAAGGATGCAACTCTTCGGAATTCAGATGTCTGAAAATAAAATTCAGATGTCTGTTTATTTTAAAAATCAAGTCAGCAAGGAAATAGTGTATTTCGGGGGCATTTCATACATTTGAAATATATCAACCAGACGTCTGAATATTGTATTTAAAAACATTATGTTTCAGCAAACAGACGTCTGAATTTTTCAGACCAGACGTCTGTTTTCAGTTTCTTGCCTATTCCTTGCCTTATTTAAATTAGAAAACTATATATATAAAACGTGTGTGTGTCATCAAGGAAGACTTTAATATATAAATCTAGGACTAACAGACTCTTACAACATATAAGTGATCTTCGTTTTGTGTTCTTGAATCTGATTATCAAAAATATCTTCCTGCATCATAGAATTAGTCAATAATAATATATATGTACATGTATAGTTGTCATAATCAAAACACCATATTGCGAGATCCAACATTCTCCCCATTTTTGATAATTACGACTATATATGTGACTCCCCCTGTCAATATGCATATATGTGACATGTACGATCTCTAGAAATTTGAAGTTAATTTGTGGGGCTTTAACATTTTTAGACTATAATGACTTTATGTAAACTCAACTTATGATATAAGTTCTTCTGAAGCTCTTGAGTCTGTTTCTTCTTGTCTTCTTCCATCACTAGAAATAGATTTTCAAGCGCCATAATATAATTGGTCTGCATCCTTCATATATATGCTTTTATCCTCTTTTGTACTGTGTATCTTCGTATTGAACTTATTTCTTTTTCTCTTTTTGATACCCATGTACCTGCAAGTTAGCTTAGAGGTTCTTTGGTATAATTGTATAGTTGTTGTCATCAAAATGCAACAATGGAGTTTCTAACATTCTCCCCCTTTTTGATGATGACAACTATACAATTTAAAAATATATTCTTTCTATAACATCTTCCTCTATCAATATACACATGAATTTCTCCCCCTTTGTCATTATCAAAAAGAATGAGGGAATGTAATCAATATCGTCGTCTTCTCTTTATTTTCTTCCCCTGAATGTGTGATATATGTATATTTCTCCCCCTAATCATGTGACTATTATTTTCCCAAATTCCCTGATTTAGCTTTGAGCTCGGTTTTCAAAGATATTAGAGATACTGAAATACCCTCCTTTTTGTTGTGGTGTACCTGCAACAAATATTATATGTATACTTTGGTACCCACTTTCTCTGTTAGGGTCCAGGGGTTAGAGAGAAGGTAACCATACCCACAAGGGTTTAATGGTACCTTTGAAAATAAAGTTTTTATTTTTAACTACTGAATCAAAATAATCATCAATATATTTTTCTCTGTTTTTCCAATTTACAGGAACCCAAATACTTAGATAATTTCTATTAATATTTCCTTTTGTACTTCTATTATAAATGTTTCTAGTCATAGAAGCATTTGAATTTCTATAGAAATTTGATCTTCGAGTTACACATGCTTTAGTACTAGTAGTTAAATTTTTGTAATACATGAAAGCATATCTAGTACTAGTTCTATGATTACTTTTATTATACCCTAAGCCACTTTTATCGTGTAAAGGTCTAGAGTAAGATAAAATATCATTTAAATCATTTTGACCTTTATTAAATTTTGCGAACTTATTTGTACATTTTTCAAATTTGATTCCAAAGTCGCAATTGAAATTTTCAGAAGAAGTCTTGCAATCTAGTAAACCAATTTTCTTATTTAATTTAGATTTCTCCCTTTTTAAAGTAATATTCTCATTTTCGAGACGACAAATTTGAGATCCTGAATTAACTAAAGAAGAGTGTAATTTTTCAAAATTTTCATTCGAATCAGACGTTTCATTTTGCAAAGTGTTATTATTAACCTTTAAAAACTCATATTCTTTAGATAATTCTAAATTCGTTTCAGTTAAAGCTCCATTTTCTTTTTCAAGAGACGAAACTAAAGAATTAGAATTATTTAAAGAATCTTCTAATGATTCATTTCTATTTTTCAACAGATCGATTTCCTTTAAAAGAACATTGTTTTTATCTTCTAGTCGCTCATTTTCTTTTTGAAGGAAATCTTTTTGAAAAACAAGCTCTTCTAAGGTATTTTCAAAACATTTGGCTTGTTTGACTAAAAAATTGTTTTCTTCTTTTAATTTGGAATTTTCTTGCTCACAATCTTTAGACTTGGCTAAAATAATTGCATTAAGTTTACCCAAACTTTTAATAATTTTTCGTGGTCTAATAAAAGATCTTTATATAATGAATCCTCACATACCAATTGTGATATCACTTTAGCCATTAAACATTTTCTCTCTTGCCCTGTCGCTTCTGCTTTGTTGTTCTTCCACTTTCTAATGCCTTTACTAGATTTCTTTATTGCCATTTGTTCTAGGATGTTGTTACGATCTCTAGAATACCAAGCTCTGATACCAATTGAAAGAGGTTATGCAGCGGTATAGGATCGTGTAGTATGGAGAATAGGATATAATATCTATATAGTAGAGTAGTAAGCAGTAAATCACACAGTCGATTTATACTGGTTCGGACCACTGTCCTACGTCCAGTCCCAGACTCACTTCTGGTATTTCACTAACACTAAAACTCTCACTTCACCCGGAGGAATAGGTTCACAATTACCCGAACCACTGAACGGAATTTCTTGCCTCAACCATTGAAGAGGTCTTCACTAATACAGAATAATTGTTGGCTCTTTTGTGTTCTTGATAACACGGATTGTCGAATATTAAGTACACCCTTCCTATAGCCTTTCCTTGATGATAATCGTGAAGTGCGTGAAGGAATATGGAAGTTTAAAAGTCTCAAGTACGAAAGTAGATAGCTTTTTAGAACTTAGAGAGCTTTGAATAAGATAGAGAGAATTAGAATTAAAATTCGGTGATTGGAACAATTAATCAACCCTCTATTTATAATATATAAAAAGATACAACTGATCATGAAGAGTTTTGATGAAGAGATACAGATTAAATAGTTGTATCTCTTCATAAAGGATGCAACTCTTCGGAATTCAGATGTCTGAAAATAAAATTCAGATGTCTGTTTATTTTAAAAATCAAGTCAGCAAGGAAATAGTGTATTTCGAGGGCATTTTAGACATCTGAAATATATCAACCAGACATCTGAATATTGTATTTAAAAACATTCTGTTTTAGCAAATAGACGTCTGAATTTTTCAGACCAGACGTATGTTTTCAGTTTCTTGCCTATTCCTTGCCTTGTTTAAATTAGAAAACTATACATATATAAAACGTGTGTGTGCCGTCAAGGAAGACTTTAACATATAAATCTAGGACTAACAGACTCTTACAACATATAAGTGATCTTCGTTTTGTGTTCTTGAATCTGATTGTCAAAAATATCTTCATGCGACATAGAATTAGTCGATAATAATATATATGTACATGTATAGTTGTCATAATCAAAACGCCATATTGCGAGATCCAACATTCTCCCCCTTTTTGATAATGACAACTATATATGTGACTCCTCCTGTCAATATGCATATATGTGACATGTACGATCTCTAGAAATTTGAAGTTAATTTATGGGGCTTTAACATTTCTAGACTATAACGACTTTATGTAAACTCAACTTATGATATAAGTTCTTCTGAAGCTCTTGAGTTTGTTTCTTCTTGTCTTCTTCCATCATTAGAGTCCAAATAGATTTTCAAGCACCATAATATAATTGGTTAGCATCCTTCATATATATGCTTTTATCCTCTTTTGTACTGTGTATCTTCGTATTGAACTTATTTCTTTTTCTCTTTTTGATACCCATGTACCTGCAAGTTAGCTTAGAGGTTCTTTGGTATAATTGTATAGTTGTTGTCATCAAAATGCAGCAATAGAGTTTCTAACAATTTACACCCTATATCGGTGTTTTTGGAACTTCACGAAAGAAATTAACTTGTCTATTTTATTATATTTCTGGAATCGTGACACATCGCAGGACACAACCATATTTTTATTTTTGTCCATAGTAGTTCGTTGGTGAACGAGATTTTGTATAATAGGGAACCTAATAAATATATAAACTAGTAGCTTTCTCTATACATTAGAGCGTCGTGCATCACACATTTTCCATCTCCGTGTGTACCAAGTAATTTCCATTCTGTGCGGCTCAAGCTATTACCTGTCGTGGCCTCCAAACTTCATCTTCCTTAAATACTGCTATAATCTGTCTTGTTCTCATAATGAAAGCAAAGCGTGGGAAATGAAATCAAAGAGAAACTCACACAAAATATTATTTCTTTACACCTATAAAACAACCATTGTGAAACATAATTCCCAAACCACTTTCGTTCTCCCTGTTCTTCATGACAACAGCTACCATGTTTTTCCAGTACTTCAATGGAAACCGAAGATTCGAAATCAAATTAAAAAAATTAAAAAAAGGAAGAGAGAAAGCTCCACGAAATCAGATAGTTTTGAATTTGGTTGTGGATTTTTGGGGTTTTGATGTTTGTCTCCCGATCTAGGGAGTGCAGTTGTGCTTGTTGTAGGATTTGGCACTTACGCTAAAATCTTGGTGAAATTGGGTACTTAAATTTTTCGTGACTTATGTCGTGGAGGGTTGCATATGCTAGAAAACCGTGAGTGTGTGGGAGAGTTGCGAGGTGTTTATTTTGAGGAAGATGGGCTAAATTGATAGTAGTAGAGAAGAGAGTGGGATGGGTGTGCTGTTGAAAATAACGGAGGAATGTACGAGATAGTGGATTTAATACTCACGAAAATAGCAATAGAAGGGACAAGGCAGTCTCATGTGGGGGAGTTGGTGGACTGGGATAAGTTTTGGAAGGTTATCATGTTTATCAGGGGAGGTGTTGCAGTGTTGAATTGGAGAAACGGTGGAGTTTGGCTTGGTGAAAGAGGAGCTTGTGGATGGCGGCAGAATTGAGTTTAATAAAGCCAAGAAGGAGAAAAAGATTTGCAGAAGGGTTAGCACGGTAATAAATGTTTAAAAATAATTAAGGAAGGCAGATTAATAGTTTAAAAAAAACAATTTAGGAAGGATGATTAACATGAATTGCTCAACGATGAGTGATTTTTGGTATGGAAGTTTTGAACCATGGAATGGGTTAACGAGTTGAAAATTTTCTAAATTAAAGGTGATGGGAGGATGTTTGCCTGTAGCGTTGATTTTGGTTTGTGATGAAGTAGTATTTGAGAAACAAGGTTCAACATATGGCTTTTAAGTGGGGCATCGAACTGGATATGCAGTGAAGGAAGAGCGAGAGAGTTAAAGTGAAGACGCGGCAGTAAATGTGGAAGAGAACAGTTTCGAAATTTGCCCGTAGAGGAGAAGACAAGTTAGGTAAACCAATTAGCAGCATAATAAATGGGTAAGGGTAATCAACGAGAAATAATATAATAATGAATTATTTATTATTTTAAAACTGAACAAATCTTATAACATTGATTTCGTTAACACAATTTAACGGAACAGGTCTCGTGGGAAGAATTGTAGTGAAACAACCTATGTTATGGAACAAAGCTATTGGAATTTCATGATGAAATCAAACCCTAGTTTGATTATAAACGGAATAGAAGCAGAATTGTCCACTTCAAAACAAGGTGAGTAAACTCACTAATTCTACCTCATTTTTATTTTTATATAAACGAGTTTTAAATTTATTTATAGTAATTTTATACCGTGTGATGGTTGTTTGGATGAATGGCTGATAAAATTGATTGAATTAGTTGTATCATTGATCATTTAATAATTCTGTTCACCATGATATTTCATATTGATGTGAAAATAATATTATTGATGTTGATTAACATCTGTGATGCAGGGAAACAGGTTGGAGGAATCCAATTGGATTCCTCAATATTTCTATCATTGTGTTTGCATTGATTGTGACATATGTTGTGATATATTAACTATGATTGATCTTCTTGTATTTAGATATCACTAGCCCTACAATGTGGTATTTAAATACCCTTAAATATTTTCGAATATAGAAAATGAAATTTGTGATTAAAAAGGAAATATATTTTTCAAAAAATTGAAGTGTAATTTCAAATGGAGTTAAAAAGGTAAAAACTTGTTTATTTAAAACAAGAAGTTAATTTTAAACGGGTTTATATGTTAAGTGAATTGTTTATCGTTGGATAAATTGAAATGTAAATTCAAATTTGAATTTATATGAAAAGGTGGAAATCAATTTTGAAACCAATATCTGAAATGAGATTTGAACTTAGCAAATTATAAAGGAAATTATAAGTGAGGTTATAAATGTTTGGAATTAATAATGAGATTTTCTCTAAACAATTGTAAATTGAAGTCATAAATGGAGTATGGTTTTGATTATGTAAAAAGAAATATTATTCACGATTAAAGTGAATAATCATTTAGAGCAGATATTTTGTAAATGAAAGCATTTATAAAAGAAATCTGGGTTGAAAATGTGAATTCAAATAGAAATTTGAATGATAAGGGAAATGGAAATTCGTTTCGAAAGGAAACATTGGATTATATTCCAAAGTTTGGAATATAAAACAAATTGAAATAAATCCAAGGGATTCACAATTATACTTTGATTAGGTTGAATTTATTATAATATATTAATTCAGGAAGGATATTTGAATTCTATTTAGTATTAAACTATAATTTAAAATGAAATATATTAAGAAGTGAATATCTCAATATTTATAGCTGTGGAAATACCATTCCATGTTTTGAAATAGTTTAATATTTATTTAAATTAGGATTATTAAACAAGTCAGATTCCTATTAAGGAAAGATACTAATATTTGAAAATGAATAACGACTGAAAGCAAATGTTATGTGAGTGGAAATAATCATAAGGGAAATTGAGTTAACCATAAATGATAAGATTTATTCCGAAGTTCTGAATATAAATCAAATATAGATTATTCGAGAGAGAGTTATTTATTGGAATTAGATTATATTGAATTTGGGAAGTAGTTATTTTTACTTTCCATTTGAATCAAATTTAATTATTTAATTATTTATTTATTTACTTTTTAATTGAATTAATAAGTACAAGTTATATTTTTATATACCAAATATTTGGAAATAGCGATTATAACGTTACTGTTATAATAAATGTTTTGTAAATCTAAACAACGATATTAACGCTACTGTTATGATAAATGTTCCATAAATCTAAACAGTGATTGTAACGTTGTCATTAAAACAAATGTTTTATAAATCAAATATTTGGAAACAGCGATTATAACTCTACCGTTGTAATCAATGTTCTTCGTAAAAGAAATAGATTCTAGATTGAATCTGAGAGTCATGTAAGCGATATTTTGTTTGAAGTTGTGGGCTTTGACTATTTCGAAGTTCAGAATGTTATTCAATTACGGTCTGAGAGGTAATTATACCCCAATTTGATTGACTTCATGATTGATGGAGGAATGGTTAAGGTTCGATAGAAGATTGGTTAGCAATATGTTTAGTTAATAAATAATTAATGGTTTGAGTTATAATAACGATGTTTTATAACGTCGCGTAAATTTAAAGGATTTTGAAATGTTTTCCGAAATAAAATGGGAGATATTTTCTATGCATGGAAAATGATATGAATTGGCCAACGAGGAATTAAGAAATGGAAATATTTTTCCAATATTAATAAGGTGTATTTTCTGAATATAGAAAATAAGGATTCGTGAATATATATAAATATTCTCTAACTGGAATAAGAGATATTTCTCGAATAAAGGAATTATAATATTGGAAATGTTTTTCCAAGAATCGAGAGAGAAAAATTGAGTTTTGAAAGGATAGAAAGATGGGAAATAGGAATTGGAAATTATAATATATATTAAGGGGCCAGTGTTGTTTGATGCTTGATCGGTAGAATTTCCAATTGGAAATAGGACCGTTGATTGTATGGATGTTTCTTTGATAGTTAAATCACCGACTATCAAAGTTTTGATTTAATTTATACCGTTGTCAACATGGAGAGATCAGGATCAGATTTAATATCTGAAAACCACTCCGTATTGGTATAAGCATTACGAATCAACTCCTGTTGAAGATAATTGAAGATGAAGTAACATGCAAGGGCTGTTCTGTTAATCCTGGGTAGAAATTGCCCAAGATGGATTAATAAAATAGTTCCTTCGATTTGTCCAGTCCCAGGACAATGTATATGGACGAATGCCTGGCGATGTGACATTCAAAGTAAAAGATGATAAGATGTTCTGAAAGATAATCGTGACCTTAAGCCTCATCACCTGGGAAATGACAGAAATCGAGTAGGTAGCATAGCCATGTGGGTCATTCCCATTAGGGGCATTATCACCTGATCTAGAGAAAATTCATTTGCTTCTTATTCTATTCGCTGCTGTATGCTTTCGGTAATGGTTGTTGATCACAACCGTTGGTGATAATATGCTTGATACACACAAGTTAAATGAGTGGTCAGCCATGTGTGGGCCGGGTTGCAAGACGTTCTTGTTGAACCCAGTGTATGCTTCATACCTTGTCATGTTGGAAATCCAATCTCTAAAAAGCGCCCTACGGTTTTTGACTTTATATTGTATATGGAGCGTGAGATGCAAGCATTCCGCTAGATTTCTATTTATTTTATTTAGACACTATTATAATATCACTGGATTTGATATCAAAAATATTTTTGGTTATTGTAAGGTAAAAACCATCCATGTTTATGTGTGGATCGGTCTTACGATTATCTTTCTTTTAAAAGGATTTTAAAAGTTAAACCCATGGTTGGAGTTTACTCACACCAGTCCCATGACTGACCCAGAATTTATTTTGTTTTGTTTTCCCCTAAACTCTTGGGTGCGCAAATTTGTATGGGCAGTCAACTAGTCGGGATTTTACAGATTCACTTGGAGGAGCTTGAAGCAGGAGGCTTCACCTGTTAGCTATAGACTATTATATTTTCCGCTGTGTACTACGTTGTATCTGGAAACAGGTGTTTATAACTATTCCTGAAATAACTGTTGTGCTCTGATGATGGTATGTATGTACAATTAATGATTTGTACTTCAAAAGTTCTGTTATATAATATATTTTATTTGTTCCGCTGTGAAATTTGTGTTCTTCGTTTTTTTATTCTATTCTAAATTTTCATTCTTTCTATTTCTCATCCTCTAACTTCTTTCTACTAATGATTCGTATTTCTATGCAATTTGAGTTGGACGTGTAGTGTTAATAGTCAACTCCAAGTGTAAAGTCGGGCCATTACAGTAAGTAAGATAAGGTGTACATGCCTCACTAATGAATACTCTGCACTGTTACTAGTATATCCAGAAAGAGATGATCCCTTCAACTATAAATTGGTAGACTTAGGTATACGTCCAAATGTATCCTAACTACCCTGATCGATAGGCTCCCTAACCCTCGTAGATACATTGTGTTGGCCCCACAGTAGGAGGTATCACTTCCTACAGTGGCAACCCCTCATCGTAATCATGTACACAACCATATCTACGGGTGTCACGGTCGCCTTATCTCCCTCTGCCGGCTCATGCACGCACATGGCAGGGTCGGTTTGCGCCGACCACACGGTCTTCCACGTTTGGATCTCTTACATTCAGTCAGTAAGCGTGCCCCTTCTCTGCCTAGTACGGAGTACTTTGTTTGATACCTACTCCGGGTTACTAACTTAAATGGGTCCCACACAATATGATACAAGCTCCCCCTTTGTCTTGTATCCCCCACTAGGTTTTTATTGATTATTTATACCACTAGGTGTCTTTAATTACATTTCCTTATTTATTTCCACTGGTTATGCTTACCTACAGGTGTCTTTAATACATAACACCTAATCTTTCAATCGATTATGCTTACCTATAGGTGTCTTTAATTACATAACCCTATCACTTCTACAAGTTATCTTTGCCCTAAGAGGTGTATTCAATTACATAACTTTATTATTTCCACTGATTATGTATACCACCAAGTGTCTTTAATTACATAATCTTAATGGGTTAATTTTGTAGGCCCATTACCCATCCCCTCTTCAGATTTACTTAACCCACCTCTCAACCATGTTTACTTAACCCCCAACTTAAATTTAAGTTCATACAATCCCTATGGATTAACTTAGGTTAAGTAGTCCAATTCTTTACCATGTCCATTTATGGTTTCGTAATGAACCAGACCTCCCACATTAGACCTACAACATGCGGATGCTGGATATTTCGGTCAGGTCCGGGCAGACTTATTCCACAATTGGACCTAACCTCGTGTCATAGCCCGATTCGTATCTACGTACTTAGACCTCCCATATTTGGTTCACCACTAGTGGCTGCTGGATACGCCGGTCGGGTCCGGGCAGACTTCCACCAGTAATGCAACCTAACCTCGTGTCATAAGTACAATTACAATTCCTAATTGTAATTACTAGACATTCCATTTTTAATTAATTAATCAATTAATTGATCCTTTCCTTTTACTGGTGTCAATACCTATTTTGCCCAATAATTTGAATTACATGTCCATAAATGTTCATATTCAAATTATGCCATTTTTAATTTATTTACCAATTAATTAATCCTTTCCTTTTATAGGCGTCAATACCTATTCTCCTCGATAATTTGAATTACATGTCCATAAATGTTCATATTCAAATTATGCCATTTCTATCCTTTTTTCCCCCGTTCTTTAACTAGCGCCCTCACAAAATTGGCAACCTGCCTAGGCTAGACAATAGCCTAGTCATAAACGATAATAGGGAAAATAATGGGAATATAACTAAAATGATCATCTTGGCATAAACATAAACTTGTATGATAATAAGGTGAACATACATACTAGCATGGACATGAAATTGTCATCATAACAAGGTGGACATAAAACTGATGAACTATGATATCACAATATCTAAATTAGCAATTTAGATGTCCAATCGATTCAAATCTAACATGATAACATAGGGTGACAATTTAGATCACATAAAATAGATCTAATATGTTAACATAAGGTGACAATTTAGATCACATAAAACAGATCTAATATATTAACATAAGGTGACAATTTAGATCACATAAAATAGATCTAACATGAATCATAAGGTGACAATTTTAGATCACATAGGATATATCTAACATGAATCATAAGGTGACAATTTTAGACGGCATAGAATGGATCTAACATGAATCATAATGTGCCAATTTTAGATCATATAGGATTTATCTAACATGAATCATAAGGTGACAGTTTTAGATCACATAGAATAGATCTAACATGATAATTTTAGATCACATAGAATAGATCTACATACATCTGCATCATAGCATATCATAAAAGTTACAACCCAAGATCCATAATGATAACATAGTAGAACAATTTGAATTGGATCCAAAGAAATAGATCCACCATGACATAGCATAAGATCTAACAATAACATAGATTCAAAGTCTACAACATATCCAAATCACAGTCTTTCATAATTCACTATTATTTATCTAAACCTAAAAGCAACTAGAACTCACTGTGATTGGATTGCTAAGATGATAGAAAAGGTGCTGAGTCTATGCTTAAATCTCAGAATTTGATATGATTTAGAAGAAGATGAGAGATCCTAGTCCATTTCAGAATCCAGTAGAGTCTGGCCACCATTGTTTCTTTGTGAAGAAAACAAAGGATATAAGATATATTTATAGCTGCTGGGTTACAGAATTCGGATGCCACCTCAGCGCTAATGGAATTGGGTCAGGTCACGGGTCGTCACTCACTCGAAAAAGGCCCAAATACCCAGAAACTGTTCTGGGCGCACTTTACGGGTGCACTAGTGAAAACTTGCCTTGGCGCACTTAGCAAGTGCGTCAGTTATATCTGGTTCTGATTTTCATCTTTCTATCGTCCATAACTTCTTCATTTATTATCTGTTTTAAGCAAACTAGGTCTCTGTCCTGACTAGAATTTCGAGACGGACATAATAACGTAATCAGTTTCCCTTAATTCTTAATATTAAACTATTTATTCTTTAATTTATCTTCTTTAATGTCGTTAAAAATTCGGGGTGTTACATTCTCCCCTTCATCCCCGAAATCCCCAAGTTGAGAAGAATGCATATCCTACCATCCATCATCCATCTACTCATCCATAAATCACTGGCATCCATTGTCCTTAAGGATTTCTAATTCTTTCATGAATATATGCAAAAGTGTGTGTATATGTCCCAACACTAATGCGAAGATCAGGTGGTCTACTGACTCAGTTGACCTCCTTAATGCAATGTATGTTAGTGTCATGAATCCAATATGTATGCAAATAATCCTATTATAACATATAAGCTCTACATGTGTGTACACTCATTCGTCCAAATGCAACATCCATATGCTAGTTCATCCATTTACATCCATAAAAGAAAAGTAAAATGCACACACATCCATATGCAGTATGAGAGTGATTGAGCCGATCTTAGTGCCTAATGTGTGTGTATATGCGTCCACAGGCAAGCACTTGCATCCACTTGCATCCATCAAACATAACATGTTTCAAACACATGTTTTCATCCATAGGATTCCTATCTAAAGGTCGAAAATTCTATGGATAGGACATACTCAAATGATAGAAACAAGTACTTATAAAGCTTTGGAAAAAGGAGTTAAGAACATACCCTCGAGGAGAAAAGGGTACGAAGCACGAATCTTGTCTTCGGTCTCCTAAGTTGCATCCTCTGTGTTATCTCCTTATTGAAACTTTAGTAACTTGATCTCTTTATTGCGTAGCTTCTTAACTTCTAATCCAAAAATACGAGAAAGAACTCGCCTGACTGTCGCCTCCCGTTCCACTTCTACCTCTTCAAATATACTCGGCTCAACAACTTCCGTGGTGTCATGCAAGCACTTCTGCAGATGAGAAACATAGAAAATACCATGAACACTAGATAGATTTTCAGGAAGCCTCTATAGGCCATTTGGCCAATCCTCTCGGTTATGGGAAATGGTCCCACAAACCTAGGTGGCAACTTCCCTACCGATCCGAAGCGAACCACATTCCTCAGAGGTGACACTTTGATAAAAACCAAGTCTCCAACTTCAAATTCGAGGTCATCCTTCTCTTGTCTGCATAGGATTTCTACATATCTTTAGTTGTCTTCATCCGCCATCGAATAAGGTCAATCTTTTCAAACATTTCTCTAACCATGTCTGGTCCAAGTAATAATCTTTCTACAGACTCCCACCAACAAGTTGGCGATCTACAGGGTCGTCTGTACAATGTCTCGAAGGGTGCCATGTCGATGCTGGCCTGATAGCTGTTGTTATAGGCAAACTCTACTAAAGGAATATGCTCTTCCTAAGTCCCTCCGAAGTCTAGGATACACAGCCTCAAAAGATCTTCTAGAATTCTGTTCACCCTCTCCATTTGCCCATCGGTCTAAGGATGATAAGCGGTGCTCAAACACAATTGTATACCTAATGCTTCTTGCAAGCTTCTTAAAAATTCTTTGGTAAAGATGGGGTCGCGATCACTCACGATGCTGGAAGGAACTCTATGAAGACGAACAATCTCTCGGACATAAATTGCTGCTAACCATGATGCCGTCCTCTTACTCTTAACTGGAATAAAATGAGCGCTCTTAGTGAGTCTATCTACCACAACCTAGATACGGGTGTTGCCTTTCTTCGATCTAGGCAAACCATCTATGAAATCCATAGAGACGCTCTCCCATTTCCACTGAGGAACCTCCAGAGGATAAAGTAAACCGCCAGGCTTCTTTTGCTCAGCTTTGACTTGCTGGCAAACTAAACATTTGGAAACAAATTTGGACACGTCTTTCTTCATCCCAGCCCAAAAGAAAACCCTCTTCATGTCCCTGTACATCTTATCACCGCCTGGTTGAATGGTCATCTTAGAATGGTGGTTCTTCTAGGACTGCCTTTATCAAGCTTCCAGTTTGAGGAACACAAAGCCTTCCATATTGTCGCAACCACCCCTTTTCATCTATGGCATATCTGCTGAGGTGACTAGAAGTCTCCCCTCTTCGGAGATTATCCATGATGTCTAGAATCTGTGGGTTACCTTGTTGCGAAGATCCTATCTGGTCCATAAGAGTCAGTCGTATCTCCAAGGATGCAAACAAATCAGGCAAAATCTCGATGCAGGGTCTAAAATCAAAAGCTGATATGAACTCCAAGTTCTTTCTTTCTACAAACAGAGGACTCAGGGTCACCCTCTGCCTACTTAGTGTGTCTGCCACCACATTACTCTTTCCAGGGGTATAAGAAATCTCAAAATCATAAGAAGCTTGGAACTCCATCCACCATTGTTGCCTTAAATTGAGATCCTTCTTCGACAACATATACTTGAGAGATTTATGATCGGTGTATAACTCGAACTTCTCTCCAAGTAAATAATGATGCCACATCTTTAACATTTCTCTCCAAGTAAATATTGATGCCATGTTTTTAACGCAAACACTATGGCAGCTAGCGCAAGATCATGGGTGGGGTAGTTCTTCCCATGAACTCTCAGCTGTCTACCCCATAACACACTACTTTCCCTTCTTGCATTAGGACCGCACCAAGCCCTGTACCGCATGCATCAGTGTAAACGGTAAACACTTTATTCCCGTTAGGTAAGGTCAAGATCGGGGCTGCTGTCAGAGCCTTCTTCAATCGTTGTAAAGCAATGTCACGGTCTATATCCCATGAGAATGCCAAGTTCTTCTTCGCCAGCCTGGTGAGTGGGGCTGATATCTTTGCGAAGTCCTTAATGAACTTCCTACAGTAACCTGCTAAACCAAGAAAGCTCCTCACCTCGGTTGCATTTTTAGGAACCTGCCAATCTTGCACTGCAACCACCTTCGCGGGATCTACACTTTTATGTAGACCACATGCCCTAAGAATTTCACCTCTTTTCTCCAAAAATGGCATTTGGAGAATTTTTCCTTAAGCTGATGGTCACAGAGAGCTTTCAAAACTTCTCTCAAATGTTGGGCATGCTCTTCTTCTCACTTAGAGAAGATCAAGATATCATCAACAAAGACTACAAAAAATTTATTTAGGAACTCCCGAAACACCCTACTCATCAAATCAACAAAATAGGCGGGTGCATTCGTCAACCCAAAAAGCATAACTAGCCATTCAAAGAAACTGTCCGGAGTCCTAAAAGTAGTCTTATCTATGCTATCCTCAGCCACCCTCAACTGATGGAACCTCGTGGCCAAGTCTAAGTGAGAAAATACCGAGGCACCAACAAGATGATCAAATAAATCATCAATCCTCGGAAGTGGATGCCTATTCTTCTTAGTGAGTTTATTCAGCTTCCTATAATCAACACACAAACGAAGAGAACCATCCTCCTTAGTTACGAATACTATTGGAGCACCCCATTCAGATATGCATCATCTGATAAACCCTTTCTCAAGTAGCTCCCCTACTTGCTTACTCAGCTCCCTCCTTTCCCTTGGAGCCATGTGGTGCACTGGTAATGCAAGTGGCTTTGCATTGTCCACCATATATATGCGAAAGTCGATCTCTCGCCTTGGAGGTAAACCTCGAGCCTCATCAAAAACATCAGAAAAATCTCGAACTACTAGAATAGATTGCAGATCATCAATAGATGCATCAAGAGACTCTAGAAAACTAAGTATAACCGACCCTTATGGGTCACACGAAATCTCGAGGGTTTCCCATGACAAGTCAGAAGCCTAACAACCCTCTTCTCACAATCCAGAATTGCATCATAAGTGGAAACCCAATCCATTTCTAGAATCAACCCATAGCCCATAAACCCGAGCACATACGCATCGCATTCAAACTGGACGCCTAACACAGATATATTCAAACCCCGAAAAATCATAGATAAATGAGCCGAACCACCAATATGGTTTGAAACAACTACGGGATCTACTACCATACTAGTAATTAAGTGCAGAGATTCAACTACAGAACTTGACATAAATGAACGTGAGGCACCTGAATCAAAAAGTGTTCTAAGGATGGTTTGAAAGAGAAATTAAACCTTCCATAGAAATTTTTCTACCTCTATCAGGAGCACTGGTCGCGAAAGCATGCACCTGTACTCCAGAATTTCTTGCCCTTTGACCTTGTCCCTGTGAACCCCATTTCTTTGGGCACTCTTTAACAAAATGTCTGGACTCTCCAAAGTGGAAGCAAGATTTCTTCCTTTGCTTATAGTCTTTAACCAGATGACCTTCCTTCCCACAATGGTGACATTTTCTCTTATCCTTGCCTTTATCATTTTTCCCTCCTTTCTTCTGATGTTGCTGCTGCCCCTTCTTAGGCCACACCTTCTTATTCCGTGATGTCCCCTCAGCTTTTGTTTCCTTCTTTTCTCCTTTGTCCTCCTCATGCATTAGGGCCATATCAACAAGATTCTAAAAGGTGGCCCCCATTGTAATATGGAACATAGCTAAACCATGCAGAGGCTCATTAGCCCTTTAGCAAACCGTAAAGCCTTTTTGTGAGGCATATCCACCAACTCTAACCCAAACCTTGCTAGCTGATTGAATTTGTTCACATATTATTTCACTGTCAAGTTTCCTTGTTTGAGTGCTAAGAATCTCTCCATCCGCATGCTGCTTTCAGCTTGGGAAAGAAATTTCATTTTGAACCTCTGTCTAAAATCTTCCCAAGTTTCCACCGGACGTTCGGCTTGGGTGACTTCCCACCAAAAAGAGGCTTCATCCTTCAATAGCCAAGCAGCAAACTGAATCTTTCTTCTGTCCTCCACCTAAAAGATTACGAATAAGTCTTCAGTCTCCTTAAGCCAATTCCGAGCTTCCATGAATGTCTCATTCCCATGGAATGGCTTCCCTCCCATAGCACGGAAGTCCTTGCAGATCTTGGCGAAGTTATCTGCTTTTGGAGGGGGGAGGAGGAATGACTGGTGCAGCTGGAGGAGGAATGTCTCTTTGGCCTTTGGCCGGCGCCGTGGCCTCCAAATAGCTACGGAACCATCCGGGTATATTGACGCCTTCTGGGATATTAGGGATGTTTTGTTCCCCAGACATGCTGAAAAAGGGAAAATGAAGAAATTTATATAAAGGACCGAAGGATACTATATATGGATTTTTGGGGAATGTTTTTCAAAGCAGACTTTTTCTTTTTGAAAATGCTTTCTTTTAAAACCTTTTTGACAATAATTTTCAAAAACTTTTATCTAATCTGGTAACCTTCAACTCTGATACCAAGTGTGACACCCCACATCTGTTGATGTCACTCACTAAGGGAATGCATTAAGTTTTGTGAAGCGTTATAGGTAATCAAACACAAAATAATTACAAGATAGATATAAATAAGATTGCAGCAGAAATTTAAATTTTTATTTCAATCATAATACCGTGGTCCACAAGACCATAAGTCACAAAAACCAATACAATAAAATAACTTAGGTCTTGCACCATCAGAGTACATAAAATATAAAAACATAATTCCTCAAATTAAAAGTGTTAAGCCATAATAGAGACAAGAACTTGAGCCATACTTCAGAAGTAGCTCCTAGCAAGGTGATATCTGAATCCTAACAAAGCCTGGGTGTTTCCTACCTGAGACCCTGGGGAGGGGGGGAATGGAAGAAAGAAGGAGAAACAAAAGGGTCAGACATAAAGTCTGGCGAGTCTAGTTACTTTTAGCCAGTAGATAAATAAAAGTATCATGATAGGCATATAAAGTGGATAAGGGAGATCACTATATAAATGGAAGGGGTGACAAGGTAAGCAAGATAAGGTGTACATGCCTCACTAATGATTACTTTGCACTGTTACTAGTATATCAAAAAAAAAAAAAGACGAACCCTTCAATTATAAGATGGTAGACTTAGGTATACATCAAAATGTATCCTAACTACCCTGATCGATCAGCTCCCTAACACTCGTAGATACCTTGTGCTAGTCCCCACAATGGAGGTATCACTTCCTATAGTGGCAACCCCTCGTCGTAATCATGTGCAAAACCATATCTACAGGTGTCATGGTCATCTTATCCCCCTCTTCCCGGCTCATGCACGCACATGGCCCGGTCAGTTTGCGCCGCCCACACCTTCCTCCACATTTGGATCTCTTACAATCAGTCAGTAAGCATGCCCCATTTGTGCCTAGTACGGAGTACTTTGTTTGATACCTACTCTAGGTTACTGACTGAAATGGGTCCCACACAATATGATACAAGCTCTCCCCTTTGTTTTGTATCCTCCACTAGGTTTTTACTGACTATGTATACCACTAGGTGTCTTTAACTACATAGCCTTTTTAATTTCTACCGGTTATGCTTACCTACAGGTGTATTTAATACGTAACCCCTAATCTTTCAATCGGTTATGCGTACCTATAGGTGTCTTTAATTACATAACCCTATCACTTCTACAAGTTATGTTTACCCTAAGAGGTGTCTTTAATTACATAACTTTATTATTTTCACCGATTATGTATACCACTAGGTGTCTTTAATTACATAATCTTAACGGGTTAAGTTTGTGGGCCTATTACCCATCTCCTCTTCAGATTTACCTAACCCACCCCTCAACCATGTTTACTTAACCCCCAACTGAAATTTAAGTTCATGCAATCCCTATGGATTAACTTAGGTTAAGTAATCCAATTCTTTACCATGTCCATTTTTGGTTTCATAATGGGCTAGACCACCCACATTAGGCCTACAGCATGTGGATGCTGGATATGTCGGTCGGGTCCGGGCAAACTTATTCCGCAGTTGGGCCTAACCTCGTGTCATAGCCCGATTCGTATTTACATACTTAGTCCTCCCACATTAGGTTCACCACCAGTGGCTGCTGGATATGTCGGTCGGGTCCGGGCAGATTTCCACCACCAATGCAACTTAACCTCGTGTCATAAGTACAATTACAACTCCTAATTGTAATCACTAGACATTACATTTTTAATTAATTAATCCTTTCCTTTTATAGGTGTCAATACCTATTTTGCCCAATAATTTGAATTACATATCCATAAATGTTCATATTCAAATTATGCCATTTTTAATTAATGTACCAATTAATTAATCCTTTCCTTTTATAGGTGTCAATACCTATTCTTCCCAATAATTTGAATTACATATCCATAAATGTTCATATTCAAATTATGCCATTTTTATCCCTTTTTCCCTCGTTCCTTAACTTGCGCTCTAAGAAAATTGGCAATATGCCTAGCTAGACAATAGCCTAGTCATAAAGGATTATAGGGAAAATAATGGGAATATAACTAAAATGATCAGCCTGACATAAACATAAACTTGTATGATAATAAGGTGAACATACATACTAGCATGGACATGAAATTGTCATATTATAACAAGGTAGACATGAAGCTGATGAACAATGATATCACAATATTTAGATTAGCAATTTAGATGTCCAATCGATTTAAATCTAACATGATAACATAGGGTGACAATTTATATCACATAAAATAGACCTAACATGTTAACATAAGGTGGCAATTTAGACCACATAAAATAGATCTAACATGTTAACATAAGGTGACAATTAGATCACATAAAATAGATCTAACATGAATCATAAGGTGACAATTTTAGATCACATAGGATAGATCTAACATGAATCATGCTGTGACAATTTTAGACCACATTGGATGGATCTAACATGAATCATAAGGTGACAATTTTAGATCACATAGGATAGATCTAACATGAATCATAAGATGACAATTTTAGATCACATAGAATAGATCTAACATGATAATTTTAGATCACATAGAATAGATCTACATACCTCTACATCATAGCATATCATAAAAGTTACAACCCAAGATCCATAATAACTATATAGTAGAACAATTTGAATTGGATCCAAAGAAATAGATCTATCATGACATAACATAAGATCTATCAATAACATAGATTCAAAGTCTATAACATATCTAAATCACAGTCTTTCATAATTCACTATTATTTATCTAAACCTAAAAGAAACTAGAACTCATTGTGATTGGATTGCTAAGATGATAGAAAAGGTGCTGAGTCTATGCTTGAATCTCAGAATTTGATATGCTTTAGAAGAAGATGAGAGATCCTAGTTCAGTTCAGAATCCAGCAGAGTCCGGCCACCATTGTTTCTTTGCGAAGAAAACAAAGGATATGAGATATATTTATAGCTGCTGGGTTACAGAATTCGGATGCTACCTCAGTCCTAATGGAATTGGGTCAGGTTACGAGTCGTCACTCATTCGAAAAAGGCCCGAATACCCAGAAACTATTCTGGGAGCACTTTACAGGTGCGCCAGTGCAAAATTGCCTTGGTGCACTTGGCAAATGCGCCAGTTATATCTGGTTCTGATTTTCAACTTTCTATCGTCTGTAACTTCTTCATATGTTATCCGTTTTACGCAAACTAGGTATCTACCCTGACCAGAATTTTGAGACGGACGTAATGACGTAATCAGTTTCCCTTAATTCTTAATATTAAACTATTTATTCTTTAATTTATCTTCTTTAATTTCATTAAAAATTCAGGGTGTTACAGGGTTGTCCAACCTCTACATGAATAAGTGAATGTTCAACCTAAAAACAACATGAGGAAAAATCAAGTACTAAATTTTCAACCTCCTGTTTAACAAGTGACCGGTTTATACCTAGTTTGTTGCCACTGCGGGTATGTAGTTAAAGTTGTAATCAGAGCAGATGGAGAAACTATAGGTCGTAGAATCCAGTGGTGTCCCTTCTAACTAGAAGGGTACAATTACATGGAACGGAGATGATCGTTTGTGTCCTAGAGGAATAACATATGCAAACGAGTTTGAACAAGGAATAAGACGTCTCAAAAATGCCGTAAAAAATATGTAGTTTGACCATAACATGTAGTTGTTTATGTTTTTTGTCATTAACACTCGTTGTATCTTTATTGTTATTATTAGTTTATTATGTATTCCTATTAAAAATGCAACTCGATTTATCGTTTTACATGATGAATTGATGAGTTAAGCAGTTTAGTTAGGTAACAAAAATGATCAATTGCATAGTCATGTTGGATGATGTAGCGACATGTAACATACAATGATCAACAACATAGAACAACATATAATACATCAGACTATATCGATGTGTAACATATAATGATACAAAGTGACAGATACATATATACATCTAGAAATCAAGTACAAAATATAAGGTTATCATAAATTTACTGCAGCACTGTCTTCGTCATCATTGTCGTCATCACCTGCACTCCCCGATCAACCACCACCCTGGCACCCCCTAAACCACCTACACCCCCCGGAACCTCCAATGCCCCCAAATCCTAGTACATCGAATCAAAAATTTAGCTTAACAACTTGACCCTGCATCTGACCCTACATCACATGCATCTGAACATGAATCACTTGTACCTTCATCCGATGTTGCTGACCCAGCATCTAAGAATGAAGTAGCGCCATATGCTGAGTAGCGATGATATGTTGTCTATGTTGGTCCAACCTGGTTGAATACTGCAATAAAAATATATAATATGTGGGAGCCTCTTGTTCATCTCTGGTCAGCTACTTGGCACACCAATCTGCCTCTAGTATGCTCATTTAAGAGCACCTAAAGTAATAAGGACAAAAGCATAAAACCCCAAGTCAGACAAAGTCTGGTGTGAGCTATAGTAATCTCAATCACTATATAGGATAACACAATAGTTACGATAAATCATAATTGACCTGGCCTTGCACCTAAAGAGTTAACACATATAATCATGTACTCTACTCTACAATAACCACATTACTGAATGTAAATTGAAGTATGCATGTAATAGTGACAACAAGCATTCAAACTTGGAAAACATCCTCACGTTCTCTCACTCAATGCCTTCGGTATAAGATCATGTTTGGTCTGTATGGTACCCCATGGATAAGGACCCAAACCTGTCTCACACATCACTTAATTTTCTTCCTAAACCTGGAGAAAAAGACCCGAACCTGGTCCTAGTTACCCATACACTCAATACCATCATCCTCGGGTATCATATAAACCTTACGTACTAATTAACCCTTTGCATTACATATCTACGGTGAAGTTCATCTTGGAAGTCACCCCAACGATTCCCATATGGAGCATTTGAGGTAACTTCCCACTTAGGTTTTCTTCGCGTCTTAGGTTAGTTAGTCGAATTAAAGTGTGAGTTCAAAGGAGTCTGATCATCATCAAGAGGTAATATCACACCATGCAGTACGGTAAAGAACCCATTCCCTTGCCCATTCTCGGATCAGTCCACCCCGGCTCGGCATGACTGAGCCGGATACTTAGTGCAATATCCGGATCGACTATGCTGATCAGGGTTTAAACATTATATCCAGATCATCTATGACGATACAAAATTGTTTCTGGTTCCTGGGTCAAAAATGTCGACCCGGACTATTACGATCCAATCCAAATCGAAAATGTCGATCCCAAACATGAGCCTCCTATGAATTGAACCCTCGGCTCGAACACCTTACCGAGGTCCCCACTTCTGCTTCCTTGTTGTACCTCTTCCTTTTTCTTCTGGCCGAGCTGAGCCTAGCCGACCCAAGCCTAGCCGACCCGAACTTCAAAGCCCCATAACTTGGGCTATGAAACTCCAAAAAAATTGAAATCTGGCTTATAGCCTCCTTGGACCTTCCTTGTCGTCCCTACCAGTTTTATCCGATTTTGATGACTTTTGCATGGATCCACCTGATTGAACCGACCTAGCCGGCCTAAAACCTGTAGTGCTTCCAGAATAGTTTTTAACGTTTAATTTCTCCATTTGATGGTGTTTGCATCCATCTTGGCATTCCTAGATAATGTCTTAACATACCCAATAGATGAAACAATATGTAATCAAACAAACAAGATCAAAACACCTAAATAAGCATGGTTTTCCCTTAACCCCCTAAATTGTAGGATTTACAAATTAATCCCAAATTAACCCAAACTTGCATATGTGTCATTATAGAATTAATAATGAACTATGGGAATTTTTTTAATATTTTTATGAGGTGTATACATGTTAATATAGCATAATTTGTGAGTAAGAACACCATTACTCACCTTAATTATCCAAATAATTAGATATGAAATTGGTGATGGTATGGCTTGAGTTCCAATGCTATGTAACAGCTCCAAGTTTGATTTGACATTGAGGTGATTAAATTTTCACTAATATTAGGTTTAGGCTAATTAAAGAAGGGATTAGAAGGTGTTTTAGAGGATGGAAGCCATTAAAGGTTGATGGGACCCTTCTTGAGATTTGTGAAAGTGAGAAGGAATGATTCACCTACCTCATTCAGCCCTTACATAACCCTAACCCCAAAATAGACTTTGGACTCTCCCACTAATGACCTTACCTAGCACAAATAAGATGCTTAAACTAATCCATATATTGTTTCGGTCATTCCTCTCAAAGGGCTTATCTGTTTGACTAATGGACCACTCTATAGAATGGGAAACCATCATCTAAATCCAATGGAAGTTGTTTCAACTCAATATCTCTTATTAATCAAAATTTATAGGCAAAACAAGATTCACTAAGGGTAAAATGGCCATATTAAAATCCAGCAAAAATGTGAAAGTAGGAAATGGGCCAATAGACATTTCCTAAAGTTATACGATTATATGGCTTCATATGAAACTAAAATAAATATTTTATGATCCTCGGCTACGTATAATATGGGTCATTACATTTTCGCCCTTAAGAAATTTCTCCCTTGAAATTCCTTAAACAACAAAAAGGTTTGTCCTGCATGATTAACGACCACCATAATCAATCGAACATACATAGCAAAATAGTTTAAGTCTATCCTAGCATGCGGGATACCAATACAAGAAAATTGATGATATAACGAATGGAAATTTAAGAGTGATGTTTTAAAACTTACTAAGTGAAAACCTATGGATAAGACGCCCTCATGATCTCCTCGGTCTCCTAAGTATAATTACTATCGTTCTCACTCCACTGAACCTTGATAAGCCTCATAATTTTTATCCTAAGTTGTTTCGTGTCATGTTCCACGATACGAATTTGCCTATGGGCTACAGTGGTTTCCGGTTCCACTTCAATATCATCTAATTTATCCCATGTGATAGCTATATTGGAATCATGTACGAACTTCCTCAAATGGGATACATGGAACACATTGTGTACCCCAACCATTTTCCAAGGCAAATAAACCCTATGTGCCAAATTACCTACCCATTCAAGGAGTGGAAATGGAGTGACATAACTCATTGCTAATTTTTCCCTACTACCAAACTGAATCACACTCCTTAAAGGAGAAATTTTGACAAACACTAAATCACCAATGGAGAACTCCAAGTTTCTCCATTTCTTATCGGCATAACTCTTTTGCCTATCTTGGGCAGCTTTCATTCATTGCTAAATGATTTCAATCTTTTCTTAAGTTTCCATAGTCATGTTTGTCCCAAGTACCAGTTTCTCACCTTCCTCCCAACAACACGTGGGAGCGTTGCACGACCTTCCATATAACGCTTTATACAGAGCCATGCCAATGCTTGACTAGTAGCTATTATTGTATGAAAAATTAACCAAATGCAAATGGCCATCCCATGATCCTCCAAAATTAAGGATACAAGCTCATAAGAGATCTTCCAACTTGTGATTTACCCTTTAAGTCTGACCATCTGTTTGAGGATGATAAGCAGTATTGAGATGCAACTCAGATCCCAAAGCTTCGTGTAACTTCTTCCAGAATCCACTAGTGACCAATGAATCTCGCTTACTCACAATGCCTTTTGGTACTCCATGGAAACGCACAACCCATTTCACATGCAATTCTGTTAGTTTGGTTGTCTTTTTACTTGACTTGAAGAGTATAAGCTTGGCGCTCTTTGTCAACCTATCAACAATGATTCTATTAATATCACACCCTGCTCGAATCCTTGGCAAACCATCTATAAGTCCATCAAAACTTGCTTCAATTTCTACTCGAGAACCTCCAACGGTTGCATAAAGCCACTAAGCCTCTTCTGCTCCACCTTAACTAATTGGCAATTCATGCACATGGAGATAAATCACCAAACGTCCTTCTTTATTCCTTCCCATTTGTACATTTTCCACATGTTTCTATACATCTTGTTACCACCGGGATGTATGGTCAATTTTGAGTGATGACATTCTTTAAGTACTTCCTCTCTTAATCCATCAATGTCGAGTACAACCAATCTCTCACCTTTTTGAAGCCAACCTTTTCGGTTGAGTTCGTACATGAATTTCATTTCATCATCTTCACCAACTTCTATTCCGGTGATGGTCCCTAATAACCTAGGATAGCTCTTTTGACTGGAACCGATCCTTTCGACCAACGTTGGTTTGATTGTTAAGCTTGCCAACATCTCTAGCTCCAACTCACATTTAGGTCTAAAGTCATAGCAAGAGATATATTCCAGTTACATCCTTTCTAAGAACATAACCCCAACACCACATGTCTACTACTCAACGCATCTACGACCACGTTACCCTTCCATGGGGTGTACGCGATATTAAAATCAGAGAAAGCAAAAAACTCCATCCATCGTTGTTGATGGAGATTTAAATTTGTCAGAGAAAAATGATATTTGTGGTCAGTAAATAATTCAAATCTTTCCCTTAAAAGATAATGTCTCCAACTCAATCCACATCTTCAGGGCAAACACAATCGCAGTTAATTTCAAATCATGTGTGGGGTATCTCTTTTCATGTGGTTTTAGTTGCCGACTAGCATAAGGGACAACTTTATCCCCTTGCATTAATACTGCACCCAACTCGGTACCACAAGCATCGGTGTACTCTTCCATCTCTTCATTTCCTTTCGGAATAACCAACACTGGAGCATACGTCAACTTTTCCTTTAAACTCTTAAATGCATTCTTGCACCTTTCATCTCAGACAAAAGTCTGATTCTTTTTAGTCGATTGGGTTAACAGTGCTGCTATCATGGAATAGTCCTGAAAAACTTATAATAGTATTCAGCTAATCCCAAGAAACTTCTCACATCACATTCTTGGGTGTAAACCAATCCTGTATTATCACTACCTTAGTAGGGTCCATGAAAATACCATTTTCTAAAACAAAATGGCTCAAGAACCTCACTTCCCTCCTTTAGAAGTGACATTTAGAGAACTTAGCCTTAAGTTGTGTTTCCTGAACACCTCCATCACATTTTTCAAATGCTCCTTGTGTTCTTCTTCGGTCCATGAATAGACTAGGATATCGTCAACAAAGACAAGTATGAACTTATTCAGTTGATCCCTGAAAACATGACTCATAAGATCCACGAAATATGTTGGTGCATTGGTCAGCGCGACATGACCAACCACTCATAAAAACCTGACAACATTCGAAATGTGATTTTAGGAACAGTCTCACTTACTATCCGTAGCTGATGGAATCCTGTCGGAAGGTATAACTCAGAGAATATCCACCCACCTTTCAACTGATCAAACAAATCATCTATTCGTGGAAGAGGATACTTGTTCTTTCTTGTCACCTTATTTAGCTCACGGTAGCCTGCACACAATTGAAGGGAATCATCTGCCTTTGTGGTGAATGCAATAGGTGCGCCCCGATCGGAAACACTTCTTTGGATAAATCCCTTCCTCAAGAGGTCACTAGCTTGCACCTCGAGCTACCGTTGATCTCTTGGTGCCATCTTTCAAAGTGGCATCACTATAGGTCTAGCGTCTTTTACTAAATCAATACGGAACTCGATCTCAATGTAAGAAAATCGTCTTTTAGTTACATCAAATAAAAGCGTTTTAATTTTAAATGTGACTACTTCTTCCACCTTGTTACACCCGCAGCGTTCTAGCTTTAGATAAGTTACTGGCGGGATCTCATTTTTTTCATTCCTGCTTTTCTTTCCATTCCATCTAACGTTAGGCCACTTACGTTATCATTGCCAAAACAAAACAAAGACCTAGTTATTTTTCACTCCTGCTTTCCAATTTCGTTTCCCATTCCAGCTCTCTTCTTAAATCTCTGATTAAGAAATTAGCCCTAAATTTTCCATCTCAGATCCTCTAAAAATAATGTAACCTACCTTAGCCTGACCTTGGTCGAAACCGTCGCTTGTTACCAACATTTTTGAGATGTCGATGTTTCTTCAGCCTCATTCTTTTGAAATCATCGCGCCTCCTCTTTATCCCTTTCCTTCTCCTTCCACCTCCACTACACGACTTATTTAGACCGCCTTTTCATTCCTTTAATATGGTAATTACATGCATTTCTATTTCATATCTTTTTAAACCTAACATTAATCGGCCCTTTTAATGAATTCTAGGTCGTATGAATGTTAGGGTAAATAAAACTGTCTAGATGTGTAGAAACGTTGATTGTTGTGATTACTTATTGTTATGGGCTGTTGTTTGTGTGATTTTAGGTTTATTATGATTGTAGTTAATTACACTCTATGTGTTAACGCTTTTTCAATTGGAAAATTTTATTGATAAATTTTTGTTGGTGTGTGGTTTTTCTTCTAGCTCTGCATTCATTCATAGTCGCTGAGTAAACTTTATATTAATCACATAATTCTTACTAATACACAACTTTTCTATGCCGATATCTGGAAGTAGAGTCAAAGAGATGACAAAATTTGTTGCAAAGACGAATCAAATTATAGATACTGTAGGTGAGTATCCTCATATAAGCCATGTTAACTTATTTAACAGTTCGTTATTTGGCCGCTTTGCTCAAGATAAATGCATTGTTTCCATGTTAAGGTTTTTGAGTGGGAAATTTCTTAATAGTCAAGATATTGTATTATGTGGAAGTGCAATAAGTGGATTTTTACCGACTCGATCTTTAGGTACATAAAGGTAGGTCTTTTTAATCAAAATATTGTACTATATGATTTTATTTCAAAAGAACTTATCTATTATTTAGTTATTATAAGCACTTGTACCTTAGTTACATAAGAGTGTAGCAGGTTAGGTATTATTTTGCAGTACCCTCACACTTACTTTGATCACAATGAAAATAAGACTCAAGTGATAGAGAGATAAATTTACAATGATGAAAATAAATGATATAATTTTGAATTGTGGCATCATCGTTTTTTTGATAGAAAATAGATGATGTTGCAAGAGGTAGATTTTGTTATATACTTGATGGTATGTTGAATAGTTAAATTAAAATTGTAAGTAAGTTAAGTCATAAATTGATTTCATTGCACAGTTAATCCCAATTTTTATAGTTGAATTAATTAATCATTTCATGATAAAGGTAAGTCTTAAGACTTCCACATAACAACTAGTGTTGCCTCCTGTAGGCAATCACACATTTTCTTCTGTTTGTTCTCTTTACCCTGTTTTTTTTCTTCTGTTTTTCTGGTTCTGTTGTCCTGTTGTGTCCCCAAGTTCCTTAGTGCCGGCCCGTTGCCTCGGTATCCATCTCATCTCCTCTTCTTAGTAAGGAAGAGATAACGATCATTAATGACCGTCTATCTCGACTTACTAAGAATTCCTGCACATCTAGATCCGGTGGGCCGGCTTCTTACCCTCCACTTCAGAGTCGTAGGAGATCTTTGGAGTTTTCAGTGTCCTATGAGGATTCTATTCTCTACTCTACACGCTCTACGCGCTGTTGTCAGCGAGTAGCACCTAACACTCCTTGCACCATTCGCACACACTCTATAGCATCGTCTGAGCAGATCGTTAAACCTACCCGACGCATGCTGTATCTTACATGAGTTGGGTGGGTGCTATTTCTTTCTTTTGATTTGTGTTCTCTTGTTTTCTTTTCTCTGTGTCTTTGGTTGTGTTTTTGGCTTTTCTAGATGGCAAATTTCCTCTTCTAAAACGGTCGTGGTATAGGCAATGATGCGTCTGTGACTAGAATCAAGCGTGTTGTTAAGAAGTGTAACAAACCAGAAATTTTGGCATTTAGAACTCTATAGTTAATTTAATTTATGTTTATACCTGTGTCGGATTTTAATTTAATATCTAGTCTAGTTTATTTCAATTCTGATTGATTTTGTAAGTTAAAATTTTAAATTTATATGTGAACCTAGCTATTTTGTTAAATTAAACGTTATTAGCCTTTTAAACTAGTACTTTAATATTGTTAACTTTGATTTGATAAATTTTAATCTATTTAATTTTATTTGTTTTGAATTTGAATAGCTTTATTTAATTAAACGTTAACTGTATTTTTAAAATATATTGATATATTGTTAGAGAATTTTAAATTTTGATTTAATTTGAAATCATTTAATTCGTTTAGATTTGGATTTGGCATTTAAGAAAGTTTATATTTAAAAAAAAACTTGTATTTAATTATGTACATATACGTTGTATAAAAATGGTATACACTTGGGAAAATGTTTGTTTATTTGTTGGTTCCCACTTAGGCTTATTTTGGATAGATTTAAACCACGTATTCATAGCATACTAAGAAAATTTTACACTTGTCCATATTTTGATTTTTCTGCCATCCTTCTTTTTAACTCGTACCCTTTCCCATTTCTTCTTTTAGTAGCCATCTGTTTTATTTGCCATCCCCAAAATGTGTTTTTCCAAATCGAATCCAATCTTCCCCAAAAAAATGAAATCTTGGCCATTCCGTTCGATCTCCACCATCTTTGATCCACCGCTCCCTCTCTGCTCTGCAAATCGAAGTTGTATCCCTTGCCATCGCCTCATTCCACCGTAATCACCTTCACTTGCCAATCGCGCCACCGTTCCAGGTGAACCCCATCTCGTCGCAGGTCCGTTCTTTCCACTAATCGGTTTCTTTCCCTAATCGAGCTCTAGCAGCCACCGTAGTGGACTTCGCCGCCTTCGCCAGTCGAGACCGCAACCTGCTCCGAATCCCCTCCTTCGTCGTCGTGCCTTCGGCTCGCAACCCCAAGAGGCCGCTAGTCTCTCCAACTCGAAGTCACAAATCTTTCGCACCAGTCTCCGCTTACTTTCATATCGACTGCATGTAAGTCTAACTTACGATTTAAACTATTGCAAGTTGGTAAACTTTGGGTTTTACTACGTATAAAAGGTTGGGCTTACTGACGACTGCATGTTGATATCCTTGGTTCGCTGTCATGCTGGGTTTGGTCATTTTGTTTGCTTTATTGGTCCACCTGTCATGATATATATAGCTAAATGACTATTGCATGAAGAAAATCACCCCGATTTTGTTACTTGTTTGATTTACGTTGAAACTATACATGCAAAGCTAGTATGTACTAGTTTGCAGTTTTTGGAATTCCCTGACAATATTCAAAGCAAATTGGATTGGAGAAATTAATGCTAGTTTTAACATGCTCCAAACTGTGTCATGCATGACTTCCATCATGTTAGTATTGAATAGCGTTGGAACTACCTGCACGTGCTTCCTCTCATTCATGGCACACTGTAATTTAAATACAATAAAGTTTCGGGTTTTGGCCACTTTTGTTTGGCTTATTTGCACATACTTCCCACTGTTCAGTACCCTATCACCATTTTTTTCCATTTCAGTTGTCATATATGATGTTGCGGCTCCTTCTCACATATGCATGTAATCCAGTATATTGTTTACCTTGTCACATTTCTTGAGGTGATATTTTAGTGGTTTCATAGGAATATATATAGGCTAGATTGCCATTTGCTTTTGGCTTAAACTTCCTACATGAGTGCCATTTAATTGCAGTAATGTTTCCCTGGTCTTAAAACCATGTTTCACGCATGGAATCATATACCCTTACATGATATAGCTTTAATTGAAATGTTGGTTGTCGCCCTGTGTACATTACTTAATATTAATTGTTGTAGTTTGTCGTGCACATGATTTTCCTTGGTACTGGTTGTATTTCTCACGCATGCCGCCACACGCGTATGCTTCTTGTTTTGTTATGCTCCATTTTAGCAGTTATTGAATTGTGATATTCGATTTATTTAATAAATTTGATTGGGGTTAAACTAATTATATTTATGTGTTTATCGAGGTTTGCTAACTTGGAATAAGATTAATCCTGACTCGTGTGTTTCTGTTTTAGCATGGAACGCTCGGGTCAGGTTGTAAGTGTTCCAGGCTTTTAGATATCAGCTCGTAAAGAGGAGAGGCATGTGAAGACGCTTACGTTCACTCGACGAACTATAAACTTTTATTTTATTTAAAATCATGCATTGTATATTTTAATTCTTCCGTTGTATATAAATTTTTGTAAACTATTATTTTTATATATAAAATTTCCGCTGTAAGATACTGTTATCTTTGTTGTGTCTGTGATTTTTGTGTTTATTCTGTTTAGGCCCGTAAGCTAAAATAACGATTTGCCATTTTGAGTGTCTCGAGTTGGTTTAATTACGGATTCAAGATGTTAAAAATAGCGATTCGTTGTGGTTGGTATTAGAGCAAGGTTTGACAAAGCTTAGCTTATCGGGTTTAAAAGCTCATTAGAGATAGGATATCGATATCCTAGAATGAGTGGAATTGACACAAGAATCACTATAGGGAGAGCGTATTTTGAAAATATAAATTAATTTAAAGTTAAATAAATTGTTTTGAAAAGCATAGTTATTTTGGAAATATAATTTTTGATAAGAGTTTGGGTATTTTATTGACATCGAAGTTGGACTGTCAACTATTTACGGATTTTGAATATACGCCTGGCCAACATATGTACAAAGTTTTATGCATAATAGATAGATATAGAATCACATTCTAGTCGCTTGAAAATAATTCTAGAATGATCGCGACATCATCAAATATTTATTTTCGAGTTTTGAAAATGGGATGACTGTATGGTTTCGATTTAAACGTCGAGGAATACTTGAAACTATTTAGATAAGTGATTGGAATTGTTTGGATAAAAATTAATAGAAATGTTTTGATAAATTATTATGAACTAAAATGGATAAGCGAAATAAATAAGTAAAGTATAAATTGAACTTGAAATTGAATTAAGATAAAGTTGGAGATCATTGAGATAAGATTCGAATAACTTTAATAAAATGTTTGGATAAGGTAGTGCGAACTTGAATAGATAAGCGGGATTTATATAAAGTGATGTATTCATTGTTGTAGACGGAAATTGCAATTGAATTTGGATAAATTTCGAAATTAAATTGGAATAAAATTGAACTTGAATGAGTGTCTAGAAATATAATTTGTTGCTTTGCTTGTTGTTTTTGTTTTCCCTCGACCTGACGTCATCTTCCGCTTACCAATTCGAACCATTCATGCTTTAGTTTTGAAGTTGTCCAATCTTATCTTTGAATCTGTTCTTTTGCCTCATTTGGAAATCAATGGACAAGTTGGATTTGAAAAGAAATATATATTTGAAAATGCGGTTCCCAATATCTTTGAAATCGATTACTAATATTTTAAAAGTAATATTTCAAAACAAAAACCAGTTGAATATGTATACACAAATCAGGGTAATGCATCGAAAGCGTGATTTTCAATAAAATTGTTTCAAGGGATTTCGTGAATATTTTGAATAATGTGACCTTTTCAAATGAGATTTAAATAATTGAAATTGAAGTTAATAGAATCCTATATGTTGTACAATTTATTTTGAAAATGAATTTGAAAGGGAAACGTGTGTGGCTAAATCTCTTGGAATATTTTTTTATATGTAATTGTGGGAAATATTATTGCAAGAATATTTCGAAAATGAATTGAAATTTATGTGTATGAAAATTCGATATGAAGTGAAAATTGAAAGGGTTATAAAGAGTTTATAAACATATAATATTCAACGAATTGAAATCTCGATATTTTGAAATGTTTAGAAAACAATAATACTATTTGAAATTATGGTTGCGAAATGATTAATAACTTCGGGATATGAAATAAAATGGTTTATCGCTAAGATTAGAGTAACCCATGGCTAAAGAAATGTATGACATGGGTGTAAACCCTTGATGATGGTCTGCTCTGGGGTCCGGAGAGACATCATCATTCAATATCGACACATCCGTAGGTTGTGACTCGTGACCTTGTCACTGGGATAAACCTCTCGACTTGGGACATAAATTTCTTATGTCGTCTATCGTAAAATATTTGAAATTTCGAAATGATTTTGGTTTAGAAAAACCCTGGAGCGAGCATAATTCGATATGAAAAATATAGTATTTCAAGTGATTGAAAATAAAATCGGGATTTAAGTCGAAGAAATGATGCCATGCTTTGATTTTTCAAGATTTTAAATTCCATTATTATTTTGTTTAAATTAAATCTAGTAGTAGTAGATATCTTGTTTATATATATGGTTTAACAAACTCTCCTTTTCGAGGACGAAAAGCCTTAAGGGCGGGGGGTGGGGAGGGGGGAGAGATTGTAACGAACTAGAAATTTTGGCATTTAGAAATATGTAGTTAATTTAATTTATGTTTATACTTGTGTTTGAATTTAATTTATGATCTAGTCTGGTTTATTTAAGTTTTGATTGATTTTGTAAGTTAAAATTTTAAATTTATATGTGAACCTGGATATTTTGCTAATTAAATTAAACGTTATTAGCCTTTTAAACTGGTACTTTAATATTATTAACTTTGATTTGATAAATTTTAATCTATTTAATTTTATTTGTTTTGAATCTGAATAGCTTTATTTAATTAAACATTAACTGTATTTTAAAAATATATTGATATATTGTTAGAGAATTTTTAAATTTGATTTAATTTGAAATCTATTTAATTCGTTTAAATTTGGATTTGGCATTTAAGGAAATTTATATTGAAGTAAAAACATGTATGTAATTATATACATATACATTGTATAAAAATGGTATACACTTGGGAAAATGTTTGTTTATTTGTTGGTTGCCACATGGGCTTATTTTGGATAGATTTAAACCACGTGTACATAGCATGCTGAGCAAATTTTACACTTGTTCGTATTTTGATTTTTCCGTCGTCCTTCCTTTTAACTCATACCCTTTGTCATTTCTTCTTTTAGTAGCCGTCTGTTTCATTGGCCATCCCCAAAATGTGTTTTCCCAAATCCAATCCAGTCTTCCCAAAAATAATGAAATCATGGCCATTTCGTTCAATCTCGACCATCTCCGATATGTCGCTCCCTCTCCTATTGTAACGTCCCGTATTTTTACAGTATAATAATTAATTAATTAATTTAATTATTTAAAAAGTGATTTAGAGATTTAAATGGTTGTTTAATTAAATAATATTGAATATTTAACTAATATAAATAATAAAATAATATATTTATTTCCGAAATAGTCGGAAATAGTGGAATTCACAATATTGTGTGAATTGGATTATTTATAAGATTTAATTTAGTTTAGAATTGAATTATATTAACGAATCTATTATTTAAACGAAGTTTGAACGTATAATTATAATATAATTATGATTGAGCTCGAAATAGCGTGGTAGTTTCCCAAGTGAATTAAGTTTGCTTAAACGATAAGTTTGTCAAGCTTCAAGTAGAAGCTTTCCTCCGCTATAAATACCATAACGTTTGAGGGCTTTTTTCTTCTCTTTTTTCAGGCTTCAGCAAGTCCGCCCCCATATTGTTTTCTTCCAAATCGTGAGCGAACATTCGAAGAAAATTCCAACTTTCTCCCTTGTCTATTCTTCACGCAAAATCAAAAAAAGGAAATCAAATACAAATCGTGTAAGGCAGAGACAGTTCGATGTAGTATCGTAAGGATTCGCTATACATCTCGAGTTGCAAGGAATAGGGAGCTTAGTGTAATGCGTACTGGGTGGTAGGGATTTGGACGGGGTGATGTTCGTTGGTGGAAGAATGGTGCTGAGGGGTTGAAGGTATTATAAAAGGAGGATTTAGAGTAGAGAAGTAATTAAGGTTAATAAGTGGGATTAAAAGAGTTGGCTTATGATGTTGTAAGTTATGTGCGAGAAGGATAAGGAGATGGTTATGAAATCTCATGCAGTTGGATCCTTTGGTTTATGAAACACCCCACCTCCGTTAAGGTCACTCACAAAGGGAATGCATTAACTTTGGTGAGGCATTATAGGTAAAAGAAACAGATAATTTACAAGACAGACATACAAACAGCGGGAAAACAGGAATTATTTCATAAGCAACGTGATTTAGTCAAAACATTACAACCATTGTAACACCCCACACCCGCTAAGGTCACTCACTAAGGGAATGCCTTAACTTCGGTGGAGTATTTTAAGTGAATATAGAACAGAAAAATTACAACAAGACAGATATGAATAATACTTGAAATCTAAAACACCATTTCATTGCAGCAGAAGATAAATATGTTTGGTTACATATCAAAACCAACTAAAACAAGAGTCAAGTACTAAATATCCATCCTGATAAAACATAAGTACATAATCCCACTACATAACTAATAGCCATAATAGAAAAGATAAGCTGGGCTTTACATCACGGTCCAAGCTCCAATAGATAGATAAAGCAATCTGATCAAAGCCCACTAGTGCTAGGCCCACTCTGAGAACCTAAGGGTCGGGAAAAAAATAAAAACAACGGGGTCAGACATAAGTCTGAATGAGCCCTATAACTTTAACAATGCAATCACTAAAGTAATTAGGGTATGATATAAACTTGGTACGGTGATGACTGGGGATAAATGACTACACTAAGCAGCCAACTAGACATATGATGAACTAAGATAACGGTAAAGACGCATCTACCCACCCAAGGGTAAATTCTACACTGCACCACACCAGTCATTCCTATTTAAAGGTTGATCCCACCAGAGGACTTAGAGAATATAACTAGTAGTTTCGTGTACCCCTAGCTGACCACATAGGTGCCGTCTGCCCCTATCTCCACTAGGTGTACCCACTACTCCCCAAGCGATCGGCTCCCTAATGTAGATACCCGTTCTGGCCCCACAGTGGGGTGTATCACTCCCCAAAGTGGCAACCCGATACAACCAACGGTGCACGGCTTATACCTACACGATGCAACAACGTCTTACCTACCAGCCTGGGTCCACACACGCATATGAAACCCGTTGGACTTGCGTTGCCACCGCTAACCCGTTTTTAGCCTCTTATAGTCAAGCCCAGTACGCGTGTCCCGTCCTCGACATGGGTCGAGCCCAATAAGATACATATGGGTTACTGGTTGAAATGGGCCCCCACAAGCTACCCACCTAAGCTTGTCCCTTTTTCAAGTGCATCCCACTTAACCCTTTAATCATGTTTAATTACATGTTTCCACTTGGTTAAGTATTCTAATCGTATTTTCTATTGCCACCCAAGGCAACCCACTAGATTTCCACATGCCACCCAAGGCACTTACTTGATTTCCACATGCCACCCAAGGCATCCACTTAACCCCTCATGCCCCACTACATGCTTATCTGGTTAAGTGTTTCTTAATTGATTAAGAACGTAACCTTTGTAAAGACCTCTCACATTAGACTGTCTTTTATCGCAGTTGGATTTGTCGGTCGGTTCCGGGCAGCCTTACGCCATAACAGAGTCTAACCTCGTGTCTTTACACTTGTCACGTATTTAGTTTATGCCTAAGACCTCTCACATTGGGCCAATCATTTGTAGCCGCTGGATTTGCCGGTCGGTTCCGGGCAGTCTTATGCTACAAAAGGGTCCAACCTCGTGTCTTAGTCGATTAATTACACCTAATTAATCACCCCCATAATTTGTATTAATTATCCCTAATTAATTACAAATTTAACGATGTACATAATTGACTCAATTATGTCCATCCACTTTATGGTATGCATAATCATACCAACTTCACACCATTTTATTAACATGAATATTAACCCCATCGTTCCCCACGTAATACGTTGACATGACATACCTAAAAGGGGAGATTCATCACAAACACAATGGGTTCAACTTGCATAACATTAGCATCAACATGGGTTTTAAAGGTGTCAACATGCATATATGACCATAGCATCAAACCCAACTAGCATAAATAATCAACCCAAACTTGCATGAATCGCATATGTCATAAAGAGGGTAACTTGCATAAGTTACTTATGTCATACAAAGGGGTAAACTTGCATATGTATGTATGACATACAAAGGGGTTAACTTGCACATGTTACTTGCATATAATCAAACACCAAACTTGCATAACATGTCATATATGAACTTGCATATAATCAAACACCAAACTTGCATAACACGTCATATATGAACTTGCATATAATCAAACACCAAACTTGCATAACATGGTGTCATAATGGATCAATGTTTATCATAGTGATTTGCATAACTAGCATCATGAACACATAGCATAAAACTTGCATAACTAGCATCATGAACTCATAGCATATGACTTGCATAACTTGCACAACATCATGAACACATAGCATATGACTTGCATAACTTGCATTGATCCACATACATAACCATAACCTCATTATATCCTATCATAATTAGTTTAGCAATTGCTTGCTAAAGGCATAGAAACTCACAACTTGTTGATTATCACTCCTATGAAGAAGATTAAGTTGCTAGAGTTGATTAGAAGTTGATTTGAGAAGCTATCTTCTTCTACAATTTGATGGAGACTCCTTCAAGTTGCATTTTGACGGCATAACGACGTTGTATCTATTTTTAGTATGAATTAGGGTAGTCTTAGGGTGTATTTATAGAATTAAGATGTAGTTTAGACCCTTAGATTAACCCTAATTTAGTTTAGAGTTGTTAGATTTCGTCACAAGCCACCAAAACACAGCCCAAAGCTCAAAACAGTGCACCCAGGCCAAACTGACCGGCACGGGGGTCGACCCCTGGGTCGACCCCTTGGGGGGGGGGGTCGACACCCATGTCGACCCTAGTGTCGACACCCTCTGTCTGGCGGGAATTTTCCCGCCTCTTCTGAAATTTGAAATTTGAATATTTTAAATCTGTTTTAAATTTTCTGAAACTTCGGATGGCCATAACTTCTTCATACGAAGTCCAAATCATGCAAACTCGGACTCTATCTCAACCAGAATTCCGAGACGAACACAATGGCGCAACCCGTTTCCCTTAATTCTCACATCTGAGATTAATTATTCTTTAATTAATAAACATTAATATTAAGTGAAATTCGGGGTGTTACATTCTCCCCTACTTAAAGGATTCCGTCCCCGAAATCTCCAAGTCAAGAAGAACGTATCCTACCAACCAAACAACCATCTACTCAAACCATCAAACACTGGCATCCATTGTCCTTAAAGTTTCTAATGCTGTATGAACATATGCAAAAAAAAGTGTGTGTATATGTTTCCTGTCTAATGCAAAATCAGGCGGTCTACTGATTCAGTTGACCTCCTTAATGCAAACCATGATAGTGCCATGCATCCAATATGTATGCGAAAGAATCCTATCGACACATACTATTACTACATGTGTGCACAACCATACACCAAAATGCATCATCCATATGACAACACAACCATTATACATCCATTAATATAGCTACCTGCACACAATTATATGCAATATGCAATACGAAGTGACTGAGCCGATCTAGTGTCTAAAGTGTGTGCATATGCATCCACGAGCAACCACTAGCAACCACTTGCATCCACATGCATCCATCAATCATAACATGTCTCAAACACATGTTTCAACCGTAGGTTTACCCTATCTAAAGGTCAAAGATACTAATGAGAGGACATACTAAAGATAAGATAAGTACTAGACAAACGATAAAGGAGAAGTTAAAAGACATACCCTCAAAAAGGAATGGGTACAGTGAACGCATCTTCGCTTCTGTCTCCCAAGTAGCATTGCTCTCATCCTCTCCCCATTGCACATTGACTAGTCGAACCTCTCTGTTTCTCAACTTCCTAACCTCTGACCCAATGATGCGAGTAGGAGCTCGTCGAATCGTCGCATCACGCTCTACCTCCACTTCTCTAAGCAAGCTCGGCTCTACCACCTCTGCGGTCTCATGTAGGCACTTCCTCAAATGTGACACATGGAATACGTCATGTACCCCACTAAGTCTCTCGGGTAAATCCTCTCTATATGCCATCCGTCCAATCCTTTCCTTAATAGGAAACGGTCCTACAAATCTTGGTGCTAACTTCCCAACGGACCCAAAGCGAACAACATTACGTAATGGAGATACTTTAATAAAGACCATGTCCCCAACATCAAACTCAAGATCCATCCTCCTCTTATCCGCGTAAGATTTCTGCCTATCTTGCGCTGCTTTCATCCTTCTTCGAATCAAATCAATCTTTTCCGAAGTCTCTCTAACCATATCGGGCCCAAGCAAGATCTTATCCATAGATTCCCACCAACATGTAGGTGATCGACAAGGCCTTCCATAAAGAGCTTCAAAAGGAGCCATGCCAATACTAGATTGAAAGCTGTTATTATATGCGAACTCCACTAATGGAAGATGCTCTTCCCATGTACCTCCAAAATCTAAGATACAAAGCCTCAAAAGGTTTTCCAGAACACGATTCACCCTCTCGGTCTGGCCGTCCGTCTGAGGATGATATGCGGTGCTCAAACACAACTGAGTCCCTACCGCCTCTTGCAAACTCTTCCCAAACTCGCTAGTGAAGTTAGGATCTCGATCGCTCACTATGCTAGAAGGTACACCATGCAACCGAACTATCTCTCGAAGATAAACTGAAGCTAGCCATGGAGCAGTCCTCTTACTCTTCACGGGTATGAAATGGGCACTCTTAGTAAGTCTGTCTACCACAACCCGAATTCCCGTATTACCCTTCCTCGATCTCGGTAACCCATCAATAAAATCCATCGAGACGCTATCCCACTTCCATTGCGGAACTTCCAATGGGTGAAGCAACCCACCGGGTTTCTTTTGCTCCGCTTTCACTTGTTGGCACACCAAGCATCTAGCGACATACTCGGCCACATCTTTCTTCATACCGTCCGAAAAGAAAACTCGCTTCATGTCTTGGTACATCTTGTCCCCACCGGGAAGAATGGTCATCTTCGAACGATGCGCATCATCAAGTATAGCCTTCCTCAAACCCTCGTCTTGCGGTACACAAAGTATACCGTCTCTACGCAACCACCCCCTATCGTCTAGGCTGTACCTACTCAAACGACTGGACGACTCCCCCCTTATGAGCTTCTCTACTAACTCAACCAACTGTGGGTCATCCCGCTGTGCCTCGCCAATCCGTCCCAAAAGAGTAGGTCTGACCTCTAAGGATGCTAGCAAACCGGGTATAAAGTCAACGGAAGGTCTGAAATCAAACATCGAGATAAATTTCAAGCTTCGTCGTTCCACGAATAATGGACTCAAGGACAACCTTTTTCTGCTCAAGGCGTCCGCCACCACGTTACCCTTACCAGGGGTATACGCTATCTCGAAATCATAGGATGCTAAGAACTCCATCCACCTTTGCTGTCTTAAGTTCAAATCCTTCTGAGAAAACAAGTACTTCAATGATTTGTGGTCAGTGAACAATTCGAATCTCTCGCCAAGAAGATAATGGCGCCAAGTCTTAAGCGCAAAAACAATAGCGGCCAACTCTAGATCATGTGTAGGGTAATTTTTCTCATGCGCCCTCAACTGTCTTCCACCGTAGGCTATTACCCTTCCCTCTTGCATTAAGACTGCACCCAGTCCTGTCCCACAAACATCGGTATAAACAACAAATGGCTTACTCCCATCTGGCAACACTAAGACTGGAGCTGTGGTTAAAGCTCTCTTTAACCGTTGGAACGCGTCATCACAATCTACGTCCCATGTGAAGACTAGATTCTTCTTCGTCAAGCGAGTTAATGGGGCTGATATCTTCGCGAAGTCCTTGATAAACTTCCTATAGTGGCCAGCCAACCCCAAGAAACTCCTCACCACGGTAGCATTCTTCGGAACCTTCCAATCTTGGATGGACACTACCTTCGCGGGATCCACAGCTATCCCTTCCTTGGAGACCACATGCCCCAAGAACCGCACTTCCTTCCTCCAAAAGTGACATTTAGAGAATTTAGCCTTAAGGCTATGCGCTCGAAGAGTCTCCAACACTTCCCTAAGATGTAGGGCATGCTTTTCTTCACTCTTAGAAAAGACTAAGATATCATCCACAAAGACCACCACGAACTTATTAAGGTACTCCCTGAACACCCTACTCATCAAATCAACAAAGTATGCTGGGGCGTTCGTCAAACCAAATGGCATCACAAGCCACTCATAGAAACCATCCGGAGTCCTAAAGGCAGTCTTCTCTATACTATCCTCAGCCACTCTCAACTGATGAAACCCCGTGGCTAAGTCCAACTGCGAAAATACTGAGGCGCCAACCAACTGATCAAAGAGATCATCAATCCTCGGCAATGGGTGTCTATTCTTCTTTGTGAGCTTGTTGAGTTCTCTATAGTCTACACAAAGTCTGAGGGACCCATCCGCCTTCGTGGCAAAAACTATTGGAGCACCCCACTCCGATATACTTCGTCTTATGAACCCCTTCTCAAGTAACTCCCCTACTTGCTTATGGAGTTCCCTCCTCTCACGAGGAGCCATGTGGCGCACTGGTAAAGATACTGGTTTAGCATTGTCCACCAGATATATTCGGAAGTCTATCTCCCGCTTCGGAGGTATGCCCTTCACCTCCTCAAACACATCCGAGTACTCCCGGACCACTCTAATAGATCGCAAACTCTCGACCGAAGCGTCAAGCGATTCAAGATAACTTAGCATAACAGAATCCATGGGATTACAAGAGATCTCGAGAGTGTTACCGAAGTGGGTCATGATCCTAACAACTCTCCTTTCACAATCAAGAACGACACCATTACTGGATAACCGGTCCATGCCTAAAATCAACCCATAGCCCATGAAGCCGAAAACAAAAGCATCACATCTAAACTCAACGCTAAGTATGGAAATCTTCAAACCCAAACATATCATGGACAAATAAGTGGAGCCCCCAATTGGGTTTGAAACAACCAAGGGATCATCTACTAGACTGGTGTCTAAGTGCAGTGACTCAACTAATGATGATGAGATAAACGAATGTGATGCGCCAGAGTCAAACAAAGTACGGACAGGATGATCAAACAGAAAAACTAAACTTTTAACGGAAATAGTTCTACCTCTTTCCTGAATCGGTGGAACCGCGAGAGTCTGAACTTGCCCCCTTGCCTGACCTGGTGCCATAAGAGCTTGCACCTGTCCCCCTGAGGTAGATCCCGTCCTCTGCCCCTTCTTAGGGCAGTCCTTCACTAGATGCCCTGCTTCGCCACAGTGGAAGCAGCCCGTCTTCTTCTTCTTCCGACAATCTTTGCTTAGGTGGGCTGGTGTCCCGCAATTGAAGCACTTCTTCTTTCCCTTGCCACCGTTGCCTTTCCCACCCTTGTTTTGCTGTTGCTGTTGAGGTCTCTTCTGATCTCCTTTCTTCTCGGGTGCCTTATTAGCATTGGGACCCTTCTCTTCCTCATGCATGAGTGTCATGTCTACTAGCTTCTCAAAGGTGGCCCCCATAGGGATGTGAGTCATAGCCAATCCATGCATTGGTTCATTCAAGCCCTTAACGAACCTCAAAGCCTTCTTCTCCGGTGTATTCACCATGTCTATGCCAAATCTTGCTAGCTGGTTAAACTTGTTGACATATTCCTTTACTGATAGGTTTCCTTGCTTTAGAGTCAAGAACCTTTCCATATACAGATTTTCTTCCGCCCTTGAAAGAAACTTTGCCACAAACCTTTGCCTGAAATCCGCCCAAGAGTCAACAGGGCGCTCTCCATTAGTGACTTCCCACCAGAACGAGGCCTCTCCCTTCATTAACCAAGCAGCTAACTTGACTTTCTTTCCTTCTTCCATCTCAAAGATATCTATCAACTCTTCCACTTCCTTAAGCCAATCTCTAGCTTCCACAAAAGTTTCTGATCCTTGAAAAGGTTTCCCTCCCATAGCCTTAAATTCCTTGCAAGTCTTAGCAAAAGTATCCGTGCGGGGAGGAGGAGGGGGAGGAAGATCGGGTGCTACTGTTGGTGGAGGAACATTTGCTGGACCCGCAGTGGCGGCCCTAGCCTCCATCAAACTCCTATACCATACTGGTATCGCTACGCCCTCCGGAAAGTTAAGATCTTCAGCCATGCTGAAACGAAAAAGGAAAGATTCAAAACGGAGAATTCGAAAGATAAAGATATGGCTATTGGGGATTATGCTTTTCTTTCAAAAACTTTTCTCTCAAAAGACATGTTTTTGAAAATACTTTTTCGAAATGTTTTTAGAAAAATAGTTTTTCTAAAAGTTTTATCTATTCTGGTAACTTTCAGCTCTGATACCACGTGTAACACCCCACACCTGCTAAGGTCACTCACTAAGGGAATGCCTTAACTTCGGTGGAGTATTTTAAGTGAATATAGAACAGAAAAATTACAACAAGACAGATATGAATAATACTTGAAATCTAAAACACCATTTCATTGCAGCAGAAGATAAACAAGTTTGGTTACATATCAAAACCAACTAAAACAAGAGTCAAGTACTAAATATCCATCCTGATAAAACATAAGTACATAATCCCACTACATAACTAATAGCCATAATAGAAAAGATAAGCTGGGCTTTACATCACGGTCCAAGCTCCAACAGATAGATAAAGTAATCTGATCAAAGCCCACTAGTGCTAGGCCCACTCTGAGAACCTGAGGGTCGGGAAAAAAAAATAAAAACAACGGGGTCAGACATAAGTCTGAGTGAGCCCTATAACTTTAACAATACAATCACTAATGTAATTAGGGTATGATATAAACTTGGTACGGTGATGACTGGGGATAAATGACTACACTAAGCAACCAACTAGACATATGATGAACTAAGATAACGGTAAAGACACATCTACCCACCCAAGGGTAAATTCTACACTGCACCACACCAGTCATTCCTATTTAAAGGTTGATCCCACCAAAGGACTTAGAGAATATAACTAGTAGTTTCGTGTACCCCTAGCTGACCACATAGGTGCCGTCTGCCCCTATCTCCACTAGGTGTACCCACTACTCCCCAAGCGATCGGCTCCCTAACGTAGATACCCGTGCTGGCCCCACAGTGGGGTGTATCACTCCCCAAAGTGGCAACCCGATACAACCAACGGTGCACGGCTTATACCTACACGATGCAACAACGTCTTACCTACCAGCCCGGGTCCACACACGCATATGAAACCCGTTGGACTTGCATTGCCACCGCTAACCCATTTTTGGCCTCTTATAGTCAAGCCCAGTACGCGTGTCCCGTCCTCGACATGGGTCGAGCCCAATAAGATACATATGGGTTACTGGTTGAAATGGCCCCCCACAAGCTACCCACCTAAGCTTGTCCCTTTTTCTAGTGCATCCCACTTAACCCTTTAATCATGTTTAATTACATGTTTCCACTTGGTTAAGTATTTTAATCGTATTTTCTATTGCCACCCAAGGCAACCCACTAGATTTCCACATGCCACCCAAGGCACCCACTTAACCCCTCATGCCCCACTACATGCTTATCTGGTTAAGTGTTTCTTAATTGATTAAGAATGTAACCTTTGTAAAGACCTCTCACATTAGACTGTCTTTTATGGCAGCTGGATTTGCCGGTCGGTTCCGGGCAGCCTTACGCCATAACAGAGTCTAACCTCGTATCTTTACACTTGTCACATATTTAGTTTATGCCTAAGACCTCTCACATTGGGCCAATCATTTGTAGCCGCTGAATTTGCCGGTCGGTTCCGGGCAGTCTTATGCTACAAAAGGGTCCAACCTCGTGTCTTAGTCGATTAATTACACCTAATTAATCACCCCCATAATTTGTATTAATTATCCCTAAATAATTACAAATTTAACGATGTACATAATTGACTCAATTATGTCCATCCACTTTATGGTATGCATAATCATACCAACTTCACACCATTTTATTAACATGAATATTAACCCCATCGTTCCCCACGTAATACGTTGACATGACATACCTAAAAGGGGAGATTCATCACAAACACAATGGGTTCAACTTGCATAACATTAGCATCAACATGGGTTTTAAAGGTGTCAACATGCATATATGACCATAGCATCAAACCCAACTAGCATAAATAATCAACCCAAACTTGCATGAATTGCATATGTCATAAAGAGGGTAACTTGCATAAGTTACTTATGTCATACAAAGGGGTAAACTTGCATATGTATGTATGACATACAAAGGGGTTAACTTGCACATGTTACTTGCATATAATCAAACACCAAACTTGCATAACATGTCATATATGAACTTGCATATAATCAAACACCAAACTTGCATAACACGTCATATATGAACTTGCATATAATCAAACACCAAACTTGCATAACATGGTGTCATAATGGATCAATGTTTATCATAGTGATTTGCATAACTAGCATCATGAACACATAGCATAAAACTTGCATAACTAGCATCATGAACTCATAACATATGACTTGCATAACTTGCACAACATCATGAACACATAGCATATGACTTGCATAACTTGCATTGATCCACATACATAACCATAACCTCATTATATCCTATCATAATTAGTTTAGCAATTGCTTGCTAAAGGCATAGAAACTCACAACTTGTTGATTAGCATTCCTATGAAGAAGATTAAGTTGCTAGAGTTGATTAGAAGTTGATTTGAGAAGCTATCTTCTTCTACAATTTGATGGAGGCTCCTTCAAGTTGCATTTTGACGGCATAACGACGTTGTATATATTTTTAGTATGAATTAGGGTAGTCTTAGGGTGTATTTATAGAATTAGGATGTAGTTTAGGCCCTTAGATTAACCCTAATTTAGTTTAGAGCCGTCAGATTTCGTCACAAGCCACCAAAACACAGCCCAAAGCTCAAAACAGTGCACCCAGGCCAAACTGACCGACAGGGGGGGGGGGGGGGGGTCGACCCCTGGGTCGACACATGGGTCGACCCCTTGGGGGGGGGTCGACACCCATGTCGACCCTAGTGTCGACACCCTCTGTCTGGCGGGAATTTTCCCGCCTCTTCTGAAATTTGAAATTTGAATATTTTAAATCTGTTTTAAATTTTCTAAAACTTCGGATGGCCATAACTTCTTCATACGAAGTCCAAATCACGCAAACTCGGACACTATCTCAACCAGAATTCCGAGACGAACACAATGGCGCAACCCGTTTCCCTTGATTCTCACGTCTTAGATTAATTATTCTTTAATTACTAAACATTAATATTAAGTGAAATTCGGGGTGTTACAACCATTGTCTCAAAACCCAACTTCCAAGTCATTACAATAAAACCTCTATCTTGATTAAAAACTCCAAACACATAAAGAAGCATAAAAAAATAGTAAGCGACATAAATCCCCAATAAAAGTGTAACCACAGCCATAGCCCAAGAAAAGAGAATCCAAGAAATACATCTACTCTCTTCAAGCTGGAAAAGGTCTGAACTAAGCTGAAGTATTCCCTCCCTACGGACCGGGGGGGGGGGGACAGAAGAAAAGAAGACGATAGAAAACGGGTCAGACATAAGCCTGGTAAGCCCAATGATTTTCAGCATGTAAACAAGAAAAAGGATCATGACATGAATAAACTGAATATAAGATAATACCATAGTAACAAGATAACATAAGACAAGGTAAGGCAAAATAAAATGAATATGTTATCGCACTCATTTCTATTTCTCTGCACCTACTAACAATTGTTTCAACTAGCCTCATGTGTTCATAATAAAATGATCCCTTTATCGATCAGCTTCTACTCGCATGTATTTATTACTTGTGTCATTCGGCCCCGCTTGTTTGTAGATACCTGTGTTGGTCCCACCATGGGGTGTATCAATCCTTATGATGGCAACCCGACATAATTCGAGATGCACAGTGTATAACTACTAAAGCCCAGCACCTGATTTTTCCAATCCGGAGTACGTGCACGCCCGTACTCCATCGGAACCTACACTGACGCACCACCTACCGCTATTTTGACCGCTTATAAACAGCCCAGTAATTGTGCCCCACCCTGCCTAGTTTAGGGTACCATGATACATCTATGTGAGTTACTGTTGAAATGGGTCCCCGTTATTAGGGTTTCCTAATCAACATGTTATAATGGTTAAGTGTTCTCTATTTAACCTAACCCCACCCATTTGTTTAATTAACATGTTGTATTGGCTAAGTGTCGCCTATTCATATGTTACTAAACCTTACCATTCTTAGCATGTCTGTTCATTAGCATTAATTCATTCATTAATTCACCAACCTCTCACATTAGAACTATTATTTGCAGTTGCTGGATGTGTCGGGCTATTCCGGGCAGACTTCTACCGCAAACTCATTCTAACCTCGGGTTTTTGGGCTTAATGCGCTAACCTCTCACATTAGATCTGTTGTTGCGGTCACTGGATGTGTCGTGCGGTTCCAGGCAGCCTTACACCGCAACTCAATCTAACCTCGGTTTAGGCATGTTCATCTTTTAGCCAATTTACATATTTACCATACATGTCCAAGTCTAGATTTTTGTATGCTAATTATCCACAATATGAGTCAATTCAAGTTATGCCTCATTTACTTGTTATGTCCAAAATTACTCCAATAAGTTATACCTAATTCCCCATGTTACAATTGTACGTACAACAAGATTCAAACTAGGTTTCCAATTGAACCTAGTATTCATAAAATAAAACAAAAAGGGGAATAGAGAAGAAACGCAAGAATTGGCAAAAGAGAATAACCACATAAATGTGTACCAAACACAAGAATCGTGGTTCCAATAGATTTGTTGTACATTAACAATAAACATGAGCAAACTGAGCAAGTTACATCATATGCATAAAGATTCGATAGAACTGAACATAAAAGAATCACCCTAGTAACTGTCTCATAGGTATAGGTTATCTTAGATTTGACAAAAGAATAAGAATGGATCAGAATTGGTTACCTTTACAATTAGGCATAGTTCTAGATTCGGTTCATTACAGTCATGATTCCTTTTATGTGTTCCAATCTAAATAATAAGTGAACTTACAGCGATAGGATTAGAAAAAGAGAATTATTTGACATTGTAGCGATTCTAATCTCTCTTCGTTGATTGAAGCGGAGACCTTTACTTTAATTTGAAGCTCGTTAATTTGATTTCTAGTTTGGAGAAGAAGAAGTAGGCTAGGCTAGTTTAGAGAGGGATAGCATGGTGGCATCATAGAATAGGGTTATGAGGTTAGGGTTAAGTTTAGATATGTATTTATAGATGTGTAGGATTAATTAGAGCCTTTAGATCAACATAGGAACCATCCAAACCATCTAGTCCAAGAAAATGCATCATCAGGCCGATCAGATAATGCCACGTACGCCCTAAAACACAATAATTCGTCATAGGCCATTCTGGGCCGGTGGGACTGACTTCAAATCTGAGTCAACCCCGGGTGGATCGACCCAAAAAATACGTCGATTCGGCGTTTTGCCTTCTCGCTTCTGCTATTTTGAATTTTTTTCTTGAATTTAGGTTGATTTTATTTTATTAATTTATATCTATATACATACATTTCCCTTATATGTATACAAACTTCCAAGGTCCATAACGTTCTCATACATTATCCGTTTAACGCAAACTGTAGGTCCATCTTGACCATAATTTTGAGACAAACGCAATGGTATAGTCTGTTTTACTTAATTCTTCTTCTAAAAATTAACTATTCTTCATTTTTCCAAATTTAATATTCATAGCAAATACGGGGTGTTACATTCTCCCCTCCTTAAAGGATTTCGTCCCCGAAATCTCTGAGTTAAGAAGAATGTATCCTAACATCCAACATCCATCTACTCAACCATCAATCACAGGCATCCATTGTCCTTAAAAATATTTCTAATGCTTTCATGATTATATGCATAGTGTGTGTATATCTTTATCTAATGCAAAATCAGGCGGTCTACTGATTCAGTTGACCTCCTTAATGCGAATTATGACAGTGCCATGAGCCCATCATGTGTGCAATTATTCCTAATCGTACTTTATAACTTCTACATGAGTGCACAATTATTCATACAAATGCATCATTCATATGATAACACAACAAGTTTCAATCCATATACAAATACATATATGCATATGCAATATGAAAGTAACTGAGCCGATCTAGTACCTAATGTGTGTGTATATGCACCCACGAGTAACCACTAGCAACCGCTTGCAACCATCAATCATAACATGTTTCAAATACATGTTTACATTCATTGGTTTCTACTTAAGGTTCAAGAATAGGACCGAGGAGATATACTTAAAAGATAGATACAAGCATGCATAAACTTATGGAAAAAGAGATCAAGGATGTACCCTAAAACAGAAAAGGGTAGGCTGTGCGTATCTTGTCTTTAGTCTCCCAAGTCGCGTCTCCTTCAGCACCACTCCATTGTACTTTAACTAGCTTGACCTCACGATTGCGTAGCTTTTTAACTTCTGTTCCCAAGATATGAGTTGGAACTCTTCTCACCGTCGCTTCTCGTTCCCCTTCCACTTCCTCTAGTATGCTCGGCTCCACAACTTCTGCAGACTCATGTAAGCACTTTCGTAGATGAGAAACATGAAAAACATTATGAACTCCAGCCAATCTTTCAGGCAGCTCTACTCTATAAGCCATCGTCCCAATCCTTTCAATGATAGGGAATGACCCTACAAATTTTGGTGCCAATTTTCCTACGGATCCAAAGCGAATTACATTCCTCAAAGGGGATACTTTAAGAAAAACCCTGTCTCCAACCTCAAACTCAAGGTCGGTCCTTCTTTTATCCACGTAGGACTTTTATCTATCTTGTGCGGTCTTCTTTCGTCTTCGTATCAAGTCCACCTTCTCTGAAGTTTCTCTGATCATGTCGGGCCCAAGTACGAGAATGTCTGTAGATTCCCACCAACAAGTTGGTGATCAGCATGGTCTTCCACATAAAGCCTCAAAGGGTGCCATGCCTATGGTGGCTTGGTAGCTATTGTTGTGGGCGAACTCCACCAAAGGAAGATGATCTTCCCACGTTCCTCCAAAAGAATGCAAAATCTCAAAAGATCTTCTAATACTCTATTCACCCTTTCAGTCTGACCATCGTTTTGAGGGTGATAGGCAATGCTTAAGCATAGCTGTGTGCCTATAGCCTCTTACAAACTCTTCCAAAACCCACTCGTAAAGATAGGATCTCGATCACTTATTATGCTAGAGGGTATCCCATGCAGTCGAACTAAATCTTTAAGATAAATGGATGCTAATGATGAGGTAGTCCTCCTACTCTTAACAGGTATAAAATGAGCGCTTTTAGTGAGCCTGTCAACTATTACCCAAATACTGGTATTGCCCCTTCTGGACCTAGGCAACCCATCTATAAAGTCCATCTAAATGCTATCCTATTTCCACTGTGGGACCTCTAGAGGATGAAGCAGACCACCAGGTTTCTTCTGCTCTTCCTTGACTTGCTGGCATATCAAGCATTTCGAGATGAATTCAGCTTCATCCTTCTTCATGCCATTCCAAAAGAAAACCTTTTTATGTCTTTATACATCTTGTCTCCACCTGGGTGTATGGTTAACTTAGAATGGTGTGCTTCTTCAAGAACTGTCTTCACCAAATCCCTTGCTTGTGGGACACATAGTCTTCCATCCTGTATCAACCAACCCTTGTCATCTATGGAGTATCTATTGAGGTGACTAGAAGTCTCACCTCTAATTAACTTATCCATCATATCAACTATCTAAGGGTCGTCACATTGCATGGGTTCCTATTGAGTCCAAAAGCGTATGACACACCTCTAACGTTGCTAACAAACCAGGTACAAACTCAAAAGAGGGTCTAAAGTCAAAGGTTGCTATGTACTCCAAGTTTTGCCTTTCCACAAAGAGAGAAATTAGGGTAAACTTTTTCCTACTTAAGGCATCTGCTACCACATTGCCCTTACCAGGGTATAAGCAATCTCAAAATCGTATGAGGCAAGAAATTCCTTCCACCTTTGTTGTCTTAAGTTAAGATCTTTTTGTGAGAAAAGGTACTTTAATGATTTATGGTCAGTAAACAATTCAAACCTTTCTCCTAATAGGTAACGACACCATGACTTAAGAGCGAAAACAATGGCAGCTATTTTTAAATCATGAGTTGGGTAGTTCTTCTCATGTACCTTCAACTGCCCTCCCCAATAATAAACTATCTTGCCTTCTTGCATCAAGATAGCGCCTAATCCTGTACCGCATGAGTCTATGTATATTGTAAACATCTTACTCCCATCAGGCAATGTTAGGACTAGGGCTGTTGTTAGAGCCCTTTTCAATCGTTGGGAAGAAACATCACAATCCAAATCCCACACGAATGTTAGGTTCTTTTTCGTCAATCTTGTAAGTGGGGCTAAGATCTTCGCAAAGTCTTTAATGATTTTTTTGTAATAGCCCGCTAGTCCAAGAAAACTTCGTACTTCGATTGCATTTCGTGGAATCTTCCAATCTTGCATCACAACTACTTTTGCGGGATCCACGGCTATTCCCTCTTTGGACACTACATGTCCAAGTAACCTTACTTATTCTCTCAAAAAATGGCATTTGGAGAACTTTGCTTTCAGCCGATGTGCTCGAAGAGTATCCATAACTTCCCTTAAATGAAAAGCATGTTCTTCCTCACTTTTTGAGAAAATCAAAATGTCATCCACGAAGACCACTACAAACTTATTAAGAAACTCTCTAAACACCCTACTCATCAAGTCTACGAAATAGGCGGGTGCGTTTGTCAAGTTGAAAGGCATGACAAGCCATTCGAAATAACCATCCAGGGTCCTGAACATGGTCTTATCTATGCTGTTTTCAGCCACTCTTAGCTGATGACATCCGGTGGCCAGATCTAGTTAGGAGAAAACTGATGCTCCTATGAGCTGGTCGAACAAGTCGTCTATTCTTGGAAGTGGGTGCCTATTCTTCTTGGTCATCTTGTTTAGCTCCCTATAATCCATGCATAGGCGAAGTGAACCATCCGCTTTAGTTGTGAACGCTACTGGAGCACCCTCATTCAGAAATACTCCGCCTTATGAACCCCTTTTCGAGCAACTCTTTAACTTGCTTGCTGAGCTCCTTTCTTTCCTTTAGATCCATGTGTCCAACAGGTAAAGCAACTGGTTTTGCATTATCAACTAGGTATATGCAGAACTCTATCTCTCACTTTGGAGGTAAACCCTTCACTTCTTCAAAGACATCTGAGAGCTCACGGACTACTCTAATAGATTGCAAATTTTCAACAGACGCATCAAGAGATTCTAGGTAGCTAAGCATAACAGTATTCATAGGATTACAAGAGATTTCGAGGGTACTACTTAGGCGAGTTATAAGTCTAACCACTCTCTTTTCACAACCAAGGATGGCACCATTACTGGATAACCAATCCATGCCTAAAATCAACACATAGCCCGTGAAACCCAAAACATAAGCATTACATCTAAACCCAATGCTTAGTATAGAAATTTCTAAATCCAAACAAATCATCGATAAATAAGCCGAACCCCCAATTGGATTTGAAACAACCATGGGATCCTCTACTATACTGGTATCTAGGTGCAGAGATTCAACTAAAGCAGTAGATATAAAAGAGCGCAAAATGCCAGAATAAAAAAGAGTATGAACAGGATGATCAGAAAGATAAACTAAACTCTCAACAGAAATGTTTCTACCTCTTTCTTGCGTAGGTGCTGTGAGAGGGTGAATCTGCCCTCCAGAAGTTGATCCAGTCCTCTACCCTTGCCCTTGCCTTCTTGGGCAGTCCTTAGCCATATGTCCTATCTCGCCGCATTGAAAACAACCACCCATCTTCCTCTTTTTCTTCCTATAGTCCTTAACTAGATGTCCAGGTATGCCACAAAAATTACACTTCCTCTTGTCATGAGGTTTGTTATTCTTTCCGTCGTTCTTGGAATACGTCTTCTTATTCTGCGATCCCTCCACTTTCTTGTATAGAGGTTCTTCCATCTTTGTCTCTTTCTTCCCATCCTTGTCTTCCTCCTGTAACAGTGCCATGTCCACCAATCTCTCATAGGTCGCGCCCATAGGTATATGGGATATAGCTAGGCCGTGTAGTGGTTCATTTAACCCTTTAGCGAAACAGAGAGCCTTTTTATGTGGAGTGTTTACCAACTCCAGTCCGAATCTAGCCAGCTGGTTGAACTTGTTGACGTATTCCTTAACCGATATGCTTCCCTGTTTGAGTGCTAAGAACTTCACCATTTGTAGGCTTTGTTCAGCTTGTGAGAGGAACTTCATTTCAAACTTCATTCTGAAATCCTCCCAAGTCTCAACTGGTCTCTCAGCATTAGTAACTTCCCACCAGAAAGAGGCTTCGTCCTTAAGTAACCATACAACCAACTGTATCTTCTGCCCATCGTCCACTTCGAAGATAACAAACAAATCTTCTATTTCCTTGAGCCAGTTTCTTGCTTTCACGAATGATTTAGTCTCATTAAATTTCTTTCCTCCCATAGCTCGAAAGTATCTACATATCTTCGAGAAAGCACTCACACGAGGAGTAGGAGTAGGAGGCGGTGGAGGAACGATGGGTACAGTTGGAGGGACATCTCCTTGGCCTTCGGCAGGTGTCGTGGGCTCCAAATACCTACGGAACCATTCGGGTATTGTGACTCCCTCTGGAAGATTAAGATCCTCAGACATGCTGAAACTAAAAGAAAAGATTCAAAACAAAGGATAGAAAGATAGTGCATATGGCTTTGGGGAATATTTCTTTAAAATAAAACAACACTTTTCTTGAAAATGCTTCTTTTTCTTTTTGAAAAGTAGTTTTCAAATTTTTTTATCTGATCTGGTAACCATCAGCTCTGATACCAAGTGAAACACCCCACCTCTGTTAAGGCCACTCACAAAGGGAATGCATTAACTTCAGTGAAGCATTATAGGTAAAAGATACAAATAATTTACAAGACAGACATAAAAACAGCGCGAAAAACTAGAATTATTTCATAAGCAGTGTGGTTTAGTCAAAACATTACAACCCTTGTCTCAAAACCCAACTTCCAAGTCATTACAATAAAACCTCTGTTTTGATTAAAAACTCCAAATATATAAAGAAGCATAAAACAGTAGTAAGCAGCATAAATCCCCAATAAAAGTGTAACCACAGCCATATCCCAAGAAAAGAGAATCCAAGCAATACATTTACTCTCTTCAAGATGGAAAAGGTCTGAACTAAGCTAAAGTATTCCCTCCCTGCGGACCGGGGGGGGGGAGGGGGGGTAAACGGAAGAAAAGAAGACGAAAGAAAATGGGTCAGACATAAGCCTGGTAAGCCCAGTGATTTTCGGCATGTAAACAAGGAAAAGGTTCATGACATGAATAAACTGAATATAAGACAATACCATAGTAACAAGATAACATAAGACAAGGTAAGGCAAGATAAACTAAATATGTTATCGCACTTATTTCTATTTCTCTGCACCTACTAACAATTGTTTCAACTAGCCTCATGTGTTCATAATAAAATGACCCCTTTATCGATTGGCTTCTACTCGCATGTATTTATTACTTGTGTCATTCGGCCTCGCTTATTTGTAGATACCTGTGCTGGTCCCACCTTGGGGCATATCAATCCCTATGATAGCAACCCGACATAATTCAAGATGCACAGTGTATAACTACTGATGCCCAGTGCCTGATTTTTCCACTCCGGAGTACGTGCATGCCCGTACTCCGTCGAAACCTACACTGACGCACCACCTACCGCAATTTTGAGCTCTTATAATCAGCCCAGTAATCGTGCCTCACCCTACCTAGTTCAGGGTACCATGATACATCTATGTGGGTTACTGCTGAAATGGGTCCCCGTTACTAGGGTTTCCTAATCAACATGTTATAATGGTTAAGTGTTCTCAATTTAACCTAACCCCACCCATTTGTTTAATTAACATTTTGTATTGGCTAAGTGTCGCCTATTCATATGTTACTTAACCTTACCATTCTTAGCATGTTTGTTCATTAGCATTAATCCATTCATTAATGCACCAACCTCTCATATTAGAACTGTTGTTTGCAGTTGCTGGATGTGCCGGCGGTTTCGGGCAGACTTCTACTGCAAACTCATTCTAACCTCGGGTTTTTGGGCTTAACGCGCTAACCTCTCATATTAGATCTATTATTGCGGTCACTGGATGTGCCGCGTGGTTCCGAGCAGCCTTACACCGCAAATCAATCTAACCTCGGGTTAGGCATGCTCATCTTTTAGCCAATTTACATATTTACCATACATGTCCAAGTCTAGACTTCTATATGCCAACTATCCACAATTATAATCAATTCTAGTTATGTCTCATTTACTTGTTATGTCCAAAATTACTCCAATAAGTTATACCCAATTCCCCGCGTTACAATCGTACGTACAACAAGATTCAAACTAGGTTTCCAATTGAACCTAGTATTCATAAAACAAAACAAAAAGGGGAATAAAGAAAAAATGCAAGAATTGAAAAAAGAGAATAACCATGTAAAGGTGTACCAAACACAAGAATCATGGTTCCAATAGATTTGTTGTACATTAACAATAAACATGAGCAAACTGAGCAAGTTACATCATAGGGACAAAGATTTGATAGAACTGAACATAAAAGAATCACCAATTTGATGTACAACAAGATAGATTCAATTATATCACTAGTAACAGTCTCATAGGCCTAGGTAATCTCAGATTTGACAAAAGAATAAGAATGAATCAGAATTGTTTATCATTACAATTAGGCATAGTTCTAGATTTGATTCATTATAGTCATGATTCCTATTATGTGTTCCAATCTGAATAATAACTGAACTTACAGTGATAAGATTAAAAAAAGAGAATTATTTAATGTTGTAGAGATTATAATCTCTCTTCGTTGATTGAAGCGGAAAACCTTTACTTTAATTTGAAGCTCTCCAATTTGATTTCTAGTTTGGAGAAGAAGAAGGAGGCTAGTTTAGAGATGGACAACATGGTGGCATCATAGAATAGGGTTATGAGGTTAGGGTTAAGTTTAGATATGCATCTATAGATGTGTAGGATTAATAAGAGCCTTTAGATCAACATAGGATCCATCCAAACCATCTAGTCCAAGATAATGCGTCATCAGGCCAATCAGAGAACGCCACGTTTGCCATAAAACACAAGAATTCGTCATAGGCCATTCTAGGCCGATGGGACCGACTCTAAACACCCTGAGTCGACCCCGGGTCGACCCAGCGAGTCTAGGTTCAACCCAAAAATAGGTTGGTTCAGTGTTTTGCCTTCTCGCTTCCGTTGTTTTGAATTTTAGGTTGATTTTATTTTATTAATTTATATATATACATACATTTCCCTTATATGTATACAAACTTCCAAGGTCCATAATTCTCATACATTATCCGTTTAACGCAAACTTTAGATTGATCTTGACCAGAATTTTGAGACGAACGCAATGGTATAGTCTGTTTTACTTAATTCTTCTTCTAAAAATTAAGTATTCTTCATTTTGCCAAATTTAATATTCATAGAAAATACGGGGAGTTACAGTTTATGATGTTGTAAGTCTATGTACGGTGCAGTTGGATCAATGAAGGCGTTTTGGAGTTTGTTTTCAAATGGTGGAGAATAACAGGAGGATGGGGGAAGCTGATGGGTATAGGGGGAGGAGTTGGCGTGCGAAGCCATAGTAGTGGCCTTGAAATGAGCAGGCAGTGGATATATCAGATAGGAGGAAGAAAGATTATATAGTCTAAATGTGATTAATGAATTAATGGAATAATTAAGTAAAAGGGGGAAATATAGAAGTTGCATAGTTTGTTTCATAGTAGTAAGATATTTTGTTGAACTGAAAATGGAGAAGCCGACAATCGGCGTTAATTAAGTTAATTTAAGAAAGGTAATTAATTAAATAAAGGTTAATTAAGGAATTAAAATATTAATTAAAATCGTGAATGGTTATAATTGTGTAACTTGGTCATGTGTTAGCAGAATTTGACGGAAACAGTCACAATAGAATCAAAACGAACGAATCTATGTGATGGAACTAATTTCGCTGAAAACTGAGCTACAGGGATTTTGTGGAAAAATCAAACGTTCGATTTTAATTGAAACGAAAGCAGAATCGTCAACTACAAACCAAGTGAGTAAAACTTACTAATTCTGTCCAATTTATATTTTTATAAACGTATTTTAGAATTGATAAAAATGATTGAATGCTTTGTGTGATGATTGTTTGGATGAATTATCGATAATTGGTTGAGATAATTCATATATATAGTTATATATATATAAGTCGTTGTTTTAAATATTGAGTTCGTTTATAATACAATTTCATATTGATATGAAATCAATATAATGTATGTGATTAACATTGTGATGCAGGAAACAGGTTGGAGGGATCCAACAGGATTCCTTGATATTTATAATACTGTTTGTTTTCATATATTGTGATATATGATGTGATATAAAATCCATGATTGATTATGATGACACTAGTCTTGTTATTTGGTATTTTAAACACCATAAGAAATACTGGAAAAATACGGGGTGTTACATTCTCACCTACTCAAAGGATTTCGTCCCTGAAATCTCCAAGTCAAGAAGAATGTAATCTACCATCCATCACCCATCTACTCATCCACCAATCACAGGCATCCATGATCCTTAAAGACTTCTAATGCTTCATATGAACATATGCAAAGGTGTGTGTATATGTCCCAATACTAATGCGAAGATCAAGCGGTCTACTGATTCAGTCGACCTCCTTAATGCAATGTATGATAGTGCCATGAGTTCACATGTATGCGATAATCCTATTATATCATGTAAGTCCTACATGGGTGCACAAACAGCCGTCCAAATGCAACATCCATATGATGATACATTCAATTTCATCCATAAAAGAAAAGAAAATGCACACACATCCATATGCAGTATGAGAGTGATTGAGCCGATCCAGTGCCAAATGTGTGTGTATATGCATCCACAAGCAACCACTAGCAAACACTTGCATCCGTCAAACATAATATGTTTCAAACACATATTTACATCCATGGGATTCCTATCTAAAGGTCCGATATTCAATTGATAGGATATACTTAAATGATAGAAACAAGCACAGATAAAGCTTTGGAAAAATGAGTTAAGAACATACCCTCGAAAAGAAAAGGGTACAAAGCACGAATCTTGTCTTCAGTCTCCCAAGTTGCATCCTCTAGGTTATCTCCCAATTGAACCTTCATCAACTTGATTTCTTTGTTGCGTAGCTTCTTAACTTCCGATCCAAGAATACGGGAAAGAACTCTTCTAACTGTTGCCTCCCAGTTTACTCTACTTCCTCCAATACACTCGGCCCAACTACTTCCATGGTATCGTGCAAACACTTCCGCAAGTGAGAAATGTGGAAAACATCATGAAGGCCGGATAGTCTCTCTAGCAGCTTTATTCTATAGGCCATTTGGCCAATCCTTTCTGTTATGGGAAATGACCCTACGAATCTTGGAGCCAGTTTCCCTATAGACCCAAAGCGAACCACGTTCCTCGGCACTGACACTTTAATGGAAACCATATCTCCTACTTCAAATTCAATATCAGTCCTTCTCTTGTCAGCGTAGGATTTCTGCCTATTTTGAGCGGTCTCCATTCGCCATCTAATAAGGTCTATCTTCTCGGACGTTTCTCTAACCATATACGGTCCAAGCAATAGTCTTTCTGTAGATTCCCACCAATAAGTCGGTGATCTACAGGGTTGTCCATATAAGGCTTCAAAAGGTGCCATGCCAATGCTTGCTTGAAAGTTGTTGTTGCAGGCGAATTCTACTAAAGGAAGATGTTCTTCCCAAGTACCTCCGAAGTCTAGAATACACAGCCTCAAAAGATCCTCTAGAACTCTGTTCACCCTCTCCTTCTGTCCATCGGTCTGAGGTTGATAAGCGGTGCTTAAACGTATCTGTGTACCTAATGCTTCTTGTAGACTCCTCCAAAATTCACTAGTGAAGATGGGGTCATGATCGCTTACGATGTTGGAAGGTACCCCATGAAGACGGACAATTTCACGAACATAAACTGCTGCCAACCATGCTGTCGTCCTCTTACTCCTAACCGGAATGAAGTGAGCGCTCTTCGTAAGCCTATCCACCACGACCCAAATACTAGTGTTGCCTTTCTTCGATCTAGGCAAACCATCTATGAAATCCATCGAGACACTCTCCCATTTCCACTGCGGACCAAAGGATGAAGTAGACCATCAGGCTTCTTTTGCTCAGCTTTAACTTGCTGGCAGATCAGACATTGAGAAACAAACTCTGCCACATCTCTCTTCATCCCAACCCAAAAGAAAACCGACTTCATATCCTTATACATTTTACCGCCACCTGGACGAATGGTCATCTTAAAGTGATGGGCTTCTTCTAGGATTGTCTTTCTCAAGCTCCCAATTCGGGGAACACAGAGCCTTCTATCTCGTCGCGACCACCCTTTATCATCTGTGGAGTATCTATTGAGGTGACTAGAAGTCTTCCCTTTATTGAGCCTATCCAAGATGCCTGAAATTTATTGATCATTTCGCTATGAAGCTCCTATCTGATCCATAAGAGTGGGTCGTATTTCCAGCGATGCAAACAAACCAGGCAAAAGCTCGGTGGAGGGTCTAAACTCAAAAGCTGATATAAACTCCAAGCTTTTCCTTTCTACAAACAAAGGACTTAAGACCATCCTCTGTCTACTCAGTGCATCTGCCACTACATTACCCTTGCCAAGGGTATAAGCAATCTCAAAATCATAAGAAGTTAGAAACTCCATCCACCTTTGTTGCCTTAAATTGAGATCCTTCTGCGAAAACAAATACTTGAGAGATTTATGATCGGTGTACAACTCGAACCTCTCTCCAAGAAAATAATGATGCCACATCTTAAGCGCGAATACTATGGTAGCTAGCTCTAGGTCATGGGTAGGGTAGTTCTTCTCATGAAATCTTAATTGTCTACCCCCATAACACGCTACCTTCCCTTCTTGCATCAGAACCGCACCAAGCCATATACCACATGCATCAGTGTAAACTGTAAACACTTTGTTCCCATCAGGCTATTGTCAGAGCCCTCTTCAGTCGTTGGAAAGCAACATCATAATCTATATCCCATGAAAACGCCAAGTTCTTCTTTGTCAGGCTCGTGAGTGGAGTTGATATCTTTGCGAAGTCCTTAATGAACTTCTTATAATAACCTGCTAACCCCAAAAAGCTTCTTACCTCCGTTGCATTCTTGGGAATCTGTCTGTTTTGAACTGCAACCACATTTGCGGGATCCACTGCTATCCCATCTTTGGAAACCACATGCCCTTGAAATCTCATGTCTTTTCTCCAAAAATGGCATTTGGAGAACTTTGCCTTAAGCTGATGTGCACAGAGGGTTTTCAAAACTTCCCTCAAATGTTGGACATGCTCTTCTTCGCTCTTTGAGAAGATCAAGATGTCATCAACAAAGACCACGACAAATTTATTTAGAAACTCCCGAAACACCCTACTCATTAGATCGACAAAATAGGTGGGTGCATTTGTCAACCCAAAAGGCGTTACAAGCCATTCAAAGAAATCATCCTGAGTCTTAAAAGCGATCTTATCTATACTATCTTCAGCCACCCTCAATCGATGAAACCCTGTGGCCAAGTCTAACTTAGAAAATACCGAGGCACCAATAAGTTGGTCAAACAAATCGTCTATCCTCGGAAGTGGGTGCCTATTCTTCTATATGAATAGATTCAACTCTCTATAGTCCACACACAAACGAAGTGAACCATCCGCCTTAGTTGCAAATACAACTGGAGCACCCCATTCAGATACGCTTCGTCTGATAAATCCTTTCTCAAGTAGCTCCCCTACTTGCTTACTCAGCTCCCTCCTTTCCCTCGGAGCCATATAGCGCACTGGTAATGCAACTGGCTTTGCATTGTCCACCAGATATATACGAAAATTGATCTCGCGCCTCGGAGGTAAACCCCGTACCTCAAAAAAAACATCAGAATAATCTCGGACTACTAGAACAGATTGCAAACAATCGATAGATGCATCAAGAGACTCTAGGAAACTAAACATAATGGACCCTTATGGGTCACAAGAAATCTCGAGGGTCCTCCCATGACAAGTCAGAAGCCTAACGACCCTCCTCTCACAATCCAGAATGGCACCATACGTGGTACGCCAATCCATCCTTAGAATCAACCCATAGCCCATAAACCCGAGCGCATACACGTCGCACTCAAACTCGACGCCTAAGATAGATATTCTCAAACCCCGATAAATTATAAATAAATGAGCTGAACCACCAATATGGTTTGAGACAACAACGAGATCCATTACCATACTAGTATTTAAGTGCAGAGATTCAACCAAAGAACTAGATATAAATGAATGTGAAGTGCCAAAATCAAAAAGAGTTCTAATAGGATGACTGGAAAGAGAAATAAAACCTTCCACGGAAATTTTCCTACCTTTGTCCGGAGCACTGGTTGCGACAGCATTCACCTTCCCTCCAAAAGCTCCTTCCTTTTGACCTTGTCCCTGTTTCTTCGAGCACACTCTAGCAAAGTGTCCGACCACTCCACAATTGAAGCAAGAATTCTTCCTACTTTTACAGTCCTTCACCAAGTGACCTTCTCGCCCACAACTGTGACACTTCCTTTTATCCTTAGCCTTGTCATTCTTTTCGATTTTCTTTTGTTGCTGCTGCCCTTTCTTGGGGCATACCTTCTTGTTTTGCGTTGTTTCCTCAGCCTTTACTTCCTTCTTTTCGCCTTTGTCTTCCACATGTATCAAGTCCATATCACAAAGCCTTTCAAAAGTATCTCCTATTAGAATATAGGACATAGCTAACCCATGAAAGGGTTCATTCAGCCCTTTAGCAAACCGAGAAGCTTTCTTTGCGGAGTGTCCACCAGTTCTAATCCAAACCTTACTAGCTGGTTAAATTAATTCACATAATCTTTAACAGCCATGTTTCCTTATTTGAGTGCCAAGAACCTCTCCATTTGCATGCTTTTCTCAGCTTGAGAAAGAAACTTCATTTCAAACCTCTGTCTAAAATCATCCCGTGTCTCCATCGAATGTCCAGCTTGGGTAACTTCCCACCAAAAAGAAGCTTCATCTTTCAGTAGCCAGGCAGCTAATTGAATCTTCTTAGATCTTCCACTTCAAAGATTACGAACAAGTCCTAGGTCTTCTTTAGCCAATTCCTTGCCTCTACGAATGTTTCGGTTCCACGGAATGGCTTCCCTCCCATGGCACAAAAATCTTTGTAGATCTTAGCCAAATTATCTACTCTTGGAGGAGGAGGAGGAGGAACGACGGGTGCTGTTGGGGGAGGAACATCAGCTTGACCTCCGATAGGCGCCGTGGCCTCTAGATACCTATGAAACCAGCCTGGTATCGTGACGCCCTCTGGAATATTAGGTTCCCCAGACATGTTGAAAAAAAAGGAAAGAGATTTAGACAAAGGATCGAAGGGTATTACATATGGCTTTGGGGAATATTTTTTTTCCAAAACAGATTTTTTTCTTTTTAAAAAATGCTTTCTTAAAATTTTTTGGAAATAATTTTCAATTTTTTTTATCTAATCTTGTAGCCTCGCTCTGATACTAAATGTCACACCCCACGTCCTTTAATGTCACTCACAAAGGGAATGCATTAAGTTTGGTGAAGCATTATAGGTAAACATAAACAGAAATATTACAAGACAGATATATAAAATGACAGTGGAATTAAAAACTTTATTAATCATAAAGCATCGTGGTTTAAAAACATCACATGTCTGAAATACACAAAAACCATTACATCATAAAAACTACTGCCTTATACTTTAAAACACCAGAGTACATAAACAAGCAAAATTCCCCAAACAAAATATAGCCATAGCAACAAGGATAGGAGCTTGTGCCACGCATCTAAGAAGCTCCAGCAAAATGTAAGCAAAATCACGGTCAACCCTGAATATTCCCACCATGAAAACCTGGAGGGGGGGGGGGACGGAAGAAAGAAGAGGAAACAAAAAGGGTCTGACATAAAGTATGGCGAGTCTAGTTACTTTTAACAAGTAAATAAGTAAAAGTAGCATGACAGGCAAATGAAGTGGATAAGAAAGATAACACTACATAAGGCAGGCATGACAAGGTAAACATGATAGAGTGTATACGCATCCCTAATGATTACTCAAATTCTCTACACCAATACTAGTATAACCAGGAATGATACGATCCCAACGACTATCAAATGGTAGACATAGGCATACGTCCAGATGTACCCTAACTACTATCCTAATCAATTGGCTCCCTAATTTGCGTAGATACACCGTGCCGGCCCCACCATAGGATGTATCACATCCTATAGTGGCAACCCTTTGCTGATATTCATAGCCATACCTACAGGTGTCAATATCGTCTTATCCCCCTCTGCTCAGCCCATGCACGCACATGTCCCGGTTGGTTTGCGCTGCCCACACCGTCCTCCACATTTGGATCTCTTACAATCAGCCCAGTAAGCATGCCCCACTCCAACCTAGGGCGGAGTACCTGTTTTGGTATTTATTAAGGGTCACTGATGGAAACGGGTCCCCCACACAATATGATACAAGCTCTCCCCCTTGTCTTGTATCCCCACTAGGATTTCTATCGGTTATGTATACCACATAACCCTACCATTTCTACAAGTTATGCTCACTCTAAAAAGGTGTCTTTATTTACATAACTTCAACATTTTCATAGGTTATGCTTACCACTAGGTGTCTTTAATTACATAACCCTATCAGGTTAAGTTCGTGGGCCTATATGTAAATATTGTCCACCCCCTCAGATTTACTTAACCTACCCTTTGTTCAACCAAATTTACTTAACCCCAATTTAAATTCATGTTCATACAATCCCTATGGATTCAGCTAGGTTAAGTATTTAAGGTTTATTACCATATTTCCATTTATGGTTGCGGTATGCTAGACCTCCTACATTAAGCCTACCATTTATGGATGCTGGACATGCTGGGCGGGTCCATGCAGACTTATTCCACAAATCAGGCTTAACCTCGTGTCTTAGCATATCTTGTATTTGTGCACTTATACCACTCACATTAGATTCAACACTTGCGGTCGCTGGATATGTCGGTCGGTTCCGGGCAGACTTCCACCGCAAGTGCAGTCTAACCTCGTGTCATAAGTGCAATTACAGTTTTGAATTATTGTAATCCTAAGAATTTCATTATTATCTAATTTTCACCTATGTCGTTATAGGTTTTATGCCCCTCTTTCCCCAATTATGTTCATAGTGAATTATATGTCCAAATTCATAATCATTATTCAAGTTATGCCAATTTTAATGTTTTCCCCCGTTCCTTAACTAACGCATTCGCATATATTTTGCGGCATGCCTAGGCTAGAAAGTAGCCTGGCCATAAACAATAAAAGAGAAAGGTGATGGGAAGATGAAAACAGTGATTATTTTAACATAACTGGCATAAATATATATACTGACATAGTGATAAGGTGGACATATAAGAATGGATCTGGTGAACTTGTGATAATTAAACTAGTTCTAACATGTCATAATAAGTATAACAAGATCTAAATAACAATTTAGATGTACAACTAGTTTAGATCCAATATGATAGGCACAAGGTGATTTAAATAATAAGCTAGATCTAAAATGAAAAGTAGATCTGTCCTAATAAAGATTTAGATCCAAGTCATTGTACGTCATAACATCACAAATCCACAAGTTGCAATATATCTGATATGATAAAGATTAAGATCCAAGTCATAACTAATTCAGAATGTCATAGATTCACAATTTACAATAGATCTGGTATAATTCAATCACAAGAATGGATCCAAACTATAATCGTATCATGTTTACTTTTAATCATTTAAATCTAAAAGTAACTTTGAACTAACAATGTTTGGATTTAGAAAGTAGAACTTGTTGAGTCACAGAACTACGCTAGAATCCGTAATTTTTGATTGCAGAAGAAGAAAAGAATCTGATTCAGTCCAGGCATCTACAGCATTTGGCCTCCATTGATTTCCAGTAAAGAAAAAAAGATAAATGAACCTTTATTTATTGCTGCCAGCCCCTAAAAATCGACTGCCACCTCAGCCCTAGGGGGGTCGAAATCCCCTTAGGGGGTCGACCCATGGGTCGACACCCCCCTTGAGGGGTCGACCTCGGGGTCGGCACCTCCCAAGGGGTCGGCTCCCTTGGGGAAGGAAAATTACCGCCTCTTTTTTTCTTCTGATTTTAAATAGTTTTTGATTTGTGGATATTACATATATATCATTCATCTACGCGTATACAAATTTCAAACCCTCGTAACTTTTTCATATGGTGTCCATTTTACGCAAACCAAATGTCTATCTTGACCAGAATTTCGAGACGGACCCAATGGCGCAGACCATTTCCCTTAATTCTGAATATTAAATAACTTATTATTTAATTAATCCTCTTTTAGTGTTGTTAAAAAATGAGGTGTTACAAATATTGTATATACTTTAGAGTGATGGCAAGTATTATGCGCAGCTGGATAAAATAAATTAGGGAAGTAAACTATGATAGGCACTTAATAGTAAAGATAAGCAGTAGGAAAATAACTTGTCGTAAAAGCAGTATGGCTATAGATGGACCAATATAGGTTATTCAAAAGAGAGTTATCGAATAGAGATTTCTCGAAAGAGAGTTATACATTGAAATTCGATTATATCGAATTCGAGAAAGTACCATTTACTTTCCGGTTTTTAAATCAAGGTCTATTTATTTAATAAATTTATTAATTATTATTTATTCAAATAAATGAATAAAAGTTATATTATGAAGTTAAATATTTCAGAAATAGGGATTTAGAACATTATCGCTATAACCAATGTTTTCCATAAAAGATCTGGATTCGTAAACTGAATCTAAGAGTTGCGTAAGCAACGATTTGATAAGAAGTTAAGAAATAGAGTTAAGGAAATTAGAAGCTGACTGGAAATTAGTTAAGTTGAATGATTTCCTACGTTAATGTTAGTTTCGGCCTTCGGGGTTGATATTCAGGGAATTTTTCTCTTACTGGTTTACGTTTAGAGACGGATAGATGTGAGATGATAGTGATGCGTGAATATGAAATGGAAATGTTTTCCAATGTTGATCACGTATATTTTCTAAATTTAGAAAATAAGAATTTACGAATACATGGAAATAGGAAATGTGGAAATGAATAAATTAATTTAAAGGGAAAATGTTGATTGATGATTGATCGATAAAATTTCCATTTGGAAATAAGATCATTGTGTGTATGGCTGTTTTCCTTTGATAGTTAAATAACCGATTATCAAAGTTTTGACCATTTTTTCATCGTCAATATGGAGAGACCGAGATCAAATTTATTATCTGAAAACCACTCCGTATGGGCATTAACATTGCGAATCAAATACAATTAAGAAAATTGAAGACATGGTTTATGCAAGGGATGTTCTGGAAAATCCTATTTAAATTGCCTAAGATGGGTTTACAGAATAGTACCTTCGATTTGTCTAGTCCCAGGACAACCTGTATGGAAGAATGTTTGACAGAGTATATTTAATAGATCGCATAAGTTTATCTCTTCAAACGCATTTACGTTTGGTGGCAGAGGAATTTGTTTCTCTTAGCTGTATACCCGTGGTATTTTTGGAGAAATCAATTTGTGATTTGGCCGGTATGACGATGTGACATTCAAAGTGAATAAATGTGTGTTATGTCAGAGATAAGCGTGGCCTCAAGCCTTATAACTAGGAAATAAAAATCGGGTCGGTCGCATGGCTAAGTGGGTAGCTCCCAATTAAGGTGTATTGTTACCCGATCTAGAGAAATTCCATTTACTTCTTTAAACTATTTTGATGTTGTCCCTTTGGGGAAATGGTTGCTGATCCCAGCCGTTGGTGATAGTACATTCGGTCCAGCCAGGCGAAATGAGTGAACGATCATGTTTAACCTGGGTTACAAGATGTTCTTGTTGAACCCGGTGTATTCCTCTCTAGAGATGCACTGTTTGAAGGGCCAGTTGGAATCCATTACTCAATAAGCGCCTGCTGTTTTTTATTATATATTATATATGTGGAACATAAGATGAAAGCGTTCCACTAGATTGTTGTTTATTTGATTTAGACATTATTATAATATTAAAAGAGTATGGATTTTAAAGAATATTTTGGTTTATCATAAGGTAAAAACCATCTGTGTTTATGTGTGGATCGGTTTTACAATTATTCCTTCTTTTAAAAGGATTTTAAAATTTAAACAAATGGTTGGAGCTTACTCACACCAGTCACATGATTGACCCAGAGTTTATTTTGTTTTGTTTTCCCTAAACTCTTGGGTGCTCAATTTTGTACGGGTAGTCAAGTAGTCGGGATTTTACAGATATACTTGGAGAGCTGGAGTAGGAGGCTTCAGGATTATATAGCTATTGTTTATTTCCGCTTTGTTGTAAGTGTTGTACTTCGATAATGGTATTATATACAGATACTGGTTTTATTTCAAAGTCATGTTATATAATATATTTATTCGTTCCGTTGTGAGATCTGTATAACCCTAGTTCTATTGTTATGTTCTTCTCCTTTTTCTATTCTAATTTTCTATCTTATCTAATCTCACCCTCTAATTTCTTTCTATTGACATTCCGGTATTTTCGTTTTTCGAATAATCGACATAGTATTATATGTCGGTTTTTGGAGGCGAAAACCCCCATGTCGTTACAGTGGTATTAGAGAAGAAGGTTAAGTTATTACCTTGGCTCTATGGCATAACTCAATAAAGATGGGGTTAGTAATGCCCTAGATTGAGTTGAGTGTATATATATGAGAGAACGTATTTTGTAGATTTTATAAAATATTGTTTTATATTGTGGAGATTGATTGGTTGAGTTGTTTATGAGTTCCAGTCGATCAATTTGATCCACTGTATCGATAGGGGATTCTAAACACTCGAGTACGATGGACCGACACAGTATGTTTTGAAAAGAGGGTAAATGGAATAATTTTACCCAAAATACATTTTGTTATAAAATAAATATATATCTTGAAGTTATTATAGTATATTAGGTGTGTTGGTTGTTATTATAGTCAAATGAGATTATAAAAAGTGAAATGGTTATAAATAACCAATTAGAATTCGTATAATATAAAATCAGATGAATTAAATCTGAATTTGAATCAGAATTGGAATTTAATTCCAGAAATGGAAAAGTGTTTGTAAATAGATTTGGTTTAAAGATATGAGAATTTTAAAATCCTAGGAGATTTTAAATTATTTTACAAACATTGAGAAGGATATTTTAAAATAATTTCAAAATAGAAATGATTAAGAATTGGTTTTGACAAGTGATATAGTATTGAACTCACTTTGATCTCTGGTAAATAACTCTGATGATGCTAGTCACATCATCAGTGTTCATTTTCGAGTTATAAGTGATGGATTACCACCAAAGATATTGTTTTGAATTGTTTTGAGAAACAAGTTGTTTTGATATCCTGAAAAGGAAAGTTTGATTTTTGATATGGTAAACTGCTTAAAAACTCCCAGGAAAAAGAGTGTTGAATTAAAATAGATTGATTGTTAAAATAAAAACCAAAATTGAATTATGAGATACTGATAATTAATAAGAGAAATTAATTAGTTAATAAATTTTGAGGAGTGAAACTCAATCTGGTTAAGTATATTGGACAGGTAAGTAAGAGTTGAAATTGGTATTGGAATTTGAGTTGAGAATGGAATTTGACTTGGTTATAAGCAAGTGATTTGGTTTTAAGGATAAACTCATTGGAGTTTGATTGGAATGAGATTGGTATATGCTGAATTGATAGCAGATGGAAAGGTTATAATGATATGCCCGACAAAAGGTACAAAATTATTTTTATATGAGTTTGGTGATTTTATGAGCCTATTTGGCAAGCAGCTTGGCTGTTTGATTTTCTTTCGGGTTGGAGAAGGCCTAGAGAGGCGAGTTGTAGTCGTACCGATTGAGCCGTACAAAGGAGACGCTGGCGAAATTTTTCGAAAATTTAAGGTGTTAGAAATTTTTTGGATTTTTTGTAAATTTTAGTTTATCTGAATGAATTAATATTTTTATTGGAATTAATTGGTTCAGTAAGTTAAAGAAGTAAAAAAATAATTTTTAACCCAGTTAATAGGGTTTGTTTTCTACCTTAGCAATTTCGAGGACGAAATTATTTTAAGGGGGGAAGAATGTAACATCCCATATTTTTAAAGTATAATAATTAATTTATTTAATTATTTAAAAAGTGATTTCAAGATTTAAATGGTTGTTTAATTGAATAATATTGGATAATTAATTAATATAAATAATAGAATAATATATTTATTTCCGAAATAGTCGGAAATAGTGGAATTCGCAATATTGTGTGAATTGGATTATTTATAAGATTTAATTCAGTTTATAATTGAATTATATTGACGAATTTATTATTTAAACGAAGTTTGAACGTATAATCATAATGTAATTATAATCGAGCTCAAAATAGCGTGGCAGTTTGTAATTTGGCGATTTGAACTTCAATTGAATATACAGAATCCGTTTTAAGTCGGATTTCTATGAAACAAGAAACGTTTGGATCTGGTGAACGGTATTTTTCTAATAAAAGAGAAAAATCAAGATATCATCTATTAGATGGTGAGTCATGTCTAAATCAAAATTTTAAACAGTCGTTATGGAATCGTTTATAAACCATAACGATATATTTAATTGTAATTAAATATTAGCTTTGAATTTGGATAAGATCTTTGAGACATAGTTATAATTTTATTTTTAAAAGTTTACTGTAAATTTTAATTTGGAAAATAAGAAACCTTTTATTTTGGAGTATTTTACACCTTATATCAGCATTGTGTGGTTTCACAGAATAAGCCAACTTGTCTATATTATTATATTTTTGGAATCGTGATACACTGCTTGTCACAATGATATGTTTATTTTTGTCTACAGCGGTATGTACATAAGCGGAGTTTTACGTAACGGGGTACACTAGGCTTTAAACAAAACAATAATAAAACATACACTACACGCATATATATATATATATATATATCCTTAGGCCATAAGTTTGCTTAGCCTTTAAGTACACTTATCTTAGAAGCACACAACCGTATGAAAGCATAGTGAAAATTTCTTTGTCTAGAAGCAAACTAAATCCGAGAGTTGCGTAAGCAATGATTTGATATGTAGTTAAGAAACAGAGTTAAGGAAATTTGAAACCGACTAGAGATTAGTTAAGTTGAATGATATCCTGAGTATCGATCTGATGTTGTTTCGGCCTCCGGGGTTGATATTCAGGGAATTGTTCTCTTATGGGTTTACAGTTAGAGATGAATGGATTTGAGATGATAGTGGTGCGTGAATATGAAATGGAAATGTTTTCCAATATTGATAACGTATATTTTCTAAATTTAGAAAATAAGAATTTACGAATATAGGGAAATGAGAAATGAGGAAACGAATAGATTAATTTAAAGGGACTAATGTTGATTGATGATTGATCGATAAAATTTCCATTTGGAAATAAGATCGTTGTGTGTATGGATGTTTTCCTTTGATAGTTAAACAACCTACTATCAAAGTTTTGACCATTTTTCCGTCGTCAATACAGAGAGACTGGGATCAGATTTATTATCTAAAAACCACTCCATATGGGCATTAGCGTTGCAAATCAAATATGATTAAGAAAATTGAAGATGGAGTTTATGCAAGGGTTGTTATAGAAAATCCTAGGTAAATTGCCTAAGATGGGTTTACAGAATAGTACCTTTGGTTTGCTAGTCCCAGGACAACCTGTATGGAAGAATGTCCGGCAGAGTATATTTAATAGATCGCGTAAGTTGATCTCTTTAAACGTATCTACGTTTGGTGGCGGAGGAATTCGTTTCTCTTAGCTGTATACCTATGGTATTTTGGAGAAATAAATTTGTGGTTTGGCAGGTATGACGATGTGACATTCAAAGTGAACAAATGTGTGTTTTGTCACAGATAAGTATGGCCTCAAGCCTCATAACCAGAAAATGGTAAAATCGGGTAGGTCGCATGGCTGAGTGGGTAGCTCCCAATTAGGGTGTATAATCACCTGATCTAGAGAAGTTCCATTTACTTCTTTAAATTATTTCGATGCTGTCCCTTTCAGGAAACGGTCGCTGATCCCAACCGTTGGTGATAATACATCGGGTCCACTCAAGCGAAAGGAGTGAGCAGTCATGTTTAGCTGGGTTATAAGATATTCTTGTTGAACCCGGTGTATTCATTTCTAGAGATGCACTGTCGGAAGGTGGTCCCGTACCTTGCCAGTTGGAATCCAGTACTCAATAAGCGCATGCGGTTTGTGATTGCATATTATATACGTGGAACGTGAGATGAAAGCGTTCCACTAGATCGTTATTTATTTGATTTAGACATTATTATAATATCAGAAGAGTATGGATTTTAAAGAATATTTTTGTTTATCGTAAGGTAAAAACCATCTGTGTTTATGTGTGGATCGGTCTTACGATTATTCCTTCTGAAAGGATTTTAAAAGTTAAACAAATGGTTGGGCCTTACTCACACCAGTCACATGACTGACCCGGAGTTTATTTTTTTGTTTTCCCTAAACTCTTGGGTGCTCAATATTGTACAGGCAGCCAAGTAGCCTGGATTTTACTGATATACTTGGAGAGCTGGAGCAGGAGGCTTCAGGATTATATAGCTATTATTTATTTCCGCTATGTTGCAAGTGTTGTACTCCGATAATGGTATTATATACAGATACTGGTTTTATTTCAAAGTTATGTTATATAATATATTTATTCGTTCCGCTGTGAGGTTCGTGTTACTCTGATTCTGTTGTTACGTTCTTCTCCTTCTTCTATTCTAATTTTCTATCTTATCTATTCTCACCCTCTAATTTATTTCTATTGACGTTTCAGTATTTTCGTTTTTCGAATAATCGACATGGTATTGTATGTAGGTTTTCGGAGGCGAAAATCCCCAGGTCGTTACACCTATGCTCCGTAAATCGAAGTTGTACCCCTTTCCATCGCCTCCTTCCACCGCAACCACGTTTGCTTGCCAGTCGCACCACTGTTCCAGGTGAACCCCATCTCGTCGCAGGTCCGATCTTTACACTAATCAGTTTGTTTCTTTACCTAATTGAGCTCAAGCAGCCACCATAGTGGACTTCGCCGCCTCCGTCAGTCAAGACTGAGGCCTGCTCCAAATCCCCTCCTTCGTCGCCGCTGCCATCGGCTCGCAACCCCAAGCTGCCGCTAGTCTCTCCAACTCGGAGTCGCAAATCCTTCGCACCAGTCTCTGTAACACCCCATTTCCATTAATGTCACTCACTAAGGGAATGCATTAACTTTCATGGAGTATTATAAGAGTATAGAACAGAATATCACAAGACAAATATATAAAATGGTACTTAAGAAAATTCAAAATTTATTCATTGCAGCAGAAAAGCAAAACATGTCTATTTACAACATCAAAACCATATACTAAAGCCAAGTACACATATATCCATCATGTAAAAAATTATTACCAGAGTACATAAAAATAAAACCATAATCCCACTACAAATAGCCGTAATAGAAAAGAGATAAAGCAGAGCATTACTTTCGACACTTCCAAGCACTTCAAGAAGAAAGGAATCCAAGTCAAGCTTCACTATTCCCACCTTGAGGACCTGGGGGAGGAAGAAAGAAAAGAGGCAAAACAAAAAGGGGTCAGACATAAGTCTGGCGAGTCTAGTGACTTTAACAATATAATTAGTAAAGTAATAGGATAAGAACATAAACTGGACATAAGAGATGACTACAACATAAGCAGACATGACAAGGTAAACAAGATAAGTAAGATAGAACATCTACAGCACTCCAGGCCACTATAAGATATGCTCTGCACCGTACTAGTTACATACTAAAAGATGATTCCTCTCTACTAATCATAATAATGGTAGCTTCGTGTACTCCTAGCTACTCTCGTAGATGCCCACTTGCTCCTACCACTACTAGTTGTATCCACTACCCTCCCCATTCGATCGGCTCCCTAACCTCGTAGATACCTGTGCTGGTCCCACAGTAGGGTGTATCACTTCCTAAAGTGGCAACCCCGATACTACTGAAATGCACAGCTTATACCTACACGATGCAACCGCGACTAACCTATCAGCCCGGACCCACGCACGCACATGACTCCGTTGGACTTGCACTGCCATCGCTAACTCTTTATTGACCTCTTACAATCAACCCCAGTAAGCATGTCCCTGTCCTTGACTTAGTTCGAGCTCATATAGATACTAAAATTAGTTACTGGTTGAAAAGGGTTCACCCACTTGACACAAGCTTCCCTTCTAAGCTTGGTCCCCACTAGGAATTTTCACTTAACCCCTCTTTATCCCCATGTTTAATCACATGTCTAATCTTGGTTAAGTGTTTTTATTATGTTTCACATGCTACCCATGTTACCCGCTTAACCCTTTATTATTCCCATGTCTAATCACATGTCTTATCTTGGTTAAGTGTTCATTAATTCATTATAACTGTAATCTTGCAAGACCTCCCACATTAGATTACTGTTTTGCGGTTGCTGGATTTGTCGGGCGGTTCCGGGCAAGCTTATACTGCAATCCGAATCTAACCTCGTGTCTTTGCATTATTACGCATCTAGTTTATGCCTTTGACCTATCACACTAGATTACCAAATTGCGGTTGCTGGATATGCCGGGCGGTTCCGGGCAGGATATTGCCGCAATCCGAATCTAACCTCGTGTCTTATGCGTTCATTATCACTTTTTTGATTCAAGTCCCAATTTCAAATATATTCCAATTACCCATAATTTCCAATCTAAACTATGTTTATACTCTCATGTGCCATATTATTCCCAACCCCATCTTCATAGTTATTAACAACTTATGCCAAATCTCATGTATACAAGTCATACTCAATTATGCCCAAACCAATTTTCCGTATTCATCAACAATTTATGCCAAATTTCATTTCACTGCATATTTCCCAAACTTCTCCCAATCGTTCCAATGTTATTCGTACGTAAATATCAACGAAATATGTTAGGCTCGAAGTCAGCATGATCTCATAAAGAAAAACGAAAAGAAGAAAGGAAGAGAATCAAAACATCAAAACTGGCATAAACATAAGAACATGCATATGAAATATAAATAGGCATATAATGATAAAATGGATCAAAAAGGCATATGGCAGATTTATAGGTATGAATCTGAAAGATAATGATTTACAAGCTTGATAAGATTCATTTCAGTCACAGGCATATACATTAGATACAATTTACAATCCTATTACAATTACTTTCTTAATTTAATTATATGTGAAAGCAACATAGACTAACATCGATAGGATTCTTAGAAAAGAGAATTAGGCGTTGTAGTAGTAAATATAATCTTGAATAATCTCTACTTTGATTGTTTGTAGATCTGATCTTCTAATTCGAATACTCCTATTCTAATTTGCTTTGGTGGAGAAGAGAGGCTAGATTTGATTTAAATTAGAGCAGCATGGAGGCGCCATGGATGAAAACAATGAGACTAGGGTTAGGTTTAGGGGTATTTTATAGATGCTCTAGGTGAATTAGGACTCTTAGATTAGATTAGGATCCATCTGAACCATCCAGACCAGAAAAACACATCATCAGATCCACCACAAAACACGTCAGGTCAGATCTGGGCCAATGGGGTCGACACCCATATAGGGGGGTCGACAGCCTTGTCGACACCCCATTGGGGGTCGACACCCATGAGCGGGAAATTTCCCGCTCAGCCTGCTTTGTCTAAATTTTGATTTTTTAAAAAGTTTTTTTTATCTAATTATAATTTAAATAAATTCTGTTTAAAACTGAAATCTTCTAAGCTTCATAACTTCTTCGTACGATATCCGATTTACGCAAACTCGGACTCTATTCCAAGCAGAATTCCGAGATGAACGAAATAGCGTAGCCCGTTTCCCTTAATTCTTCTTATAAAAATTAAGTATTATTTAATTATCTCTTATGTCATTCTTTAAAATTACAGGCTGTTACATTCTCCTCTCCTCAAAGGATTTCGTCCCCGAAATCTTCAAGTTAAGAAGAATGTATCCTACCATCCATCATCCATATACTCATCCGTCATCCACAAGCATCCATTGTGCTTAAAAGATTTCTAATGTTATATGAACATATGCAAAAGTGTGTGTATGTCCCTTATCTAATGCAAAGATCAGGCGGTCTACTGATTTAGTTGGCCTCCTTAAAGCGAAACATGATAGTGTCATGCGTCCATTATGTATGCAAAAGAATCCTAATGATACATATCATTTCTATATAAGTGCACAACTATTCATTCAAATGTAGCATCCATATGATAACACATTCAATATACATCCATTAACTTAAATATGCACACTCATTTATATGTAATATGAAAGTGATTGAGCCAATCTAGTGCCTAACATGTGTGTAAATGCATCCACGAGCAACTATTAGCAAACACTTACATCAACTTGCATCCACCAAACATATCATGCCTCAAACACAAGTTTACACCATAGGATTTTTTAACTAATGGTCGAAGTTATAATCGAGAGGACGCACTAAGCGATAGAATAAGTACAAACAAAGTGGTGGAAAAAGGAGAAGTTAAGAACATACCCTCAAAAAGGAAAGGGTACGACGTGCGTATCTTGTCTTCAGTCTCCCAAGTCGCATCTCCTTGATCATCTCCCCACTGGACTTTAACCAACTTGACCTCTCGATTGCGTAATTTCTTGACCTCCGATCCAAGGATGCATGTAAGAACTCATCTAACCGTGGCATCTCGCTCTACTTCTGCTTCTCTAAGCATGCTCGGCTCTACTACTTCCGTGGTATCATGTAAACACTTTCTCAAATGCGACACATGAAATACGTCATGAACACCACTAAGCTTCTCAGGCAACTTCACTCTGTAGGCCATCTATCCAATTCTTTCTGTAATGGAGAATGGCCCTATGAACCTTGGTGCCAATTTCCTTACTGATCCAATACGAACTACATTCCTCAATGGTGACACTTTAATAAAAACCATGTCTCTAACATCGAACTCAAGATTGGTTCGTCTCTTATCAGTGTATGACTTTTGCCGGTCTTATGCCGTCTTCATGTGTCTTCGAATCAAGCCTATCTTCTCTGAAGTTTCCTTAACCATTTCGGGACCAAGAAAAATCTTATCCGTAGACTTCCACTAACAAGTTGATGATCGACAAGGTCGTCCATATAGAGCTTTAAAAGGTGCCATGCCAATACTAGTTTGATAGCTGTTATTGTAGGCAAACTCTACTAATGGAAGGTGTTCCTCCCATGTTCCTCCAAAGTCCAAGATGCATAATCTCAAAAGATCTTCTAGAATTCGATTCACTCTTTCTGTTTGGCCGTCCGTCTAAAGGTGATAAGCGGTGCTCAAACACAATTGCGTTCCTACCACCTCTTGCAAGCTCTTCCAAAACTCACTAGTGAAAATGGGATCTTGATCGCTTACGATACTAGAAGGTATGCCGTGTAGATGAACTATCTCTCGGAGATAAACAGATGCTAACCCTACCACTGTTCTTTTACTCTTAACGGGAATGAAATAGGCGCTCTTGGTAAGTCTATCTACTACTACCCAAATCCTCGTATTACCCTTCCTTGACCTCGGCAACCCGTCGACGAAATCCATGGAAACACTTTCCCATTTCCAATGTGGAACCTCTAAAGGGTGAAGCAAACCACCAGGCTTCTTTTGCTCAGCCTTGACTTGCTGGCACACTAAGCATCCAGAAACGCACTCAGCCACATCCTTCTTCATTCCGGTCCAAAAGAAAACTCGCTTCATGTCCCTATACATCTTGTCACCACTGGGATGTATGGTCATCTTAGAACGATGTGCTTCTTGCTTCTTCAAGGATTGTCTTTCTCAAACTCTCATCTCGAGATACACAAAGTCTCCCATCCCTACGCAACCAACCTTTTTCATCGATAGTATACCTACTAAGATGGCTCGAAGACTTCCCTCTTATGAGCTTGTCTACTATCTATATCAGTTGTGGGTCATCTCGCTGTGCCGCACCCATCTGTCCCAAAAGCTTAGGTCGCACCTCTAATGATGCCAATAAACCGGGTACATAATCGATAGAGGGTCTAAAGTCAAAGGTAGATATATATACTCTATACTCTGCCGCTTGACAAACAAAGGGCTCAAAGTCAACTTCTTTCTACTCAAGGTGTCAGCTACAACGTTACCCTTGCCAGGGGTATATGCAATCTCAAAATTGTAGGATGCTAAGAACTCCATCCACCTCTGTTGCCTTAAGTTTAGATCTTTTTGAGAGAATAGGTATTTTAGTGACTTATGGTCTGTATACAACTCAAACCTCTCACCAAGCAAGTAATGGAGTCAAGACTTAAGCGCAAAAACTGTGGCAGCTAATTCTAAGTCATGGGTAGGGTAATTCTTCTCATGGACCTTCAACTGCCTTCCACCATAACATATCACCCTTCCCTCTTTCATCAAAACTACGCCAAGCCATGTCCCGCAAGCATTAGTATACACCGTGAACGGTTTACTCCCATCCGACAAAACTAAAACTGGAGCTGCCATCAATGCCCTCTTCAATCGTTGAAAAGCATCGTCACAGTCAACATCCCAAGAAAAGGTCAAATTCTTTTTCGTCAACCGTGTAAATGGGGCTAATATCTTTGCAAAGTCCTTGATGAACTTTCTGTAATAGCCCACCAAACCAAGAAAACTTTTACTTCCATTGCAATCCTGGGAATCTTCCAATCTTGGATTGCTACCACCTTCGTAGGATCCACAGCTATCCCTTCCTTGGAGACCATGTGCCCTAAGAACCTCACTTCCTTTCTCCAAAAATGACATTTGGAGAACTTAGCTTTGAGTTGATGTGCTCGAAGGGTCTCTAAGACTTCCCTACGATGTAGGGCAGGTTCTTCCTTGCTTCTAGAGAATATCAAGATATCATCCACAAAGACCACCACGAACTTGTTTAGAAACTCCCTAAATACCCTACTTATCAAGTCTATGAAATAGGCGGGTGCATTTGTCAAACTAAACGGCATGACGAGTCATTCGAAAAAACTGTCGGGAGTCCTAAAAGCAGTCTTATCTATACTATCCTCAGCTACCCTTAACTGATGAAATCCTGTAGCTAAGTCCAACTGCGAGAAAACCGAAGCCCTAACCAATTGATCGAACAAATCATCTATCATCGTCAATGGGTGTCTGTTCTTCTTCATGAGCTTATTTAGCTCCCTATAGTCCACGCACAATCTAAGCTAACCATCAGCCTTTGTAGCAAAAACAACAGGAGCACCCCACTCCGGGATACTTCTTCTTATGAACCCTTTTTCAAGAAACTCTTTCACTTATTTACTAAGCTCCCTTCTTTCTCTTGGCGCCATGTGGCACACAGGCAATGCAACTGGCTTTGCATTGTCCACCAAATATATACAGAAATCTATCTCGCGTTTTGGAGGTAAGCACCTAACCTCCTCAAAGACATCTGCATACTCACGGACTACTCTAACAGATTGCAAATCATCAGTAGATTTGTCAAGAGATTCTAAATAGCTAAGCATAACAGAACCCTTAGGATCGCATGAGATATCGAGAGTATTACCCAAACTAGTCAACAGTTTAATTACTCTCTTTTCACAGTCGAGAATGGAACCATACCTGGCTAGCCAATCCATTCCTAGAATCAACCCATAGCCCGTGAAGCGAAGCACATAAGCGTTGCATTCGAACTCAACGCCATACACATATATTCTCAAATCCCGACATAACATAGAAAGATGGGTCGTACCCCCAATAGGATTTGAGACAACAAAGGGATCCACTACTATACTAGGATCTAGGTGTAGAGACTCAACAACAGAAGTAGATATAAACGAATGTGGAGCGCCAGAATCAAACAAAGTACGTATAGGATGATCGAAAAGGAAAATCAAACTTTCAACAGAAATGTTTCTACCTCTCTCTTGTCCAGGTGCCATGAGAGCATGAACCTGCCCTCCAGAAGTAGATCTTGTCCTCTGTCCTTGCCCTTGTCCTTGCCTCCTTGGGCAGTCTTTAATCATATGTCCTGCCTCACCACATTGGAAGCAACTCGTCTTCTTCTTCTTCTTCCTACAGTCCTTCTTCAAATGGTCAGGTATTCCACAATTGTGACACTTCCTTTTCTCTGAACCCGTGTTATCCTTGCCGCCCTTCTTTTGCTGTTGTTGTGCCTTCTTTGGATCCCCTTCCTTATCGTGTGCCATATCTACATTAGCACCTTTCTCCTCTTCATGTATCAACGCCATATTAACAAGATTCTCGAAAGTAGCCTCCCTAGGAATGTGGGACATAGCTAACCCGTGTAAAGGTTCATTCATACCCTTGGCGAATCTCAAGGCCTTCTTGTACGGTGTATTAACTAATTCCATACCAAATCTTGCTAACTGGTTAAACTTGTTAATGTACTCCTTCACAGACAAACTCCCTTGTTTCAAAGCCAAGAGCCTCTCCATGTATAAACTCTCCTCTGCTTGTGAAATAAATTTCAACTCGAACCTTTGCCTAAAATCCATCCACGTCTCCACTGCACGTCCTCCATTGGTTACTTCCCACCAAAAGGAAGCTTCATCCTTCATTAACCAAGCAGCTAGCTGAACTTTCCTTCCCTCGTCTATCTCAAAGATACCAAACAAATCCTCCACTTCCTTGAGCCAATTTTGAGCCTTAACAAATGTCTCAGTTCCTTAAAACGGTTTTCCGCCCATCGCACGAAAGTCTTTGCATATCTTAGAAAAAGCGTCTACACGGGAAGGAGGAGGAGGAATGGCTGTAGCTGGGGGAGGAGGAACGTCTGCTGGGCCTACGGCAGTAGCCCTAGCCTCCAGATACCTTCTAAACCAGCCTGGTATTTGTATGCCCTCGGGTATAACGGGTTCCCCAGACATGCTGAAAGGAAAAGCAAAGAGATTCAAAATGGAGAATCGAAAGATAGATATATGGCTTTTTGGGGATTATGTTTTTCATAATAAACTTGTCTCTTGAAAATACCATCTTTAAAACATGTTTTTGAAAATACTTCTTCCTAAAAATGCTTTTGAAAATGGTTTTCAAAATCTTTTATCTTTCCTGGTAACCTTCAGCTCTGATACCACGTGTAACACCCCACGATCATTAATGTCACTCACTAAGGGAATGCATTAACTTTCACGGAATATTATAAGAGTATAAAACAGAATATCACAAGACAGATATATAAAATTGTACTTAAGAAAATTCAAAATTTATTCATTGTAGCGGAAAAGAAAAACATGTTTGATTATAACATCAAAACCATATATTAAAGCCAAGTTGACAAATATCTATCTTGTACAAAATTATTATTAGAGTACATAAAAGTAAAACCATAATCCCACTCCAAATAGCCATAATGGAAAAGACATAAAGCTGAGCATTACTTTCAACGCTTCCTAGCACTTCAAGAAGAAAGGAATCCAAGTCAAGCTTCACTAATCCCACCCTAAGGACTTGGGGGGTGGGGGAAGAAAGAAAAGAGGCGAAACAAAAAGGGGTCAGACATAAGTCTGGCGAGTCTAGTGACTTTAACAATATAATCAGTAAAGTAACAGGATAAGAACATAAATTGGATATAAGAGATGACTGCAACATAAGCAGATATGACAAGGTAAACAAGGTAAGTAAGATAGAACATCTACAACGCTCCTGGCCACTATAAGATATGCTCTGCACCATACCACATACTAGTTACATACTAAAAGATGATCCCTCTCTACTAATCATAATAATGGTAGCTTCGTGTACTCCTAGCTACTCTCTTAGGTGCCCACTTGCTCTTACCACCACTAGTTGTACCCACTACCCTCCCCATTCGATCGGCTCCCTAACCTCGTAGATACCTGTTCTTGTCCCACAATAGGGTTTATCATTCCCTAAGGTGGCAACCCCGATACTACTGAAATGCACAACTTATACCTACATAATGCAACCGCGTCTTACCTATCAGCCCGGACCCACGCACGCACATGACTCTATTGGACTTGCACTGCCATCACTAACTCTTTATTGACCTCTTACGATCAACCCCATTAAGCGTGTCCCTGTCCTCGACTTAGTTCGAGCTCATATAGATACTAAAATGGGTTACTGGTTGAAAAGGGTTCACCCACTTGACACAAGCTTCCCTCCTAAGCTTCGTCCCCACTAGGAATTCCCACTTTACCCCTCTTTATCCCCATGTTTAATCACGTGTCTCATCTTGGTTAAGTGCTTTTATTATGTTTCACATGCTACCCATGTTACCCACTTAACCCTTTATTATTCTCATGTCTAATCACATGTCTTATCTTGGTTAAGTGTCCATTAATTCATTATAATCGTAATCTTGCAAGACCTCCCACGTTAGATTACTGTTTTGCGGTTGCTGGATTTGCCGGGCGGTTCTAGGCAGGCTTATCCTGCAATACAAATCTAACATCGTGTCTTTGCGTTATTACGCATCTAGTTTCTGCCTTTGACCTGTCACATTAGATTACCAAATTGCGGTTGCTAGATATGTCGGGTGGTTCCGGGCAGGCTTATACCGCAATCTGAATCTAACCTCGTGTCTTAGGCGTTTATTATCACTTTCTTGATTCAAGTCCCAATTTCAAATATATTCTAATTACCCATAATTTCCAATCTAAATTATGTTCATACTCTCATATGCCAAATTATGCCAAAACCCATCTTCATAGTTTCTAACAATTTATGCCAAATCTCATGTATAGAAGTCATACTCAATTATGCCCAAACCAATTTTCCGTATTCATCAGCAATTTATGCCAAATTTCATTTCATTGCATATTTCTCAAACTTCTCCCAATCGTTCCAACGTTATTCGTACGTAAATCTCAATGCAATATGTTAGGCTCGAAGTTAACCTAATCTCATAAAGAAAAAGGAAAAGAAGAACGGAAGAGAATCAAAACATAATGTCTGGCATAAACATAAGAACAGGCATATGAAATATAAACAGGCATATAATGATAAAATGGATCAGAAAGGCATATGACAGATTTATAGGTATGAATATGAAAGATAATGATTTACAAGCTTGATAAGGTTCATTTCAGTCACAAGCATATACATTAGAGCCAATTTACAATCCTATCACAATTACTTTTTTAATTTAATTATATGTGAAAGCAACATAGACTCATAGCGATAGGATTCTTATAAAAGAGAATTAGGCGTTGTAGAAGTAAATCTGATCTTGAATAATCTCTACTTTGATTGTTTGTAGATCTGATCTTCTAATTTGAGTACTCCTATTCTAATTTGCTTTGGTGGAGAAGAGAGGCTAGATTTGATTTAAATTAGAGCAGCATGGAGGCGCCATGGATGAAAACAATGAGATTAGGGTTAGGTTTAGGGGTATTCAATAGATGCTCTAGGTGAATAAGACCCTTAGATTAAATTAGGATCCATCTGAACCATCCAGACCAGAAAAACACGTCATCAGATCCACCACAAAACGCGTCAAGCCAGATCTGGGCCGATGGGGTCGACACCCCTACCGACACCCCATGAGGGGGGGTCGACAGCCATATCGTCACCCCCTGGGGGTGTCGACACCCATGAGCCGGAAATTTCCCGCTCAGCCCGCTTTGTCTAAATTTTGATTTTTGAACAGTTTTTGTTATTTAATTATTATTTAAATAAATTCTTTTTTAAATTGAAATCTTCTAAGCTTCATAACTTCTTTATACGATATCCGATTTACGCAAACTCGGAATCTATTCCAAGTAGAATTCCGAGACGAACAAAATGGCGTTGCCCGTTTCCCTTAATTCTTTTTATAAATATTAAGTATTCTTTAATTATCTCTTATGTCATGTTTTAAAATTATAGGGTGTTACAGTCTCCGCTTCCTTTCATGTCGACTGCAAGTAGGTTTAACTTACGATTTAAATTGTTGCAAGTTAATAAACTTCGGGTTTTACTATATATAACGGGTTGGGCTTACTGATGACTGCATGTTGATTTCTTTGGTTTTCTTTCATGTTGGGTTTGATCATTTTGTTTGCTTTATTGGTTCACCTGTTATGATATATATAGCTAAATGACTGTGGCATGAAGAAAATCACCCCGACTTTGTTACTTGTTTGATTTATGTTGAATCAATACATGCAAAGCTAGCATGTACTAGTTTGTAGTTTCAGGAATTCCTTGACAATATTCAAAACAAGTTGGATTGGAGAAATTAACGCTAGTTTTAACATGCTCCAAACTATGTCATGCATGACTTCCATCATATTAGTATTGTATAGTGTTGGAACTACCTGCACGTGCTTCCTATCATTCATGGCACACTGTAATTTACATACAATAAAATTTTGGGTTTTGTCCACTTTTGTTTGGCTTATTTGCACATACTTCCCACAGTTCTGTACCCTGTCACCATTTTGTTTTTTAATTTTCATTTTGGTTGTCATATATGATGTTGCAGCTCCTTCTCACACATGCATGCAAGCCAGTATATTGTTTACCTTGTCGCATTTCTTGAGGTGATATTTTAGTGGTTTCGTGGGAATATATATGTAATGACCCGCTTTTTCCGTATAGTTTAAGCCGACATCTAATAAACCATGTCAACTCAAACCGCACAGAAAAGCAGATTGTTAATAGAAAGAAGTTAGAGGGTGAGAGAAGAAAGAAAGAAATATTATAATAGAAGAATAAGAAAATCAGAGTCTCACAGGGGAATGGACAAAATATAATATAACAACAATACTTTATTCAAAGATAACAGTATATATATACTTACAACATCAGAGTATACACTCATATCCATCAATACTTCCAGCAGAAACAAACTAGTAACAGTAAATATATAGAATACCTCTCAACTTCAACCCCTTCTATGAAATCCAAGCGGAACCTAACATGGAAATATACTCGGTCTGACCTGAGCACATTTGAAGCAAAGCAAAATTCACTGGATCAATCTGGAATACTATCAGTGATAAACTCATAACACAAAAAACTTGCTTAACTTTGAAAATCCTTTTGAAATAAAAGGATAATAGTAAGACCAGCCCACACATAAACACAGACAGTTTTTACCTTACCATAACCCAAAATATTTTTGATATATTGAAATTGAGTGATATTATATTAGTGTCTATCAAATCAAAAATAAATAACCAAATAGCAGAACGCTTGCATCTCACGCTCTACATACATAATATAAAATCAAAAACCACAGGGCGCTTATTGGAGTTTAGATTCCATCTATGAAAAGGTATGGAACCACCTTCCGATCAGTGTACTCTAGAGGGGATACACTGGGGTTCAACAAGAACATCTTGCACCCCGGCCACACATGACCGACAACTCATATAGCTTGAGTGTATCGAATATATTGTCACCAACGATCGGTACCGACATGACCATTCCCGGGAGATACAGAAGCGAAAGAAGAAAAATAATGAATTTTCTCTAGATCGGTGATAAATATACCCTGCTTGGGAGTGACCCACCTAGCCATGCTGTCTGCTTGATTAGTGTCATTTCCCACTTGTAAGGCTTGAGGCTATGTTTACATTCTTAGAACATCTGGTCACCATTCACCTTGAATGCCACATCGTCATACCCGTCAAATCACCAGTTGACCTTCCCAAGAATATTACAGGTATAAAAGCTAAGAGAAACGAATTCCTCCACCACTAAACATAATACCTTGAAGAGATCGTTTTATGTGATCCATTGGGCATACTCTGTCAGACATTCATCCATACAAGTTGTCCTAGGTCTGGACAAATCGAAGGCACTATCATCTACATAGAATAGTTCTTGCATTTTACTCCATCTTCATACATATCCCTGCAGATTAATTTTATATGCAACGTCGAAGTGGTTTTGGGTCTAGTCCTTATTCCCATCTCTTCGAAACAACACGTCAAAAAGGTCCAATAATATATCATTGATAGTCGGTGTTTTAACTATCAATTTCAAAACAATATGGTCAAGTATATTGGCAACTCAGGTCTTTATTATTCAAAACCATACATTAACTCAACCAATCTTTGAAGTCATTTCATCGATTTAAAATTATATTCGTGCCATCATCTTTGTTCCATTATTTGGGAAACTACATTGTTAACGTATTTACCCAACTCCCTTTATCGCTACTTTTCCCTTTAAAACTCTTTTTATTTCCTTAACTTGGAAATATAATGGCATCAATTCAAATCCCAATTTTTATTCTAGCAAAACAACATCAAATAACATTTTACTATTATATAAACCAATGGTTTTATTAAGCTCCAATTCGACGATTTCCACTTAATAATGACGCTTACGATAATATACACTTATTATTTCAAATATTACAATTCCCACTCAAAATATCTCTTTTCCTTTTTTCAGAAAACCCTCGCCTTTACTTAATATTCTGAAACATATCATTTCTCGCCAATAGTGCCATATATCTTATCAATTGGTATAAATATAAATCATATTTCAGTTTTACCAAACAATGTTGAATTACACATTGTTTTACTTTTAATCCCAAAAGTTTATTTATATTACAAAATCTTGCCAAGGTCATTGTATAATTACGTTTCAAGTTCTGTAACTAATGTTGCAATATTCTTCTTATGGAAATGATAATTTAATTCCAACATCGCTTACTGTTATGAACTAATATCATCCCTCGATAATAGTGTAGTCATTCAAGTTGGGGTATTTACCTCTCAGACCTTGATCAACAACGTTCTTATCTCAGAATAGATAGAAGTTCGTAACTCCAGAAATCCATAATTCCATAACATCAATCAAACTTATTTTCTATTTTTCTTTAACTATGGTCTTATAACCTAAAATCTTGCTTTGGTAAATCTTGATCGATTACAACATTTTATATTAAATATCAGCGTTTCGCTTTAACTTCGTTATTCAAATTCCCTTTATAGTTGAAATTATAATTCTTTTTCAAACACTTTATCCAAATCATCAAATTTAGATATTTTATAACCAAAGATCTATTTATTAACTTATGTACCATTTATATTCCTTCTTTGCAACTTTGTCTTTCAGTTCAACTCTTAATTAAGTAATAACTCATTAAAACCACACATTAGCTCTAAAACCCCTTTCCAAAATATCTGGAACAATATTTCGTTATAAAATCTTCGTGGGTATTCAAAAAAATCTTATTGTAAACTCTGTTCCTTTCATAAATAAATTTTATTTATGAAATAACTAATATCTTCATTTCTAACTGAGATTAGAACCCATTAATTCTTCATTAACTAAAATATATTAGTTAATTATTATTTTTGAAATTATAAATTAATACTTAATTATAATAGTAATCGTTAATTAAAAGGTAAATTAAATTGAAGAAATCTTATTTAATATTCATTGATCACATGTGCGATCAAAAGAGTTGATTCAGTCAACTGACAACATCAATTAACCGTTAACTGATCTTAATTACTTCTTCTTATTATATTAATATAATTAATCTAATAATATTACTCAATTATTTTATTAAAAATATTTATTTCAAATTATAAATCTGTAATTATAATTTATTTCGTTACAAACATCTTTACACGTCAAATAAACATTTTCATGATATTTTATAAAACCGATTTATAAACATCATTCATTTTTAAAACTTCATTATAACGTATAAAATATAATTAGAAATCTCATTTTTGTTATAAAATAAAATTTATAACTCAGCTTCGTTAATTCGCGGAACAGCAAATCAATATTTAAACAAAAATATGGATTCTAGCCATTTGCTGCCAATCACTCAATCAATATTGTATATTGATTCAAATCACAACAATGTTGAATTCCAGTTCAACATTCAACAATCAAACAGGTTTTAACATCAACGGGGTTCAATCAGTTCACATATACACAATATAAAAATAAACATTCACAATATTTGAGGGATCCGGTTGGATCCTTCCAACCTGTTTTTACCTGCATCACAGATAATTATAGTAGCATGTAATTTAAATTCATTATTTTAAACAACGATTATATAATTAATGTCAACCATTTCAATCAACAATGGGCATTCAAGGCATCCATATAACTAATATATATTGTCAATGGTAAATTTTAGTTATATGAATTTAACACATCACAACAGTCCAGAAAAGTGTGAGAATTAACTCACCTTTATTTCGATTGACGGTTCCTGCGTTGTTTCGTATAATTTTAAACATTCATTTAAAATTACACGAAATCCCAACT